>JAPPVO010000031.1:191301100-191956795 GCA_030407325.1 Camellia japonica | reverse complement strand
GGAAAGTGCAGCGGAGGTGCGACTCAGCGTGAATAGTGCATTCAAGCCGAAGCCCCGAAAATTCAGCTTTTCCGAGCCATCCAAGTTGGCAATCCAATTTGTGAGGTTTTGAGCAAGGAATGCTTCCATTTGGTGCAAATTTGAGCTGAAATGAAGAAAATCCCGAAGCTGGAACTCATATAGAAGATAAGGTAGTGAGTGGAGGACACGTGTCGTCATTTCGGAGAGTCTGCCATCGATGGCGGCGGTGGCACAGATGGCCGGCAGTGTGGTCGATGGCCGGCAGTTGATAGAGATGGCCGGCGGTGGCCGGCAGTGCTTCCCCCCTGCCCCTTGTCTCCCTCACTGAAGACCCAGTTATTTACTTGAGTCCTTTTCTTTGTGTCTTTCAAGGTTTTGTTTTTTGTCCTGTTGGACTCTCTCGTGTCTTGTTTAAGATGTATTAGTTTCCTTTTCTATGTCAGGTTGTAATTATCTTCCTTTCATGTATCGAGTTGTTGCAATTTGTTTATCGAGTTGTTTTGTTATTAGTCGGTTCACTACCTGATTAGTGCAATTTGAGCGTTTGGTTTTCAAAATAAAACTGTGATTTCGTTTACATTGTTGTGTAAAGAAAGCGAAAGTGATGCGATGCGATACGATGCGATGCATGGAATGCACAATGAAACACTTTTTCAAACAAAAGGGCTGTTTTCATTCCGTCATAGTTTTCCTTTTACAAAAGTAATTGGTTCCAAAATAAACCAGCAATGTGCAAAACTACTAGTAAAAAGGAAAATAAAAACAAAAGAAGATCATCATCTGAAGTAGCAAAATGTCTGGACCAGTGCTGGTAGTCTCAAGTGCGGGAATCCGTCCTGGTCCTCTTCCTGGACGAAGGTCCAGGATCTCCACCGTCAGTATCTGGACTCTGACTCTGAATGTGGACTCATCGCCTCCTCGTCAGACTCGTCATCATCAGAGACAGGTCCCTGTGAACTAGTCCCTCGTCCTGCTCCCTCTGCTGCTCGAGGAGGTACTGAAGGGCCCGTCCCTGCTCCTGCTGGAACACCCGATGGGCCTGGCGGCAAGAAAGGAATCTGAAAGAGGACGATCCACCAAAATGCATTAGTAATCGAAATGTATCAGATGCAGGAAAAGTGATGTACTATGAATGGTGAATGATTTGCAGTGAACATGCACTGTGAATGGTGTATGGGAACAATGTATCAGATTAATGCAGTGTGCAAGCTGTATGGTGAGTAAGAAAGGACTTCATGACACGAAGTGCAGTTTGAGCAAACTTACCGGAATGCCATAGATACTGAGTAGGTCCATGCTCGTCTGCAGCATCCCTATCACTGAAGCCGTCATCGCCAGAGACTGACGAGTGTACTCAATGGGAGCCTGCAAAATGTTGGAAATCATTAATACTTTGCAGAATATCAAGTGAAATCAAATGACTGTACAAGGAATGACAGTGTAGTAAATACCGGAGTCGAGCCATAACCTCCGACAAGCTCGTGACCAGCTGGAGGAGGGGCAAAAGGAACCTGATAAATCTCTCCTGCTCGCCCTCGAAGTGTCATAGTAGCAGGCAATGCTGGCCATCCAGACTCTTGTCTCTCCTCGGGACCTCGCCTCCTACGAGACCGGGCTGATCCGCCTCTACCTCTCATAGCTGGAGCCCTCGCTCCCTCTCCTCCTCGGACACCAGTCAAAGGCGGCATCAAATGTGTCTGAATGAAGGTCGCGTAGTCGCCCTCGGCACGAAAGTAATCTGTCTCCAGCCCTACCATGAACTGGATCACCCGGTCAGTAGATAACCTGTGTGTCTCCCTCATCGATGGTGGAGGCGCCATCGGTACAAATGGAACAGGCAACCCCAAAGTCTGGCGCACAAAGCGCTCACTCAGAAACCACGCCCGACAGATCGGCCCCTCGAAGAGGATGCGGTACTGAGACATAATCTGGCGGTGCGATACTGATCCCGGAGTCCTGACGGAATCACCTCCCATGGTCGCCATGTAATCTGAGAAAGGGAACCAACAAGATGATTAGTCGTCAAAATAACTAAGGCAGGTGCATTGGGCTAATTGAAATGGTCTTATTGCAGACTTGCCTCACGCGCCGCAACTGTGTCAAAATACTGTCGGAAGAACATGAAGCTCTCCCGGGTCAACGGACGGAGCGGACCGTCATACACCTCAGAAAATGGGACCGTCACTGCCGTCTCCTCCACCGGATCTGGAGCTAACCTCGGGAAGTATGCATATACCCAGAGCTGTTGAACAGATGTGATCAGTACAGCGCATGAGCAAGAATACAGAAAACAGAATACAGAATGCAGTATTGTACATAACAGATGCAGGCCTAGACGGGCGGACATTACATCTGTGCATGTAGTGTATCATGAGCAGTGTGCAGTGTATGGTGTGTAGAGTGCAGCATGTATGGTGTACAGAAAATGCAAAGCAGAAAGCATATGCTATGACAGTGAGTACAGAGAATACAAATGTTGAACTAAGCAAAACGTATGAAGACTAAGCAAAGTAATGAAAAGGGGAACTGGGTCATGTACCTCCCAAGCTCGCCAATAGCCCCGATCAATCTCCCACGCAACCGAGAAGTGGAGCTCATGTACCCATACAGAGTAGTGAGGCCGGCTGCGCCCCAGTTGTAGGAGCGGACCCGCGGAAGCACTACCAGGGCGCTCAAGAAGTACAAACCCACGGTATTCCACCTGTTCGAAAACAAGGTGGTACCAAAAAGGAATAGGAGGAAGCCCCTGGCATACTGCTCCACTCCCTCATCAGTCTGAGGATCCTCCCCGCGGAACTGCTCCTCGAACCAAGAGTATCTAACCATGCCCGCTCGCGCAAGGGGTGGACGTGCCCCAAGTAATACCTCCCATGCAGCCACCCACTCCCCCATGTCGGGATCTAGGGGATCGGATCACCTCCCACTCCCAGACCGGTGATCATAGCAAAGTCGAAAGGAGTCATGGTCAACTCCCCTGCTGTGGAAAAGTGGAAGGAATTGGTGGTGTCCCACCACCTCTCCACCAGAGCCCCAAGAGAGGGCGACTCGCTGTAACTCGCGTCACCCGCGACAAAATATGCCGAAGCCAGTCTCGTCGATAATCCGGCGGACCCCCGTGGGGAGTACATCGTACCAGTCGCGAGCGGTCGTAGCGCCGTAGCCTCGGAAGGAGCGAGATCCCTCTGTGAAAATACAAGTTCAAATCAGATACAGAATATCAAATCAGATCAACAGTGTATTGAAAATACAAGCTCAAATCAGATCAACAGTGTATTGAAAATACAAGTTCAAATCAGATCAACAGTGTATTGAAAATGCACTTTCAAAATCAAATCAGGGGAATATTGAATATGCAGCTTTAAACCAAACCAGCACAGTTCGAATCAGATCAGCAGTGTGTTGAAAATACAATTCAGCTCAGAGTGGTAGTGCATTGAAGATACAGTCGCATCCGGAGCAATGATGTGTTGAAGATGCATTCAGATTCAGAACAGTGACGCATGAGATGCGGTTATGTGCAGTATATGCAGGGTAGTAATGTGTAAGGTGCAGTCAAGTGCAGATCAGCAAAGTATGGAATGCAGTCAGATCAAAGCATGCGATGTAATCAGATCGAAATAGCGCAAGAAATGCAGGCGGTCAAAAGTAATATTACAGAAAAATAGAGATGGTACCTCCACAGCAATGGCCGACAAGTGAGACATCGGCTCCCTCAATAAGAGGTCGTCTGGCACGTCCTCATCAAAATCGGTAAAAATATGGATGCCTCCCGCCACCGGAATGATGTGAGTCTCCGGATGGTATACTGCAGGGTCGAAGGGACGTACGTCCAATGGTAACGGCTGAGGCTCGACCTCTGGCTCAACCGCAAACTCCGCCGCTAACTCTACTGGAGGGAGTGCCGGGAAGCCCTCGCCATGAGGCACATCATCAGCCATATGAGATGAATGCACAGGAATGACACAAAAATGAGCAAAAAGGGGCAAAATGGTGCAATTTGGAATAAACTCAAACCCTAAGAGAGAGAAAATTCAAGAAAAGTTGAAAAACCGGAAAAGTGAACTAACCTCGAGAGAAGATCGGGGGAAATGATCCTTGAATGCGGAAAATGGTGAAAGAAGCCTCAGATGCAATTTCTGATCGGTTCAAACCAAAGGAAATCAAGAATCCTTCGCGATGTAAAGTTGAATAGGGTGTTGGGAAACGCGTAGAATGCGCGAATCTAGAGAGAAGGCACACCTAGGAAGGAAGAAAAGTGATTTCTATGGAAGGATTTGTGAGGAAATGAGAGTAATTTTGAGCCAATTTAAAGACCCACGGCTTGCAAGCCAAGTTTGCCCCAATCTGCCACCGATGGCCGGCGGTGGCACATCGATGGCCGGCAGTGTGCTGTCGATGGCCGGCGGCTGAGGCTGATGGCCGGCGGTGGCCGGCGGTTGTCCCTGGTGACCAGAAAGTCTTTTCCAGCTTTCCTGCATATTTGACTCTTGGTATTTGTCCCCGGTCCCAACAATCCTGTGGAATACTCAAAGCTTGATTCGAAACGCTTCCGTGGGAGCTCAGGAGTCATGCCTTCAATATGCGATGGCTTACAACCATCAATGCGCACGAGGTGTATCCTTTTGACGCAGCCCAAACCCTCCGGGAGGTAAACCGGAGGAGATGTCTTTATTAAGCATCTTTCTTTTGTCAAATATCAATTAGCATTCATTTGCTACAGCAAACATCAATCTAATTCACGCGCATTGTTTTGCATATCTCTACGTGCATTGTCATGCATCCCCCTTATCGCGCATCGTCATGCGCACTTATCATGCATTGTCGTGCATTCTCCTTATCGCGCATCGTCATGCGCATCTATTATGCATTGACATGCATTTGCTCTATTATGCATTGTCATGCATTCTCTTTATCAAACATCGTTCATGCATCCCACAGGAGGTACACATTGCTCGTTTCTGCGCATGCTTTACTTACATGTGTTCATTTCCTTCTATACACATTGCTTGTGTTACACATGCTTTACTTACATGTGTATGTATTTTCAGATGTGTACACATGTGCACGTTCGGCGTACTTTACTGACATGTGTTCATACATTGTTTGCTTTTACACATGCATGCGTTTCTGCGTTGTGCTTTACTTACATGTGTTTCATTGATCTCAAAGGAGGTTACAACATTGCATGCGTTGACCTGCTTGCTTTACTTACATGTGTTCATTCCTGCTATACACATTGCTCGTGTTGACCACTTGCTTTACTTACATGTGTACGTTCAATTTCTTTCTTACACATTGCTCGTGTTGACCACTTGCTTTACTTACATGTGTATTTTCAAGTTCTTTCGTTACACATTGCTCGTGTTGACCACTTGCTTTACTTACATGTGTAGTTCAATTTCTTTCTATACACATTGCCAGCGTGACCACTTGCTTTACTTACATGTGTTCAAATTCAACTCCTATTTCACACAATGCATGCGTTGTCGCGCACGCTTTACTTACATGTGTTAATGCATCTTCACTTTGTATGCGTTGTCACGCACTCTTCAAATGCATTGTCATGCATCTTCCTAACGATATTGTACCTGTTAAGTTGGTTTCTTTTTTTCAGGCACGATATTGTATGTACGGTTCATTTGGAGTTGGTGCAACTCGACTAGCCGCGCAGGTATTGTATCCTTCGTGTGAAACGGGGTAAGAATTGCATAATTCTTTTACATCCTTTCTGCATTGTAGTGTAGTTGGATTCGTGTTCATCTACTTAAAACTGTCGCATGTTTGCTTCATTACAGCATCCGTGGCATGATTGTTAATCATGCCCTTGCATCTTGTATATCATTTGCATTTTGCCCCAGCCTTCGGGCGCATCCCTGCATGCTTTTACTAATCGATTGTCTGAGTCTTCGGCCTTGTCAAAAATGGGTCGTCTTTGGGCTTTGACAATCACTCTCGTCATTGTTATGACTTCTAAGTTCTGTCAAAGAGGGGCAACTGTAGACACCCCATTTTTGACCGTCCTCAAGACTTGGTTGTGCTTGTAGGTACACCCAGCGGCTGGTTCAATTGCTCGCCCAGCATTCGACTGTTGCGGCGGAACGTCACTGGTTCGGGTTTTCAGAACCTTGTATCCTTTTTGTCTCATTTTTGGGCCCTGACCTGGTCCTTTCAGGGTGGCCCCTGTGGTGCACTGCCGGCCATGGCATGGCACTGCCGGCCACTGGTGAACACCTGTCGGCCATCAGTGTGGCACTGCTGGCCATTGCTGATGGCCGGCACCCCCCCTATTTCAGCTGGTTTCCGGGAAGATCTTTTGTACCAGCTGGATTCC
Organism: Camellia japonica; assembly: GCA_030407325.1. Taxonomy (NCBI): domain Eukaryota; kingdom Viridiplantae; phylum Streptophyta; class Magnoliopsida; order Ericales; family Theaceae; genus Camellia; species Camellia japonica. The sequence goes on along the minus strand of JAPPVO010000031.1, from coordinate 191,950,443 downwards.
TCATATCTGCCCTCCATACACGTGTATGGAGGGATCAAAGCCAAGAAAAGCTTGTTCAAGAAGCTTAAGCTTTGCTTTGTTCTATATAAGGAAGGGTCCTCTTCCTTAGCCAGGGTTCTGAATTTTTAAAGGGCAAAAAGCTTCCTCTCTCTCTATATTGCTTGTAGTTAGAGCTTGAAAGTTGGATTTCTTTGCATTTTTGCACTATACCTCATAGCACAAGACCTCCATCACTCATTCAAACACCTTGAGGCTGTCTCTAGAGGTTAAGAGCTCCCAAACTTGGTCCAAAGGCTGTCAAAGATTGGTTCTACAAGGGTAAGTCCCATTTTCCCTCTTTGGTGCCCTATTTTGATCTATATTCTAGCTCCTTGTGCTTGCATTTTTGGGCTCCGACCCAACTGGAAATAGTCTTATTTTGAGCTCTTTTTCATGTTTGATTAAGGGCCTTTCTCTGTTTGAGGCTTCCTTCTTACCCTTTGTGTTTAAACCCTCTTTTAGGCTATTTTTGCATAGTATTTTAGGCTTATTTGTGAGTTGTTTCAGACTTTGTTATAAACTGTGAAGTGGTTTTTTTTAAGCCCCTCTTCAACTTTGTTGAAGGGCTCTTCTCTTTTTGAGGACAGCTACTACCACTTGCCTCTTTACCCCTCTTTTAGGCCCTTTTCTTGCATGCTAGTTTAACCTTACTTGTGATTATTTTCGTTGCTTGATGTAAACTGTAAAGTGCTTTATTTTGAGCCCCTCTTCAACTTTGTTGAAGGACTCTTCACCATTTGGGGCCGGCTGCTGCCCCTTGTCTCTATTCTCACTTTTAGGGCCATTTTTGCATGATAGATTAGCCCTATTTGTATTCATTTTTGAGGCATGTTATAAACTGGAAAAAAGGCTTGTTTTGACATCATCTTCATGTTTTGTTAAGGTTCATTTTTTTTGAGGTCATATGCTATCTTGTATGCTTGGTTGCCTCCCATTTTGAGCCTTACACCCTAGCCTTTGTTGCATGACTTGTTTGACCTTCTAGCCACTGGAATCCAGTGGATTTCTAGTGCCCTTGATGCTGTTTTGAACCTCCAAATCAGAGGGGGGTGACCCCCCTCTCACCTTGACTTGTTTGGTAGTCATTTTGGCCTTTCAAAGCAACCCCATCTTGCATGCCTTGTTGACTGATTTTGGGGCCAATTTGGTGAGTTTTGGGACTATCATATTTGATTTTCAGGGTTGTATATTCCATGTCACTTGTCTATCCTGTATGTGCCTAATAACTCCTTGTATGGCCATCTAAAGGAGCTCATCATTTTTGCATACCATGGTTGCGTATCAGTGTATATTTGGGCGTATTTTGGCATGTTTAGTTCACTGATTTTTAATGGTTTAGTGAGATTCCATGTGCTTCATAGACTTTCCATGTAAACCATGTTTACTAGTCAAAATCGCATGCTACTTTAGTCCATCTTGCTAGCACTTTTTGGCCTTACTTTAAACTGGAAAAGTCCATGTTTTAGAACTTCCTTGACTCTGTCTTCATGCTTCATGTTCAAATAATGCATGCTTTGTATAGCTGTAAGTCATTCCATGTGCCTAGTTTTGAGTTTCGGGTCTCACCTCATGCATCGAGTGCCATGTTTTCATGATTCGGGGCTGTTTAGCATCATATTTCAGTGCTAAAATTTGCATGTTTGCATACCGTGTTCCATGCCTTACCATGCTTTGGTAGAGTGACATTCGTGCCTTAGGTTCGGTCCTCGGTTTGCGTGCACGTGTGCACGCATTTCGAGTGTCTCATTTTCATCTAATGGCCACTTATGTGAGTGTGGCCGAGGTCCACTTGTGTTGGTGTAAGTCCATTATGCATTGTGTATGCCATTTCATTTCATAGCATTGTGTATGCTAGGTTGCATGTTAGAGCATTGTGTATGCCATGTTACCTCGTGCATCGTGTATGCCATTCCATAGCATCGTGCATGTTAGGTTGTATCTTAGTTGCATTCATGAACGTCATGCATATTGCATTACGTTTGGGGTGGGAGTTAGCCCGAGCACGGGAAACGAGATACGTTTCGTACTCCAAGTGACGGAACGTGTCTCAATTCCCAGTCACGGACACTCCGGATTATCCATGATGGAGTTTAGGTATCGTTATATTTTCATGTGCATTCGTTTCATATTGAGTCATGCAAATCGACTTCTCGGCCATCATGCATCGATATGCATGATTGGTGGCACGAGGATCGATGACTACACTCCCTGAAGAGTAGTCAAGCATACATATGTGAAAATACATTGCCATGCCCCTTTTCCGCTCTCTGTTGCAGCAAATCAAGAATCAGCAGCCTTCCGAAGCTAGGCACGCATTCCAAGAACAATTGCAAACAGAGGCTAATTGAGGCATCGCAGTGGATTTCCGCACAAAGGCAGCCCGAACATCCATCATCCATCATCCGGAGTAGAGTCGAGGCAGTTCCCTAGCTTGCATGCTAGTTTAACGCTTTCCTTAGTTAATTTGTAAATTAATTAGGATTTTGTATTTATTCGGACTGTACTATTCATTTGGGACTGTATATTATTCTTTCGGACCCTCCGAGCGAGGGCAATGTTGTAATAAGTGTGCGTGCGTGTGATGTATGTCTTCCAACCCCACGTCTTTCTCCCTTTTATTTACCCGCTTATGATTGTTAGATTAGGGCATGTTTCAATTAGCATACAGTATGATAGCATGTTTGCATTCATTCATCTGTTTTGCATGCACCAGGCTCAGCGCATCATACTAACTGCATTTGTATTTCAATTCCGAGTTGAATACATGTTAGCTGTAGCATCATCATATGCCATCTTAGGATAGCCGAGCCTATTTCTAGTTGCATTTTTGCATGTGTTGCATTAGGCATTTCTGTATAGTTAGGATCATGCATGGATTTCTAACTAGCTTCTGTTTTGGCTCGGAGTACTAGGTAAGCTTTTATGCTTTAGCATCCTTGCATGTGTGTGAGTGATTGCCATGACAGCATGCTTGCCATGAGGCTATTTGCTTATGTGATATAACTACTTGAATGCCTGTGAGTGAAGGTTGGGTTATATGAATTGGAACAATGCATTGACTGTGAGTTTTAAGCCCACTAGATAGTGGCAAAACCATCTTTTCTAAGCCCACCCGAGGGTGGCAAAATCTGCATTTTAAGCCTACTTGCGAGTAGCAAACCATCTTTCAAAAACAAACATGAAATGTTCTGTTCCAATTCAGGCGATCCAGTCTATACTTGTATGCTGTGTGCATCACATAGTAAATCTAGGCTAATAACCGGAATAAGAACACAATGTTTTCAAAACTAGATATCATGGTTAGTAGAGGCCGATCTTTGATCGGGCGAGAGGGGGTGCTCATAGCTGACCTTCCCCAATCGTACCCAAGTTTCCGAGCCGAGGCAACTTTGGTGATGACGGACACGTGGCCTTAGGCAACGAGTCAGGGTTTCCTAAATTTCCCAAAAATAAAATATTTAGATGGCGACTCTGTATCTGGCGAAGCAGTCCATGTTTGGCACTTCTTTCTAAAAAATCTGTTTTTCTCAAAACGATTTGCCGGATTTGGACTCTTTGGTTCAGATTAAGAACCGTGACATTTGAGTCCTGAACTGTAGTAACCCCAAGATGAACAGAACGGGACTCACCCTCCCGGGGCGTTCGGGACGTCTACACCAACACTTCTCTTTTCTTGCCATTTTAGGGAATTTTATCCGAGGGAATCGGCACCAATATATATATATATAAGATTTTGGGACTTTCACCCTGGACACTCTGGCCGACTTAGTTTTCAATGGAGTTTATCCCCTATCTCCTCCCAAACAATGGAGTCATCCTCCATCTCTTCCCAAACAATAATACATATACAATGTATTTAAAAGCGTTGTTGTATACAATGACTAACCAAATCACATATTCAATAGTTTAATCAAACCGTCATATTCAATGACATAATTCAAATGATTAGTTTCAATTCACCTAATCCTCATGCAGTTTCTACAACAATCATAGCTATCCTCTACCGATAGCCCAAAACAAATATTTCTAAACAGATATACAATCCATTAAACCGGTAATTTATCAAATTTCCATAGGTGAGTGATTTAACAAATCCAACTACACCATTCAATTATACACCCTTCCAATTTCATTTTTCCCACATCAATTTCTTTATTTATTCAAAATAGTTCTTTAACACAAATTAGGGAAAACCTTCCCCTCTTCTCGATATCATTCCCAAGGCCCAATCGTACCATTTATTTTCATATAACATCATAAACAAATGCTCACCTACATATATGGAGCCAAACATAGAAAACCCCTCTTTCAAAATTCAAACCCAAACCCTAGCTTCACCTAAAACCTCTCAACTTCACCATTTATACACAATGAACAACACATAGGTTAAAAACCATATCAAAGAATAGAATATCCCTACCTCAAGTGTAGAAGCTCAAAGAGGAAGATGGAGAATCTCGAAAATGCACAAAATCAAGTTTTACTCGGATGGACTGGAAGCCCACAAGTTGCTCCACCTTTTTCTCAAAAGAAGCAGAGTAAAAACCCTTAGATTCTAGGGGATTTGTATAGAGAAGATGGATTTCTAGAGAGAGAATGAGACAGGTTAGGGTTTTTAGTAAAAAGGAAATCAAAAAGTGAAGTAAAATATCTCTGCTGCGAACTGATATACACGGTCTTCGCCATCGCTCGAGCGACCAGACACAATAAGTGACCTCGCTCGAGCGCATGAAGCCTTGCTCAAGCGTAAAATACAAAGCTTCAAAAGTTTCACAGACGCACACGCTCGCTTAAGCGCAAGAAGCCTCGCTCGAGCGTAGAATACATACTTTCAGGTATTTCACAGACACACATCCCGCTTGAGCGCAAGAAGCCTCGCTCGAGCAACAAACTTCATCTTCCCAGAAATGCTACGTCTGAGAAGGAAACTTGAGAACCCTCAAAGCTCGCTCGAGCACAAGAAACCTCGCTCGAGCGAAGAAGCAAATTACACAAGGCTCGCTTGAGCGCAAGAAGCCTCGCTCGGGCGAAGAAGCCAAAATCTGGGCAGCAACAATCTAGATCAACTAACAACCAACCTATTCCAAACTCGCCCAACAAGTTCCAAAACTCAAATGCAAAGAGTCAAAGGAGGAAAACAAGACATGGATACAATATTCAACCACGGAACCCAAGTCCAGAACACAATGAAGGCCGGGGCAAAACTGGGATCGCTATTCTTTCACTTCCGCACGTACCTTTTATACAGTGTGCACACAGCCCTCTCCCCTGCTTCTCGCAGGTGCGACCTGATCTCCCACACGTGCGGCCCCTCTCCCGCACGTGTGGCTCTAGCCTTCCAGCCCAGAAAAACCTCGACTTCTCTCCCGTCACTCCGGAGTCGACCTCGCACCCTTCGAGACAAGTGAAAAACTCACAATTGAAACAAACAAGAATGCAGATTTGAAGAGAAGTCTTCAAAAACAACGAACTCTACTGTTGACATGACCACACTTTGGAAATCCAACATTTCAACGAAGGCAAATCAAACATAACTTGAGAGAACAAGGCAAAATATGCACCGGTCATCACAATACTAACTTTATTTTTTTTCAGAATGGTGGGTCGTACAAACTTTTTATGTAGAACTAATCCACCATATTATTATTATTATTATTATTATTATTATTATTTTATTATTTTATTATTTTATTTTATTTTTTTTTCTTTTCTTTTTGTTTACTCAATTTATATTTAGTTGTGTACGGGTAAGAAACTAAATGTCACTGTATTTTGGGAAACTACCCATTCGTCTAGGTGCGGGTGGAATTACTTGTCTTGTCCCGTAACATAAATTAAATATACTTTTGTCTGTGTCTGGTGGACACGTGGGTGTCAAATCTTGTACTCATACTAGTATACTTGTATACTGACCCGTTTTGTCTCTTGGCATCTCGGGTGCGTTCTGTTTTAGCGCAGTCGAGCTTCCTTTGCAGGATTAGTTGGGGCTACGGTGGTGATGGAAAATAACTACGGTAGTAGGACATGTCTTTCGGACTTCTTTTGTTTTCTTGAGTTTAGGATTGATATTAGTTTAGTTATGTATTTATTTATTTTTTTGACCTTAGTATTTTAATAATGTGGCATTGTGGGTTATTTTCTAATTTTACATTCTTTAAATTGTTTTGACTATATGTTGCTACTTTAATATTGGAGGAATTGGATAGTAATGAATTTATGATGGATGGTTTGGTTGGCGTTTGTTATTATTATTTTTTTTATCCCTTGTATTTTTTTATTTCTTTTCAGCGTAGAAATTTAATTAAACCTTATGGAGATGAGAATATTTAGATTTTGTTTCACCCTTAGGATTTGGATGATGGAATATTGATTGGGGTTCAGTCCTAATTTAATATTTAATTGTCCAAATTTTGGAGCGTAACAGTGTGGTATCAAAGCTCTTGGTTACCCTAGACTTGTGAGAGTTTAGGTGATCCTCAGATTGTGGAAACATGGGTTAGCTAGTTTAGTTTGGTGGTTGAATTTATTCTAAGTATTTATAAACAAATTCTTTTTGTGTGTTTAACTTGAAGGTGATGGTTGGAAGGTATAATTTAAGAAATGTTGAGGCCAGTGGCACAGGGGAAAAGTTAGTAGTGTTACTGATACGAGTGGAACTGGTTTGGGATGTGTGTTGATGTAGCATCAGAATGTTGTATTTTGTGCCTCACGATAGTTAAAACCTCATAAGAGACGATACCCTACTTATGACTTAGAGTTGGCAGTAGTTGTTTTTGCGTTGAAAGTGTGGCGACACTACTTGTTTGGGGAGCGCTTTGAGTTATACACAGATCACAAGAGCCTCAAATATATTTTTTCTTAAAAAGAGTTGAACATGAGGCAACAGAGGTGGGTTGAATTCATCAGTAGTTATGATTTCGAGATCCTTTACCACCCGGGGAAAGGAAATGTGGTCGCAGATGCACTTAGTCGACAACATGGGATTATAGCTTCTTTGATGATTCAAGAATGAAAGTCCTTGGAGTTCGTTTCGATGCATAATGCTCAACTAATAGAGAGTGTCGAGAGGGCATACATTGGTAGTTTGACCATGTAGCCGACGTTATTGGGTAAAGTTAGTATTTAGATGGGTTCCTCATTAGCAAGCTCGATGACCTTATAGTGGATTTGATAGATGATTATCCTACTGATTGATCTGTGGACTCAGATGGGAGATTGCGATTCAGGGACAGGTTGTGTGTACCTAACATTGTTGAATTGAGAAAAGAGATTATGAATGATGCCCATAGGTCCCGATATACCATTCACCCTGGTGAGACTAAGATGTATCATGACCTGAAGAGGACATTTTGGTGGGAAGGTATGAAGAAGGACGTAGGAGAGTATGGTTCTCGATGTTATGTGTGTCAACAGTTAAGGCGGAACACCAACGACCGTTTAGACTTTTGTAGCCTCTCAAGATCCCTACTTGGAAATGAGAGTATATCTCTATGGATTTCATGGATGGAATGTCGTGGTCTAAGTGAGGCAATAAATCTATTTGGGGATAGTGGATCAACTCACCAAGTCTACTCATTTTATTCCTATCAGTGTTCACCGAACTATGGATAAACTAGCTAGGCTATATATTCAGGAGGTGGTGCGACTTCATGGTGCGCCAGTTTTTATAGTTTTGGATCGTGATCCGTTGTTTGTGGCAGAGTTTTGGGAGAGTTTTCAGCATGCTTTAGGTGCTAGGTTAGACTTGAGCACGACTTATCATCTTCAAACGGATGGGCAAACTGAGCAGGTAAATCAAATCTTGGAGAATATGTTAAGAGCTTATGTCCTCAATCTTGGTGGAAGTTGGGAAGAACACTTGCCAGTGGTGGAGTTTGCTTATAACAATAGCTATAACTCAAGTATCGGGATAGTACCTTTTGAGGCTTTGTATGGGAGGCCATGCCGATCACTTGTTTGTTGGATAGAGATATGAGATACGCCATTGTTAGGGCCAGAGAGAGACCACAGAGAAGGTGAACAATATTCGAGAACATATTAAGACTGCACAGAGTCGTCAGAAGAGTTACGCTGATAGAAAATGTAAGGGGGTTGAGTTAAATGTTGGAGATGAAGGGTATCATGCGGTTCGGAAAGAAGTGAAAGTTAGCACCTAGATTTGTGGAACCATACGAGATCACTGAGAGGATTGGTAATGTGGCTTACAAATTAGCTCTACCACTTGTTTTAGTTATGATTCACAACGTGTTCCATGTGTCTTTATTGCGGAAGTGTATGCAAGACCATTCCCAAATAGTATCATCGGAAGTGTTGGAGATTAATGATGATCTAACGTATGTGGTGCGACCGGTTACTATTTTAGACGGGGATGTAAAGCAGTTGCGGTGCAAGAAATTGAACTTGGTGAAAGTGCAATGGAGCAAGGATGAGAACGATATCACTTGGGAATTGAAAGAGAAAGTTCAGCATATGCACCCAGCTTTTTGCTTAGTACTCTCTCGTATCGAATCTCGGGACGAGATTCTTTTGAGGTGTGTATATTGTAGCGACTTTAATTTTTCTTAAGTCATTATTTATTATTATTATTATTACTTTATTTTATTTTTGGCTTTATTAATTGTGTGGATACATGAGAATTTAATGTGTTGTTTAATTAATTTAATGTGATATTTAATTATATATAATTAATCCGTATATTTATATATTTATATTTTTTTACATATATAAAAAAAGTGTTTTATATATTGATAAAATATATATCATATTTATAGATATGGTATTTATGTTATATTTGTATAATATAAGTATAATAGGAAATTAGGTATAATATATTAAAGGTTATATCATATAAAAGTGTGGAACAATTATCAAGTTAGTAGAGTAAGAGGAGAGAGAGAGAAGAGAGAGAGAGAGAGAGAGAGAGAGACAGAGAGAGACAGAGAGAGAGAGAGAGAAGAGAGAGAGAGAGAGAGAGAGAGAGAGAGAGACTTTGTGATCATCAAAGAAAAGAAAAGAAAGAGTGTTCACTATGTGTGGGAGAAAGATAGCCGAGAAAGAGAGACGGCTAGAAGAGAGAGGTGGAGAAAAAGGAGGAAAGGGTTAGGGTTTTGTTTTAGTGATTTCATTAATTCTCTAAGTATTTTTTGATCTTTAAAAAAATAATTGTGAGTGCAAAACCCACTTTCCTTGATTTATGTTTATGTTGTTGTTATTATTTATTTAATGTTGGTTTGATTTTGTATTTGCATGAAGATGATAGAATGATTTCAACTATTTTAGTTAGTTGTGTGTGCAAGGTTTAGGGTTTATATATATATATATATATATGAATGTAATCACACTCATGGATATATGAAATTAAAATAAATTAGGAAGCTAAATTCTGAATACTCCACCATGACTCTATGAATTATTGTTTTCTTTGAGATTTGGTAAGAAAGAGTGTTTAAAAAAAAAGAAAAAAGAAAAAAAAAAGTGAGGATTGTGAGATTTATTTGAATGCCTTAAGCTCAGCATTGTTATGTTTATTCTCATGAGTAGATGAGTGGTTGTGTATATATATATATTGTTGCCTCGTTCTCGGGAGTAGACAAGTGCTTTGATTTACGCACATACGTATATGTTAACTATCCGGGGAGTGTGAGTCAAACTCGAGACGATATACCCGTGCAAGTTTGGCTTCGGGGCGGTGTTAGGTATATAGGAGACACATGGGATATATGTGTAGGCTGGAAGTGAATGACCGAAATGATGGAGTTAAGGTATAAAGAATTAAATATGAATTTATTAGTATAGTTTGAATTGTATTGATTTGTACATCTTGAAAAATGGTAAACGACCTCAATAAATTATGAAATTTGGGTAGAGGCATGTATACATAATTCTAGACAACTTTTGTATTTTAACTTTGTACTAAAAAAATCAATTAGAATTTGTAATCGGATGATCTTGGTTACAATAGTTTTTATTTATTTTAGCAATACAGATTTTAAATGTTTGTTTTAACCCACGAAACGAGCTCATTTTTATTGATTTTGTGTATAATACAGTAAAACATTATTTTGAATACTTTTCATGTTTTAAACTTTTCTGAAAAAAAATCATCAAGTTTTTCTTTCAACCTGTTTAAGTTTCTACTAAATTTGTTAGCGAAGCCTTTTTATAAAATTTGTTTTTATACAATTTTGTTCTTTGAGTTTTGGTCAATTCGAATGATTTAAACATGAAACGGTGTATTTTTATGCTTCTTCGGTAATTTATTTATAATTAAATTATATTAACTTTATTTTTTGCAGAATAGTGGGTCTTACTAACTTTTTATGCAGGACTAATCCACCATAATATTTTTATTTATTTATTTTTGTATACTCAATTTATATTTAGTTGTGTACGGGTAAGAAACTAAATGCCACTGTATCTCAGGAAACTACCCCTTCATCTCGGTACAGATGGAACTACTTGTGTTGTCCCGTACTAGGAATTAAATGTACTTTTGTTTGTGTTTGGTGGACATGTGGGTGTCAAGTCTTGTACTCATACCAATATACTTGTATACTAACCCGTTTTGTCTCTTGGCATCTCGAGTGCGTTTTGTTTTAGCTCAGCTAAGCTTTCTTTGCAGAATTAGTTGGGACTACGGTGGTGACGAAAAATAACTACAGTTGTAGGAATGTCTTTTGGATTTCTTTTGTTTTCGTAAGTTTAGAGTTAATATTAGTTTAGTCATTTATTTATTTATTTTTGACCTTAGTATTTTGAAAATTTGGCATTGTGGGTTATTTTCTAATTTTACATTCTTTAAATTGTTTTGACTATTTGTTGCTACTTTAATGTCGGAGAAATTGGATAGTCATGAATTTATGATGAATGGTTTGGTTGACATTTGTTAATTTTTTTTTTATCCCTTGTATTTTTATTATTTTTTTTTGGCATAAAAATTTACTTAAACCTTATAGAGACGATAACATTTAGATTTTGTCTCACTCCTAAGATTTGGATGATGGAATATTGATTGGGATTTAGTCATAATTTAATATTTAATTATCCAAATTTTGAGGCGTAACATATTTTGTCCAACTTAACAGTAAATATAAAACACATGGTAGACATTAGAGGATTATATACTTATTTTCAAATTTTAAGGAGATAAATTGCAGATGGAATAAAGTATATGAGGTTAAAGTGCACTTTGTCATCCAAACAAATAACGAAAATAGTCATAATTTACACATTTAAGTTACTTAAATACGGAGGTATTTTAGTATTTGTTATTAAATCGTTAACGTGCTTAATGGTACACTTCAATTCACAAATCATATAGATGTTATGTGATCATTTCTAAATAATAAAGGGGTAAACCGTACATGACCCAAACCACAAAGAGTAAAATGAAAGTTGCCCCAAAATTATTGTACTAGACACACCGACTCACTTAAACATTCATTAGAGTGCAATTATTTTACTCCTTTTAAATGCATTTTTTTAATAAATAAAAATTATAATACAAATTTTGAAATGATTTACAATAATTAGAATTTAATATTAAATCATGAAAAGTAAAAAGTAATTTTTATTTATTAAAATATATAATTTCATCAATTATGATATATAGTAGAATTTTCCTAAATTGCATGGGTTTTGATCTCGTAAAAATTCTTATTTAGTTTTTAAAATTTTAATCTTTTTGTTTTACTAAAAATGAATACCAACACACACACATTAAAAATAAAAAATAAAAATAAATTACAAATACATCCCTTGAGATTTTCTTAAAATACTGATTGTTTTCTGTGATTTAAAAAATTACTAATATCTCATTATCAGAATTTTTTATTTAATAGAATCAACTGAAAAAATAAAAATTTTAACTTCTTTCCAATGCAATAATATAAATATCTAAATTATTACTTAAAATGTATTTATGATATTATTAAAAGTTGTTAATAAGTGAGGCATTTTTTATGAAATAAAAATTTCAAAGACAGAATATAATTTTTAAAACTATAAGAGCGATTCATATTTTAAATATTTTTGAGATATATTCATAAAAATACAAAAAAAAAAAAAAAAAGAGAAAATGGTATTTACTATTTAGTACATATGGGCCTATTATGGGTTTTGGCATGAGTCGGGCTTTGAAAAGCTCAAAGGGCTACGTTCAAAGCCCAGTCCATGAGCCTACCCAGTTTTTCGCTTTTTCTCTCCGTAAATCAAACATACACAATTGCTTTTGGTTTGGCTTGAGGTTTGCTTATTTTTTGACTTTTTTTTTTTTTTTTTTCATCTTTAGTGAATTTTTTCTTAAAATTTTTCAATTTTTAAATCCAATTCAATAAGATGAATTAAAAATTTCCAAAAAAGACAAAATAAGTAAAATAAGCAATCTTTATTTTATTTTATTTTTGGCTTTTTAATTTTTTTTTTGAATTTTTTCAAAAGAGAAACTCCATCCGTCCCAAAAATATTAGTCTATTTTCAAAATCAATAACTAAATAATATGAATTTTATATTTGCTTTTCTTTTAAGTTCATTAACAATACAAAAGTACAATTATAACAATTGATATTCTCAAAAAATATATATTATCAAATGGTAATTTTGAAAATTTAATATTTTTAAAGTATAATAATTGTACTACCAAAAAAATTAGATTCACCAAAAGAGATTATTATTTTGGAACGGATGGAGTATACTTTTTAGATTTGTCTCGATAAGACGGACTGAAAAAGTAAAAAAATTTAATATAATTTTGAAAAAAAAAATCAAAAAAGAATTTTTAGTTGTATTTTGAAAGACAAGTTGTTGAAAAGATTTTGAAAATTGAAAATTGCAACCCTGCCACTTACCGCCTTCATCTGCAACCTTGTATAGATTCATGGTAGAAAGGTTTATGGAAGGCTTGAAGATTAGGATTTAGACTATTGCCAACTAGGTGGTTGGCATTGTGCATGGGGAAGGGTTAGAATTTTCTTAGTTTGGAAGGTGATCAATTGCATCAATTATAGAAAGGTGTTTGTTAAATTCTTGACAACAATTAAGCTTAGGTTTAATATTCTTAAATTGCTTGCCAATGCACAAACGAGTAAGTGTCATGAAATTAGAGTTTTGGAATTAAAAACTTAAAAATTAACATCCTGTCACAAAGATTTTCAAAAAAGGGTATAAGAAGAATCTACCAAAATTTGTTAGAAATCCCTCCTAAGATTAGGTTGTATGACACGTGGTACCATCAAATCTTCAAAACATGGCTCAATTGTTGAAACATTGCATGAATATTTATGGGTTGCTATCCTTCCTCTCTTTTAGGTCATTATAAAATGGGAAAATTACTATGTAGTCCTATGTAGGGGATCTATTTTCCTTCTAATCCCAATATATTTTTAATAGATTAATAGGTCCACAGTGTTTTAAGTTTTATACCCAGAGGTCCTGTTTTTATTTTCGTATTTTGTAAATGACTGTATTACCCTTTGTTTTGAGATCTATATATACGTGAAAAATCAAATTTTTGCTCCGTATAAAAAAGAAAATCAAATCTTCGCCTCTGCGATCTCGATTTCTCTTCGTTATGGCGATCTCATTATGTTGTGTGGTCGATCTCATTGTGCTGTGAGGTGGATCTGGTTGTGCGATCTGAATCTCTGTGTACAGGTGATCTCTGCGTACGTTCTCTTTCTCTCTCTCTCTCTGTGTATCTGGTTTGTATCTGTCAATACATATATGTATGTGTATGTATATATATATATATCTCTGTGTGTGTATGTGGTTTGTATCTATCGATACATATATGTATGTATGTATATATAGATAAGCAAATTTGCGTGATATCTGGTTTGTGTTTGGCAATGTTGTTTTAGTTCTTTGTTTTGTGATAAATTTTGTTTGTTTGATACTTATTTATTTGATTTTGTATGTGATATAGTGTAATGATTTTGATTTTGTTGATTTTGTTTGTTATATAGTGTAATGTGTTTTGAAATTGTAGTTTGGAATTGTGAATTCTGGTGTTTTGATACTGATATGTTGTAAGTGTATAATTTTGCAGTTTGGAATTGTGAATTGTGCACTGTTGGTACTGATATATTGTAACTGTATAATTTTGCAGTTTGGAATCTGTGAACAATTGTTTGGTGGTTTGTGATTTTGTAGTATGGAGGGGTGTTTCATGTTAATGTGCAAATATAGTAATTATTGTGCTGCTATTAAGATTAGTGAGGAATGTAGTTATCATGAAGTTGTTGAGAAAATATGTGCGAAGTTCAAGGAGTTGAGTGTTGGTAACTTTTGTGTCACGACCCCATTCCGCCCCTAGTAGAATGGTACCGTGATGGCCAGTAATCCGAGATTACCGAAGGCCATCTTTCAAAATTCACACACAAATAGAGTACACATATGGGGCTTACAAATGCAGAAGCAATAAATTAAAAGCTAAGTAGTCCATAAGAGCAGTGCATAAGTCAAATGGAATGGCATACATCTTTACATAGCTTTAATACAACAAAACGAAGTACAAAAAAAATACATCTTGACCAAAAGGCTTCTCAGCGATCAAATATAAAATACAGTGAAATACAACTAAAAAGCATGATCTTCAAGATGCTGCAAAAGTGCAAAATCCAAAACAAGTGGCAAGTACATCTAGGCGTCACCGCCGTCCTGCTCGTCACCTACATATATATAGAGAGGGGTGAGCTTGGATACTCAGTGAATGGTATGAATAATAAAGGGGTTTGCATGACTGATATTCAAGATCTTTATCAAACGATACATAACATAATTAGTACAAATCAAGGGATGAACCAAGTCCATCTAGCAAATCTTTCAAGCTTCAAGGGATGCTTGCTAGCATCAATATAATACAAGTGATGACATTTCAAACAAACAAACCCACGCGGTAAACCGTCAGTGGCAAGACAAGGGAGATATCTCAAATCAATGGTGCAGTTGCATTATAGTCCCCTGGCACTAAAGACTTGTGCTACAAATGCTTAGAGTCCTCCAGCACGTAAGGACTTCCAAATTTTGTGCTGCAAATGCTTAGAGTCCTCCAGCACGTAAGGACTTCCAAATTTTGTGCTACAAATGCTTATAGTCCCCTAGCACGTACGGACTTTCAAGATTGTGCTGCAAATGCTTAGAGTCCTCCAGCACGTAAGGACTTTCAAATTTTGTGCTGCAAATGCTTAGAGTCCTCCAGCACGTAAAGAATTCCAAATTTTGTGCTACAAATGCTTATAGTCCCCTAGCACGTACGAACTTTCAAGATTGTGCTGCAAATGCTTAGAGTCCTCCAGCACGTAAGGACTTCCAAATTTTGTGCTGCAAATGCTTAGAGTCCTCCAGCACATAAGGACTTCCAAATTTTGTGCTACAAATGCTTATAGTCCCCTAGCACGTATGGACTTTCAAGATTGTGCTGCAAATGCTTAGAGTCCTCCAGCATGTAAGGACTTTCCAAGAATGTCATCAAAACAAGATATAATACTTGATATACAAAATAGGAATAATCATTCATGCTTACAAATACTTTCCAAAACAAAGCAAAACAAGACTTTTATCAAAACATTGTAACATAGCTTTATTAAAAATACCACTCACATAGTTCTTCAAACGTCGGGGTCAAGGCAAGTCCAAGTCCTACAAATACATGGCAAAGTCTGTTGAATGCACTTTCAAACAAGTATCACATGCATACAGATGATCTCGGCATTCTTCAAAAACTAAGTCAAATCAAAATGAAACACCGTTTCTCATCTCGGGAAAACATGCTGGGCACCAACCAGGCCTAGGCCAAGGTTCCACACCTCCTCGCCGAGGTGTGGTCCCGAGGGCCACATTCAAGGATATGAAGTCGGGAAAATCTGGGTTTCCCTCTGCTGAAGAACATGAAGAACATGAAAAACATGAATGCTCAATCACAACTTGTTATTTCAAAATCTGGGATTTTCATGCTATGAGTTCGAAAACATGGACCTGGATACCCATACTTGAAGATCTTATGAAAACAAACACAAAAACATGGAACTTGTTACAAACTTTCGGATCAAACAAGGCTTTTCTTTTAAGAACCCAAGAACACCATTTTCTCTTTCTAGAACCAAACTTTAAATCAATGCATGACTCATGAATTATGCTAGATCATGCAATGCAGCTAGATAAACATAAAGAACAAGGGTAAATCAAGAATCTAACCTCAATGCACGAATCTAACGGTTTGATCTCTAGGAATCAAGCTCGAAGGCCTACTCTCTCACTCTAAAACTTCTTCTTCTTCCTAGAGCTTCTCTCTCTCTACAAGGCAAATATATGATACAAAAATGTATATTTTCTAGATCTGTCGGCTGACTTAACCCTCTGCAGGGGCACGTGGCAACGGCTGGTTGGTTCTACTAAAAAAAAGGTGATTGGGTGAAAAGACAAGACTATGACAAAGTGTGTTCAACAAGCTAGGCGGCAAGGGCACTCCGGCAAGTAGTGATATCGGCTAATAACAAGGCTTCGGCAAGCAAAGGACAATGACCTCGGCTAGAAAGGACAACACTTGGCCTAGTTGTGCCACACCTCAGCCTAGATGTGCCACACCTCGGTCTAGGTCGTACCAGTCCAGGAGCAAGATCACTTGGGTTCAAGGGTAACATCTCGGCCTAGATAATACACATCTCGGCCTTGGTGGTGAACACCTCGGCCTAGATAGTGACATCTCGGCCAACATGTTAGGGCAGGGGTGGAGGCCAACCAGAAAAAGGGTTCCAAGGTAGTTTTAGGCTTAAGGTGACCTCGGCTTGGATTAGTCTAGGCTAACCACACACCAAACAAGGAACAAAGCATGCAAATAACACTTAAGCAAAACAAAGACAAGATCTGAAATGCAAGCTTAACAGGACATAATCATATAAATGCATATGAGTATGGTTAGGACAGTGTGATGGTTATTACATTTTGTTTGTTTTTTCTCTATTCCTGGATATTCTAATTGTATTGTTGAATATGATGATGATTTGGAGAATATGCTATCAATGGTAGGTGGTAGTGGTTGTCATGTTGTTGATGTTGTTGTGGGTGATAAGAGAATTGTGGAGGTTGATGATGGTAATTCTTGTAGGATTGATTCTGTAATTTGTGAGAGTTCTTTGGTTAACGATTGTGATGATTTTGGTGGTTTGTTGCGTAGTTTTTATCCAGAACCAGAGAGAGTTTTGTTGTCTGCTAGTTAGAAGGGGATTATACATAGTGTTGGTCAAGAATTTGAAGGTGGAGTGCCGACGTTCCGCATTGCATTGGCTAAGTATGCAGTTGAGTGTGGTTTTGCAGTGAATTATTTGAAGAACGATGTAACAAGAGTAACTGCTGAATGTATGATGAAGTCGTCTATGCGTTGTAAATGGTTTGTGCATGGAAGGGTGTTGATGAATTCCGGTATTTTTTTTATAATTAAGTTGGATAATGTGCATACTTGTGGGGTTGTCGCTCGTAGATCTTGTAGCAAAATGGTTGGTTCTAGACTTGTGTCTGATATTGTGCAAAATGATATTAGTGATAATTCGTTGACTCGTCCTATTGAAGTTAAAAAAAAGTTGAAGAAGCAATATGGTATAGATGTTTCTTATCGGGTTGCATGGTTAGGAGTTGATAAGGCAAGAGGTGGGTTGTTTGGTGATTTTGCAACTCCTTTTGACCAACTTCGATGGTACCTTGAGACGGCTATGAGAACGAATCAGGGAAGTGTGTTTGAATTAGATGTGGATGAAAGTAGTGGGTGTTTTCAGAGGTTGTTTGTGGTATTTCATTGATGTTTGTATGGATTTCAATTTTGTCATCCGTTGTTGTTTGTTGATGGTACATTCTTGAAGGGGCGTACAAGGGCATTTGCTTGCAGCAACATCAAAGATGGTAATCAAGTATGTATTTATTTGCAGTTAGTATAGGTTTGGTTTGTCAGTGTGTTATTGTATTGTGAGTCTGCTAATTTTTGTAGTTTCATGTTATTTTGTTTGCAGGTCTGTTTCCTTTGGCTTTTCCGATTGTTGACGCTGAAAATCAAGATAATTGGATGTGGTTCTTAAGTCAGTTGTTAAAGGGTGTTGGTTCAGGTCGGAGATTGACTTTTGTGTCGGACCGTCAACATGGATTGCTAGACACTCTTTCAGTGGTTTTTCCCAATGCACATCATGCATATTGCTTGAATCATTTGAAGAGAAATTTGATTGATAAATTGGTGGGACTTCGTACTAACTATAAGCTGAGTTTGATGAAAATATTAGTTAAATGTGCTTATGCGCCAACGGTTGCTTCTTTCCAACATTATATGGAGAAATTGAGGCGTATTGCTGGGAATAGTAGAGTTGATAGTATGTTGGATGGTTTTGCAAAATGATAAGTGGGTGAATGCATTTTTTAGAGGGAAACGATATGGTGAGATGTTGTAGACGTCCCCCGAACGCCCCGGGAGGGTTAAGTCCCGTTCTGTTCATATTGGGGTCACTACAGTTCAAGGACTCAAATGTCACGGTTCTTAATCTTGAACCAAAGAGTCCAAATCCGGCAAATCGTTTTGAAAACAGATTTTTTGAAAGAAGTGCCAAACATGGACTGCTTTGCCAGATAACAGAGTCGCCACCTAAATATTTTTTAAATGGGAAATTTAGGAAACCCTGACTCGTTGCCAAAGGCCACGTGTCCGTCATCACCAAAGTTGGCTCGGGAACTTGGGTACGATTGGGGAAGGTCACATCGTGAGCACCCCCGCTCGCCCGGTCAAAGACCGGCCTCTACTAACCATGATATCTGTTTTTGAAAACATTGTGAGTTCTTATTCCGATTTTTAGCCTAGGTTACTATGTGATGCTCGCAGCAAACAAGTATAGACTGGGCCGCCTGAATTGGAACAAAACATTTCATGCTTGTTTGTTTGAAAATGGTTCGATGGTGCTACCCGCAGGTAGGCTAAGACGCGAATTTGCCACCCTCAGGTGGGCTTAGAAAACATGATTTTGCCACTATCTAGTGGGCTTAAAACAAACATTTCGATGAATTGTCCAAATTCAAGTAACCCAGCCTCCACCCACAGGCATTCAAGGCAGTTATATCACATAAGCATATAGCCTCATGGTAAGCATGCTATTCATGGCAGTCACTCACACGCATGCAAGGATGCTAAAGCATAAAACTCACCGAGTACTCCAAGCCAAAAACAGAAACTTATTAGAAATCATGCATGATCCTAATTTATACAGAAATGCCTAATGCAACACACGCAATAATGCAACTATAGCAGGCTCGGCTATTCTAAACATGGCATATGAAATGCTACAACTATCATGTATTCAATTTGGAATTGAAATACAAATGCAGTTTGTATGATGCGCCGAGCCCGGTGCGTGCAAGACAGATGAATGAATGCAAACATGCTATCATACTGTATGCTAATTGAAATATGCCCTAATCTAACCATCATAAGCAGGTAAATAAAAGGGAAGAAAGACGTGGGGTTGGAAGACATACATCACACTCACGCACACTTATTACAGTTATGCCCTCGCGCAGAGGGTCCGAATAAATATACAGTCCGAATAAAAGAATAATACAGTCCGAAATATACAAATTTCTAATTAATAAATTAAGCTAAGTAAGCTTTAAAATGGCGTGCAAGCCAGGGGCTGCCTCGCTTCTGCTGAATGATGTATGCTGGACTGTGTTGCGCGGAAATCCACTGGGATGCCCAATCTAGCCTCTGTTTGCAATATTTCTCGAAACGCGCGCCAAACTCCGAAAAGTTGCTGATTCCTTATTTTGCTGCAACAGAGAGCAGGAAAAGGGCATAGCAATGTATTTCACAAATATATGCATGCCTCGACCCTCGTGCCACCAATCACGCATATCGATGCATATGGCCGAGGAATCGGATTGCACAACTCAATATAGGGTGCAATGCGGATGAATGCTATAACAAAACCTAACTCCATCATGAGTGATCCGGAGTGTCGGTGACTTGGGAATCGAGACCCGTTCCGTGAAACGTGCCTCGTTTCCCGTGCCCGGGCTAACTCCTATCCCGAACACGATGCAATATGCATGATATGCATGAAATGCAGCTAATATACAATTCTAGCATGCACAATGCTATGAAAATGGATGCCTCGAAATGCGCGCAAGCGGGCACGCAAACCGAGGCGATGATATGAAATCATGAAATAGCATGAAAATGATATGTAATAAGACTAAAATGAGATGGCTCGAGATGCGTGCCCACGGGCGCGCAAACCGAGACGATGGCATACGGAATGCAACGGGACTAAAAATGACATACGGAATGCAGAATGGACTTACACACCAACATGAGAGAGCCTCAGCCACTCTCACACGGGAGGCTGTCGGATAAAAACAAAGGTGCCTCGAAATGCGCGCCCACGGGCACACAAAC
Source organism: Camellia japonica (assembly GCA_030407325.1). NCBI lineage: Eukaryota > Viridiplantae > Streptophyta > Magnoliopsida > Ericales > Theaceae > Camellia > Camellia japonica. Next base: position 191,929,985 of record JAPPVO010000031.1, on the reverse strand, counting down.
CGAGGCGATGTATTAAAGCATGAAATGACATGGAAAATGCAAATTGGGCTTACGCTAACATGATAGGGCCTCAGCCGCACTCACGTAAGCTGCCGTCGGATAAAAAGATGTGCCTCGAAATGCGCGCCCACGGCACACAAACCGAGGTGATGTATTAAAGCATGAAATGACATGGAAAATGCAAATTGGGCTTACGCTAATCATGATAGGGCCTCAGCCGCACTCACGTAAGCTGCCGTCGGGTAAAAACAGAGGTGCCTCAAGTGCGTGCCCGCGGGCGCGCAAACCGAGGCATGGCCCGAAGGCATGAAAATGGTACAGAGATGCAATGATGGGCTTATACCAACATGAGAGAGCCTCAGCCTACTCACATAGGAAGCCAATGAATGAAAACGGAGTGCCTCGAAGTGCGCGCCCGTGGGCACGCAAACCGAGGTAATGCACTAAAGCACGAAATGACATGAAAATGATATGCAAGCATGCAAACCAAATTTCAGAAGCTACATAAAGGGGAAAACAGCCCCGAAATGATACGAAATGACAATCAATGCATGAAATCATCCCGAAACGTGATTCTAAGTACTCGAAATGGCCTACGGCTATGCTAAACATGCAAAATTGATACATGAAAGCAAAAACAGTAGCAAGGCAGCCCCAAATATGGCGTTTTTTCAATACAAAGCAAGGCTAAACAAGAACCACAAGCATGGCAAATTTAGCACGCAAAAACGGGGAAAAAGAGGGGAATTACAAAGCAAGTGGTATATCCAATGCTCAAACCAGAAAAATCAGTTCTACAAAATTGAAGAGGGCCAAAAATAAGCATATATTCAGTTTATGGAAACCCCAAAATCAATATAAAAACATGCTAACAATTCCATGCAAAATGGAGCTCAAAAGAGGTTATAACAAGAGACATGCAAATAATACACCAAACAACAAAACTTTATTCATGAAACATGTAGAGGGGTCAAAATAAGACCCCTTTCAGTTCTGACCAAGAGCTAAAACCAAAAGCACAAAAGGCTACAAAACATGCAAGAATTAGGGCCTAAAGTGGATTTCAAAGGGAGGTGGTATATAGAATGGCCAAACAGGTTGAGCCCTTCTACAATGTTGTAGAGGGGCTCAAAATAAGCACAAACCAGTATGGGTCGGAGCCCCAAAAACAAATGCAAATAGGCTAAAAATAGCATACAAGATTGTGACATACAAGCTAGATATTGAAACAAGTGTATCATGGAGACACCAAATGAAGTTGAGCCCTTCTACAATGTTGTATAGGGGCTCAAAATAAGCCTAAAACCAGTAGGGGTCAAAGCCCAAAAACTGAAAGGAATAGGTAGAAATAGGAAGCAAAATTATGCTACAAAAAGAGATTGGAGACTTACCCTTGAAGATCCAATTGTTGCTACCTCTTGGCCTGAATTTGTTGCTTCTTAGCCACTGGAGAACACTTCCTTGCTGCTGGAATGGTAGTGGGGATGGTGGAGCTAAGGGTTGATGAAGGAATTGCCTAGGAACTTGGAAGTTTTTGAGGTTTTTGGCTATGGAAATGGAGGGTTTGAGAGATGAAGTCTTGAGACCAATTTTTCCAACCTAGGCAAATGGGCTGTCCAGCCCTTTAAGTAAGCAAGAAAGGTGTAAAAGGGAGGGAAATGGAGGCAATCTTTCCCTCCCAAAATATCCCCCGGATGGGGGAGATATTTTGAAAAAATATCTGGACAGCTGGAAGGAGCTAGAAAGCAGGAAGTTGGCCGGCCAGGTGGCTTTCTGCAAGGTGGCCGGCCAGCCACCCCCCATGGCCGGCCAGCCACCTCCCATGGCCGGCTAGCCACCTCCCATGGCCGGCCAGCCAAGGGCAAAAATGAAAAGTTGAATTAGTGGCCGACCACCATTTTTTGGTGTCCTCCCATGTGTGTAGAACAAGGTTCCAAGGTCGGAAATTGGCAACTCTGAAACAGGAAACACAACATTGCACTTGAAGGAGAGGCTCAAAAATGAAAACAACAATTACTGGCCGACCACCACTTTTTGGTGTCCTCCCATGTGTGTAGAACAAGGTTCCATGGTCGGAATGTGGCAACACTGAAGCAGGAGTCACAACATTGCATTTGAAGGAGAGGCCCAAAAATGAAACTCACAATTGCTGGCCGACCAGTAGTTTTTAGGGTCCTCCCATGTCCCCTGATCACAGATATGTAGCTTTGGTTGGAAGAAAATGGGCCTAGGGTGTTCAACATTAGCCCGGAAGTGAGCAAAACGGGCGCCGGAGGAGCAAAACTGGTTATCTGGGATAATTGCTGGCCTCCTACCCTCCAGTGATCTTCCTAATGCTGAAACAGAGGTACCTGCCAAAATTGAACAAAAACTAATGAGAAATGAACGCTCGGGGCCCAAACCGCGCAGTTCGGGGTCCCGAAAATGGGCTGTAGGCACCGGAAGTGGTGTTCAGCAGCGAAGTGGATATCAGAGGCCCCAGTGTTCCTCGGAATGATAAAACAGAGGTACCTGCCGAAAACCGGAGAAAACCGATGCGCAATGAATGCTCGGGGGCCAAACCGCGAGGTTCGGGGCCCGAAAACCGGCTGTAAGCACCGAAAGTGGCATTCAGCCACGAAGTGGGTATCTGGGACCCCAGTGTGCCCTTTTATGACAAAACAGAGGTACCTGCCAAGAACCGGAGGAATCGGAGACGGTTGGGCGATCCCGAACCGAGGCACACGGCCTGACGGCTCCGAAAACCGGGAACCGGGCTCCGAAATGGGCAAAATGGCCTACGGCCACGAAAAGTAGCCCACGGCCACCGAGAAATAGTCTACAGGACTACTCCCTTCCCTCAGCAAAGAAAACAGAGAAAACCGAGTCTGGTTCGCAAACCGAGACAAGGCACAGAAGAGGATTCGGAAGTTCGGAGGCAGGGCGCACGGCCGCGACTCTGGGACTTCTGAACGAGCACAGTATGCGACATCACCGAGCGCTCAATCGGTGACGTCTAAGTCTTAAGGTCGGTCAAAAATGGGGTGTCTACAGTTGCCCCTCTTTGACAGAACTCGGAAGTCAAGAAGTGACGGGAGTGAATGTCAAAGCCCAGAGACGACCCATTTTTGACAAGGCCGAAGACTTAGACAATCATACAAGATGAACAGAAATGTGTGCCCGCAGGCGTGCCTTCAGGCAAAAAAGGGGGCAAAATGCAAAGCGACATGCACAGAGCCAAATGATCATGCAAATGCAGCAAGCTGTAATGAAGCAAGTATTCGCAAATAGATGCAACAATTTTAAGCAAGAATGCAAAGCAACAACTACATTTCATGCAGTTAAGGATGCGGAGAATTATGGAATCTTCACGAACATGTACGATAGATACACAAAGTGAAGCGAGTGTGATGGATACACTAGGCGAACGTGTGATGGATACACAAAGTGAAGCGAGTGTGATGGATACACTAGGCGAACGTGTGATGGATACACAAAGTGAAGCGAGTGTGATGGATACACTATATGAAGCAAAGTGTGATGGATACACTAGGTGAGTGTGTGATAGATACACAAAGCGAACGTGTGATAGATACACAAAGTAGGCATAGTGTGATAAATACAAAGCAAGTGTGTGTGATTGATACACAGAGTAGGCATAGTGTGATAGATACAAAGCAAGTGTGTGTGATTGATACACAAAGTAGGCATAGTGTGATAGATACAAAGCAAGTGTGTGTGATTGATACACAATATGAACACAGTGTGATTGATACACTAAGTGAAGGAAGTGAGCAAAGTGTGATGGATACACAAAAGGCAAATGCAAAGTGTGACAGACGCACAATAAGTGAACACGAAGTGTGATTGATGCACTAAGTGAACAAGTGTGATGGATACGCTAAATGTGAACACGAAGTGTGATAGATGCACTTAGTGAACAAGTATGATAGATATACTGAAAGCGAACACAAAGTGTGATAGATGCACTATGTGAACGAAGTATGATAGATATACTAAAAGCGAACACAAAGTGTGATAGATGCACTATGTGAACAAGTATGATGGATATACTAAAAGCGAACACAAAGTGTGATAGATGCACTATGTGAACAAGTATGATGGATATACTAAAAGCGAACACAAAGTGTGATAGATGCACTATGTGAACAAGAAGTGTGATTGATGCACTAAAGGTGAACACAAAGTGTGATAGATGCACTATGTGAACAAAGTATGATAGATATACTGAATGTGAACACGAAGTGTGATAGATGCACTTAGTGAACAAGTATGATAGATATACTGAATGTGAACACGAAGTGTGATAGATGCACTTAGTGAACAAGTATGATAGATATACTGAATGTGAACACGAAGTGTGATAGATGCACTTAGTGAACAAGTGTGATGGATACACTAAATGTGATGATGTGAATATGTGCATGATAGATACACAAAATGAGGATGTGTGTGATAGATACACAAAGTGAATGAAGTGTGATTGATACACTAATAAATGATCTCAAACAGAACTCCTTTGAATGAACTGTACATACAATATCGTGCATGACTGAGAAAGAAACTTGATAGGTACAATGCATTACAATGCATGATGCTTAAGGAAAGCAATAAATGAACAAAGCGGCGCTTTAGAAAGCACCTCATGAGGTGAGTGGCGGTGAACCGCTCTTCTCTGACGGGAATCTCCCCTCGTGCTCTTCGAACACTTACCTTCAACTCACAGTACAAAGGTTCTGAAATGCTGACAAGTAACAATATCTGTATGTAGGAGCTACGGCTGCTGCTTATCTTCCTGATCATATTCACAACTTTCCCTATTCTCCAACGGGGTGACAGACTAGGTTGGTTCCGTATCCAGAATTGAGGTGCATACATGCTATCTCAACCTATGGGGCTTCCATACAGATTTCAAGCCGAGGGCACGCCTCTGGGTATTTAAACCAGACTTTAGTCTCGGAAATCCCGACCTTTGCGTTCTAGGCCACGGCCATTCGAACTCTAGTTTCCACCGTCGCAGTTGGTCTCCTAGGAACTCATCGCAAACACGGCCAAGATGCCTCTGGCAGGGAATGGTACTCAGGGAGAGCACTTCTGATCGCCATTCTGGCTTGAAGTAGACTTGATCTTGAGCTTGAGGTAGAGGCACACTCATACTTCGGAGCATTGACAAGGCCTGACAGGTGCACACGGAATGCGATCTCGGAGCTTACTGAAGTTGAAACAAACTCAGATGCCCGACATTTTCCTCTTTTGCTTTTGCTTTGCAGCCCGGAACTTTCATAGCTTCAGATAGGTCCTGGTTTTACTGTTTTCACATGACCTGGGTTGAACCCCGCGGCTTTATGAAAGAACAAATTCTGTTTTGAACAAATGTGGAGAACGGCACGGCACTCGGAGCACAAAATGATTTTATTTTCGAAATTGAGAGATGAGTTTTCGACCAGGTATTGAGCCTACGACTGAACACAGCAAAACGACTCAACAAGGAAATAAAAGGCACACAACCTAGACACATCGAGTAACACTCGAAACGACCCAAAACAAGAATCGAGATAAAAACAAAAGACACGACACTCAGACGTGCACAGGGAGCCTGTTTCACCGGGTAGTGTTTCCCACCTTTCTCATTTGTGGTCTCACATCACTCGCCCTCAAGCTCTGTTTTTCTGAAAAAGCCCTTTTCTCACTTTTTCTCTCATCGCACATCTCTCTATTCTTCAATCTCTCATTTTTCATCCCTCCCCTGGGTGGTTGATGGATAAACAAAAGTTGTGGGCTCGTGCCCCTAGCATTCTGCTAGATTCTTCTTTTCTCTGCACACAGCTAGTGAATTCTCCACAGAGGGGTTGCGCTACACACTGGGTGTGTAGCAAATCTGCAGCTGAATCGGTTGACGATGCTCTGCTGGGGAGTTTTGGACGTGATAGATCTGTCCAGATGAGGGAGTGGAATATCTTGCCCATTCCAGTTCGTGCTTCGCACTTGGCTTGATACCTCGTTGCTTGGAGATGAGAGAGCTTTCAGCCCTTTGTTGTTAGCTTCAGCTGTGTGCCCTTTTCTGGCAAGTGAGTGCCCTTCTTGGCAAGCATTGACAAAGGGGAAAGACAGATCCTGACTCGACTGGCCCCCTAGTTCATCATTTTGACCATTTTTTGTTTTTGCTTTCTACTAAAACAATTTTGACCAAAATGAGAGTTAGATTACATGCTTGTTCGATTTTTGATTTGAAATCATGCAAGTCAGGCTATGAGCACTGAAAATTTTCCTTTTTTGGGTCCAAGAAATGGTCCAGTTTTTGGAAAAGATGAAACAATTTTCGGAAAATAGTCAACCTTAGTAAAATTTTCAAAAGCTGTTTTTGCAACGGCCACTGCTCAACGAGCATAGAACCTACTCTCGAGATGCACAACCTCGGATCCAAAGGAAAACTGCCCCGTGCTTGAAGAGAGCTGCATGGCAACGGAAAGTTGCCCCTTGTTTGAGCGGCACCGCGGCGCATTGAATGGCAACGGAAAGTTGCCCCTTGTTTGAATGGCGCCGCAGCACACTGAATGGCAACGGAAAGTTGCCCCTTGTTTGGATAGCACTGCGCGCATTGTAGTCAGTCCTCAGAGTGATGAACGCAACAAACTCTCGGATACAGTGAAGACAAAGACCAAGAACCATCACATGGACACAATCGAATTTGAAGTGTTTTACGGCTGGACTTCAGAATGAAGTTGCCTACGTATCCCAAAGATGGGAATCAAGCCTCACGTAGTTCGGGGTTAAGGTACACTCGGGTATTTAACCTCTCCTTTTTATGCTCTAACTTTTGCCAAGGCGCCTGTTGCAGGTTTTCAACCTTGCGAGCTTTGTTTTCTTTTCTTTCTTTTTCTTTTCTTTTCATTTTCATTTCTTTTCTTCTTTCTTTTTCTCTTTTTTTCTTTCTTTTTTGTATTTTCTTTTCTTTTTGTATTTTTTGTTCTTTTTTTTTTTTTTGCTTGCTTTTTTTTTTTTTTTTGTCTCGCTCTAACTTTTGCCTGGGTCGCCCTTTCGGGTTTTCGACCCAGCGAGCCTCTCGAAGGGTAAAAGTGTAACAAGTCCATGCCAAATGGTTTTGAGATTGAAGCCCTCTATATCCAGGAGAGTGGCTGTTGTATTGATTTGCAGAAGGATCCACTTGTTGGCTCTTCGAGCACATCGGATATTTTTTGCCCCTAGTTCGAGGGGTGCTTCGTCTAGCTTTGCAAGCTTCTTTTGACGACATCTGATCCTCTTGATCTGACTTTCCTGGCCTCTTGTTCGAGGGCTGCTTCAAATCTGGCCACACAGGCCTCACATCGTAGTTGACCGTTGAACCTTCTGAATTCAAGTTCAAGGTTTGGAAGCAAAAGGGGTTGAGTCTCGAGGCTGAGAGCGATCCTAGGCTGCACAATCTCAAGAGCGATTCCACACAGGTCTTCGCAGGACCGCGCAAAACATTTTTTTTGAAAATTTTTAAGAAAGCGACAAATCGCTCGCGCTGAAGACAGTGTGAACCAGTCTGGATCAAAGCCAGGGTCCTTCTCAGTACTCACACTAACAAGCATGATTTCATTCATTAAGGGCTTAGCACGCCTCTCTTTCTCTCAATTTGATCAAAGTTTTGCAAATCCCGAGGAATTCCTCCCTCTTTGTTTTCACCGCAGTGTTCAAAAAGGTTTTGAAAAATTTAGGTCATTACAATGACTTCAAGGCACAGAAAAGCAGGTGAAAAGCACTGCCATTTCATTCAAATTCTGGCACAACTGGCACAAGGCAGAAGCAAATCGCGAGAGCGTGGAAATCACTGCTTGTTTCATTCAAAATCTGTTGGCATAACTGGCTCCCTGGCAGAAACAGACTCAAAACAAAACGAAAAGACAAACACAAAACAAAATGGTGATGCCCGAGGTAACACCCCCGGATCACCCGACTCCTATACAACAGGACTGACTCGATACAACAAGACAGACCCAAAACAAAAGAGACTGACTCAAAACAAAAGACAGACTCAAAACAAATAACAAAACTGACCCAATACCCAGTCAGAAAGCACAAAAACTGGTATTTGCACGTTGCTCAGAACAGTGCGTGCCATCCACCATATTGGAGTAAACTGAGTGCCGCCCGCAGGTGGTTCATCCCTCGATCACATAGTCACCTTATCCCCACAAGTTCACTGATCAAGTGCCGATAGACTTTGCAGGACCTGGTGCAGCAATGACCCCTTTGTCAAACAGATCTTGTACATCATGGCGCAGACGAAAGCAACTGTCGGTGTCATGACCGGTTTGCTGATGGTAGGCACAGTATTTAGTCTGGTCATGCTTTGCAGGGATAGGATCGGGTAGGGGCCGTTGTTCCAACGGTTTCAAATGTCCTTCCCGGAGTAAGACCTCTAGAGCCTTTGACAGAGGCATATGAAGTGGAGTGAAAACCCTCTTGACTCGGGGTGGATATTTGGCCGTCTGTGAGTTACTCCCGGACGCACCGGTGAATGGGGTAGCCTTTCTTGATGTGGTGGTAGTGACCATGCCCACTTCAGAAGATCTTGCAGCTGCATCACCACTGGTGGTCACATTCGAACTGCGGGAAAACGCCCGCCTAGGCTGCTCTTTCTCCTGGTCAATAAGGCCCTGCTTCATGGCATCCTCAATCTGTACTCCCATCTCATGCAAATCTGAAAAGGTAGGGAAGGGGAGCACGATCATTTTCTGCATTAGTTTGGGCTGGAGGTTGCGCACAACCATCCGTATTTGATCCTTATCCGTTGGCCTAATGGTCATCATTGAGGCCTTGGCCCTCCAGCGGGCTACAAAGTCAGAGAAACCCTCTTTCGGCTCTTGCCTGGTCGTCTCGAGATCACGGGTTGTGATCTCAATCTGGGTATTGTATGAATATTGTGCGACGAAGGCCTCGGCCATCTCCTCCCAGTTTCGTTTCACTGAATCCTCCAATTTGGCGTACCAGATGGCCGCAATACCCGACAGGGTCCTGCCAAAAAGGGAAAGCTTCTGTAATCTTGTCAAGCCCATGGGGCGCAGAACATCTGAAAACAAACTCAGGTGGACCATGGGATCTCCTGACCCGTCAAAACGGTCGATGTGAGGCATCTTGAACCTGTCCGGCAATGTCACCACCGAATCAGTATATCCATCTCCAATGTCCGGGATGGAGTTGACTCCCTGAGATTTCTTAAACATCTTCTCAAGTTTGCTCAATTTCAAACTGTAGGGTCGACCTCGAACTCGAAGGGAGAGTCTGGCAGATTGGTAGGTGCTTTGGATAGCTGGGGTAAAATTGGGGGCGGAGCAGGCCCTACCGGAATGTCCGTACCCTCCTGGACATTTGGCGTCTCCCCAGGTGTGGAGTTCCTGCTGGGGGAGGAACTTGTTGTGAAGCAGACGCGCCGCTTTGCTGTTGCAGCCTGGTGATGAGCTCGGCCTGCTGAGCCATGATTGCAGCCTGCTGCTTGGAAAATTCCGCTTGGCGGACAGCGTCCTCTTGCATGAGCTTCATATTTTCTTGCATCTGACGCATCATTGCCTCCATCCCTGACGTGTTCTGCGATCCATCTAACTGACCGGTATCTATCCCTGCAGTAGAAACTAAGACCTCAGCCTGACTGTTCACTGGTGGAGTGGATAAGGGCCACTGATCTGGTAACTACTGAACTGGTGATCTGTGCCTGACTGGCCCTCTTCACCCTGCCTTTGGTAAAGGAACACTGATTGCCTTGAACTGAATCTCTGACCCGACAAAGTCTATCAACACAAGTTCGGTGTACCCGGGGGATATTGGAGCCCTCTGAAGCTATGGTTCCCAGACTACCTAGCAAAAGAGAAAACGGACAGCATCTCAGCCTAATTTCACCCTGAACAGATACGAGCAAAGTTTGAATGAGTGTGCCCTCTACTGAATTCTGCCCCCAAAATTCTGCCTGTAAACCGTTACCCTTAGGTAAACTAAATCCCAAAATACTGAACTGGTGCCCGCAGGCCTGATGCCCAAACTCGCAAACTGATACATGCATTCCCTGTAGAGACGCACTCTAACAAGCACATAACAGATAAGTGAGAGCCAAAACACCCCTATGTTGGGGTAAGGTTTCCCTGTCCTATTTTGTCAGGAGCTAGGGTTTACTACGCACGCAGCGGTTTCAAACAACCTATAAACGGGTAAGCAACCTGTCCTAGTTTGGAATGGTCACTATGGATCCGAATATGCACTAGGTCGAATGGTCAAAAAGGGTGCCCCGGTAAAACCGGGGTTTGTGTTCCCATGCTGTCAGAGCCCAGAGCCGATCAGCCTTACGGACATGACTTGACAAGACAAGCCTCCGGCAAATCGTTCGGGAATGGCATATGGCAAACACAGTGTCCTAGGCGCACCAATGCAAATGCAATGCAAAGAAACACACAAGTGTAGTCAAAAACAGATATCATGAGTTCGAGTCAAGTTCTCTAAATCCCCAGCAGAGTCGCCAGAAACTGTAGACGTCCCCCGAACGCCCCGGGAGGGTTAAGTCCCGTTCTGTTCATATTAGGGTCACTACAGTTCAAGGACTCAAATGTCACGGTTCTTAATCTTGAACCAAAGAGTCCAAATCCGGCAAATCGTTTTGAAAACAGATTTGTTGAAAGAAGTGCCAAACATGGACTGCTTTGCCAGATAACAGAGTCGCCACCTAAATATTTTTTAAATGGGAAATTTAGGAAACCCTGACTCGTTGCCAAAGGCCACGTGTCCGTCATCACCAAAGTTGGCTCGGGAACTTGGGTACGATTGGGGAAGGTCACATCGTGAGCACCCCCGCTCGCCCGGTCAAAGACCGGCCTCTACTAACCATGATATCTGTTTTTGAAAACATTGTGAGTTCTTATTCCGTTTTTAGCCTAGGTTACTATGTGATGCTCGCAGCAAACAAGTATAGACTGGGCCGCCTGAATTGGAACAAAACATTTCATGCTTGTTTGTTTGAAAATGGTTCGATGGTGCTACCCGCAGGTAGGCTAAGACGCGGATTTGCCACCCTCAGGTGGGCTTAGAAAACATGATTTTGCCACTATCTAGTGGGCTTAAAACAAACATTTGATGAATTGTCCAAATTCAAGTAACCCAGCCTCCACCCACAGGCATTCAAGGCAGTTATATCACATAAGCATATAGCCTCATGGTAAGCATGCTATTCATGGCAGTCACTCACACGCATGCAAGGATGCTAAAGCATAAAACTCACCGAGTACTCCAAGCCAAAACAGAAACTTATTAGAAATCATGCATGATCCTAATTTATACAGAAATGCCTAATGCAACACACGCAATAATGCAACTATAGCAGGCTCGGCTATTCTAAACATGGCATATGAAATGCTACACTATCATGTATTCAATTTGGAATTGAAATACAAATGCAGTTTGTATGATGCGCCGAGCCCGGTGCGTGCAAGACAGATGAATGAATGCAAACATGCTATCATACTGTATGCTAATTGAAATATGCCCTAATCTAACCATCATAAGCAGGTAAATAAAAGGGAAGAAAGACGTGGGGTTGGAAGACATACATCACACTCACGCACACTTATTACAGTTATGCCCTCGCGCAGAGGGTCCGAATAAATATACAGTCCGAATAAAAGAATAATACAGTCCGAAATATACAAATTTCTAATTAATAAATTAAGCTAAGTAAGCTTTAAAATGGCGTGCAAGCCAGGGGCTGCCTCGCTTCTGCTGAATGATGTATGCTGGACTGTGTTGCGCGGAAATCCACTGGGATGCCCAATCTAGCCTCTGTTTGCAATATTTCTCGAAACGCGCGCCAAACTCCGAAAAGTTGCTGATTCCTTATTTTGCTGCAACAGAGAGCAGGAAAAGGGCATAGCAATGTATTTCACAAATATATGCATGCCTCGACCCTCGTGCCACCAATCACGCATATCGATGCATAATGGCCGAGGAATCGGATTGCACAACTCAATATAGGGTGCAATGCGGATGAATGCTATAACAAAACCTAACTCCATCATGAGTGATCCGGAGTGTCGGTGACTTGGGAATCGAGACCCGTTCCGTGAAACGTGCCTCGTTTCCCGTGCCCGGGCTAACTCCTATCCCGAACACGATGCAATATGCATGATATGCATGAAATGCAGCTAATATACAATTCTAGCATGCACAATGCTATGAAAATGGGATGCCTCGAAATGCGCGCAAGCGGGCACGCAAACCGAGGCGATGATATGAAATCATGAAATAGCATGAAAATGATATGTAAAAGACTAAAATGAGATGGCTCGAGATGCGTGCCCACGGGCGCGCAAACCGAGATGATGGCATACGGAATGCAACGGGACTAAAAATGACATACGGAATGCAGAATGGACTTACACCAACATGAGAGAGCCTCAGCCACTCTCACACGGGAGGCTGTCGGATAAAAACAAAGTGCCTCGAAATGCGCGCCACGGGCACACAAACCGAGGCGATGTATTAAAGCATGAAATGACATGGAAAATGCAAATTGGGCTTACGCTAACATGATAGGGCCTCAGCCGCACTCACGTAAGCTGCCGTCGGATAAAAAAGATGTGCCTCGAAATGCGCGCCCACGGGCACACAAACCGAGGTGATGTATTAAAGCATGAAATGACATGGAAAATGCAAATTGGGCTTACGCTAATCATGATAGGGCCTCAGCCGCACTCACGTAAGCTGCCGTCGGGTAAAAACAGAGGTGCCTCAAAGTGCGTGCCCGCGGGCGCGCAAACCGAGGCATGGCCCGAAGGCATGAAAATGGTACAGAGATGCAATGATGGGCTTATACCAACATGAGAGAGCCTCAGCCTACTCACATAGGAAGCCAATGAATGAAAACGGAGTGCCTCGAAGTGCGCGCCCGTGGGCACGCAAACCGAGGTAATGCAAAAGCACGAAATGACATGAAAATGATATGCAAGCATGCAAACCAAATTCAGCAGCTACATAAAGGGGAAAACAGCCCGAAATGATACGAAATGACAATCAATGCATGAAATCATCCCGAAACGTGATTCTAAGTACTCGAAATGGCCTACGGCTATGCTAAACATGCAAAATTGATACATGAAAGCAAAAACAGTAGCAAGGCAGCCCAAATATGGCGTTTTTTCAATACAAAGAAAGGCTAAACAAGAACCACAAGCATGGCAAATTTAGCACGCAAAAACGGGGAAAAAGAGGGGAATTACAAAGCAAGTGGTATATCCAATGCTCAAACCCAGAAAAATCAGTTCTACAAAATTGAAGAGGGGCCAAAAATAAGCATATATTCAGTTTATGGTAACCCAAAATCAATATACAAACATGCTAACAATTCCATGCAAAATGGAGCTCAAAAGAGGTTATAACAAGAGACATGCAAATAATACACCAACAACAAAAAACTTCTTCATGAAACATGTAGAGGGGTCAAAATAAGACCCATTTCAGTTCTGACCAAGAGCTAAAACCAAAAGCACAAAAGGCTACAAAACATGCAAGAATTAGGGCCTAAAGTGGATTTCAAAGGGAGGTGGTATATAGAATGGCCAAACAAGGTTGAGCCATTCTACAATGTTGTAGAGGGCTCAAAATAAGCACAAAACCAGTAGGGGTCGGAGCCCCAAAAACATGCAAATAGGCTAAAAATAGCATACAAGATTGTGACATACAAGCTAGATATTGAAACAAGTGTATCATGGAGACCAAATGAAGTTGAGCACTTCTACAATGTTGTAGAGGGGCTCAAAATAAGCCTAAAACCAGTAGGGGTCAAAGCCCAAAAACTGAAAGGGAATAGGGTAGAAATAGGAAGCAAAATTATGCTACAAAAAGAGATTTGGAGACTTACCCTTGAAGATCCAATTGTTGCTACCTCTTGGCCTGAATTTGTTGCTTCTTAGCCACTGGAGAACACTTCCTTGCTGCTGGAATGGTAGTGGGGATGGTGGAGCTAAGGTTGATGAAGGAATTGCCTAGGAACTTGGAAGTTTTTGAGGTTTTGGCTATGGAAATGGAGGGTTTTGAGAGATGAAGTCTTGAGACCAATTTTTCCAACCTAGGCAAAGGGGCTGTCCAGCCCTTTAAGTAAGCAAGAAAAGGTGTAAAAGGGGAGGGAAATGGAGGCAATCTTTCCCTCCCAAAATATCCCCCGGATGGGGGAGATATTTTGAAAAAATATCTGGACACTTGAAGGAGCTGGAAAGCAGGAAGTTGGCCGGCCAGGTGGCTTTCTGCAAGGTGGCCGCCAGCCACCCCCCATGGCCGGCCAGCCACCTCCCATGGCCGGCCAGCCACCTCTCATGCCGGCCAGCCAAGGGCAAAAATGAAAAGTTGAATTAGTGGCCGACCACCATTTTTTGGTGTCCTCCCATGTGTGTAGAACAAGGTTCCAAGGTCGGAAATTGGCAACTCTGAAACAGGAAACACAAACATTGCACTTGAAGGAGAGGCTCAAAAATGAAAACAACAATTACTGGCCGACCACCAACTTTTTGGTGTCCTCCCATGTGTGTAGAACAAGGTTCCATGGTCGGAATGTGGCAACACTGAAGCAGGAGTCACAACATTGCATTTGAAGGAGAGGCCCAAAAATGAAACTCACAATTGCTGGCCGACCAGTAGTTTTTAGGGTCCTCCCATGTCCCCTGATCACAGATATGTAGCTTTGGTTGGAAGAAATGGGCCTAGGGTGTTCAACATTAGCCCGGAAGTGAGCAAAACGGGCGCCGGAGGAGCAAAACTGGTTATCTGGGATAATTGCTGGCCTCCTACCCTCCAGTGATCTCCTAATGCTGAAACAGAGGTACCTGCCAAAATTGAACAAAAACTAATGAGAAATGAACGCTCGGGGCCCAAACCGCGCAGTTCGGGGTCCCGAAAATGGGCTGTAGCACCGGAAGTGGTGTTCAGCAGCGAAGTGGATATCAGAGGCCCCAGTGTTCCTCGGAATGATAAAACAGAGGTACCTGCCGAAAACCGGAGAAAAACATGCGCAATGAATGCTCGGGGGCCAAACCGCGAGGTTCGGGGCCCGAAAAACCGGCTGTAAGCACCGAAAGTGGCATTCAGCCACGAAGTGGGTATCTGGGACCCCAGTGTGCCCTTTTATGGACAAACAGAGGTACCTGCCAAGAACCGGAGGAATCGGAGACGGTTGGGCGATCCCGAACCGAGGCACACGGCCTGACGGCTCCGAAAACCGGGAACCGGCTCCGAAATGGGCAAAATGGCCTACGGCCACGAAAGTAGCCCACGCCACCGAGAAATAGTCTACAGGACTACTCCCTTCCCTTCAGCAAGAAAAGACCGAGCAAAGAACCGAAATCAGTCTACTTAGGTTTCGAAGAGGACAGGAACGCCGATCGCTCTGGCAAACTCGAAGACGAAGTTGCGACAGTGTCGCATTCCCGACCGAGCCTATTAGGACTTGAACGAAGACAGTATGCACAATCGGTCAATCGTACGTCTAAGTCAAGGTCGTTCAAAAATGGGTGTCTACAGATGTCATCTAATGCTGCCAAGTCTTACAATAATTGGATTGGTGGGGCCTGTGAATTGCCTATTACTTGTATGGTTGATATGATTAGGGTTCAAATCATGACTCAATTGTCGAATAGAAGAGCTGAATCTAAAAGATGGACTATGAAATTGTGTCCAGTTATGAAAAAGAAGTTGGTGGACTCTTTGAAGGTAGCTAAGTCTTGGGATGTGATTGTTGCTAGTGATACTGTGCTTGAGGTTCATTCTTCTATTTCTTTTTATGTCGATATTGGTAGACAGACTTGTTCTTGCCATGAATGGCAATTGAATGGTTTTCCTTGTTGTCATGTCGTGCATGCTTTGCGTAGTAGTGGTAGAGATGTATATGATTTCATTGATCCCTTTTTTCATGTAGATTGTTTTAGAGAGTCATACAAGGAATCTGTTTATCCAGTGCCTTCAAGTGAGAGATTTGACTTTGATGGTGCCGGTAGTTCGATTATCAAACCTCCTATAACGAAGAAGCAGCCTGGGCGGAACAAGAAGAAGAGGATACCTTCTAGGGGTGAGAATGTGAAACAAATCAAGTGTGGGAGGTGCTTGAAATATGGGAATCACAATAAGAAGACATGCAAGGCTGCTATTTGAGGCCACAGTCTATTCTTTTGGATTTGTATTTGAATTTGAGGTATTATGATAATAAAAAATGTGATACTTGGCATTATGGAAGTAATGAATAAAGTTGGTTGAATTGTTTTTTGTTTTTTGATGTGTTGTTTAGTTATTGAAGTTGTTTTGTAACAGTCTTGTTTTGTTTTTTATTTTTACTTTTTTGTGTGGATTTGGTTGGTTTTATTTTATGGAATGTTGAGAAGGTTGTTGAAAATTTCTTATTGAAATTGTATAATATTGAAATGCAGTTTTACTACATGATTTATTTATTTCATATTTCGTAGTGACAAAACTATAAAATTTTGCAGTTTTATTTTCAATTTTGAAATGCAGTTCATCTATTTGTTGAGTCATGAAATTGGATGCATAATTGTGTAGTATAAATTTTGTTTGAGTAATGAAACTGTATAATTTTGTAGTTTTAAGATTTATTAGAAACAACCTGATAAAACTACATAATTTTGCAGTTTTAAGAATTATTAGAAACAACCTGATGAAACTACATAATTTAGCAATTTGAAGAATTATTAGAAACAACTTTACTGTATGAAAATATGCAACCACAAACAAGTACACAACAATCAGAAGAACAACCACAATAATAATAACAAGAAGAAGAGCAACAACAACGTCAATGGCAACAATCATTTTCACCATAATAACCAGAAGAAGATCATTCCCAAAAGTATATAAAGTACTGTCACATGTTAAAAAAAAAAGAAAAAAAAGTACAAAGATATGTTCACTTGAATATTTGTATTGTCAAGAAGTTTGTTCATTGTTTTTTATGGTTTGTATGTTTTGTCAACATTTGGTAGTGCTCGAGTTTCCAAGATCGGTTCTCATCATGAGGAATTGACTGATGATTTTTGCTCGAAATTTGACCCACTCAGTTGGTCGAAGTGATTTTTGCACAGGTTGCCAGTTGATATATTGGTTGATAATATTGCAGACGGCGATTGCACAATCATTCCTGCAAAGTTTTAGATGAAGTTAATTAGTTAGGTAAAACTGCAAAATTTAGCATATTGGAAGATTAGTTTATTGATTTTGTATCTTACGAGTGTGGGGTTTGTTGTGGGCATTCCTCAATTGATGCAATTACTGTCTCGCACTCTTGAGATGATAAGATGTTTCCTTGATTGCTGAGTAATGCTTTATTTCATCTCAGTTGATGTTGTTGCTACAAAATAGTTAGTAGGTGTTTTTGTTAGTTATAGTGATGAGTTGAGATGTTTTGAAATGAATGGAACTAAGTAGGAAATTTTATTTAACTTACAATTTCCTTTGCAATTTCAAAGTGCTTGTTGTGGGAATTTTTTGCTAGTCTCAAAGAGTCATAGTATCTCCATATCCCATCGGCATTGTCAAAGACCACAATTGTCCAATGGTTGTCGTGGTTGATTGGGAAATGGATATATCTGTTTTTCATTGCTTCTGGAAAATGGCTGTCCATCATTTTTTCTCTCAGTGCTTGATCTTGGTTTTGTAGTGGAGTCTACAAGTTATATATATGTTGAAATATGTTATAAAACTATGTAGTAAACATGTTAAGAAAGTAGAAAAAATTTTACAGTTGAAAGGTATGTTAAATTTTGCTTACATTGATGAGTGTTGAGAAAACGTAAGACCTTCCCACGTATGGATTTCTTGCAAAGGCTAGATTATTTTTCTCAAAATCTCAATGGTTGGTTGGAGTGCTAATTGCTTTTCTGAGAAGGCATCAATGACCTGAAACATGTTATATATGAGAATGTGTTAGGTTTGTGGAATAGGTTATTGAATATGAACAGAAACTGTAAAATTGTGCAGTTGGAGACCTACATTCCCATATAAGGGTTCCCTGTTGGTCAATCTGCATATATCTAAAAAGTATACGCAATTTTCATCTTCGCTGCCAGACCAGACACAAGCACTTGATTGTGTGTTGTTGATGAGTTGAATTTGGTCTTGGTCTTTTTTGGATAGGCTATGCCAAACCTTGTTTGTTTTGCGGCATGAAATGGCGAGTGGCTTGTTTTGGATTGATTCTTCTTTGAAATCATCATCACTTTCCAATACTTGAAGTTGTGTCTTCTCTTGATTGGCATGCTCTTTTGGGTTGGTTTCAGCAGCAACTGCTTCTCTTGGCCAATATCTTCTTGCATCTTTTCTTTCTGCTGTTGTTTTGCTTCATGAGCACCCTCTTTTTGCTCGGGTTCAGTAGCAGGTTCTGTCTCTGTTTCGATTTCATCTTTTTTCTTTTCATTCTTCTTCTCTTTTTCTTCATCGGTACCCTCTGTTGGTTTGGGTACATCAGCAGCAGTTTGTGTCTTGTTCCTTGTATCTTCTTTGGCTTTTGTCATTGGTTGGTATTCAAAATCTGGGTCATGTGCTTGTTTTCTTGACTTTTGTTTGATTCTCTTACCATTGATCTTTGTTGGGGACTGCCAGTTTTTTGGTGGACATTTTCCTTCAATTGATCTTCTTTTTTACGCAATTCAGCCATGAATTTTTGTTCTATATCTTGCATTTGTGCTCTCATGGTTGATATGAGCTTGTCCTTGTCGTCCTCTTTGGTTGGTGTTTGTGGTTGGTCATGACCTATAAAAATGTTGGATTGTGTTTTGGTTAGTTTAATTAAATTTTGCAGTTTGCTTTAGTATTAGACAATAGTTTACCTTGTGCATGAAATATGTCAGATTTCTCTTGGAATTCTTCTTGTTGGCTTGTTAGTTCTTGTTCATTGACTTCTTGTTGTTGGTTTGTTTGTTGTTCTTCTTGTTCTTGTTGTTGGTCTTCTTCTTCATCAGTGTCTTCTTGTTGATCAACTTTTGCTTCTTATCTTTCTTCTGCTTCACCATTGTCTTGTTGTTCATCAGGTTCTTCTTTTTTCTTTTTCTTCTTCTTCTTCTTTCTTCTTCTTCTTCTTCTTCTTCTTCTTCTTCTTCTTCTTCTTTTCTTCTTCATCAACTTCTTCTTCATCAGTCACTTGTTTTTTTCATCATCACTCTCTTCTTCTTGTTCATCACTTTCTGGTTCTTCTTGTGGTTTTTGCTTTTGTTGTTTGTTGTTGTTGTTGTTGTTGTTGTTCTGATTCTGATTCTGATTTTGAGTGATGTTCTTCTTCGAGAAAGTCATCCTCATCACTGTCTAGAAGTCTTTTTTTGTTTGTTGATTGTGTTTTCTTTTTTTGCTTATTGTCCTTTTTGTGGTCATGTTTCTTTGCTGAAGAGTCTGTTGATGTGCTTTGATTGATATGCAATAACTGTATTTCTTGTTCAGTTGGAGTTAAAGCACTTTGGTTAATTTGCATTGGAACAATGTGGCATATATCAGTAATACTGTAAAATTGGTCAGTTTCATAAGATGAGTTGTACTGTGAGTAATGTGGGTTAAGTGTCGAAATATGTTGCTTGAAACTGAAAATTTTTACAGTTTCATAATATGATTGATGTGAAATAGATTTGTGCGTTTAAACTGCAAAATATTGCAGTTCATAACATGAGTGATGTTAAATAAGTGTGTGCTTTGAAACTGCAAACTTTTACAGTTTCATAATATGATTTGTACTGTGAATAATGTGAGGCAAGTGTTGAATATATGTGTAACAAGCCCACGGGGGACCTCGCTACAGCTCGGACTCGATTTTGTAGTCACGGTTCTTAATCTTGAACCAAAGAGTCCAAATCCGGCAAATCGTTTTTGAGAAAACAGATTTTTTTGAAAAGAAGTGCCAAACATGGACTGCTTTGCCAGATACAGAGTCGCCACCTAAATATTTTATTTTTGAGAAATTTAGGAAACCCTGACTCGTTTGCCTAAGGCCACGTGTCCGTCATCACCAAAGTTGCCTCGGCTCGGGAACTTGGGTACGATTGGGGAAGGTCACTTCGTGAGCACCCCCGCTCGCCCGGTCAGAGACCGGCCTCTACTAACCATGATATCTATTTTTGAAAACATTGTATGTTCTTATTCCGGTTATTAGCCTAGGTTACTATGTGATGCGCACAGCATACAAGTATAGACTGAGTCGCCTGAATTGGAACAAAACATTTCATGTTTGTTTGTTTGAAAATGGTTTGATGGTGCTACCCGCAGGTAGGCTAAGACATGGATTTGCCACCCTCGGGTGGGCTTAGAGAACAATGTTTTGCCACTATCTAGTGGGCTTAAAACAAACATTTGATGAATTGTTCCAATCCAAATAACACAACCTCCACCCACAGGCATTCAAGGCAGTTATATCACATAAGCAAATAGCCTCATGGTAAGCATGCTATCATGGCAGTCATTCACACGCATGCAAGGATGCTAAAGCATAAAAACTCACCGAGTACTCCAAGCCAAAACAGAAACTACATTAGAAATCATGCATGATCCTAAGTATACAGAAATGCCTAATGCAACACATGCAAAAATGCAAACTATAACAGGCTCGGCTATTCTAAACATGGCATATGGAATGCTACAGCTAACATGTATTCAACTTGGAATTGAAATACAAATGCAGTTAGTATGATGCGCCGAGCCCGGTGCATGTAAAACAGATGAATGAATGCAAACATGCTATCATACTGTATGCTAATTGAAATATGCCCTAATCTAACCATCATAAGTAGGTAAATAAAAGGGAAGAAAGACGTGGGGTTGGAAGACATACATCACACTCACCCACACTTATTACAATTTTGCCCTCGCACAGAGGGTCCGAATAAATATACAGTCCCGAATAAAAGAATAGTACAGTCCAAATAATACAGTCCAAATAATGTACAAATTCCTAATTAATTTACAAATTAACTAAGAAAATAATAAAAACTGGCATGCAAGCCAGGGACTGCCTTGATTCTGCTCCGGATGATGGAATAATGCATGTTTGGGCTGCTTTGCACGGAAATCCACGGCGATGCCCCGATTAGCCTCTGTTTTGCAATGTTTCTTGAAAAGCGCGCCAAGCCTCGGAAGACTGCTGATTTTTGATATGCTGCAACAGAGAGCAGGAAAGGGGCATAGCAATGTATTTTCACAAATATATGCATGCCTCGATCCTCGTGCCACCAATTACGCATCTCGATGCATGATGGCCGAGGAACCGAATTGCACAACTCAATATAGAATGAATGCATATGAATACTATAACAAAACCTAACTCCATCATGGATAATCCGGAGTGTCGGTGACTCGGGAATTGAGACACGTTTCGTCACTCGGAGTGCGGAACGTACCTCGTTTCCCGTGCCCGGGCTAACTCCTATCCCGAACACAATGCGATATGCATGACATGCATGAAATGCGACTAAGATACAATCCTAACATACACAATGTCATGGATTGGCATACACGCTATACGAGGTAATACATAACCGGGCATACACAATGCTATGGATAAAATGGCATACGCAATGCAATAATGGGCTTACACCAACATGAGAGAGCCTCAGCCACATTCACACAGGAGGCCATCAGATGAAAACAAGACACCTCGAAATGCGTGCACGAGTGCACGCAAACCGAGAACGGACCCTCAGGCACCGAAATGCCACTCTAATGAGACATGGCAAAGACATGGAATATGGTATGCTAACATGCAAAAATCAGTGGCAAAACGAGGGGCAAAACAGCCCCGAAATGAGGCGAAATGACACCCGATGCACGGAATCTCTCCCGAAATGCAAAACTAGGTACATGAAATGGCCTACAACTATACTAAACATGCATAATCTGGACATGGAGTGAAAAAGAAGAAGCAAGGAAGCCCAAAAATAAGCATCTTTACAGTACAAAACATGGCCAAACAACAATCACAAGTAGGGCTAAAATGGCATACAAAAATGGCTCCGCAAGGGAGGCAATGAAGCAAGTAGTAGATGCAAAGCCCAAAAAGAAAAATACCCTTCTACAACACTGAAGAGGGACCAAAAATATGAACATTTACAGTTTATGACAGTCCCCAAATCAGTATGAAAACATGCTCAAAATGTAATGCAAGATTAAGGCCACAAAAGGGTATAACATGAAGTAGGCAAAATATTCATCAAACAGCCAAAGACCCTTTATGAAACATGACAAGGGGGTCAAGATATGGCCACTTTCAGTTCTGAGCATGGCCGAAAACAGGAGCAAGATAAGCCTAAAAAATCATGCAAAAATAGGGACCAAAGAGGGGCAATGAAGCAAGTCACACATGGAGGTCCCAAACAAGGTTGAGCCCTTCTTCCATGTTGAAGAGGGGCTCAAAATAGGCCCAACTACAGTTTACATCATGCTCAAAAACAGATTACAAATGGGCTAGAAATGCCATGCAAGATTATGGCATTCAAGAGGATATTGAAGCAAGTACCAAATGGGGGTCTCAAACAGTGTTGAGACCTTCAACAAACATGTAAAATAGCTCAAACTAAGCCTAGTTACAGTTGGGGTCGGAGCCCAAAACAGCAAGCAAAGAGGGTAGAAAAATGATACAAAAATTGAGCTCAAAAGGGGAAATGAGTGCTTACCCTTGTAGACCAAAACCTTGGCTGCTTCTAGGACTGAAAATGGTGCCTCCTAGCTGCTGGAAAGCCCCTCAAGATGCTGGAAATGGAGTAGTGGTGGTGGTGCTTGGTGGTGATGAAGAAATGGGGTTGGAACTTGGTTGTTTTTGAGCTTGAAAGTAGAGAGGGAGAGAGATGTGTATACAAGACTCTCCAACAATTTTTTCTAACCCTAAAAACAGACCTGAGGTGGTGTATATGTAGGCAAAATTGGTGGAAAAATGGAGGGAAAAAAGGGGGGGAAAACTAGTCAAGTTTCCCCCCAAAATGGCCAAACCCTCGGACATGGGTGTAGTGGAAAACAAAATTCACATCTAGGACACACTTGGGGAGGAGGGCATGGCCGGCTAGTTTAAAGGGGAAAAAAGGTCATTTCACAAAAAGGGTGGCCGGCCAGCTACTTTCAGGGCAAGAAAAATAGGCTGCCGGGACGAAAAGTGGCCGGTGGGTGATTGGGAAGTCCAATGGTGGCCATTCAAGTGTCTAAATTGAAGCCCCGGAAGTTAGCTTTCCAATGGCGCAAACTGTGCATCAAAATTCTTCCTGTGGAAAAAGTTATGCCCGTTCCCGTGAAGCCGCGCAGATTTCGATCCAACCGGAGTGATGCCCTACTTCAATCAACCATATCTCCCCCGTCCGGAATTGAATTTAGGAGATTCTTGAGTGCAAAATGAAGCCCTGGGAGTAAGATTTCCAACGGTGGTGGCCTCATAGTTTGATTCCAAGTATCCAAATGAATAGGCTCGATTCGGCGAGGGCTGCTCGACTTTTTGTTAACGGTTCATGCCCATTTTCTCCCCCGATTGGATTTTTTTCCCTCTTCTCTTCTTTTCTTCAACTTCAAACCCCTAAGTAAGGTGTTTTGAAAGATTTTTCAAAGATTTCATCTCTCTTTCATTCATTTCTACTTTGTCCTTGCTCGGTTTACCGAAAAGCGCAATTTTTGACAAAATGCGAGCCTCGGAACATCGCAGAAACTTTATTTCAAAAATGTTTTTGAAAGAGAGGGTTTTAAGTCTAAAATCTTTTGATCGAGATCGTTCTGGTCCAGAACAGGGGTATGAAGTTGAGATTTGACTCTCTCTCTTTGCCGAAGAAATTGCACCTTTCCCCTGCACAACTTTCTCCACCATATAAACCATCAGTCGCGTCTAAGTCTTATGGACGGTCAAAAATGGGGTGTCTACAGTTGCCTCTCTTTGACAGAACTCGGAAGTCAAGAAGTGACGGGAGTGAATGTCAAAGCCCAGAGACGACCCATTTTTGACAAGGCCGAAGACTTGGACAAACAAATAAAAATATAGATAAGTAAATGGTTGTGCCCGCAGGCTGCCTACGTATCCCTTTTTAAGGAATCAAACCAGCGTAGTTCAGGGGCAAGATGCAAAATGATATGCTGGAAGATTTTGAAAATTGGACTTATATGCTACGCGAAGCTGGTTTGAAAATTGGACTTACACGCTACGTGAAGCCGGTTTGTAATTGGACTTATACGCTTTCGCGAAGCCGGTTTGTATGCAAAACAATGCAATGTACTAACAAGTACAGGTAAGGTGCGCAAGATAACGCGAATGAAATGCTGAGGAAGGAACAAAGAGAGAAACATAGGGACTTATCCCAGTGTTTCGGAATGGTGTAAGCATTGGAACGTATTCCGAACGCTTTTAACCGAGGAAGGAGAAACATAGGGACGTATCCTGGTGTTTTGGAATGGTGTAAGCATTGGAACGTATTCCGAACGCTTTTAACCGAAAAGGGAGAAACATAGGGACGTATCCCGGTGTTTCGGAATGGTGTAAGCATTGGAACGTATTCCGAACGCTTTTAACCGAGGAGGGAGAAACATAGGGACGTATCCTGGTGTTTCAGAATGGTGTGAGCATTGGAACGTATTCCGAACGCTTTTAACCGAAAAGGGAGAAACATAGGGACGTATCCCGGTGTTTCGAAATGGTGTGAGCATTGGAACGTATTCCGAACGCTTTTAACCGAAGGGGGAGAAACATAGGGACGTATCCTGGTATTTCAGAAAGAAGAGAGAAACGTAGGGATGTATCCCGGTGTTTCGGAAAGAAGAGAGAAACATAGGGACATATCCCGGTGTTTCGGAGAGAAGGAGAAACGTAGGGACGTATCCCGGTGTTTCGAAAATGAAGGGAGAAACGTAGGGACGCATCCTGGTGTTTCAGAAAGAGAAAAGAAACGTAGGGACGTATCCCGGTGTTTCGCAAGGAATGGGAAACATAGGGACGTATCCCGGTGTTTCGAAAACAGAGTGTGCATAACAATGCGAGTGAAACGTGCATCACAATGCAAGTGAAGTGGGTGCATAATAATGCAAGTAATGAGCATAGTGTGATTGATACACAAAGTGAGCAGAGTATGATAGATATACTGAAAGTGAACACAAAGTGTGATAGATGCACTTAGTGAACAGAGTATGATAGATATACTGAAAGTGATGATACAGAAAAGGAGAATGTGTGTGATAGATACACAAAAGTGAATATGTGCGTGATAGATACACAAAGTGAACGAAGTGTGATTGAGAGTGTGATTGATACACTAAATAAATGAAGAACTAAATGAAGAAAGTGTGATAGATACACTAAGGGTGAATGAGGTATGATTGATACACCAAATAAATGAAGTGTGATGGATACACTGAGTGAAATGAGAAAGAAACTTGATAGGTATAATGCAATACAATGCATGATGCTTAAGGAAAGCAATGAATGGACAAAGCGGCGCTTTAGAAAGCACCTCATGAGGTGAGTGGCGGTGAACCGCTCTTCTCCGACGGGGATCTCCCCTTATGCTCTTCGAACACTTTACCTTCAACTCACAGTACAAAGGCTCCGGAATGCTGACAAGGGTTCTACACGTAGAACACTTTGGATGTTGCCTTTCTTCCTGATCATATTCACAACTTTCCCTATTCTCCAACGGGGTGACAGACTAGGTTGGTTCAGTATCCAGAATTGAGGTGCATACACGCTATCTCAACCTATGGGGCTTCCATACAGATTTCAAGCCGAGGACACGCCTCTGGGTATTTAAACCAGACTTTAGTCTCGGAAATCCCAAACCTTTGCGTTCTAGGCAATAGCCATTCGAACTCTAGTTTCCACCGTCGCAGTTGGTCTCCTAGGAACTCATTGCAAACGCAGTCAAGATGCATCTGGCAGGGGCTGGTTTTCTGAAGGAGCACTTTGATTGCCTTTCTGGCTTGAAGCAGGCTTGATCTTGAGGTAGAGGCGCACTCATACTTTGGTAGTATCAACAAGGCTTGAGGAGGTACATCCGGAGTACAATCACAAAATTTGCTGAATTTGAAACACACTCAGATGCTTCGATTTTTTTTTTTTCTTTTGCTTTGCAGTCTGGAACCCATATAGCTTCAGATAGGTCCTGGTTCCACTGTTCTCATATGACCTGGGTTAAACCGTGCAGTTTTATGAAAGAACAAATCCTTTTTTGCACAAATGTGGAGAACGACACGGCACTCTGAGCACAAAACGATTTTTTTTGAAATTGAAATGAGAAAAGGGTTCTCAACCGGGTATTGAGCCTACAACTGACCACAGCCAAAACGACTCAACAATGGAAAACAAAGGTAGAACAACCTAAACACAACTCAACAAAGGAAAAACAAGGTAAAATGACCTAAACACATCTGTTAACACTCAAACGACTCAAAACAAGAATCGAGACAAACAAAACAGAAGACACGACACACAGACGTGTTCCAAAGACGAGAGACATCTCAGTTTGCGAGGAGCCAGTTTCTCCGGGTATTGTTTCCCGCCCTTTCTCATTTGTGATTCTCACATCACTCGGCCCTCAGGCTTAGTTTTTCTCTCAAAACCCTTTTGCTCACTTTTTCTCTCATCGCGCACCTCTCTATTCTTCAATCTCTCATTTTTCATCCCTCCCCTGGGTGGTTGATGGATAGATAAGAAGTTGCGGGCTCTTGCCCTTGGTATTCTACCAGACTCTCGTTCACAACAGTGAGTTTCTCCCACAGAGGGGTTGTGCTACAACTGGGTGTGTAGCAAATCTGCAGCTAACATCGGTTGATGATGCCCTGCTGGGGAGTTTGGACGTGGTTAGATTTGTCCAGATGAGGGAGTGGAACATCTTGATCCATTCCAGTTTGTGCTTCGCACTTGGCTTGATACCTTGCTGCTCGGAGGGTGAGAGAGCTTTCAGCCCTTTGATGTTGACTTCAGTTGTGCCCTCTTCTGGCAGGTAGAATGCCCTTCTTGGCAAGTGTGGTGCCCTTCTGGCAAGTATGTTGACAATGGAGAAAAGATAGGACACCTGACTCAACTGTGCCCCTAATTCATCATTTCGACCATTTTTTTGCTTTAGTTTTCTCCTAAAAAATTTTGACCAAAATGAGAGTTAGATTAACATGCTTGTTCAATTTTTGATTTGAAATTATGCAAGTCAGGCTATGAGCACTGAAAATTTTCCTTTTTTGGGTCCAAGAAATGGTCCAATTTTAGAAAAATGGGATAATTTTCGAGAGAATTAGTCAACCTCAGTAAAAATTCTCAAAAACTATTTTTGCAAACGGCCACTGCTCAACGAGCATAGAACCCACTCTCGAGATGCACAACCTCAGATTCGAAGGAAAATTGCCCCTTGCTGGAGGGGAGCTGCATGGCAACGGAAAGTTGCCCCTTGTTTGAACGGCACCGCGGCGCATTGAATGGCAACGGAAAGTTGCCCCTTGTTTGAATGGCGCCGCGGCACACTGAATGGCAACGAAGAGTTGCCCCTTGTTTGGATGGCGCCGCAGCACACTGGATGGCAACGGAAAGTTGCCCCTTGTTTGGATAGCACCGCGGCGCATTGTAGTCAGTCCTCAGAGTGACGAACACAACCAAATCCTCAGATACAGAGAAGACAAAGATGACCAGAACCATCGCATGGACACAATCAAATTGAAGTGTTTTACGGCTGGACTTCAGGATGAAGTTGCCTACGTATCCCAAAGATGGGAATCAAGCCTTACGTAGTTTGGGATTAAAGTACACTCGGGTATTTAACCTCTCCTTTTTATGCTCTAACTTTTGCCAAGGCGCCTGTTGCAGGTTGTCAACCTTGCAAGCTTTGTTTTTCTTTCTTTTTATTCTTTTCTTTTCATTTTCATTTCTTTTCTTCTTCTTTTTTCCTTTTTTTTTTTCTCTTTTTTCTTTTTTTTTTTTGTATTTTTCTTTTTTTTTTCTTTTTTTTTTTTTTGCATTTTTTATATATATATATTTTTGTCTTGCTCTAACTTTTGCCTGGGTCGCCCTTTCGGGTTTTCAGCCCAGCGAGCCTCTCAAAGGGTAAAAGTGTAGCTGGTCCATGCCAAATGGTTTTGAGATCCTGAAGTCATCTGAATCCCGAAAAATGACTGCTGTATTGATTCGCAGAAGGATCCATCTTCGGCTCTTCGAGCATATCGGACATTTTTGCCCCTAGTTCGAGGGGTGCTTCTGATTTAGCTTCGCAAGCTTCTTCTGATGAGGTCTGATCTTCTTGATCTGACTTTGGTGCCTCTTGTTCGAGGGCTGCTTCAAATCTGGCCACACAGGCCTCACATCGTAGTTGACCGTTGAACCTTCTGAATTCAAGTTCAAGGTTTGGAAGCAAAAGGGGTTGAGTCTCGAGGCTGAGAGCGATCATAGGCTGCACAATCTCAAGAGCGACTCCACACAGGTCTTCGCAAGACTGCGCAAAACATTTTGTTTTTGAAAATTTTTAAGAAAGCGACAAATCGCTCGCGCTGAAGATAGTGTGAAACCAGTCTGGATCAAGCCAGGGTCCTTCTCAGTACTCACTCCAACAAGCATGATTTCATTCATTAAGGGCTTAGCACGCCTCTCTTTCTCTCAGTTTGATCAAAGTTTTGCAAATCCCGAGGAATTCCTCCCTCTTTGTTTTTACCGTAGTGTTCAAAAGGTTTCGAAAAACTCAGGTCATTACAATGACTTCAAGGCACAAGAGAGCAGGTGGAATGCACTGCCATTTCATTCAAATCCCGGCACAACTAGCACACAACAGAAGCAAATGTGAGAGCGTAAAAATCACTGCTGTTTCATTCAAAATCTGTTGGCATAACTGGCTCCCTGGCAGAAACAGACTCAAAACAAAACAAAAAGACAAACGCGAAACAAAATGGTGACGCCCGAGGTAACACCCCCGGAATCACCTGACTCCTATACAACAGGACTGACTCGATACAACAAGACAAACCCAAAACAAAAGAGACTGACTCAAAACAAAAAGACAGACTCGAAACAAAACAACAAAATTGACCCAATACCCAAGTCAGAAAACACAAAAACTGGTATTTGTACATTGCTCAGAACAGTGCGTGCCATCCACCATATTTGGAGTAAACTGAGCGCTGCTCGCAGGTGGTTCATCCCTCGATCAGATCACATTATCCCTCACAAGTTCACTAATCAAGTGCCGATAGACTCTGCAGAACTTGGCGGGAGGACAACCCCATTGTCAAACAGATCCTGTACTTCATGGCGAAGACGGAAGCAGTTGTCGGTAGTATGGCCAGTTTGCTGATGGTATGCGCAGTACTGGGTAGCATCATGTGTAGCCGGAAGAGGGTTCGGGAGAGGCCGAGGCTCAAGGGGTTTGAGATGGCCTTGTTCCACAAGGATTTGAAAAGCTTTGGACAAAGGCATATAGAGGGCATGGAAGACCCTCCGACCTCGGGGTTGGTACTTCAAGGCTTGTGAATTTTTGCTGGGCGCACCCGCAAAGGGACTGGCAGGTGCTGGCCTGGTTTGCTGATCTCTTCTGATGGAGGATTAGAGCTAACAGGATCATTTCTGGTACGACAACTCTTTCCCCGATTTTCCCCTTGATTCAGACTGCCCCCAACTTGAGTAGCGAAAGTGTCATCCACAATTTTTGCAACAACTGCGAGGACTTGCTCTTTGTTCAGTCCCTCGGCTTTCAAAGCCTCAACAGCGAACAGAAGATGTTCATGGGGATCCATGCCCGCCCCTACCTTGTTCTTACCACTTGCCCCCACTTTGCTAATAGATTCGCCTTCTTCCAATGTAGCCCGTCCCAAGATTAGGGAGCGTTTTGACATGAACTCCCTGGTAGGCGATGTGGTTGATGATGGAGCCAAAACTCCAAAGGTTAAATCTGCCACTGTTCTCTGAAGATCTTCAATCATGCTCCCCAGCTCAGAAGTAGTCGGTTCACGGGTTTGAGATGATTGGGGTTCAAGTGCATCTATCGTGCTTAAGGCCATGCTTTCTGGGATAAACATCTCGGGCTTGGGTATATGGGTCGGGGGGTATATGCTGGGGTTGTAGGTGGGTGGCAGTGTATGGCTGAGGTTGAGATGTGGATGAGGTACTTGGTCCTTGGGGTTTTGAGGTGGAACTATTGTCCGGTTGTCAATGAGATTCTGGATCTCATGACGAATGCGGTAGCAACCATTGGTGCCATGGCCGCGCTGTTGATGATATACACAGTATTTGCTTGGGTTATGTTTGGTAGGGAGTGGATTTGGCAAAGGTTGAGGATTAAGGGGTTTGAGATGTCCTCTTTCCCTTAGGACTTTGAATGCGCTGGTTAGGCTCATATGGAGGGGGGTGAAAAATCTACCCTGAGCTCGGGCTGGGCTGGCTATTTGTAGGCTGGCCTTGGCAAAAGGGTCGGCTATGGCAACTGTGTTGGCTTTAGTAGGTTTGGAAACAGTGCTACCGCCAGCATTGGTACTCTCGACTGGGAGTCTTACGGCAACCTCGGTGGACCCATCCTCGATGTCGTGAATAGGACTAAGGCCCTGTGCCCTTTTGGATTGCTTCTCAAGGTTTGCAATTTTCACTGCAGTCGAACTGAATTTATTGACATCAGAGGGACAAAGCCTCTCAATAGGCTACACCAGGGGTGTGGAAACTCGAGCTTGAATCAACCTTTCTTGGGGATCTGGACCCTGCAAATCTTCAGCTGGCAGAAGTGGGTCAAAGTTCGGCTGGGGTCCTGAAGCTGGATACGGAACAAATGCCCCAGATGGGCATTGCGTTTCAGCGCTAGTCTTATCCTGCATTGCAGTTCCCTGATTTAGCGCTGTTATCATGGCCACAAATTCTTCCGAACCCTGTGCCATCACGGGTCTGCTGATGATGTGACTGGTGACTGTCGGATCAGATGAACAAATGAACCCTGTCTGGCCCTCCTTTGCCTCGCCTTAGCGAAAGAACACTGGTTGCCCTTGAATTGAATTTCTAACCTAACAAAGTCTATCAGCACTAGTCCAAGGTACCCGGGGGATATCGGAGCCTTTCGAAGCTATGGTTCCAAGACTACCTAGCAAAAGAGAAAACATGCAGCATCTCAGCCTGATGTTTACCAAAACAGATACGGGCCTAGTAGGATGACTGTGCCCTCTACTGAATTCTGCCCCAAATTCTGCCTCAAAACTGAATTTGATACCCGCAGATAACTGATTCCTAAAATATTGATACTGGTGCCCGCAGGCCCGATGCCCAAACTTGCAAACTGATATATGCATTCCTGTAGAGACGCACTCTAAAAGCACATAAAAGATAAGTGAGAGCCAAAACACCCCTATGTTGGGATAGGGTTTCCCTGTCCTATTTTGTCAAGAGCTAGGGTTTCACTATGCACGCAGCGGTTTCAAACAACCTATAAACGGGTAAGCAACCTGTCCTAGTTTGGAATGGTCACTATGGATCCGAATATGCACTAGGTCGAATGGTCAAAAAGGGTGCCCCGGTAAAACCGGGGTTTGTGTTCCCATGCTGTCAGAGCCCAGAGCCGATCAGCCTTATGGACATGCTTTGACAAGACAAGCCTCCGGCAAATCGTCCGGGAATGGCATATGGCAAACACGGTGTCCTAGGCGCACCAATGCAAATGCAATGCAAAGAAACACACAAGTGTAGTCAAAACCAGATATCATGAGTTCGAGTCAAGTTCTCTAAATCCCCAGCAGAGTCGCCAGAAACTGTAACAAGCCCACGGGGGACCTCGCTACAGCTCGGACTCGATTTTGTAGTCACGGTTCTTAATCTTGAACCAAAGAGTCCAAATCCGGCAAATCGTTTTTGAGAAAATAGATTTTTTTGAAAAGAAGTGCCAAACATGGACTGCTTTGCCAGATACAGAGTCGCCACCTAAATATTTTATTTTTGGGAAATTTAGGAAACCCTGACTCGTTTGCCTAAGGCTACGTGTCCGTCATCACCAAAGTTGCCTCGGCTCAGGAACTTGGGTACGATTGGGGAAGGTCACTTCGTGAGCACCCCCGCTCGCCCGGTCAAAGACCGGCCTCTACTAACCATGATATCTATTTTTGAAAACATTGTATGTTCTTATTCCGGTTATTAGCCTAGGTTACTATGTGATGCGCACAGCATACAAGTATAGACTGAGTCTCCTGAATTGGAACAAAACATTTCATGTTTGTTTGTTTGAAAATGGTTTGATGGTGCTACCCGCAGGTAGGCTAAGACATGGATTTGCCACCCTCGGGTGGGCTTAGAGAACAATGGTTTTGCCACTATCTAGTGGGCTTAAAACAAACATTTGATGAATTGTTCCAATCCAAATAACACAACCTCCACCCACAGGCATTCAAGGCAGTTATATCACATAAGCAAATAGCCTCATGGTAAGCATGCTATCATGGCAGTCATTCACACGCATGCAAGGATGCTAAAGCATAAAAACTCACCGAATACTCCAAGCCAAAACAGAAACTACATTAGAAATCATGCATGATCCTAAGTATACAGAAATGCCTAATGCAACACATGCAAAAATGCAAACTATAGCAGGCTCGGCTATTCTAAACATGGCATATGGAATGCTACAGCTAACATGTATTCAACTTGGAATTGAAATACAAATGCAGTTAGTATGATGCGCCGAGCCCGGTGCATGTAAAACAGATGAATGAATGCAAACATGCTATCATACTGTATGCTAATTGAAATATGCCCTAATCTAACCATCATAAGCAGGTAAATAAAAGAGAAGAAAGACGTGGGGTTGGAAGACATACATCACACTTACCCACACTTATTACAATTTTGCCCTCGTACAGAGGGTCCGAATAAATATACAGTCCCAAATAAAAGAATAGTACAGTCCAAATAATACAGTCCAAATAATGTACAAATTCCTAATTAATTTACAAATTAACTAAGAAAATGTAAGCTAGGGACTGCCTTGATTCTGCTTCGGATAATGGAATGATGCATGTTTGGGCTGCTTTGCGCAGAAATCCACGGCGATGCCCCGATTAGCCTCTGTTTTGCAATGTTTCTTGAAAAGCGCGCCAAGCCTCGGAAGACTGCTGATTTTTGATATGCTGCAACAGAGAGCAGGAAAGGGGCATAGCAATGTATTTTCACAGATATATGCATGCCTCGATCCTCGTGCCACCAATCACGCATCTCGATGCATGATGGCCGAGGAACCGAATTGCACAACTCAATATAGAATGAATGCATATGAATACTATAACAAAACCTAACTCCATCATGGATAATCCGGAGTGTCGGTGACTCGGGAATTGAGACACGTTCCGTCACTCGGAGTGCGGAACGTACCTCGTTTCCCGTGCCCGGGCTAACTCCTATCCTGAACACAATGCGATATGCATGACATGCATGAAATGCGACTAAGATACAATCCTAACATACACAATGTCATGGAATGGCATACACGCTATACGAGGTAATACATAACCGGGCATACACAATGCTATGGATGAAATGGCATACGCAATGCAATAATGGGCTTACACCAACATGAGAGAGCCTCAGCCACATTCACACAGGAGGCCATCAGATGAAAACAAGACACCTCGAAATGCGTGCGAGAACGGACCCTCAGGCACCGAAATGCCACTCTAATGAGACATGGCAAAGACATGGAATATGGTATGCTAACATGCAAAAATCAGTGGCAAAACGAGGGGCAAAACAGCCCCGAAATGAGGCGAAATGACACTCGATGCACGGAATCTCTCCCGAAATGCAAAACTAGGTACATGAAATGGCCTACAACTATACTAAACATGCATAATCTGGACATGGAGTGAAAAAGAAGAAGCAAGGAAGCCCAAAAATAAGCATCTTTACAGTACAAAATATGGCCAAACAACAATCACAAGTAGGGCTAAAATGGCATACAAAAATGGCTCCGCAAGGGAGGCAATGAAGCAAGTAGTAGATGCAAAGCCCAAAAATAAAAATACCCTTCTACAACACTGAAGAGGGACCAAAAATATGAACATTTACAGTTTATGACAGTCCCCAAATCAGTATGAAAACATGCTCAAAATGTAATGCAAGATTAAGGCCACAAAAGGGTATAACATGAAGTAGGCAAAATATTCATCAAACATCCAAAGACCCTTCATGAAACATGACAAGGGGGTCAAGATATGGCCACTTTCAGTTCTGAGCATGGCCGAAAACAGGAGCAAGATAAGCCTAAAAAATCATGCAAAAATAGGGACCAAAGAGGGGCAATGAAGCAAGTCACACATGGAGGTCCCAAATAAGGTTGAGCCCTTCTTCCATGTTGAAGAGGGGATCAAAATAGGCCCAACTACAGTTTACATCATGCTCAAAAACAGATTACAAATGGGCTAGAAATACCATGCAAGATTATGGCATTTAAGAGGATATTGAAGCAAGTACCAAATGGGGGTCTCAAACAGTGTTGAGCCCTTCAACAAACATGTAAAATAGCTCAAACTAAGCCTAGTTACAGTTGGGGTCGGAGCCCAAAACAGCAAGCAAAGAGGGTAGAAAAATGATACAAAAATTGAGCTCAAAAGGGGAAATGAGTGCTTACCCTTGTAGACCAAAACCTTGGCTGCTTCTAGGACTGAAAATGGTGCCTCCTAGCTGCTGGAAAGCCCCTCAAGATGCTGGAAATGGAGTAGTGGTGGTGGTGCTTGGTGGTGATGAAGAAATGGGGTTGGAACTTGGTTGTTTTTGAGCTTGGAAGTAGAGAGGGAGAGAGATGTGTATACAAGACTCTCCAACAATTTTTTCTAACCCTAAAAACAGACCTGAGGTGGTGTATATGTAGGCAAAATTGGTGGAAAAATGGAGGGAAAAAAGGGGGGAAAACTAGTCAAGTTTCCCCCCAAAATGGCCAAACCCTCAGACATGGGTGTAGTGGAAAACAAAATTCACATCTAGGACACACTTGGGGAGGGGGGCATGGCCGGCTAGTTTAAAGGGGCAAAAATGTCATTTCACAAAAAGGGTGGCCGGCCATCTAGATTTTCTAGCCGGCCAGCTACTTTCAGGGCAAGAAAAATAGGCTGCCCGGAAGAAAAGTGGCCGGTGGGTGATTGGGAAGTCCAATGGTGGCCATTCAAATGTCCAAATTGAAGCCCCGGAAGTTAGCTTTCCAATGGCGCAAACCGTGCATCAAAATTCTTCCTGTGAAAAAAGTTATGCCCGTTCCCGTGAAGCCGCGCAGATTTCGGTCCAACCGGAGTGATGCCCTACTTCAATCAACCATATCTCCCCCGTCCGGAATTGAATTTAGGAGATTCTTGAGTGCAAAATGAAGCCCCAAGAGTAAGCTTTCCAACGGTGGTGGCCTCATAGTTTGATTCCAAGTATCCAAATGAATAGGCTCGATTCGGCGAGGGCTGCTCGACTTTTTGTTAACGGTTCATGCCCATTTTCTCCCCCGATTGGATTTTTTTCCCTCTTCTCTTCTTTTCTTCAACTTCAAACCCCTAAGTAAGGTGTTTTGAAAGATTTTTCAAAGATTTCATCTCTCTTTCATTCATTTCCACTTTGTCCTTGCTCGGTTTACCGAAAAGCGCAATTTTTGACAAAATGCGAGCCTCGGAACATCGTAGAAACTTTATTTCAAAAATGTTTTTGAAAGAGAGGGTTTTAAGTCTAAAATCTTTTGATCGAGATCGTTCTGGTCCAGAACAGGGGTATGAAGTTGAGATTTGACTCTCTCTCTTTGCTGAAGAAATTGCACCTTTCCCCTGCATAACTTTCTCCACCATATAAACCATCAGTCGCGTCCAAGTCTTATGGACGGTCAAAAATGGGGTGTCTACAATATGTTGTTTGAAACTGAAGAATTTGACAGTTTCATAACATGATTTTTACTATAATGACTGTGAAAGGAGTGTTGAATAGATTTGTGTTATGATAGTATAGAAGAGTTTGAATACCTTTTCAAAGTGAGCAAGGCTGATGTGTTTCCACTTGGAGTACATTTTGTTAAGGTTCCATTTCATAAACCTTGGGAAGCCTTCTTTGTTGGATGGTCAGAGGAGTTTACTGTGCTCACAGTACCAATACTGTAAAAAAAAATTGAAATATGTTAGATAGTTAGAAATAGGTGGATGTTTGATATTTTTGTGTGAAGTAGTTGAGTAATATGTTTACCAAGAGTAACATGACGCATCCAGTGACATGCCTTGGGTTGTTGTTTGCATTTTCCATTGAATTCTTCAGTGTGTCTTTTATTGCCTCAACCCAATTGTACTTCTTGATGTTGTTGAGATTGTCAACATAGTTGAGGAAACTCCAATTGAGTGTATGGCCTGTTGTAGGCATGAGAAGTTTCAAGCACAAGTAAAGGGTGATGACCCTTGCAAGATCTTGACGATCATTGGTTGATTTTCCTTTTTTTGTTTGTTGAAACATTTTGGTCAAAGACTTTCCATCCAATCTCTTTACTGATTTGCATCTTCGTTTGTAAAATGGAAGCTCAAAATCCTTTGGTCTTGCATAGGATTTGATGGTGATGCTGTCTTCTCCACAGTCGATACCAAAAATGAGCTTGACATTACTGTTTCTGAGTTTCATTTCCTTTTTGCCAAGTATAAATGCTCTTTTTCTTTTGTTGTAGAGTGTTGCCATTTCTGCTACAATGTAATTGTAGCATTTGCACCAAGAGGCCTTCAGTTGTGTTGAGGAGAGAGCATTTATAATGGGCCAAAAAGGGGTTTTTTTCCAGCTCTGTCTGTTGGGCTTTTGTGAATTTGACCCCCTTCAACAGTTTGATTACTGTTTCAATGTTGGAACG
The DNA here is from genome assembly GCA_030407325.1 of Camellia japonica. Lineage (NCBI taxonomy): Eukaryota > Viridiplantae > Streptophyta > Magnoliopsida > Ericales > Theaceae > Camellia > Camellia japonica. The sequence goes on along the minus strand of JAPPVO010000031.1, from coordinate 191,893,200 downwards.
GTAATTAAATTGTTGGACTCTCTTTGTAGGGACTGCTGCTTTTTTCCCTTTTGATGCCTTGGTTTTTGTTTTGGGAGTTGATTGGCTTTCTTGGAGCTTTCTTTTTTTGGTTGGAGGAGCTTCTTATTTTTTTGTTGGCTTTCTTTTGTTTGTTTTTGTTGTGATTGGAGGTGTGGGTGGTGTTTGTTGTGTGGGTGGGGTCTGTGGTGTAGTTCTTGGGCTTTTTCTTGTAGGTAGTGTGGTTGTTTTGTGGGTTTTTTGGTGGGGTTTGTGGTGTTTGGTTGTTTTTGGTTGTGGTGGTTGGGTTTTTTGTGGAGGAGGAGATGTTGGTGGCATTTCAGTGGATACAGGAGACGGACTTTCAAAAGGGGAGATACTTAAATCCCTGATTGGATTTTTGGGCATATGAGTTTGTTTCTTCCAATATCTTCCAACAGCTATTTCTGAAAAAATGAAAGCGACAGCAGAGTATGAGTAATATAGTGACAAAACTGTATAATTTTGAAGTTTTATATGCAGTTTAAAATGAAGTTATATGTATTTGTTGGTAACAGTTACGAAACTGTATAATTTGACAGTTTGATTTGCACTTTATAATAAGTTACCTATTTGTTTTGAGTAGTGATTAAACTGTGTAATTTTGTAATTTCATTTGCAGTTTGAATAAATTTAGATATGTTACTAGTAGAGTGATGAAATGAAACTGTATGATGTTGCAGTTTTTATAAACAGTATCAACAATAGGAACAGCCCATTGTATTTTGTAAATAGCAACAATAACAACGAGAAGATTAAGTATTCAAAAATAACAATAAGAAAATCCAATATTGAACAACAAGAACAAGAATAAGGTGTTGAATGTGTAAAAACAGGGATTTATGTGTAAAAATAGTGGATTAGAATGTTGAAAAACAGGGGACTAGAATGTTTTAAAACAAGGGATTATATATAAAAGAGGGTTTATACATGTTGAAGTATGTAAAATGTGTATATACGAAATATGAAAGAATAATGTACAAATTTGAATGAAAAATAATGAATAGGTGAAGAGAGATGTTATTTTTTTTCCCCATTTCTGTGAATTGGAAGTCCGGAACTATGAAATTTCTTCAGAATGGTGATGGTTCTTCGTGTTGTTGAGAGTCGCCGACTGGAGAATATGAACGGCTTGGTGTTGTGTTGAAGATGAATGGTTTCGTTTTGTGGTTAGGGTAGGGTTTTAGAGGGAATGGAGTCGAACGGAGGAGAGATGGAGGAGTGAGAATGCGATTTTGAGCGGCGGAGATGTAACAGTGTATTGATCAGACTGAGATGATCGTGGGTGATGAAGATGAACGGTTTCATTTTGTGGTTAGGGTAGGGTTTCAGAGGGAATGAAGGTGAACGGAGGAGAGATGGAGGACTGAGAATTCGATTTCGAGTGACGGAGATGTGACAGTGTACTGATCAGACTGAGCTGATCGTGGGTGATGGTTGCGCGCGTGTAAATTGGATGATATATTGTGGGTATTTTCGTCTTATTGATAATTTGAGGACTTAATGGAGTATCAAATTTGTTTTGGGCCTAAATGGGGTATGATATGTTGGGCCTGGACTTTTGGGTCAGTTCCCCTTATAAAATAGAAGACTTAAAAAAACTTTAATCAGATCATGCTAGGCCTACTATGGACCATACATGAGGGCCTAAGAAAATATTCAAGCTCAAAATATTTCCTTGTACCACAACTAGTTCTAATATGATAATATCTAGAAAATTTAAATTGTTAAGATTCCCTTGACTTAAAAAAAATAATGAAAATACAAACAAAATTGTCCCAGCAGCTTTAGTAACTTGAAATTCATAATATCAAACAAAATCTTAATCTAAGCTTGATTAGACAAAGTCCCAAGCGCATTCCATATGCAAGTTACGATTTTATGCTTTTTAGTAATGATTTTTTTTCTTTGTCAAGATCATGATTAATATATATATATATATATGCATTCATATATTCAATTTGGTTTTATCACGTAACAAGGGGTTATTGATTCAGATGTTAAAACTCAGGCCATCAACCTTGTGGTTGTAAGTTCAATCTAACCCTCCCAGACCCATCCAATGGGGACTAACTGAGCATACTTTTTATGATTTTGTGGGGTTTCAAGGGGGAAAAAAAAAACCCCCAAAATAATGATCAAGGATTTTTTTATACATAAACATTGGAGACCTGTGATATCTTTCTATATGTTTATTTTAAAGTGGCTCCAAAGCAACATTTTAATGATTTTCTTAATTTAAATAATTTTCATGAATTGCCCAAAATAGCCATTCTGTGAAGGTATAGTGAGTATCACATATTTGCATGATACTTATCACGTGTACTGTATTTTGTGCTGATTGTATTAATCAAAACTTGCTAAATTAATTTGAGATATGATTTTAGGCCTGTTTGGTGCAGCTTAAAAGTTGCTTATTTCAACTTTTAACTTAATTTAAGTTACAATGGTGTGTTTGATAGAACTTAAAATCACTTTTTGTACTAGCTTAAATTAAGCCAAAAAAGTGATTTTTGGCTGAGTGGTTTCCGGGGTGCTTATTCATTCAGCTTAAGCGGGAAGCTAAAACTTGAGGGGCAAAATTACTTAAATGCCCTACATATGCCGAGGCTTTTACTTGTTTTTATCAGAATAAAACCTTTTATTTGATTCAACGGCACATGCTTTGCAGGCAGAGGCAATATGATGACAAGTGAGAACATCACCTTTACAAGGATGATGAACCTCAAGTTTCAAGTGCGGTTTCTTGTGACATGATTGAATTCAACTAGAACTAGTGATTGCTGCTTTAGTTGCTTGAAACATATTTAAATATGTATGTGTATACTTGTATACAAATTGTCGATTCTAAACATCGCTATTGTATCATTTTGATTGTATGTTAATGGTGCTTGAAGAACACAGAATTGGCAGTAAAGATCTTCGTCTGAAGCTCCAGAATAAGAGTGTCCAGCAAGAAAGTTAAGTGGAAATGGGTCTGTTTCAGGCGCAAGGGATCTGCGTGAAAAGCTCTCTGGCACGATGTGCTCACAGCCTGTGAACACTGATCCTCCAAAGCCAGTACTTAAGGATAATAAACCTGTGAGGAAAAGTGTAATTGTTGAAGCCCCTAAACCACAAACCAAAAATGTTGCTAGTTCAGTCCCTAGGAAAAAGACTTAGCAAAAGACACGGACCCTCCCTGTTTTATTTCTTCTCCTGCATTTTATTACAACCGTTATGAAGTATAAAATTCAATATATTCTGAGATGTGTGGTTATGATAGATCCAGATCGAAACTGTTGTACGCACACAGACACAGTTTATATTGAAAATAATATGTTTGTCATAACTACTACTACTCACACAGACATGTCATATAATTGGCACCATCATGTATTTTTTTCTTTCAGATTTTCTCGTGTTCAGGTGGTGAGTGTGACTTGGTTAACATCTTTGTATAGAAATGTATACTTTTTCTGAGTATGAATTGCAGTTTTGCAGGCTGAATGATACATGTCTGGTGCAGGCTGAATCTATTGATACTTTCCTGCAGTCCCTCGGTCTGGAAAAATACTCAATTACATTCCAAGTGGAGGAAGTATGCATTCATCTCAACATTCCTGTGTTGTAGCAATTTTGGGCATGTTTGATTGGGTGGATTAGAGCATGGGATTGGGATTATTAATCCGTGGGCCCAATTATCCTATGTTTGTTTTAACATTTTGGTTTAGGATTATTAATCCAACGGATAATTAATCCAACAAATTTGTAGGATTATTAGTAATGGGGTAAGGGTGAGATTATTAATCCAATAGATATTAATCCAATTGGATAGTGAATACCACACTAATTTAATAGGATTATTAATACTTCACTATTAATCTTTTGAATCAAACATGACCTTTATGTACTAGCTCTCTGGTTTCAACCCGTGCCTTAATAACTTCCTCTTACTACTTCTATACTTCATGTTGTTTGTGCAGGTTGATATGACAGCACTTGTGCACGACTGGTGACAATTTGAAGGCTTTAGGAATACCAATGGTAAACTTGACTAAACTCACCCTAGTGTACAGAAAGATCCTGTCTTGCTATAATATCTGTAATCATTTTTATCGCCTTTGCTGATCAATGATAGTGGAATTCCCTTCTTGATATAGAATTTGCTGTTTTGATACATGTCTCAGACACTTGCGATTTTTATTTATCTATTCATACAGAGATAATTTGTTTAATGAAGTAACACGATTTTAATTAAACCTCTCCTTACTTTAGTTCCCGCCTAAAAGCAAACCACTTACCATGGCAAGAATCTAGCCTGCCTTGGGAGTGAAACAAAAAACTTGATAAGACCAAAGTAATTCATGAACCATCTCCTAATAACCCTTGGTTTACCTAAAGAGGAGCAATTTCCGTTGGGTTCAAAAGAATGAGGAAGCAGATTACTGAATTTCCAATCTTGCTTGATCTAATTAAGAGATACCCTAGAGAACTGGAGGCAAAATGATACCTAATAATAAAATAACAAACTAAAACAACTGTGGACTTTGTGAAGGAGGTTCTACATATTTAAGTAGTTCCTCACTGCCTCATCCTAAATTATCTGAAGGACTGCATGGATCACACATCGTTTGGTATGTGGAAATAGAAGCTCTCAATAACCATCCCTTATGGTAATTATAGCTACACTAATCTCTTGCACCATGTGATTGGAGTCTGATTAGATGAAGAGTTGCGAGTGTATTGTTTTTGTTGAAATCATGTAACTCTTCTTCTTTCTTTCTATTTTTTTTTATTATTTGTTTATATTTTTGTTTTTGTGGATCAATGCAAAAACCATCTTTTTATTATTTTTATTTAATGTCAAAAAGCACACTGCTTTTTCTTGTGTGTCACTAGTTCTACATTGCCCCTCCCAAATTTGCTTGTAAGCTTTTTTGCTTCATTGTGGTTCTTTCAGGGTCCAAGAAGGAAGACACTTTGGGCATTGGAATTCAAAGTTTGACATTTGGAGTGGACCAGGTTCTTTTGCATGTTTCTTGGATCCTAATGTTATGGTCTGACAACATTCTCACAAGTCAGCCGCCTTGTTTTAACTGGTACACCTCTGCATGTAACTTTCTAGGATTAATTCTTCAATTGTATTGGTGAAAATGACTTTAGTGAGCTTATTGTTGGTATCAGATGTTAGGATTATTGGACACCAGAAATCAATTCCACACAATAATACAAGAATATTTACGTGGTTCGGCAATTGCCTACGTCCACGGAGAGCAATATATTATCCGGAGAAAGATTACAGAACTCTCTCCTCACATACACTCTCACACACTTGGTTCTCTCTGTGTTTGCTCTGTGTTTCTCTCCTCTCAACCTCTCCATATATATATATATATATATATACATAAATGGTAGGTGAGAGCATCCCTCTACTTCTCCTTTCGGTGGCCATCATCGTCCAACTTTGTGGCTTGTCGGTTGGCGAGCCGCATTCCTTGACATAGCGTCCTGAGCTTTCACATGGAGAAGTGGTGATTTCCTTATGAGCTGGAGCCAACAATTCTCCCCCTCCACGCCTATAAGGATAACTGACTTTTCACTTGAAGTCCATCCCGGTCAGATTCTTGCAAACTTCCACTTGTTGGGATCTGGGATCCCGCTCAAGACCTTATAGAAATCATTGCAAGCAGAAAAACACACCCACACACAAGGAGACACAATATTTAACGTGGTTCGGCCTCAAAGCCTACGTCTACGGGAGAGTAACCGGTTATCACTATACCAATGGCGAGATTACAGAAAGATTACAATAGAGGAGGAGCTCACACTCTCCTCACTCAGCCACTCTCCCGTCTCCCTCGCTCACACCGAGAGAGACGGTCTCTCCGCCTCACATCTCTCGCACTCTTTGGTTCACGGTTTGCTCACTTACTCACTTTTTGATCTCTCCTCTCAACCTCCATTTATAGGTGAGGGAGTAGGTGGGAGTTGGTTGGCCAACCCATGGCCAGCTCATTTTCTCCGTCGGTGGCCGTCTTCAATGACTTGGTTGGTGGCCACCATGGTGGACTTAGTGTGTGTTCACATGGAAGAAGGAGATCACTCCTTTCACATGGGGTGATATTCCACAAATCACCCCCTCAACCCATGTGAGGTGATCCACTGCACACACTGCTGCTAATCTTGTCATGCCTAAATTCAACATAGTCTGCATCTCCTTACTGAGACGCTGCATCCCCTGAAAGCTAGAGATAATACACCAGAGATACAAGAGGAGGAGGGATTCCTACATCCTCAACTCAACTTACACCACTCTCTGATTTGGAGAGAGCCTCTGCTCCTATCTCCTACCGATCTCTTCCACTCTTCCTGTCTCGGATGTCTTCAGCTGAGACGTTATGCTTGAACTTGCATAACCAAGATATCCGACACCTCCTGATAGGATGTCCTGCACCCCCTACTGGGATGCCCTTGACTGTCATGCCTTATCTCGCAGGACCAGTCATTGGAGCAATAGAAAACTCGTTGTGTATCCCATCAACGTCCTCTGTCTTCTTTGCTCGGAGCTTTTCCTCTGAACTATCAGCCTTTGCCCTCTGCACTTCTGAACAACCTCCTAGCGTTTCCACATACGCTTGTTGTCTGTGCCTTTGCAATCCCTGATTTGCTGTCTAGTAGATTGATGATTGACAGTAGCTCCATCTGTCAAAGCATCGTCAGCTATGCAATTCCTTGCATAGAGAACACGGGAGCAACTAGAAAACTTCAGAGTTTGACACATCAACATCCTCAATTTTCCTTGCTCGGAGCTTATTTCTTGAACAACCAGCCTTTGCTTTCTGCACTTCAGAACAACTTCCCAGCGATCTCATACGCCCATTGTCTGTGCTGCAATCCTTGATGTTCGGTTTTATCTTACTTGTACGTCCGTACTGATGTTTGACAGTTAGCCCTGCTACCAAGACAACTTCCATCGGTCTGTACAAGTTACCACTATGCAACTCCGTGCATAGTGCTCGCACCCATGGCTCTTGAGTGCTCATCGTGGCTCCATCTCTCCTTCTGCGCTCGAGCTCGCCTGAGAGATCCGCAACTACTCTGTTTCATTAAGAGATGCGTTCGCTGCCACAAACATAAATAAACCACCATAGAGAAAAAGACTTGCCACTCCTTGGCACGCACTCTTGCGTTTTATCTGTCTTAATTTCTCTGTCTGGAAGTTACTGTGAACTTTCAACAACCCACTGCTACATACTCTTCTCGCGCCTCTGTACGACACTCTAGCGTACCCTTGCACTACTGCACGTCTGCATTTGTGCTCCTGCGCTTAGTATGCTCCTCTGCAACTATTGTTCTACACGTCTACATACCATCAGTACCTACTCGTATACAGTAGCTCCAACAGCCACAGCATTTCCCTGAGCCTGTACTCGTTGCCAAATCATCTATCCATCGATGAATGGTCTTCTCTTCTGATTGAACCAGATCCTCCGAACACCTCAACAACCAGGAAAGTTCCCAGGAAAGACTGGTGGGGTCACAACCGGTCCCACTTAAGAACCAGTCTCCTTAGACAGTGTCTTTTTGACAGAACTTTCCTAGACATTGTTGATCTTGAGATAATCATGTCTGCAATCCTCTGATCGCCCCTGATCAATCCTGATCTCCCTCGATCTGCCATTTGATCAAGCCTAATCTCCTCTGGTCTTCAATGATTTATCTCGCTTTGTATCTGGTTGTCCAATCTGGTCAGAATCTGTCCATTCTAACCTCTTCAATGAATCTGCAACGTTCCATAATATCCGGCAACCTTTCTTCGAGTATTAAAGATGACAAACTCCCATGTTTTAACAATCTTTAAAAATCGTTCAGAATTTCACTATTCTGACCTCGCAGTTGCGTTCGGAACAGTCCGATTAGCTAGGACCAACCTTCGCTGCACTTCCGGGGATCTCACTAAAAAATCTCCCCAAAAGTTGGGCCACACCACAATTTTCTAAAAATTCTGGGCCAAATTGCAATTTTCAGAAGTTCAGGGAATATTCCGTGTACCAACAGAATATTCCGTCCACTGCACCTGATGCCGCCCGTCCCTTTAATCTGCCTTTTTTTTACAGAAACTCCGTCTCCAAAATCTGACCGTACGGATGTGTCCGGAATACTCCAAATAGTCGAAAAGCACTATTGGATTGCCAAAAACGGACTCCAAATGGCTTAGATGTAGCCAAAACATTTTGTAAGCCTCAGATCCGCGGCTGCACCACAGCCGCGAAGCACTGGATCCTTCCCTCCTGCGGCTGCACCATTAGCCGCGTCGCACTGGATCTCCGCCTCTGCGTGATGACGTGGCAAATGACATGGCACTTTGTGCTGATGTGGCCTGCCACGTGTGCTGACGTGGCTGCCACGTGGCGATGACTTGGCTGCTGCGTTGCGGACACGTGGCACTTTCTGGATGACATGTCTGATGACGCGTCGCTGACGTGGCATACGCGTGTGGCTGGCGCGTGTGGTGCACGCGCTACTCCCTCAGTCGTCTTCCTCCTTCAGCTGCGCATGGAGGCGCGTGCTGCGACTGGGCCTCACGCGCCTTCTTCAGGGGGCGCGTGAGGGCGCGTCCCGCCTCCTCTGGTGGTCTGCTTTGCATGGTTGGACTCCTCTCGTCAAGACCTTGCTCCTGGTATGCTCAAAACCTGATTTTGAGCAACTTGATTTCTGTTCAGTTTCGAACAACACGATGTTTTTGTTCCGAAACGCCAACGACGAGGCTCTGATACCACTTGTTAGGACTATTGGATACCAGAAATCAATTCCACACAATAACACAAGAATATTTACGTGGTTCGGCAATTGCCTACGTCCACGGAGAGCAATATATTATCCGGAGAAAGATTACAGAACTCTCTCCTCACATACACTCTCACACACTTGGTTCTCTCTGTGTTTCTCTCCTCTCAACCTCTCCATATATATATACATAAATGGTAGGTGAGAGCATCCCTCTACTTCTCCTTTCGGTGGCCATCGTCGTCCAACTTTGTGGCTTGTCGGTTGGCGAGCCGCATTCCTTGACATAGCGTCCTGAGCTTTCACATGGAGAAGTGGTGATTTCCTTATGAGCTGGAGCCAACATCAGATGAATAGAAGATTCATAGGTTGGGAAAGATTTAAAAACTTGAATTTCTTGAATTATGTTGATGCTTTATTATACCAGGATTTTCTCTGCCATAGGTGGGATAGCAAATTCGTGATGAATGTATGTCACATTCTTAGGTATTGATTTGGATATACAATTTTTTTTTCCCTTTCTTAAAAACTACAATTTCTTAGATGAAATATCTTTTCCCAACTCAGCTTGAACTATTCGAAATGTATTGACCTAACCATGTAAGCCATCTACGTGCTTTGAGTGTTTTTTCATACATTTTCAAAATCCAGTCATGATTTGGACTGTTATATAAATAATGTTAGGAATACTAACAAACATGACAGATATACTAACTAGACACAATATTAGTTGAATTTCTTGCAAGTGTTGCGACCTATGTGTAAAGCTAAGCTTACTCAGGCCCGGCCCTAAGATTTCCGAGGTTCAAAGCCGATAATCAACTAATAAATTTTTGGGGCCTTCACATTTTTTTTTCATTGAATGAAAAAAAAATGAAGGTAAAGGACAAAAGATTTGTGTCAAAATCACAAAAAATAATTAGCATTACATTACAACAACTAATAAAGTATCACTTGATCCTCATTCTTCTTGCATTTTTAGAAGCAAATAAATCAATCATATTTGCATAATCTAGTTTTTTTGCAAAATCATTTTCAATGGATAACAATGCTAATCCATTCAATCTTTTTTGTGACATGGTTGATCGAAGGTAATTTTTGATCATTTTCAACTTTGAAAAGCTTCTTTCCCCCGATGCAACTGTAATCGAAATAGTCAAAAGTATCCTATAAACAACCCATGAATTTGGGAAACAATTTGCCATCAACTGCAAATGATTGAGCACTTCAATTGGTTTATTGATTTCTTTTGGCAATCTCTCTTTCAAGACTTTTAGCTCCATCAATATCGGAAATATCACCATAATTTAAAAATTCTTCAAGGTTCATACACCCCGCCTTCAACGATTCATCGCGGCACTTTTTCAAGTCAAACAAAAAGGCAAAGTTTGTCTCATATACTTTGAATTGTTCGAACCTATTTTTGAGTGACTAAAGGGCTTGATCAACAAAATACAAGAAGTAAACAACTCTAAATGATTCTTCAGGCAACTGGGTCAGCTCTTTGCTAACATTCTCATCAAATTGTTTCTTTCTAGAAATGATGCACTTTTCAAGAAATATAGGTTCAATTCCCAATCATCCTTAGGGAAGTTAAACTCACAATTTCTTCTCACAGGACCTCTTTCGACTAAAAAATCTCATAAATTCTGGTCAATTATTTTTCAAGTCCCCGGATCATCTATATTTGAATGCTCACATTCCACATTCATCTCATCATCTTGATTGGTTTCTGCACTCCCAAATTCTCCATTTCCTTCTTCATCCACCAAATTTTCATTCTCATTATTCAAGTCTTCAACTGATTGTTCTGCTTATTTGTCACTCGTAAAAAACTTATCAATAGCTGCTCTTTGACACTCGACTAATTTTTCGACTCTTTGCTTCTTTTTCCTTTTTGCGAATCCAGATGGATAATTTCTTTTAAGAGTCATGATGAATTGAGATCAAAATACTTTTTTAGATCAAAATTCAAAACAAGAGTCAAACTATTAAACTTAAACAAATTATTAAGAGCCATTGTAAGTATATCAGAACTTGAACAAATTCTTAATCAAATTTCTTTTAAGAGTCATAATCTGCTATAGTTGTTTTCAATTTTTGGGTGGGGAAAAAAAAAAAAAAACATAACTTGAGAGAGGATCTATTAAACTGTAGTAGCCATTGTAAGTATATCAGACAAACTATTAAACTTAAACAAATTATTAAACTTAAACAAATTCTTAAAAAAAGACAAGACAAATTCTTAAACAAATTATTAAACTATATCAGACAAACTATTAAACTTAAACAAATTCTTTTTGATAATGTAAATATCAATATTATAATAGCAATTGAGCAAAAGACTAGACAAATATTTAATTAATTGAATAGAAAAAAAACCTACCTGTGCTTGCTGTGTTGCTGCTGTTCGTGTGCTCTGTTTTGTTTTGCGTGCTGCTGTTGTGCTCTTTGTTGGGTTGCTGCTACTGTCAAGTTATTGGAAAAATTGGATTAAGAGTAGTTAGTGTTAAAATTAAATAGGGAGAGAGAATGAGCCCTTTTAATTTTGAATAGGCCTTTCATTTTTTTAATGGATCAATTTATGTTAAGTTAGTTTGGGCTTTTTTCAACTTTTTTTTGAACTTAAAACATACTTAATATATTACACTAAATTATAATAGGAAGGTCATTTTTTGAATCTATTTTGAGGGACCCTAGGCCAATGACCTAGTGGGTCTATGCCCAAGGCCGACCCTGCCTGCCCCATCCCCAATGGAGATTAAAGCTATGCCGCCGACCCAACCCATTGGGTATAAAAATGGGATTCGAGGATGCTGCTGTGAGTTAATCACAGCAACAACTGCTATGCTTTAATACTATGTCGTTTTGTTGGCTCCATTCCAACTCTCCCTTTTCTATTCCAAAGTCCAGCTTTTTTCTCTCACAAAAATCCTTTTCTTTTTCTTTGTCCTTTTGACTCCCTTGCTCCATATAATATAATATATTAACAAATAATCATACAAAAAAATATATGGACCGATATAATTTAATGTGAATTTTTTATTTTAAAACAAAATACTTATAAATATAATTTTACTTTAAAAATGATATTATCACATCATTTTTATAGTGCTATTCAAATGCTATTTTTGTAGTATACAAAATTAATTTGAGAAAATACTATTATGTGCACTTCTAAAAAGGTGCATATACTATGCACTTCATAACATTACAAAAAATTCACAACTTTTACTACACAATAAACATACTTTTTTTTTTTACTACGAAAAATAAAACTTTTTGCTAACCATTAAAAAAAAATGTATTTTCTATCATGTAGTGACATAATTTTGTTATTTGTAATTTTAAGATATACATTATAAATTTGTCATTCATAACTTTCACTATAAAATAGCATAACACAACAAAAAAAATCATAATTTTTATCATAAAAGATTATAATTTTTTTGCAATGTGCCTTTTTTAAGGATGCACGTAGTAGCCTTTCTCTCTGATTTGAAATTGAAGATAATCATACTTATGCCTTTTTTTTCCTTTGATGCTAAAATGTAGGGGTGGGCACGGGTCGGTTGCGACCACGGAACCTCCAATCCACCATCCGTCCGCCAGATTGGCGGATTGGAGAAAATCAATCAGCATCCGTCTGCCAATCCGGCGGATGTGGATTGAGCGGATTGGCGGTTTGGCGAATGGATGGGAATCGGTTTGGCGGTTTGAAATTTTATAAATTTTCAACATAGTTCAACTTGTGCACTTCCTCAAAAAAAAAAAAAAAAGAAAAAAAAAAGAAAGAAAGTATTACAGTCAATGACTTAAAAAAGTATTACAATTACTGCATGCCTCATCCAAAGAAAGAAAGTTTGAAACTTTAGAATATCAAAATCACTGCATGTCTCATCTACATATTACAATCACAGCATGCCTTATCTACATAAAGTATTACAATATGTGGTTCTTAAAATATAAAAACAATTCAAACCACCAAAACCATGAACAGAGCAGTAGTAGAGATTGTATGTCTCTGTATTGTTACATTTATATATGTTTTTGAAAACAAAAACCAACTAGCATATATCATATTTTCTATTTATTATTTTTGGAGTTAGATTTAAACACCAAAAAATATAAATAAATAATACGTTTATTTTTTTCAATTCAAAAAATATATTCAAGTTGAAAACTTTTTTTCAACAAAATATTTAAACTCTTTTTCCATTGAAAACACAAATAAAATATTTAAACAAATTGAAAATACAAAGTCTTATAAATTATTGAGGGTGCTCGCGGCTTGGCGGTTCGGTTGCGGCCACAGGGACCTCAAATCCGCCATCCGTCCGCCAAATTGGTGGATTGGAGAAAATCAATCCGCAACCGTCCGCTTGTCATCACGCATCCGTCCAAAATGCAACGGATCGGTTTGGTTCGGTTTGTTTTGGCGGATCGGTATATCCGCTGCTCACCCCTACTAAAATGGATAGGTTTGAGCAAAAACATTTTTAAAAAAATTGCAAATTAATTCGATTCAGGCCAAATCACCCAATTTGACTTAATTTTCTCAATGCATGGTTTGGTCTTAATCTTAAAATAGATAAGGGCAAATTACAAAGACCTCCTTCAAGATTTGGTGAAAATACAGATTCCTCCTGAGATTTAAAAAATTACAAATTGTCCCTAAAGGTCAAATTTGCATAACAAATTAGGGAGGAATCTGTATGAAAACAAAAACTTCAGGGGGCAATTTGTTATGAAAATATAAACCTCATGAGGTAATTTGTAATTTCTCAAACCTCAGGAGAAATCTGTATTTTCACCAAACTTCGAAGGGGGTGTTTGTAATTTGCCCAATAGAGATAAATAATACTTCACAGTTCAATTTATAATTTTATAGTTGTGGTTCTAGTTTGAATCTGAATTGAACCATTAAAATATATAAATAAAATGATATTCATAATAAATTATATCAATCTGTATAAAAATTTTATAATAATTTTTATTTGAATATTACTCATATACGTGTATATATATGGAGCACGGGAATTAAAAGGTGGAAAAAAAAAAAAAACCACGATTTTGAGAGAAAAAAAACAATTAAAAATTGAAACAGCAATGGGGAAAGCCCATGTATTTTGGGTAGGTTTCCATGGATACCTCCCCACTGCCATAAATTGTTGGATTTCAACCCAATGGAAGCTCCACTATGGACAATGGAAGCTCCACCATGGGCACTAGAAGGTGGCACTCCCACTCCATCAACCCACTAGCAAGTGGAAGAGGTAGGTGGTGGCCAATCACCCTTCTTCATTTTGTGTATAAATGGAAGGTGATGGTGTATACGGCAAAACACACAAGCAAGAGAAACACACTGAAGAGAGAGGCACAAACAAGAGAGAGCTAGTGAGAGCTTCTGTTTGTGTTATCAGAGAGTGTGTGAGAGTGAGTTATATAGAGAGACAGTGAGTTGAGAGTGTGTAATCTCCTCCATTTGTTGATATATAACAACATCGCTCCCGTGGACGTAGGCCGGTTTGCCGAACCACGTTAAAAGTCTTGTGTTCTTGCTTGTGAGTGTCCCCTGGTGTGCCCCCGATCCACAACAATTGGTATCAGAGCCCGGGTGGTGAAAAATCGAGTTTTTTCCGAAAGTGCCCAGATTTCGAAGTGGTCGAAATCCACTTTTGAGCATACCAGGAGGAAGGTCAGGAGGAGAGGAGTCCAAAACTTCAAACCACAGGCCAATCGGAGCTCCGACGCGCCTCCACGCGCCATCTGAAAAAAGCGAGTGAAGGCCACTCGCAACACGCGCTACACGCGCCGTCTCCAGGAGGAAGACGAGTGAGACGCGCGTGGAGCTGACGTCAGGCTGACGTCAGCCTGAGCCGAGCCGAGCCAAGCGAGCCGTTGACCGCAGCCGCTGACCAAGCCGGAGCCGCGCCGGAGCCGCGCTGCTGAGCCACCGTTGACCGCGCCCATGCGCCGTTGACCGCGCCGCCGTTGACCGTTGACCGCGCCGTTGACTGGAGCAGTTATCCGGTGCATCTCAGGGCACCAGGTTCTGCAGATCTGACCCGTCGAAATTGTTTTGGCTAGATCCAAGCCATTCGGAGTCCGTTTTTGGCAACCCAATAGTGAGTTCCAACTATTTGGAGTATTCCGGACACATCCGTACGGTTAGTTTTTGAATCGGAGGCATTCAAACTCTTTTGGCTAGATCTAGGCCATTCGGAGTCCATTTTTGGCGATCCAATAGTGCGTTCCAACTATTTGGACTATTCCGGACACATCCGTACGGTCAGATTCTTGAATTGGAATTTCTTTAAAAAGGGAAGAAATTTACAATGGCAGGAAAAGGCGCAAGTTTCATGATTGAGCCTTTTAATGGCAATAATGACTTTACCCTGTGGCAGCAAAGGGTGAAAAACATTTTAACACGAGAAGGTCTGGTGAAAGCTCTTCTCAAAAAGTCCAACAAACCGGAAGACATGAAGGATGACAAGTGGGAGGAGTTGAGAGAATTGGCAAACAGCACAATTCAGTTGTATCTCGGGAACAACACACTCCGGGAAGTCATCAGTGAAGTAGATCCGGCGGAGCTATGGGCAAAGTTAGAGATGAGGTACAAGTCAAAGTCTTTGACAAACCGGTTATCTCTGAAGAGGCAGCTATATACACTTAAAATGTCAGAAGGTGCGAACCTTACAGAACATCTGGACGAGTTCAACAGGATCACAATGGAATTGGACACCATTGGAGTGAAGACCCAGGAGGAAGATAATGCTATGATCTTGCTGGTCTCTCTACCTTCATCATATGAGCATCTCAGGACTACTCTATTGTACGGGAAGGATGCTCTTGGACTGGATGAGGTGGTTGCTACGCTCATTTCTCATGAGGCGATGAAGAAACAGGAAGGTAGCAGTAGCAAACACCCAGAAGGAAATGCCATGGTTGCCTCAGAAAATGAGCAAGGCAGAGGTAGGTCCAATGATAGACGGGGTAGATCCAAATCAAGAGGACGTTCGCAATCAAGGTCAGGCTTCAGGAGAAAGTGTTATTACTGTGATCAGGAGGATCACCTCATCAAAGACTGTGCAAAGCTCAAGGAGGACAAGGCAAACAAGGAACAGGCGAGCTCATCAAATGTCGCTGCTGCAGTAAATGCTAAGGATGAGTATGCATTTACAGTTTCGTCGAGTATGACGAAACCTGATTGGATCTTAGATTCCGGAAGCACATATCATATATGCATGGACAGGAAACTTTTTTCCACTTACCAAGCCAAGGACGGAGGTATTGTTCGAGTGGCTAACAACACTGTGAGTAAGATTGTTGGTATGGGAACAGTACGGCTCAGAATGGAAGATGGAAAAATTTTCACGTTGGATGGAGTCCGACACGTGCCGAGACTGAAAAAGAATCTAATTTCCTTAAGTATGCTAGACATGAAGGGTTATAGCTTCTCATCTAGCAAAGGAAATCTCAAAGTTATCCATGGAGATACGGTGATGCTACATGGACGACTGGAGGGGAATCTGTACAAACTTGTTGAGAAGGTTGTGACAGACGGAGCTACTGTCACTTACCGGGCAAGAAGTACAAGACATGCACAGAAGAGACATAGGGCTCAGCAGACATGGCAACCAAAGTGTACAAGAACGCATGGAGGCAGTTCGGAGGTACACAAGACGGAGCCATTGCGGCCAATTTTAAAGACAGCTCAGAGCAAAGAGACCAAGACAGCAAAGCATGTCCCAGGGAAGAAAGTTTCTTTTGCTCCTGAATTAGAGACATATCTCTCCAAGACTGGATGGAAGGGAGAGATGCCATCTCAAAGAGTTGCAAAGTAAGCTTTGCATGGCACCCCAGTGAGGGGGTGCCGGGCACTCCAAGCGGGGGGTGCTATTGTGGATCACCTCATATGGGTTGAGGGGGTGATTTGTTGGATTTCAACCCAATGGAAGCTCCACCATGGGCACTAGAAGGTGGCACTCCCACTCCACCAACCCACTAGCAAGTGGAAGAGGTAGGTGGTGGCCAATCACCCTTCTTCATTTTGTGTATAAATGGAAGGTGATGGTGTATACGGCAAAACACACAAGCAAGAGAAACACACTGAAGAGAGAGGCACAAACAAGAGAGAGCTAGTGAGAGCTTCTGTTTGTGTTATCAGAGAGTGTGTGAGAGTGAGTTATATAGAGAGACAGTGAGTTGAGAGTGTGTAATCTCCTCCATTTGTTGATATATAACAACATCGCTCCCGTGGACGTAGGCCGGTTTGCCGAACCACGTTAAAAGTCTTGTGTTCTTGCTTGTGAGTGTCCCCTGGTGTGCCCCCGATCCACAACATAAATAACTAACCAAACTTCCCTAAACCGTAAACCACTCACTAACCAACCCTCCCTAAACCCTAAACCCTTAATCTGTTATAAACCCATCTCTCTGTCCCTCACTCATAAACCCATCTCTCTCTCTCTCTCTCTCTCTCTGCCTATAGAATCACCATACTCAAGAAAGAAGAATCAAGAAGAATGTCTCAGAACAAAGACGGAAGTCTTTGGAAAAAAGAAGATTTTCCTGATCTGGGTGCTGGTGCTGCTGCTGCTGGTCTTGCTCCACGTCCTGCTCCTCGCCCTGTTGCACCGTCTTCTTCAACTCCAACGGAAAGGTAAACCAAAAAAATGATATACTGAAGGAATGTTGAAATAAAAATATATAATTTAATTATATATGTGCGCGTGTGAAGGAATTGTGGTGATCATCGAGAGGATTTGCTCTGTTTATGTCTATGCTACTATATATATATATATATGTATGAACATTGAGAGGACCGAGAGAGAGGATTATGGTTTGGATAGGAAGAGAGAGAGAGAGAGAGAGAGAGAGAGACAGTGTGTGTCTGACCGCGTGAGGATTTTCGTGTATTGAAGTGTGTATATGATTAATAGGGTCCGTTTGGCAAGAAGGTTGAGGTTGGGTTGGGATTATTTTAGATACAAAAAGATAAAATAAGTTTTTTAATTTAATAAGATAAAAAGTTATATTTAAATTATAATTATTTTATTTTTCTCTCACAAAAATTTAAAAAATCAAAAACTCTATCTCAAACAAAGTTTTTTAACTTTAGACTAAAATAGCAAAAAAATTAAAAAGCCGACCTACAACTTAAACGAAGGCATATGGGACTGTTTGGGAAGTGAGATTTTAGCCCAATTTAGGCTAAAATTTATAAAAAGACAAAATAAATTAAAATAGTTAATAAAACAAAATGCCACATCAAATCGATAATTATTTCACTTTTTCTCTTACAAATATTACATTCAACCACAAAAAAAAAAAAAAAAAAATATCCAATCATCTTCCCAAACACAAAGGGTGTGTTTGGTTTGTGTTTGTAGAGTAGTTTTTGAGATAAAAAGTACGAAAAACTTATTTGATTTGCTTTTTTTTAGAAATAGTTTTGGAAAATTATTTTGGGAAGAGAGTTTTAAAAAAAGTGATTGATTTGATGTATGTGAGAGAGTGAGTGATTTTGGAAAGTACGTAACCAAACAAAATTTTGAGATTTTTTTTGAAAAAATTTATTTGATTTGATTACTCTTGAAAATTTGTTTGTAAAAATTTTTTCTAAAATTTTTTTCTGAAAAACAAACCAAACAAGGCCAAAAATTTTAGCTTACTGAAATAGTCAAAAACTAAAATAACCTACTAAAATAGCAACTTTCCAAACACCCACTAATATATACCCACTAATATATATATATATATATATATAAGTGGGTTCAATGCGTGTGCAATTTAGATAAATGAGTATAAAAATAAATAATAAAGAAATTAATATTATAATATATATGTTATCTAAATGGTAAGAGTGTTCTTAATGAAACACAAGATCTTGGGTTCAAATTTTGCTCATGCCTTTGAATAATATTTTTTATTTTAGAATAGGAAAATTTGTCACATGGCAGAAGGAGAAGCCATCACGCTATTAGACTCCAAGTCATGCACATTATTAGACACCAAATTATGTGCTCACATATATAATAGTATAGATATATGAACAATTAGATTGGTGTCTTTTATCTATCTTTATGTCAAGTGTCCAGTTATTTATAAAAAAAAAAAAAAAAAGGAGGTAGATAAAAGGATGGAACGAAACTTGAACGTAAGACAACATAGGCAAGACTCTTTCTAATTGAGGTTACAACCAATAAATATTAAATATTTTATTTTATTTTATTTCTATTTATTTAATTCACACACGTATTGCGTGTACCAATTGTTACTATATATATAATGTATATATCGTGAATTTAAAATAAATAATTAGAAATTCATAGAGTTAGTTAAATTCATGTTAGTTGTGTATGTATAACAGTAACTGATATATATATATATATATATATGTTAAATATAGTGTTCATATATATAGAGCAAAATGGGGGGAAATTTTTGTTCCTATAATTTAGGGTAAATTACAGTAACCTCTCCTCTGCTTTGATTTTGCATTTCTGATTGCCCCTCCACACACTTCTGTTAATTGACAGTAACATAAATAGATAATGTCATGTACCAATTTTGCCCTTATTTTAGTAGAAGAACTATTCATTCATTTTTTTTTTTTTTTGTCAATGTACCGAAACAGTCCCAATATGAATAAACTCCTTTCATTGGTGATGTTTTTTTGTCTTTTCCCAACCAATCCCATTCCACCAATCTCTCACTTATTTTTTAATTTAAAGTAATTTAAAAGTACACTGATATTTCTAGTTGTAATTAATTTTTTATTTAAAAGTGTAAAAATTAATGTATATGTTCCCATCTGGTGAAATTTTAAAAAAAATAATGCAACTAACATTATATGGAGAAATTTATATTATGCATACCTAAAAAAAAGACATATCATTAGGAAGTTGCGATTTTTGTTGGTGAATGTTATAAAATGTTTGTGATATGTTATCCTACTTTGTAATAAAAAGTTATGAATCGTAGATTTATGATATGCACTTTAAAGTGAAAGTTACAAATTATTGTGATTATGGTGTTTTGAGAAGTTGGTAAAAAGTTGGCTTTTGGCTTTTTAGTTTAATATTTGTTTATGGCGTCAAATCAAATTAAAATGACCAAAATACCCTTACCCAACATAAGAATTTTTTTTTTTTTTTTTTTTTTTTTTTTTGTCATAGGTCCTAATTTGTGATTTTACACTTGCGTTTTTGGCACTTCTCAAACCAATTTTGTTGCGTTTTTGGCACTTGAGTTTTTGGACATTTTGTCCAAAAACGTGGCTTTTTATTTTGTTCCAAAAATGGCACATTATGAATTATGTGCAGTAAAAGTTAAGAACCATTTGTGACGACAATTGCTATGAATTATTTTGGTAAAAAAAAAACATCACTATTTGTTGTGGTATTTGTTATGAAATGTCATTGTTATAGAGAAAAATTCTATTCTTATATAAAAATTTATACAAAAAAACTTCACAATAATGATTTGGCAATGTCATTATTGTAAATAAATTTATCTTTATTAGTATTTTGTTTTGAAATGAAAGTCTCAGATTGATCCACATCATTATGTATAAATTTTTTATTTGTATAGTATTACTCTATTGTATATTATATATATTGTGTTAAGGTGGATACTAAATGTAATTTATGTTAATATTGCATACAATGATAGCTCATGCATTACTATAAACAGTGGTCAAATAAAGGTTGACCAAAGATAAAGATACATAGACAAAAATGTATAAGATAAACGTAGGGATAAATTTGTAAAACAGCCACCTCTGTCAACTTCTTCAAGGAAACAAAGCTGATAGGGGAGCTCAATGTCAAGTTTCTGGAAGCAGTTGGAATTCGGATAATAATTTGATCTGTTTCTTTAGATCTTAGTTGAAGTTCATAATTAATTACTTAAGGTTTTTTTTTATATTTTTTAAACTTTTTCTACTCTTGCCAAATTTTATTGATATGTCATATGGGCTCTTGCAAAATCAGCACGGGTTTTAACATTTGATATCGTCACTAGCCCTGTTAAGGCAGGACCAGGGAAGGGCATTTATTGTCCAACATGATAACAGTATGGATCATATAATATGAAAATTATGAAATTCTTTGTAGTGCATATTTGATTCTTTGATGTACTACTTCTAAGCTTTGTTATACATTTGTAAAAATAAATTTACAGATAGTTATATAGTGAATTTAGATATAGAAATTAAGGGTAAATTACCAATAGGTCTTAATTCACATCAAGTCCTATTGAAAATAAAGTTTTGGTAAAATTATTGCTAAAAATAATTTCTTCGTGACAAATTTTTACATATGTCGCTAAAAATTGACAGTTAGTGACTTTTTTTTGTCATAATTTTTATAAATTATCGTTAAAATTTACAATTAGTCACTTTTTATATGACAATTTTTTTTCCATATGACCTATTAGACAATAAATCTACTTATGAGAACCGACAAATAAGTATTTCTAGAATAAAAAAAAAAATAGCCCTCGTGTTTGTATGCTTGTAATAAAAAAAATATTAAGTGTTTGCCGAGCAACAAAGCTTTTTCAAGGTGGCAAAACAAGCCTCAGCTCTATGTTTGGTAGTGATTCTACATTTTAAACAAAATTGTTGCAAGGCAACCATTTAACAACAATGCACAAGTGAACAAGGTGTATGACTGAATGATATGTCAAGATGTATGACACGATGTGTGGATAAATATGTATGGCCAAAATTTACCTTTGATTAATTAATCATTTTATTAATTACGTAGTGAATTTTCATTAATGTGCATGGGTTCATCGTCCGATATTGATATTTAACTTAATTCAACATAATTTATCTGAATTAAAATATCTTTTGATAGTCAATTCTAATAGATTAGGATAAATTGTCTTTTTGTGTGGTGTAACTTATGAGGCTGTTATGGATTTCACTAGTGTGGCTATGCCTGCCAAAAAGAATGTCCAAGCTCCTACTGTCGCCTATAGCTATAAGGTATTTCAAACATAGAATAACTTATAAGTTAGTTTATTTATTTATTTATTTATTTTTGTTAACTCATTATTTCTTTTGTTTTGTTTTTTTGTTTTTTTAATAGTCCACTTCATTTTTGATAGAGGCACAAGAAAGCCTTGACGATTGTGCTTTAGCCGTATTTGAGATCGATGGTGTTAGGGAGAGATATCGGCTCAATCGGTTTCATACAGTGGTTGAAGCAGAAATATTATACAATAAAATGATGGAGCATCCGAACAGTCATATAGACACCTCTCTTCCAATTTTCCAAGTCAAGAAGGATTGTGAGGAATTACATTTTGTTGCCATACCTCAAAGGGGAGTTACAATTGAAGACTTTTTGAAAACATCATCAAATAGAGATTCACTCTTTGATTGCCTCCATTCGGGAAGCAAAATAAGATTTTCGGATCAGTATAAAAAACTAATGATGGATGTTATCAAAATTGTTATTCATCTAAAGGACATAGGTGATTTAACAATCGAATTAGATCTTCAAAATGTCACATTATTACATGATATACAATTTCCTCAACATTGTATTGCCAAATTTTCTGGTGTCAAAATTTTCAGTAAGTTGAAATTCTGCTAGTAAAAATGATTTATTTATTTATTTATTTATTTATTCTTATGGATTTAAATTTTTATCTTTATGTATTGTTATAGGAAAGCAAAATAAGGTAATAACTCCCTCATCAAAGTTGTTGGCATTTATCAAAATGATCGATACGAAGACGAAGACTGATATTGATGTTGTTGATCTCTCAATAAATGAGATTACTGAAGTTAAGGCTGCCCTAGATTGTGCAAATGGACATAACATAGAGTAAGTATAGTTATGAATTTTTTTTAATCAATTTTTTTTAATCAATTTTTTTTTTTTGCTAATTTTTTTCTTCTTCTCCTCTTTCTGTAGTAAAACTGTTTTCCAATTTCCTCTATTTTGGAATGCTAACAAGCGCTGCGAGTTTACCTCCAAAGTATACATGTACCTTGAGAGTCATTGGTGGTTTGACATGTGGAATAGCTCGTTGGATACTGCTTTCGAATTAGACTGGGAAACACAAGTTGATCGACATGAAGATTTGAGAAAATTAAGAGTGCAAGATAGGGAAGACAGAAAAAATTTAAGAGAGAAAGACATCAATGATTACTCTCATTTTAAGAATCCACCACGAGAAAAAAGCATAAGAGAATGCATTAGTTTCATGAGGAACACCCTTCACCATTTCTTCAGAATGGTGAATGCTATTACACAGAGGACTAGGGTAAAAAATCAATTTATTTTTTTGAAGTTACATTTTTACAATTTAAATGATATGATTTCAATATTGATATGCATTTGTTTTGTCTTTTGCAGGTGAAATTAGTAGTACAAACAAAGTTTGAGTTACAATTGTTGTTTGAGAGAGTGTTTCCCAATTACATTCAGCTCTTGGCAACTGTATTAAAAAATCAACAAATAGAGCTGTTTGATCCTCGATCATAGAAAATAAACAGGTTACAAAAATAGCTTGTGGTATTAACAAATCTGATTATTAATGGTGCTTACAAATCTTCTGATTATTAATGGTGCTTGGTTCCTTGCAGGAGTAGCGTGGCAATGGGAGCCTTTCCCTTTTTATGGTTCGACATAGGGTGGAGAATGGGATCCCTTCTCTTTTTACGATTGGACATGTTTAGTGAAGAATATTGTTTTACATAAAATGTGGATAAAATGGTTGAACATGTTTTAGTTGGATCTATGTATATGATTTCTTAGATTCGCTTATATTTTTTTGTTTGTTATTTTCTCTTTTACCATTTTTGGTTGTCTCATGGGAGTCATATTTCATGTTATGTTGTTTGCTTACTTTTGTTAATACTTTGTCGACCTTTTGCTTGTTTGCTCTATATGTAGCAACTATTTAAGCTAGAAAGTGGGTTCTTTGCAAACCAAGCCAAACTTAACCTTGCGTTTTGATCAAGTAAGATCGACTACATGGTCTACTTTGCCTTTTGAACTCAATGATTTGATGTTACAAACATTGAGTCACATTTTTACCATAGAAGTAAACTTAAATACCTATCCTCTTGATGTTTTCCATACCAAATCATTTGCAACTACAACTCAGATAACTAGTGACTTGGCAGTGTCCTTGCACGCCACCTAGTTTTATATTATTTCTAAGTGGGAACATTCACACGTATAACTTTCACAGACTTGGACTGTCTCCAATCCGAATCTGGATCGGACTGTCTAGATTTTTGGAGTCCGTTTCAATGATCTGAACCATTCACATTTTAAGATTCGTTGAGTATATCAACCCTGCAAAAAATCAAGTCGATTGGATAACAGAAACCACGTGTTCAAATCAATTTTGTAGAAACTGTTTATTTTCTCACCGTTTATTTTTTTTTATATACAAAACTTATCTGAACACGTGGTTGCCTTTATTCGAACAACTTGATTTTTTACAAGTGTGATGTACTTGATGAATCCTAAAATGTGAACAATTTGGATCATCGAAATGGTGCTCAAAAGTGGGTCTCAATAGGCCCAATAGTACCTCTCCAGCCTGATAATCGAACTAGAGAGAAGCCAATCCCAACTTTCACATTCTCTAAAAATTAAGAAGGGAATAAGAAAAGAAATAAAATCAATTAAGTGCGTTCAATGAAATGGACAAAGGAAATGAAAAGATTCCTGTAGGAGTGAAGCTCACACTACACTTCTTGGACAGAGCTTAATGGACGGGATGTAAAAATCGGGTCTTCACAACTATTGAGTAAGAAGTCAGCCAAAATAATTAGCAAGAATACATGGCATATGGAAAAATTAATGGAAGCACTAAGAAATTATGTTGGGCACAGAAAGATAGAAACTATAATAGTTGAAAAAGGAATGTACGCTGATTTTACATTGGCAAAAGTTTCACGAATGTGACAATGTGAAATAAGATTAGTTATGCACTAGTATAGCCCATCAATAAACAACACCAAAACCATAATGATCAAACACATAAACATCAAACAAAAGACCAATTGAGGCTCGTGACAATTGATGGTCCTAAGAAAACTTTTGCAAACCATTTTCAAACTTGTAATCCTTAACTTCAACTTATCTAGTTCAACAACCACTCTTATAACCTTCAGTAGCATTGTGTCATATAAGAATGAAAAACACGAGCATTGATGACACTTATAGCTAATGTAGAAGCAGAACTAACAACTGGAGCAGATTCATCAAGTCCCGAAATAAGAACAATGAACCAACATTTGTTGATATCTTTCACTGAAGAATTAAATTTTTCTTTTTAAATGAATACAATTAAGAAAAACAAAAAAAGCAACGCTAAAGAATATATCGGGAAGGGTAGCAAAGTAAAATCTAGCCTAAATTTCTATAGGTGCATATTGGGAATTTGTAATACTCTGAAGCCAAGCTATAACTAATTGTTTCAAAGTCCAGTGAAATACATTAACCATGGGAAAAGAAGTTGAATGCCAATTAACAAAGAGAAAATTTCATTTTGGCCCCAAAACTATCACTTGAAAATCAATTCAACACCTAAACTTTCAATTATTTCAATTTTACACCTAAACTATTCAATTTTGGATCAATTTCACACTTGCCGTCAGCTGTAGCTGGCAGTTGCAGCCATTTGCATTTGAGATTTCATTTTACCCCCCAAATTATCTCAAAATTTTCATTTTACCCCCTAAACTATCCCCAAAATATCAATTAGACCTTTAAACAATATGAAGTTTGGGAGTCTAATTGATATGTTTGAGATAATTTGAGGGGCAAAATAAAATTTCATACGAAATTTCGGTGCCATGTCAGCAACTTCCATTTGACTATAAAGGGTAGCTAACGATAGAGGTAAAATAGATCCAAAATCAAATAGCTTAGGTGTGAAATTAAAATTATAAGAAGTACAGGAGTTAAATTAATCATCGAGATATAGTTTGGAGGGTAAAATGAAATTTCCTCATTAACAAAACCCTAGTCAGCTTTATACAAAAGATGACAAGTGCTTCTTATTAATGAAACACTTGCAAGACTACATAACCAAAAAATATGGAATAAATGGCACACGCAAAATTGAATATAAGCCATCCACTTCACCAATTATGAACTTGAGCTCTCCATCTCTCCAATGCTTTTAAATTAGGAACAAAGCTCAGGTCCCATCATGAGCGAAGTGTAAAGCTTATTGGTTCAAAAAAATGAAGAGCAAACTGAAGGTGGAGCTAATTTTGGTGGTGGTGTTGCCGGTTATGGATTGGAAAGAGTCTAGTTGGTATACCATTAAAAGTCTCTTTGGTGATTTGAATATGAACTTTGAAATCCCCAACTAGCTCTGTGAGATCAGGCTCTTCATGCAGAGCAGAAACCATTATCCCTTTCTTTGCTGCACCAAAACAAAATCTCCAAGTTAAGTAAATATGTATAGGTGAAATTGAACTTAATAGCCATAATTTGAAATAATAATTAAAGAAAAATATAATATACAGACAAACCAAAACTATATGTTTAACCAAACACAATATCTTAGTTCCAACTGAGATAGGGAAAGCAATGGTGGAATACAAAAAATAATCTCTCTTGGTTGCTGTTAGGTTTTTGTTATTAGTAATCCCTTTTGACAAAACTCCTTTTAGCTGTAATTTTATTCGTTCTTTTATTTCAATGAGGCTATGAGTATTTGGATGCGAATCCAACCTGAATTGTGTCTATGTAGAGGAGTTTGTGATCTTAATCATATCATGTTTGCCACTTCGCTAACTATGTCGGGGATCGAAAGCTCGAGCGAAGAATCTTTGGTCCCATAAGTTTTTACTAACTATAAAAATACTAAGAAGATGCATTTCTTGCTCGAGCGACACTTTGGTGGCTCGAGCGAAGACACTTGGAAAAACACGCGTTTTAGTCTCCTCGCTCGAGCGAGCATTCCTTCACTCAAGCGAACATCGCGGCCCTGGTCTCTATAAAGCTGCGATTCAGTCTGTTTCTAGGGCACAACTTCCAGATCTTTTTTTTGGGTATTAAGGTTTTCATCTGGAACTTCTTTACTTATTTTCTTTGATATCTGTGAGAGTTTATATCATGAATTGAGTGGATTACATTAAAGGGTTTGTTTATTTTGTTTTATTCAAAAAGAGAAAGAGTTGTTCTTCAATGGATTCCGAAGAATTTGGGCCTGAAGGTTTGGTGGATTTCGGAGTGGCTCATCATCATGATTCGACATCGGTGTTGTGGATTCAACGTTGGACAAGACAATTCCAAGGTGAAGACGGTGTTGGAAGAGACATATTGGGGTCGGTTCAATTCGGGCATGGGTTTGCTAGGTAATTGAGAGTACACTTGTGTAATTCCTTTTTGTCTTCTTAGTAGATTATTTTGTGCCTTTGGCCCGTGGTTTTTTTTATCACAATTGGAGGCACTCCAATTGTGGTTTTTCCACGTTAAATTGTTGTGTTGTTTCGTATTTGATTGTTTGATTGTGATTGTTATTTATTGTTTAAAATTGATACATAATCACAAATCAATATCTCCGGGGTTTTAGATTTTTCAGTTGCAATAAACACCATGAGAAGTGAAACTTTATAAAATAAAGCTTCAATGATTTACAAAAATTTCATTGAAAATGTATGAATGAAAACACTGTGGAAAAATGTTCACCGTCCACTGTTCTTAACATGACAATTTTGACTGATAAGTCAACTAACATATTAACCTCATAAAACCCAACTACCTATTCAAATGACTCAAAATAACAACCTGCCTCATGGCTTCCAAGCTCCAATCCATCCCCCTTTGAAATAGTAACAATATAACTGAAGCTATGGGTGCTGGTAAGTTAACCATGAGTTCAGATTTATGCACGTGGAGAAGCTTAGCAGGCAATTCGGGATGCATTCCTTACATACTACATGAATAAGTTTTGATCTAGATTGTCAAATCTTTTACCTAAACATGTCAACCATACTTAGAATTTACATTAATGATTCAACACAATAGCAAGCAAGCCAGTTAATATATTTCTATATTTCTTTGTATTGGAAGAAAGCTAATGGAAATGGAAAGAAACAGAGATGAATGGAAACCATTTCGTTACAAGTTGTGTTACCTGTTTGTCTTCCAGTGAAGATGATATTTTTTCCATCCTAAAAACCAAAAATTAAATAAGATAAATGAATAAGATGCATCCCATTATTAAATGAATATCAACTGAGTCTGCATTGCAAGTTAAGCAGTACTTTTTGTGGTAAGCCTTCTACTTTTCTCTCACATACATGTGGTTAACTAGTTGAAAAAGCAACATGCTCTTTAGAGACCCTTGAGAACCTTTTTCAGCAAGGTGAGGATCTTAGTCTTTATGTTGAAAGATGTTTACTTATGGTATTTATGGCTGCCAATCTGATATGTCCTTATCTCACTGGATTGTTTTGAACTACAAACTTCATTCAGAATCTTTTGGTCTAAAATTAAACTTTAATATGAACCACTGGCACTGGTATTGATCCAGGGCCAACTCATACTCAAATCCCCAATCAGGGGTATCCCAAATCATTCAAAGCACAATAATATGCCCATTTAGACATTTGTTCCTTTTTAACAATAAGAGATGAACAAATATCAAGTATTCTCCACTATCATGTAGAGCATGTATGTGTGAAATAGCATGTTTTCAAAATAGAATAATAAAGAGTTCTTAAAGCTTTGACAGCTAATAAATCCCATTTCTTTCCTTGAGCTTCAATTTGCACCTGCAAGTGTCTTTGCTTCTAAAAAAGGAAAATTATAATATATATATATATAAATCTTGTTTGATTATCTATTAGGAAAAAATACAGAAAAGAAGGGGAAAAAATACAGAGAGCAGTGCCATGCAATTAATTCACAAAGTTTAGCATCACTACTGGTAAACTAAGACGAAGCAACGAGTCCATCTCTGAAAAAATCTACCTTTGTATTTGGTTAGAAACCAGTAAGAACTGAGTAGAAACTTAGAGTATTTGAAAATCTAACTCTCCCAGGATATGAATGAGCGCTAGATTTTGAAGACGATGCCTCAGATCGAGTCCTACTCATTCGAATCAATCTCAGCCTAGATTTTTAGGGAGAATGAGGGAATTTTATGCCCAAATTGTTACAAAAGGGAGGAAATAACAACAACAACAACAACAAAAAATAAAAAAATAAAAACAAAAAAACAAAAAGGGCAAATTACGACCCTACTTATTTTTAATTGCGGGATTTTGTGTGTTTAGACTTACTATTTAATAAGTCATATAATAATTAATGACAAAAATATCACAAAAATATTACTTATTTTTAATTACAGTTTAAAAATTTTATCACAAAAATATTACTAATTATAAGTTTTAACATCAATTTAAAAAAAATCATTACAAACAAATATTAATTTTTAATTTCAAGCGACAGTTTGAAAAATTCATCATAGAAAAAGTCACTAATTATAAATTTTAAAGAAAATTTATGAAAATCGTCACAAAAAATTATTTTTAGCGACGATTTTACAAAAACTTATTTTTAATAGAATTTGATGGAAATTAAATCCAATGATTAAGATATATTGATAATTTATCCTATTTAATTCTTCCCCACGCAATTTTAATTAATTGAATTTTAACTCGAAATTTATTATTTTACCTTAATTTAATTTAATTGATTCTTACACTTAGAATTTTGGGAAATTACTTATTAGTGGAGAAGGAGAATTTTTTTTACAAATCAATGAAAAAGTATAGCATTTTAATTATTAAAGTGTATAAATTTCAATACTAATTTGTAATTATTTTTTGGCACCACTATTATTTTGGGAGTGTTCCAAAAGATGGGTGGAACTGGTAATTTGATTCAATTCGGTCTAAATCATTGGTTTGGTCTGATTTTTTTAGTTACGGTTTTGGTTATGTCCGGTTCCTGATTCCAAGACTTTGATTACGGTTCTGAACCGAACCGGATTGTGATATATTTATTTATTATTATTTTTATATTTTTATATAAAAAAAATGACAATATAAAATATTTCTTATAAGATTTGAATACTAGCTATCATTGTGTTGGGGTAGACAAACATCGGGTCATGCCGATATTACATAATAAGGGACTTTGTGTCTGCCCAAGCCCAGCCCGGCTCGGCTCTAACATCGAGCCTCTATATCTACCCAAGCCTAGTCTAAAAAATAATTATAAATCCCAAGCCCACTTATTGGGTTACACGTTAAAAAAAATTTAAAACATTTCATAATTAAATTCAATCATACATTACATTTCCTAAATAATTATATTGACATCATTATAAATTGAAAGATTTTGTGTATAAATTAAAGAATTTCTTAGATAAATTCAATCACGCATCACCATAAATATGAGTTTTCATAAAATCAATAAAGATAAAGTCTAAATACCAACATAAAATATATATTTTAATGTATTATAAATAAATAAATAAATTAATTAATTTAAAAGTTGGGCGAGGCGGAGCGAGGTGGGCCGAGTTGGGTTGCAAGATTAAATCTAAAATCTTGTCCATTAATATTTCAGGTTGAAAGTGTTGGCCCAATGTCACGCCCCCAAAATAATACAATAAAGATAACTCATATGTGGAATAAATATGAGAAACAACATACTTTCATATATCAGAGTTCACTGTTTAATAACCAGTTAAACGTCATGTAGGCTTACATGTTTCCAAGTCATTGCTTGTTTACACAAATTGCGTCTCGCTCATTACGTCTTAAGCCCTTGGCTTTACAAATAACAAACATACACACATAAGGCATAATTAAGAAGCTCTTGCTCCCTAAAACTCCATCCACGCTATTGCCTTGGAGGAAGCATCTCACCTATACTTGAAAAATGGTATTCCCATATAGGGTGAGCCAACAGCCCTGTAGAAATAACCTAACACAATTTATAAGGTTTAGCAAAGGTATAAATACCACGTACATAAACAATACCGATCCTGAAACATCCACAAGACCTGCATATCCATATGCCACTAAGACCAACCATATTCCATTTTCCTTTAATTTCATTTCCAGTTCATATATGCTACTCAATTCATGAGTTAAATTCGTTATCTTTCACAATCAAAATGAGACTACAACTCAATGATTTTCTAATTATGCAAAAACTCACATAAACACTTTAAACCTGCCATTTTATGGATATTTCGTCCGAAGAATCGGCACCCATCTATATATAAAATTTTGGTCTTTCACCCAGGACACTCCAACCAACTTGCTTTAAATGGAGTCCATCCCCTTTCTCGTCCTAAACAATATACATATGCAATGTATTTATAAACATAATCACATATGGAGTACATCCCATTTCTCCTCCCAATAAACATACATATACAATGTATCTATAACATGGTCATATTCAATGACACCAACATGGATTAGCATTAGATCGCCTAATCCTCATGTAATTTCTACAATAATCATAGCTATCCTCCACCGATAGCCCAATGCAATTATTTCTAAAGAGATGTTCAATATCAAAATAAATAGTTTATTTAAAACTTCCATAGGTGAGATAATACATATCCAATATCACCATTTATAAATCACAACCTTCCAATTTCACGTTTTCAATGTTAATCCCAATTATTTATGCAAAATAATAATTTAATCAAAATTATGGCAAAATCTCCTTTTTACCAAATATCAACCTAAACACCAAAATCAACTATTTTGGCACAACATGATCTTATATTCAAGCCTCATACTCGTTTACCTCATATTCATCAAAACCTCTCTTTTCATTTCACACCCAAATCCTAGATTTGTCCAAACCACAACCAAATTTCATCATCTATACACAATAGCAAATAGCTAAGCTAAAAACCATATTAGAGTGTAGAAAATCCCTACCTCAAGTTTGAAAAAGAAACGAGTTGAAACCCCAAAATCAACGATGCCTAAACTCGATCTCCACCGCACACAACGTAGCCCTCGCCTAGATAACCAACTTTGATGAAGGACTTGGATCTAAATCCCAATGGATTTGGAGAAATCAAAGATCTTGTGAGGGTTTTGGTAGGAAATGTAGAGAGATGGAAGAGGAAATGTTTTTAGAGAGAGAGAGATATACAAAAAGTGACATTCAATCAGCCCAAAGAGAGAAGAAAAGGCAAAATTTCGGATCTACCTCACTTCGCGCACCTCCAGCCGCACCTGCCTTTTTAGCAGTGTGCTTCAGCCCCTGCCTTGTTTTCTGCACGTACGGCCTCATTCCCCATACGTGCGACCCTCTCCCGTACTCCAGACCGACCGAACGGACAAGCAAGTTCGAACGCGTTTTGTATTTTTGTTTTGAGGGGCATTGCCCCTCAACCCCGCCAAAAGGTGCTGCCCCCTGGACTCCCGCGAGCTGACCGGGCAGCTCAATCCCCGCCAGGGCGCTGCCCTTGGATCCTCCAAGGTGCGCTACCCCCTGGACCCCCGCGAGCTGACTGGGTAGCTCGACCCCCGACCGGCCTAGTCGAAGTGGCAAAACATGAAAGAAGGATCGAAACCGGGATCGCTACAACTTTCCCCCCTTAAAGAATTTCGTCCCCGAAATTTCAAATCAAACTACCCAAACAAAAAGGTTTCTAGCGATCAAAGCCACGCTATTTCATTTACAATTTATAACATTAGTTCTTAACCAATTTTCACCATCACATCATGGTTTCTTCATTAATAACCACCTTCCAAATACTCATAAACATGAAGTCTTCCAAAAAGTAATAATATTCCACAACAACTTCATGCTTAAAATAACAACACGCATAACAACATGTATTTAACAATTTCAACACGTTTCTCTCAACCAGATTGGGGTATTACAACGAAAAGTAACTTAAACATTTTCAAACAAATCCGGATATTTGGAGCGGACTTTCGCCTCCTGTTCCCACGTTGCTTCCTCAACCCCATGGTGTCTCTACAACACCTTTACCAACGGTATGGTTTTGCCCCGTAGCACTTGCTCTCAGGTATCTAATATTTGAACTGGTCGTTCTTCGTAAGAGGCATCTTCATCTACCTCCAAGTCAATCCAATTAAGAACATGAGAAGGGTCGGGTTCATACTTCCTAAGCATAGATACATGAAATACGTTGTGAACTCCTGAAAATTGTG
The DNA here is from genome assembly GCA_030407325.1 of Camellia japonica. Taxonomy (NCBI): domain Eukaryota; kingdom Viridiplantae; phylum Streptophyta; class Magnoliopsida; order Ericales; family Theaceae; genus Camellia; species Camellia japonica. The sequence goes on along the minus strand of JAPPVO010000031.1, from coordinate 191,860,226 downwards.
GCGGTAAAGCTAACCGATATGCCACTTCCCCAATTCGCTCTAAGATCTCAAAAGGCCCAATGAACCTTGGAGATAATTTACCACTCTTACCAAATCTCATTAAACCCCGCCTTGGTGAGATTTTTAGAAACACATGGTCACTATCTTCAAAGGATAAAGGTCGTCTCCTCTTATCGGCATAACTCTTTTGTCAGCTTTGGGTCGTAACTAATCTCTTCTGAATGAGAAAAACTTTCTCGGTTGTCTCTCTAACAATTTCTGGACCCAGTAACGGTGCATCACCTACTTCGGCTCAACAAACCGGTGATCTACAAGGTCGGCCATATAAGGCCTCAAATGGTGCCATCTCAATACTAGCTTGGTAACTATTGTTGTAAGTAAACTCAATCAATGGTAAGTGTCTTTCCCAAGGCCCCTTAAAATCAAGGACACAAGCTCTAAGCATGTCCTCCAGAATCTGAATGGTACGTTCCGACTGTCCATCGGTTTGAGGATGATAAACGGTGCTAAGAGTCAACTTAGTTCCCAATGCCTCTTGAAGGCTTTGCCATAACGGGGCAGTAAAACGAAGATCCCTATCCGACACAATAGTCACACGGACTCCATGAAGTCGAACTATCTCTCTAATGTACAACTCTGCCAAGTGTTCAACTGAATTGTTGGTGCACATCGGAATGAAATGGGTAGACTTAGTCAACCTATCAACAATCACCCAAACGACATCATTGCCTCGTTGTGTTCTAGGAAGCCCAACTACAAAATCCATGGTAACACGCTCCCATTTCCATTTGGCTATTAGTAAAGGTTGTAACAAACCCGCTGGTCTGTGATGCTCGGCCTTCACTTGTTGACAAGTAAGGCACTTTGATACAAACACAGCCACATCCTTTTTCATACCTCTCCACCAAAACTGGCGACTAAGATCATGATACATCTTTGTGCCTCCCAGATGCACTGCAAGGCGCGAATGATAAAACTCTCAGAATACTTCATCTCTGCAAGACTCCAGTACAAACAAATGGTCACGGTATCTCACACTTTGGTCAGGATACACAGTCAAATCTCTTTCTACCTTTCCATTAGAAATCTTCTCTTGGAATGACTCCACCTCAAGGTCATTTTTTTGCGCTTCCAACACTCGGTTCACAAGTGTAGGTTGTGTAACTACTGAAAACAAGTTGCAGACTTAACAGACTCGCCCAGATGCAAGTCAAACTCATTAAGAGTACCCAACATTTCCCATTCTCGGATGGCGATAGAAGCTACACTGCTAACTGGCTTTCTACTCAAAGCATCGACCACAACATTGGCCTTCTCGGAATGATAATGCAACTCAAAATCATAATCCTCTATGAATTCTATCCACCTCCTCTGTCTCAAATTCAAGTCTTTTTGTATAAACAGATATTTCAAACTCTTGTGATCAGAGAACACTTCAAATTTCTCACCATACAAATAGTGCCTCCAGATTTTCAAGGCAAATATCACTGCTGCTAACTCTAAGTCATGGGTGGGATAATTTCTCTCATGTGTTTTCAACTGCCATGAGCCATAGGCTACTACTTTACCCTCTTGCATCAATACATAACCTAGACTTTCTCGTGAAGCATCGCAATAAACTAAATAACCCAAACCCCTCACCGGTATAATCAATACTGGAGCAGTGGTGAGTCTAATCTTAAGCTCTTGAAACGACTTCTCACAAGTCTCATTCCACACGAATTTGATTTCTTTCCTCGTCAACTTAGTCAAAGGTGAAGTTAGTCTAGAGAAATCTTTCACAAACCGACGGTAATACCCGTCTAACCCCAAGAAACTACGAATCTCAAAAGTATTCTTAGGTTGTGCCCAATCTTGCACTACATCTATCTTGGATGAATCTATAGTCACCCCTTCCCTTGATACTACATGTCCTAGGAATTTAACCTCTTCCAACCAAAAGTCACATTTCCCAAACTTAGCATACAGCTTATGGGCTCTAAGTAACTCAAGTACTACTCGTAAATGTTCCGCATGCTCCTCCTCAGAAGGTAGATAAATCAAAATGTCGTCCACAAAGACAACCACAAAACGATCTAAGAATTCACGGAAGATCCGATTCATTAAATCCATAAACACAGTTGGAACATTAGTTAGCCCAAAAGGCATTACAAGAAACTCATAATGGCCATACCGCGTACGGAATGCCGTCTTCGGGATATCCTCCTCCCTTACTCTCAACTGATGATAACCCGATCTGAGGTCTATCTTAGAGAAACAACAAGACCCTTCAACTGATCAAACAGATCATCTATATGAGGCATTGGGTACTTATTCTTAATAGTAACCCGGTTCAATTTTCGATAATCAATGCAAAGCCATAATGATCCATCTTTCTTTTTAACAAAGAGAGCCGGCGCTCCCCAAGGTAAAGTACTAGGGCAAATAAAACCCTTATCTAACAATTCCTGGAGTTGAATCTTCAACTCACTCAATTCAGCAGGTGCAAATCTATATGGAGCCATAGAAACTGGTGCCGTGCCAGGCACTAAATCAATAGAGAACTCGATCTCTCGGTGAGATGGTAAACTGACAAGATCCTTGGGAAAAACATCCGAGTATTCACAAACTACCCTCAGCAATTTAACCCGAATTTCATCACACTCATTACTCAAAAAGCTAGCAAGGAGACAACTAAGTTCACTCCGCCCATGCAGATCATATACCGATGAAAAGACTCTATCCACCCGGTCCCCCAAGAAATAAAAGCAATCGCCACTCAAGGTACATACAGTAACTTTCTGACGGTAGCAATCTATAATAGCCCGGTATGACGATAACCAGTCCATACCCAATATGACATCAAAACTAAGCATGTCAATCAATACAAATGCAAAGATAACCGACGACCAGCAACCTCGATGTCACAACCCCGACATTCCTGTCTCAAAACAGTCTGACCACTAACAGGTGACTCTACACAAATAAGAGATGCTAACTGTGCCAACTCCAAACCCAAAACTGATGCAAACGCATACGAAATAAAAGAATGGGATGCACCCGTATTAATCAACACATTAGCAACTGAATTGCAAAACAAAAAGGTACCTCTCACTACAGAAGGATCAGGTACAAGATCTGGCCCTACAACTGTATACATACGTCCAGTAGGCCTCTGCTCAACCTGCTAACCCCTCGAAGTATAAGCCTGATGCATAGACTGAGTCGAAGAGACTCCCTGATTGGCCCTTGAGGCCTGTGCTGACTGTGCTAGTTGGTGACTCTGTGTTTGTCTTGAACCAGACGCACTAGGTGTACCACCCAACTGTGGGCAAAACCTCTTCAGGTGCCCCGCCTGCCCGCACTGATAACAAGTGAGCGGCTGGCCTCTTCCCTGACTCTGGCTCTGAAAACGAGCCGAAGAAGATGCTGCTCGTTGTCCTCCTCCTCTTTGAGGACAAGCTGGAGACTTGTGGCCCAACTGACCACACTTAAAGCAAGTAAAATCTCTCTACCCACCTCTTCCAGAACCTGAACTCGGTATTAGAAAAGTGGACCTTGACTGCGTTCCCTGGGACTGTTGAGAGTAGGAACCCTTCTACCTCTTACTGTCTCCCTAACTATCCTGACTCCTCCTGGAGCCCCTCATCCTTTCATCTTCTGCTTGCATAATAGTTTCAAGGTGGGCTGCAGACTGCACAAGGCGCCCATAATCTCTAATCATGGAACTGGCCACTTGAAACATGAGTTCGATCCTAAATTTCTTCTCAAACTCCAGACAGCGGCATTCCTCAGTCGCCACTAACTCAGGTGCAAACCTGGATAGACTAGTAAAGGTGGCCTCAAACTTCGCCACTGGTGTATTCACTGCTTGAGCTGACAGAACTAATCCCTTAACTTCTCCTTAACAGTGAGAGGCAAAAACTTCTCCTGAAAAGCGTCAACAAATGCCTCCCAAGTTCCTCCAATGCGCCCTCACGCATACTTTCACCACTGCCCCGCATCCCCCTTTAATTGGAAAGACGCCAAGGTCACTTTCAACTAATCATCCTCGATGCCAAGCATCTCGAATGTCTTCGCTAACTATTCAAGCCACTCATCAGCCTTCAGTGGCTCCTTAGGGTCACCCAAAAACTCATCCGGATTCGACCGGAAGAACTCTTTCTTCAGAAAACACGGCCTTGCTTCAGCTACATGGGCCTGGACTTGATTCTCAGCCCTGAGAATGTCCATGGATTCCTTCAATGCTCTTGCCATCTCGCAGGCTAAGGCGCCCATGGCCTGCGGACCTACTGGCTCGGCCACATTGGCCTGACCAACTCCCTCATCCTGCGCCGGATCCGGTATAGGCATCTCCTGTCTCTTAGGCCTACCATGCCAACCACACGTCCTTGTCCTGACATCCTAATAAAGGTAACAAAGGATTAGCACATTCACAAATGTGTCGAAGCTATTTCACTTGCGTCCTAATACATTGGACAACTGTAATTCACTTCATATAAGCACATAAGCACATTCACATAAGCACTTACAAATTTCATTTCCGAATAATGACCATCCCGTGGCGTTGCTAGAGTTCCAGTTAGAAACGGCAGTGATCAAGTGCCTTTCTAACAGGACTCCCAGAAACCCATAAATTCGATCAACATCCTAGAAACTAAATTTCATACCCATATAGTCACATAAGCATGTTATCATATAAGCACATAACATCATACATAAGTCTCTAACAAGCGAGACAAACCCATTGTGGTACTAACCACTTCCCACGTACCCAAATTATTCAAACCCGGTACGCTCTGATACCAAGTTGTCACGCCTCCAAAATAATACAATAAAGATAACTCATATGTGGAATAAATATGAGAAACAACATACTTTCATATATCAGAGTTCACTGTTTAATAACTAGTTAAATGCCATGTAGGCTTACATGCTTCCAAGTCATTGCTTGGTTACACAAATTGAGTCTCGCTCATTACATCTTAAGCCCTTGGCTTTACAAATAACAAACATACATACATAAGGCATAATTAAGAAGCTCTTGCTTCCCAAAACTCCATCCACACTATTGCCTTGGAGGAAGCATCTCACCTGTACCTGAAAAATTGTATTCCAATATAGGGTGAGCCAACAGCCCAGTAGAAATAATCTAACACAATTTATGAGGTTTAGCAAAGGTATAAATACCACATACATAAACAATACCGATCCTGAAACATCCACAAGACCTGCATATCCATATGCCACTAAGACTAACCTTATTCCATTTTCCTTTAATTTCATTTCTAGTTCATATATGCTACTCAATTCATGAGTTAAATTCGTTATCTTTCAACAATCAAAATAAGACTACAACTCAATGATTTTCTAATTATGCAAAACTCACATAAACACTTTAAACCTGCCATTTTATGGATATTTCGTCCGAATGAATCGGCACCCATCTATATATAAAATTTTGGGTCTTTCGCCCAGGACACTCCAACCAACTTGCTTTAAATTGAGTCTATCCCCTTTCTCATCCTAAACAAATATACATATGCAATGTATTTATAAACATAATCACATATGGAGTACATCCTATTTCTCCTCCCAATAAACATACATATACAATGTATCTATAACATGGTCATATTCAATGACACCAACAATGGATTAGCATTAGATCGCCTAATCCTCATGTAATTTCTACAATAATCATAGCTATCCTCCACCGATAGCCCAATGCAATTATTTCTAAAGAGATGTTCAATATCAAAATAAATAGTTTATTTAAAACTTCCATAGGTGAGATAATACATATCCAATATCACCATTTATAATCACAACCTTCCAATTTCACGTTTTCAATGTTAATCCCAATTATTTATGCAAAATAATAATTTAATCAAAATTAGGGCAAAATCCCCTTTCACCAAATATCAACCCAAACACCAAAATCAACTATTTTGGCACAACATGATCTTATATTCAAGCCTCATACTCGTTTACCTCATATTCATCAAAACCACTCTTTTCATTTCACACCCAAATCCTAGATTCGTCTAAACCACAACCAAATCTCATCATCTATACACAATAGCAAATAACTAAGCTAAAACCATATTAGAGTGTAGAAAATCTCTACCTCAAGTTTGAAGAAGAAACGAGTTGAAACCCCAAAATCAACGATGCTTAAACTCGATCTCCACCGCACACAACGTAGCCCTCGCCTAGATAACCAACTTTGATGAAGACTTGGATCTAAATCCCAATGGATTTGGAGAAATCAAAGATCTTGTGAGGGTTTTGGTAGGAAATGTAGAGAGATGGGATAGGAAATGTTTTTAGAGAGAGAGAGATATACAAAAAGTGACATTCAATCAGCCCGAAGAGAGAAGAAAAGGCAAAATTTCGGATCTACCTAACTTCCTGCACCTCCAGAAGCACCTGCCTTTTTAGCAGTGTGCTTCAGCCCCTTGCCATGTTTTCCGCACGTGTGGCCTCATTCCCTGCACGTGCGGCCCTCTCCCGCACTCTAGACCGACCCAGCGAAAAGCAACTTCGAATGCGTTTTGCATTTTTGTTTTGAGGGGCGCTGCCCCTCAACCCTGCCAAAGGGTGCTGCCCCCTAGACCCCGCACAGTCGAAGTGGCAAAACATGAAAGAAGGATCCAAACCGGGATCGCTACACCCAACTTAGCCATATGGGCTAAAACAACCCTCCCAAGCCCTAGAAAAATAAGGCTGGGCAGGGCGAGCCAACAGATCGATATCCACCCTTATCATTGTGAAATTGATAAAACTCTAACCAACTTAACCAAACTAATTATTATTAATTTATTTACTAATATAAAATATATATCATATTTATTATTATATAAAATTCTTAGAACTGTACACCAAACCAAATCAAATCGGTTTTTATGGTTCGGTTCTGATTCGATTCCATAGGTTAACGGTTCGGTTACGGTTTTAATTTTTCTAGAATGGTAAGAAATGGTTCGGTTTTTGGTTTGCTCTAAGACCGGACCAATCTGATTTGTACCCTTAGTTATTTCCCCTAGAATTTTTTATGAAAAATACGCATATAAGTGGTATTGGTCATATTTTTGACGACAAAATAATAAATTTACTCAAATCAGTGAGTTTATCAATCAATTTAGTGATAATTTTTTGTCAAAAGTATTGGTATTATCAATTTAATCGAATTAATAAAAAAAGCTAGGGTCAAATTTGAGTACTGAAATGACATAAGGGATAAAATATAGAGGCCACTGATATAATTTTTTCTAAAAAGAGTACATTACAAATACATTTATAAGATTTGTTTAAAATATGAATTGTGGCATGTAGTTTGGAAATTTATAAATACTCCCTTATTAAAAAAAATATTTAACAAAAATAACAAAAGAAAAATAAAATTTATTTAACAATAATAAAATTACTTGAATTGTTAATTGAAATATATTTATGATAACATTTCAAACAATTAATTGACTTGATAATTACAAACAAAATTTGTCATTTATTATGCGATTAGAAACTTAAAAAAGCGGAATGTAATTTCTAAAATTACAAAAAATAATTTGTAGTTTTAACAAATTTTAAGAATATATTTATAATTTATCCAAATAAAAAAAAATTAATGTTCGGAGTAAACAATGTCGTTAGTGCAACATATCACAGTGTTTTTAAGCTGGAAATTCTACTATACACCTTTCTTGAAAAGCGTGTATCATATGCAATTTTAATTATATTATTTTTTCTTTAGTTATGATTTATTTTTTTTAATTATGATATTGTTTTAGTTATAACTCATGAAATCATTAGTTATGCCTCATGTAGTACTTACTTAGTTATGACTTCTTTTTTATAGTTATGACTCAAAAAGTATAAAATTATATCATTTTTTACTTAGTTATATGATACATATAATACACACATTTTGAGAGATATTTACCATAATATTTCCCATTTAGTGTTTATATGATATATACAACTCTTTACATATTTAATATATATATATATAAGAACCACTTAACTGCTATTCATCTTTTCTTTCCGATTTTACTTTTTTATTTTGAATAATTTACTAATGGTGGCTTGTATGTTGAGTGAAGGTTTTTTCGTAATTACACAAACATTCTTGGTCAATTATGCAACAAGTTTTTTTTGTAATTATGCAAACATTCTTGGTCAATTATAAAATAGGTTTTTCCGTAATGAAGCATACATTCTTGGTCAATTACAAATTCACCCCATAAGTTTGTTTAAAATATGAATCAGCCTTATAATACTAGAAATTATAACTATTCTTTGTTATAAATTTTAATTTAACACAATACTTTGGAAAAAAAAAAAATTCTCCTATGCAATAATAATTATCAAAATTATTTATTGAAAAATATTTCGCATATCATTAAAAACCGTTAATTGACTTAATGATTTTATATTAACAAAATGGTTAACTGAAAAAATATTTTTCATATCATTAAAAATTGTTAATTTACTTATTAATAAAATTGGTCATTTGTTATGCGAGTATGATTTATGTATTAATAAAATTAGTCATTCATATGTGTATTTTCTTCTGCTTCTTTATCAGTTTAGTGAATTATCATAGTATTTGTTTTACATTTATCTCTTGAGAAAGGCTACACACCGTAATTTTTTTTTAATATATTCGGAAGGAATACATCATTAGGTGTATAACAAATCAAAAAATGATACATATCGTATCACATAATTCTATCATATATTTAATAATTTATTTTATTCAATTTCATAGAACAATATTCTAATTTTTTAAAAATTATCAAAATATAAAACTTAAACATACTATAATAGTAGTTTGTGCCTTGCACATGCCTTTTTAAACTAGTATATATATATACACATATCTGTTGGGAAATACTATTTGTGAGTTTGATCATCACAAATGACTTAACTCAATACTCATCCGAATTCGACTGGAAGAACTCCCTCTTTAAGAACGATGGCCCTGTTTCAGCTACATGGGCTTGGACTTGATTCTCAACCCTGAGAATGTCCATGGATTCCCTCAATGCTCCTGCCATTTCACGGGTTAAGGCGCCATGGCCTGTTACCTACTGGCTCAGCCACATTGGCCTGACCAACTCCTTCCTCCTGCGCCGGAATCTCATCCGGTATAGGCATCTTATGCCTTCTAGGCCTACCACGCCTACCACTACGGTCTCGTTCTGACATCCTAATAAAGGTAACAAAAGAGATTAACACATTTACAAATGTGCCGAAGCTATCTCACTCACGTCCTAATTCGATGGACAACTGTAATTCACTCCATATAAGCATATAATCACATAAGCACATACGAACTTCATTTCCGGATAATGACTGTCCCGTGGCGTCGCTAGAGTTCCAGTTAGAAACGACAGTGATCAAGTGCCTTTCCAACAGGACTCCCAGAAAGCCATGGACCCGATCAACATCCTAGAAATTAAATTCCATACCCATATGATCACATAAACATGTTATCATATAAGCACATAACATCTTACTTAAGTCTCTAACAAGCGAGACAAACCCATTGTGGTACTAACCACTTCCCACGTACCCAAAGTATTCAAACCCGGTACGCTCTGATACCAAGTTGTAACGCCCTCAAAATAAAGAGGATAATCCAACCCAAGAGATTCATAAACATAATAGGAAATGTATTACTTTCATTCATCAGAGTTTATATTACAAAGGTGATTACATGAATTATACTTTCATAAATATTCATTCTGAAACTATAGCATGTAACACTAATTAATTACAACAAAATAAACGCCCTACGGGCTTACATCTTTCCAAGATATTACTTGGTTACAACAAAAGAGTCCTAAGCTCTATACATATAAAGCCCTCAGCTTGAATAAACATTTAACACAAGGCAAAATAACAAAAATGGAGCCTTTAGCCCCAAATCCTCCCAAGTTATGTTCTTGGAGGTGGCATGTCATCTGTACCTAAAAATGGTTTCCCAAGTAGGATGAGCCAAAGCCCAGTAGAAATATGCTAAAACACTATATGAGATTTAACTAGGATATAAGCATCAGATAAATGTTCAATAATCATAACCAACACAAATCCTTTCCAAGACTATTCAATATAGATAACCATACCTCAATCCATTTCCATTCATTCATTCTGGGTTAATTTATTAACCAAATTCATTATTATCCAATCAACCAAAATGAGATTACAATCAATGGTTCACAATTCAATACATTCATCAATCCAACACTTCTCTTTTCTTGCCATTTTACAGAATTTACATCCGAGGGAATTGGCACCCATATATATATAAGATTTCAGGACTTTCACCCTGGACACTCTGGCCAACTTAGTTTTCAATGGAGTCTATCCCCTATCTCCTCCCAAACAATGGAGTCATCCCCTATCTCCTCCCAAACAATAATACATATACAATGTATTTAAAAGCGTTGTCGTATACAATGACTAACCAAATCACATATTCAATAGTTTAATCAAACCGTCATATTCAATGACGTAATTCAAATGATTAGTTTCAATTTACCTAATACTCATGCAGTTTCTACAACAATCATAGCAATCCTCCACCGATAGCCCAAAACAGATATTTCTGAACAGATATACAATCCATTAAACCGGTAATTTATCAAATTTTCATAGGTGAGTGATTTAACAAATCCAACTACACCATTCAATTATACACCCTTCCAATTTCATTTTTCCCACATCAATTTCTTTATTTATTCAAAATAGTTCTTTAACACAAATTAGGGCAAAACCTTCCCATCTTCCCGATATCATCCCCAAGGCCCAATCGCACCATTTATTTTCATATAACATCATAATCAAGTCCTCACCTACATATATGGAGCGAAACATAGAAAACCCCTCTTTCAAAATTCAAACCCAAACCCTAGCTTCGCCTAAAACCTCCCAACTCCACCATTTATACAAAATGACCAATACCTAGGTTAAAAACCATATCAAAGAGTAGAATATCCCTACCTCAAGTGTAGAAGCTCAAAGAGGAAGATGGAGAATCTCGAAAATGTACAAAATCAAGTTTTACTCAGATGGAATGGAAGCCCACAAGTTGCTCCACCTTTTTCTCAAAGGAAGTAGAGTAAAAACCCTTAGATTCTAGGGGATTTGTATAGAGAAGATGGATTTCTAGAGAGAGAATGAGATAGGTTAGGGTTTTTAGTAAAAAGGAAATCAAAAAGTGAAGTAAAATATCTCTGCTGCGAACTGATATACGCGGTCTTCGCCGTCGCTCGAGCGACCAGACACAACAAGTGACCTCGCTCGAGTGCAAGAAGCCTCGCTCAAGCATAAAATACAAAGCTTCAAAAGTTTCACAGACGCACACGCTTGCTTAAGCGCAAGAAGCCTCATTCGAGCGTAGAATACATACCTTCAAGTATTTCACAGACACATATCTCCGCTCGAGCTCAAGAAGCCTCGCTCGAGCGAAGAACTTTATCTTTCCAGAAATGCTATGTCTGAGAAGGAAACCTGAGAACCCTCAAAGCTCGCTCGAGCACAAGAAACCTCGCTCAAGCGAAGAAACAAATTACACAAGGCTCGCTCGAGTGCAAGAAGCCTCGCTCGAGCGAAGAAGCCAAAATCTGGGCAACAACAATCTAGATCAACTAACAACCAACCTATTCCAAACTCGCCCAACAAGTTCCAAAACTCAAATGCAAAGAGTCAAAAGAGGAAAACAAGACATGGATACAATATTCAACCACAGAACCCAAGTCCGGAACACAATGAAGGCCGGGGCAAAACCAGGATCGCTATACCTCCACTTCCGCACGTACCTTTTCTGCAGTGTGCACACAGCCTTCTCCCCTGCTTCCCGCAAGTGCGGACTGATCTCCTGCATGTGCGGCCCCTCTCCCGCACGTGCGGCCCCTCTCCCGCACGTGTGGCTCTAGCCTTCCAGCCTGGAAAAACCTCGACTTCTCTCCCGTCACTCCGGAGTCGACCTCGCACCCTCCGGGACAAGTGAAAAACTCACAATTGAAACAACAAGAATGCAAATTTGAGGAGAAGTCTTCAAAAACAACGAACTCTGCTGTTGACAGGACCACACTTTGGAAATCCGACATTTCAACGAAGGTAAATCAAACATAACTCGAGAGAACAAGGCAAAATATGCACCGGTCATCACAATACTAACTTTATTTTTTGCAGAATGGTGGGTGTAACAAGCCGCGGGGGACCTCGCTACAGCTCGGACTCGATTTGTGTCACGGTTCTTAATCTTGAACCAAAGAGTCCAAATCCGACAATCATTTTGAAACAGATTTTTGAAAGAAGTGCAAACATGGACTGCTTTGCCAGATACAGAGTCGCCACCTAAATATTTTATTTTTGGAAAATTTATTTAGAAACCCTGACTCGGTGCCAAAGGCCACGTGTCCGTCATCACCAAAGTTGCCTCGGCTCGGAACTTGGTACGATTGGGGAAGGTCACTTCGTGAGCACCCCCGCTCGCCCGGTCAAGACCGGCCTCTACTAACCATGATATCTTATTTGAAAACATTGTGAGTTCTTATTCCGGTTATTAGCCTAGGTTACTATGTGATGCGCACAGCATACAAGTATAGACTGAGTCGCCTGAATTGGAACAAAACATTTCATGTTTGTTGTTTGAAAATGGTTTGATGGTGCTACCCCGCAGGTAGGCTAAGACGTGGATTTGCCACCCTCAGGTGGGCTTAGAAAAAAAAACATGATTTTGCCACTATCTAGTGGGCTTAAAACAAACATTTGATGAATTGTCCCACTCTAAGTAACCCAACCTCCACCCACAGGCATTCAAGGCAGTTATATCACATAAGCACATAGTCTCATGGCAAGTATGCTATTCATGGCAACACTCACACGCATGCAAGGATGCTAAAGCATAAAACTCACCGAGTACTCCAAGCCAAAACAGAACCTCATTAGAAATCATGCATGATCCTAAATATACAGAAATGCCTAATGCAACACATGCAAAAATGCAACTATAGCAGGCTCGGCTATTCTAATCATGGTATATGAGATGCAACAACTAACACGTATTCAATTTGGAATTGAAGTACAAATGCAGTTTGTATGATGCGCCGAGCCCGGTGCGTGCAAAACAGATGAATGATGCAAACATGCTGTCATACTGTATGCTAATTGAAATATGCCCTATATCTAACCATCATAAGCGGGTAAATAAAAGAGAAGAAAGACGTGGGGTTGGAAGACATACATCACACTCACCCACACTTATTACAATTATGCCCTTGCACAGAGGGTCCGAATAAATATACAGTCCGAAATAAAAGAATAATACAGTCCGAATAATATACAAACTCCTAATTAATTAACAGATTAAACTAAGAAAGCTGTAAACTGGCATACAAGCCAGGGGCTGCCTCACTTCTGCTGAATGATGTATGCTGGGCTGCCTTTTCGGAAATCCACTGGGATGCCCCAATTAGCCTCTGTTTGCAATGTTTCTCGAAATGCGTGCCCGACTCCGAAAAGTTGCTGATTCTCTATTTTGCTGCAACAGAGAGCAGGAAAGGGGCATAGCAATGTATTTCACAAATATATGCATGCCTCGATCCTCGTGCCACCAATCACGCATCTCGATGCATGATGGCCGAGGAATCGGATTGCACAACTCAATATAGGATGAATGCAAGTGAATGCTACAACAAAAACCTAACTCCATCATGGGTAATCCGGAGTGTCGGTGACTTGGGAATTGAGACCCGTTCCGTCACTCGGAGTACGAAACGTGCCTCGTTTCCCGTGCCCGGGCTAACTCCTATCCCAAACACAATGCAATATGCATGGTATGCATGAAATGTAGCTAAAATACAATCCTAGCATGCACAATGCTATGAAAATGAGATGCCTCGAAATGCGTGCACGCGAGCACGCAAACCGAGGCGATGATCCTAAGGCATGAAATAGCATACGCAATGCAAATTGGACTTACACTAACACGAGTGGACCTCAGCCACACTCACATAAGAGGCCGTGGGATAAAAGTGAAGTGCCTCGAAATGCGTGCACACGGGCACGCAAACCGAGGCAATGGCATACAGAATGCAATGATGATAAAATGACATACAGAATGCAAAATGGACTTACACTAACATGAGTGAGCCTCAACCACACTCACATAAGAGGCCGTCGGATAAAAAAGGAAGTGCCTCGAAATGCGTGCACACGGGCACGCAAACTGAGGCAATGACATAAAGGCATGAAATGGCCTGAAATATGATATACAATGAGACTAAAATGAGATGTCTCGAAGTGCGTGTCCACGGGCACGCAAATCGAGAAAATGGCATACGGAATGCAACAGGACTAAAATGAGATATGCGATGCAATATGGGCTTACACCAACATGAGAGAGCCTCAACCACACTCACACAGGAGGCCGAGAGATGAAAATGAAGCGCCTCGAAACGCGTGCACACGGGCACGCAAACCGAGACAATGATACTAAAGCATGAAATGGCACTCGAAATGCAAATTGGACTTATACTAACATGAGAGAGCCTCAGCCACACTCACATAAGAGGCCGTGAGATGAAAATGAGATGCCTCAAAATGCGTGCACACGGGCACGCAAACCGAGGCAATGGCCCTAAGGCATAAAATGGCATGGAATATGATATGTAAACATGCAAATAGAATTTCAGCACTGAAATGTGGGGGAAAACAGTCTCGAAACATGGCCAAAGTGCACCCGAAGCATGGAATGATCCCGAAATGCGATATTAGGCGCCCGAAATGGCCTATAGCTATGCAATGCATGCACAATATGGACATGGAATGAAAATACAGTAGCAAGACAGCCCCAAGACAAGCATTTTTCAGTCATGAAAAGGGCTAAACAGCAAGCACTCATGGGATTAGGCAAGTATGCAAAAATGGCTCCGCAAGAGGGGTATTGAAGCAAGTAATACATGCGATACCCAAATGGAAAAATACCCTTCTACAACACTGAAGAGGGACTAAAAATATGAACATTTACAGTAGATGACATCCCCCAACTCAGTATGCAAACATGCTAAAAATGTCATGCAAGAACTAGGATACGTAAGGCTATAACATGAGGTACCCCAAACATTCATCAAACCAGAAAAGACCCTTAATGAAATATGTCAAGAAGGTCAAAATATGGATATTTTCAGTACTGATGATGGCCGAAAACAGAAGCTAGATAAGCTTAAAAAAGCATGCAAAAATGGGGGCCAAAGAGGGATATAAAAACATGCACAACATGGAGACCCCCAACAAGGTTGATCCCTTCTACAATGTTGTAGAGGGACACAAAATAAGCTTATTCACAGTTCATGACATGTTCCAAAACAATTTACATATAGGCCAAACAAATCATGCAAATTTACGGTAAATTGGAGGAATTGTGAAGCAAGTGCATGATAGAGAAGCCAAAAAGGGTTGAGCCCTTCTTAAATGTTGAAGAGGGCTCAAAATAGGCCCACTTACAGTTTACATTATGCTCGAAAACAGATCACTCATAGGCCAAAGAAATCATGCAAGATTAAGGCATACCAAGGGGTATTGAAACAAGTGCAAGATAGTGATCTCAAATAGGGTTGAACCCTTCAACAAACATGTAAAATGGCTCAAAATAATGCCCTTTCAGTTAGGGTCGGAGCTCAAAACAACAAGACAATAGGCTAGAAGAATGGTGCAAAAAAGAGCTACAAAAGGGGAAATGGCAACTTACCCTTGTAGACAAGTCTTGGATGCCTTCTTGGACCAAATTTGCTGCCTCTTAGCTGCTGGAAATCAGCTCCAAGTGTTGGAATGGAGTGTGGGGGTCTTGTGCTAGGGGTTGATGTAGAAATGGTGCAAGAAAATGACTTTGGAGCTTGGAAATGGAGAGAAAATGGAAGGTGGAAGGTATGGAACTCTCCCAAAATGTGTCTAACAATGTCCAACCCCCATCCAAGAAGCCAAGCCTCTCCTTTATAGAGGAGAGGCATCAAAAATATCTCCAAGACCTCTCTAATCCTCCATACACGTGTATGGAGGATGGTCCAATTGGAAATCAGCTGGCACAGCTGGAATACACTGAGGGAGAGGAAAATGGCCGGCCAGCTCACAGGGGCAAAAAGGTCATTTCACAAAAGGGTGGCCGGCCAGCTAGTTTTTCTGGCCGGCCAGTTAGTTAAAAAAAGTTGTCGGGAAGAAGGCTGGGCGGTGGGTTCTAGGGAAGTCCAAATGTGGCCATTCAAGTGTCCAAATTGAAGCCCCGGAAGTTATCTTTCCAATGGCGCAAACCTTACATCAAAATTCCTCCTGTGGAAAAAGTTATGCCCGTTTCCGTGAAGCCGCGCAGATTTCGGTTCAACCGGAGTGATGCCTTACTTCAATCAACCATATCTCCTCCGTCCGGAATTGAATTTAGGAGATTCTTGAGTGAAAAATGAAGCCCCGGGAGTAATATTTCCAACGATGGTGGCCTCATACTTTAATTCCTCTTGTGCAAAGAGTTACGCCCGTTTCGGTGAAGCCGCGCAGACTTTTCTCCTTCCCGGATCCACTTTCAAAGAGGTTTCAAAATGAACAAAAGAATTACTGGCCGGCCATGTGTTTTTAGGATCCTCCCATGTGTATACAACACAAATATGTGGTTTTGGCTCGAAGAAAATGGCCCTAGGGTGTTCAACATTAGCCCGGAAGTGAGAAAAACGGGCGCCGGGGGGGCGCCGGAGGAGCATAACTGGTTGCTGAGACAATTGCTGGCCTCCCACCCTCTAGTGATCTTCCTGGGGATAAAACAGAGGTACCTGCAAAAAATGAACAAAAACCGATGCAAAACGAATGCTCGGGGGCCAAAACACGTAGTTCGAGGTCCCGAAAATCGGTCGTTAAGCACCGAAAGTGGTTTTGGCCACGAAGTGGGTATCTAAGACCCAATGTCCCTCGTTATGATAAACAGAGGTACCTGCCCAAAATGAACAAAAACCGATGCAAAACGAATGCTCGGGGGCCAAAACACGCAGTTCGAGGTCCTGAAAACTGGCCGTTAAGCACGAAAGTGTGTTTTTGCCACGAAGTGGGTATCATGACCCCAGTGTCCCTCGTTATGATAAACAGAGGTACTTGCCAAAAATGAACAAAAACCGATGCAAAACGAATGCTCGGGGGCCAAAACACGCAGTTCGAGATCCCGAAAACCGGCTGTTAGGCACCGAAAGTGGTGTTTGGCCACGAAGTGGGTATCTAAGACCCCAGTGTCCCTCGTTAGGAGTAAATGAGATGCATGCCAAGAATCAGAGCAATCGGAGATGGTTAGGCGGTCCCGAACCGAGGCACACGGCCTGACGGCTCCGAAACCGGAACGGGGCTCCGAAATGGGCAAAATGGCCTACGGGCACGAAATGTAGCCCACGGCCACTGAGAGATAGTCTACGGACCTCCCCTCCCCTCAGGAAAGAAACAGAGAAAATCGAGTCTGGTTCGCAAACCGAGGCAAGGCACAGAAGAGGGTTCGGAAGTCCGGAGGCAGGGCCGCCACGGTCGCGACTCTGAGACTTCTGAACGAGCACAATATGCAACATCACCGAGCGCTCAATCGGTGACGTCTGAGTCTTAAGGTCGGTCAAAAATGGGGTGTCTACAGTGGGTCTTACAAACGTTTTATTAGAACTAATCCACCATATTATTTATTATTATTATTATTATTATTATTATTATTATTATATTATTATTATTATTATATTATTATTATTTTATTTTTTATTTATTTATTTTGTTTACTCAAATTTATATTTAGTTATGTACAGGCAAGAAACTAAATGTCACCATATCTTGGGAAACTAGCTCTTCGTCTAGATGCAGGTGGAATTACTTGTCTTGTCCCGTAACAGGAATTAAATATACTTTTGTCTGTGTCTGGTGGACACGTGGGTGTCAAATCTTGTACTCATACTAGTATACTTGTATACTACCCGTTTTGTCTCTTGGCATCTCGGGTACGTTCTGTTTTAAGCGTAGCCGAGCTTCCTTTGCAGGATTAGTTGGGGCTACGGTAGTGATGGAAAATAACTACGGTAGTAGGACATGCCTTTCGGACTTCTTTTGTTTTCTTGAGTTTAGGATTGATATTAGTTTAGTTATGTATTTTTTTTTTTTTTGACCTTAGTATTTTAATAATGTGTCATTGTGGGTTATTTTCTAATTTTACATTCTTTAAATTGTTTTAACTATATGTTGCTACTTTAATATTGGAGGAATTGGATAGTAATGAATTTATGATGGATGGTTTGGTTGGCGTTTGTTATTATTATTTTTTTTATCCATTGTATTTTTTTATTTCTTTTTAGCATAGAAATTTAATTAAACCTAATGGAGACGAGAATATTTAGATTTTGTTTCACCCCTAGATTTGGATGATGGAATATTGATTGGGGTTCAGTCCTAATTTAATATTTAATTGTCCAAATTTTGGAGCGTAACAGTTTGGTATCAAAGCTCTTGGTTACCCTAGACTTGTGAGAGTTTAGGTGATCCTCGGATTGTGGAAACATGGGTTAGCTAGTTTAGTTTGGTGGTTGAATTTATTCTAAGTATTTATAAATGAATTCTTTTTGTGTGTTTAACTTGAAGGTGATGGCTGGAAGGTATAATTTAAGAAATGTTGAGGCCAGTGGCACAGGGGAAAAGTTAGTAGTGTTACTGATGCGAGTGGAACTGGTTTGGGATGTGTGTTGATGTAGCTTTAGAATGTTGTATTTTGTGCCTCACGACAATTAAAACCTCATGAGAGACGATACCCTACTCATGACTTAGAGTTGGCAGTAGTTGTTTTTGCGTTGAAAGTGTGGCGACACTACTTGTTTGGGGAGCGCTTTGAGTTATACACAGATCACAAGAGTCTCAAATATATTTTTTCTTAAAAAGAGTTGAACATGAGGTAACAGAGGTGGGTTGAATTCATCAATAGTTATGATTTCGAGATCTTTTACCACCCGGGAAAAGGAAATGTGGTCGCAGATGCACTTAGTCGACAACATGGGATTATAGCTTCTTTGATGATTCAATAATGGAAGTCCTTGGAGTTCGTTTCAATGCATAATGTTCAACTAATAGAGAGCGTCGAGAGGGCATACATTGGTAGTTTGACCGTATAGCCGACGTTACTGGGTAAAGTTAGTATTTAGATGGGTTCCTCATCAGCAAGCTCGATGACCTTATAGTGGATTTGATAGATGATTGTCCTACTGATTGATCTGTGGACTCAGATGGGAGATTGCGATTCAGGGACAGGTTATGTGTACCTAACATTGTTGAATTGAGAAAAGAGATTATAAATGATGCCCATAGGTCCCGATATACCATTCACCCTGGTGAGACTAAGATGTATCATGACCTAAAGAGGACATTTTGGTGGGAAGGTATGAAGAAGGACGTAGGAGAGTATGGTTCTCGATGTTATGTGTGTCAACAGGTTAAGGTAGAACACCAACGACCGTTTAGACTTTTGTAGCCTCTCAACCCTACTTGGAAATGAGAGTATATCTCTATGGATTCATGGATGGAATGTCGTGGTCTAAGTGAGGCAATAAATCTATTTGGGTGATAGTGGATTGACTCACCAAGTCTACTCATTTTATTCCTATCAGTGTTCACCGAACTATAGATAAACTAGCTAGGCTGTATATTCGGGAGGTGGTACGACTTCATGGCGCGCCAGTTTCTATAGTTTCGGATTGTGATCTGTTGTTTGTGGCATAGTTTTGGGAGAGTTTTCAACATGCTTTAGGTGCTAGATTAGACCTGAGCTCGGCTTATTATCCTCAAACGGATGGGCAAACTGAGCAGGTAAATCAAATCTTGGAGAATATGTTAAGAGCTTGTGTCCTTGATCTTGGTGGTAGTTGGGAATAACACTTGCCAATGGTGGAGTTTGCTTATAACAATAGCTATAACTCAAGTATCGGGATAGTACCTTTTGAGGCTTTGTATGGGAGGCCATGTCGATCACTTTCTTGTTGGATAGAGATAGGAGATACGCCATTGTTAGGGCTAGAGAGAGACCACAGAGAAGGTGAACAATATTCATGAACATATTAAGACTGCATAGAGTCATCAGAAGAGTTACGCTGATAGAAAATGTAAGGGGGTTGAGTTAAATGTTGGAGATTTTGTGTTTTTGAAGGTCTCACCGATAAAGGGTATCATGCGGTTCGGAAAGAAGTGAAAGTTAACACCTAGATTTGTGGAACCATACGAGATCACTGAGAGAATTGGTAATGTGGCTTACAAATTAGCTCTACCACCTGCTTTAGTTATGATTCACAATGTGTTCCATGTGTCTTTATTGCGGAAGTGTATGCAAGACCATCCCCAAATAATATCACCAGAAGTGTTGGAGATTAATGACGATCTAACGTATGTGGTGCGACCGGTTGTTATTTTAGACGGGGATGTAAAGCAGTTGCGGCGCAAGAAAGTGAACTTGGTGAAAGTGCAATGGAGCAAGGATGAGAACGATATCACTTGGGAATTGAAAGAGAAAGTTCGGCATATGCACCCAGCCTTTTGCTTAGTACTCTCTCTTATCAAATCTCGGGACGAGATTCTTTTGAGGTGTGTATATTGTAGCGACTCTAATTTTTCTTAAGTCATTAAGTCATTATTTATTTATTATTATTATTACTTTATTTTATTTTTGGCTTTATTGATTGTGTGGATACATGAGAATTTAATGTGTTATTTAATTAATTTAAAGCGATAGTTAATTATATATAATTAATCTGTATATTTATATATTTATATTTTTTACATATATAAAAAAAGTGTTTTATATATTGATAAAATATATATCATATTTCTAGATATGGTATTTATGTTATATTTGTATAATATAAGTATAATAGGAAATTAGGTTATAATATATTAAACTTGGGTTATAATCATAAAAGTGTGGAACAATTATCAAGTTAGTATAGAGAGAGAGAGAGAGAGAGAGAGAGAGAGAGAGAGAGAGTTTGTGATCATCAAAGAAAAGAAAAGAAAGAGTGTTCACTGTGTGTGGGAGAAAGATAGCCGAGAAAGAGAGACGACTAGGAGAGAGAGGTGGAGAAAAAGGAGGAAAGGGTTAGGGTTTCGTTTTAGTGATTTCATTAATTCTTTAAGTATTTCTTGATCTTTAAAAAAATAATTGTGAGTGCAAAACCCGCTTTCCTTGATTTATATTTATGTTGTTATTATTTATTTAATGTTGGTTTGATTTTGTATTTGCATGAAGATGATAGATTGATTTCAACTATTTTAGTTAGTTGTGTGTGTAAGGTTTAGGGTTTTATATATATATATATATATATTTTATGAATGTAATTACACTCATGGATATATGAAATTAAAATAAATTAGGAACCCAAATTCTAAATACTCCACCATGACTCTATGAATTATTGTTTTATTTGAGATTTGGTAAGAAAGAGTGTTTAAAAAAAAAGAAAAAAAAAAAGTGAGGATTGTGAGATTTATTTGAATGCCTTAAGCTCGGCATTATTATGTTTATTCTCATGAGTAGATGAGTGGCTGTGTATATATATATTGTTGCCTTATTCTCGGGAGTAGACGAGTGCTTTGATTTACGCACATACATATATGTTAACCATCCGGGGAGTGTGAGTCAAACTCAAGACGATATACTCGTGCAAGTTTGGCTTCGGGGCAGTGTTAGGTATATGGGAGGCGCATGGGATATATGTGTAGGCCAGAAGTAAAGGGCCGAAGTGGTGGAATTAAAGTATAAAGAATTAAATATGAATTTATTGGTATAGTTTGAATTGTATTGATTTGTACATCTTGAAAAATGGTAAACGACCTCAATGAATTACGAAATTTGGGCAGAGGCATGTATACATAATTCTAGACAACTTTTGTATTTTAACTTTGTACTAAAAAGATCAATTAGAATTTGTAATCGGATGATCTTGGTTACAATAGTTTTTATTTATTTAGCAATACAGATTTTAAATGTTGTTTTAACCCACGAAACGAGCTCGTTTTTATTGATTTTGTGTATAATACAGTAAAACATTATTTTGAATACTTTTCATGTTTTAAACTTTTCTGAAAAAAATCATCTTAGGGCAGTTTCTTTTCGTTTTCAGCTTTAGATTTTTCAGGCGAATTCCGTCTAGGTTCTTCTATCAAGTTTTTTCTTTCAACCTGTTCAGTTTCTACTAAATTCGTTAGCGAAGCCTTTTATAAAATTTGTTTTTATACAATTTTTGTTCTTTAAGTTTTGGTCAATTTGAATGATTTAAACATGAAACGGTGTATTTTTATGCTTCTTCGGTAATTTATTTATAATTAAATTATATTAACTTTATTTTTTTCAAAATAGTGGGTCTTATTAACTTTTTATGCAGGACTAATCCACCATAATATTTTTATTTATTTATTTTTGTATACTCAATTTATATTTAGTTGTGTACGGGTAAGAAACTAAATGCTACTGTATCTCAGGAAACTACTCATTCATCTCGGTACAGATGGAACTACTTGTCTTGTCCCGTACCAGGAATTAAATGTACTTTTGTTTGTGTCTGGTGGACATGTGGGTGTCTGTGGACGTCCCCGAACGCCCCGGGAGGGTTAAGTCCCGTTCTGTTCATATTGGGGTCACTACAGTTCAAGGACTCAAATGTCACGGTTCTCAATCTTGAACCAAAGAGTCCAAATCCGGCAAATCGTTTTGAAAACAGATTTTTTTGAAAGAAGTGCCAAACATGGACTGCTTTGCCAGATAACAGAGTCGCCACCTAAATATTTTTTTTAAAATGGGAAATTTAGGAAACCCTGACTCGGTGCCAAAGGCCACGTGTCCGTCATCACCAAAGTTGGCTCGGGAACTTAGGTACGATTGGGGAAGGTCACATCGTGAGCACCCCCGCTCGCCCGGTCAAAGACCGGCCTCTACTAACCATGATATCTGTTTTTGAATACTTTGTATGTTCTTATTCCGATTATTAGCCTAGGTTACTATGTGATGCTCGCAGCAAACAAGTATAGACTGAGTCGCCTGAATTGGAACAAAACATCTCATGTTTGTTTGTTTGAAAATGGTTTGATGGTGCTACCCGCAGGTAGGCTAAGACGCGGATTTGCCACCCTCAGGTGGACTTAGAAAACAGGATTTTGCCACTATCTAGTGGGCTTAAAACAAACAGTTAATAAATTGCTCCAATTCAGATAACTCAACCTCCACCCACAGGCATTCAAGGCAGATATATCACATAAGTACATAGCCTCATGGTAAGCATGCTATCATGGCAACACTCACACGCATGCAAGGATGCTAAAGCATAAAACTCACCTAGTACTCCAAGCCAAAACAGGAACCGATTAGAAATCATGCATGGATCCTAAGTATACAGAATGCCTAATGCAACACATGCAAAATGCAACTATAGCAGGCTCGGCTATCCTAAAGATGGCATGTGAAATGCTACAACTATCACGTATTCAATTTGGAATTGAAATACAGATGCAGTTTGTATGATGCGCCGAGCCCGGTGCGTGCAAAACAGATGAATGATGCAAACATGCTGTCATACTGTATGCTAATTGAAATATGCCCTATATCTAACCATCGTAAGCGGGTAAATAAAAGGGAGAAAGAAATGGGGGTTGGAAGACATACATCACACTCACCCACACTTATTACAATTATGCCCTCGCGCAGAGGGTCCGAATAAATAATAATACAGTCCGAAATAAAAGAATATTACAGTCCGAAATAATACAGATTTCTATATTAAACTAAGAAAGCTTTAAAATTGGCTTGCGAGCCAGGGGCTGCCTTGCTTCGTTCCGGATAATGGAGTGATGTATGCTGGGCTGCCTCGCGCGGAAATCCACTGGGATGCCCAATCTAGCCTCTGTTCGCAGTGTTTCTCGAAATGCGTGCCCGACTCTGAAAAGTTGCTGATCCTCTATTTTGCTGCAACAGAGAGCAGGAAAAGGGCATAGCAATGCATTTCACGGATATATGCATGCCTCGATCCTCGTGCCACCAATCACGCATCTCGATGCATGATGGCCGAGGAATCAGATTGCACAACTCACTATCGGATGCAATGCAGATGAATGCTACAATGAAAACCTAACTCCATCATGGGTTATCCGGAGTGTCGGTGACTGGTAATTGAGACCCGTTCCGTCACTCGGAGTACGAAACGTGCCTCGTTTCCCGTGCCTGGGCTAACTCCTATCCCGAACACAATGCAATATGCATGATATGCATGAAATGCAACTAATATGCAATCCTAGCATGCACAATGCTATAGAAATGAGATGTCTCGAAATGCGTGCACACGGGCACGCAAACCGAGAAAATACATGAATGCAATCTAAGATGCAACCTGGTATACACTATGCTGTGAAAATGAGATGAAAATGAGACGCCTCGAAAAGCGTGCACGCGGGCACGCAAACCGAGGCGATGATGAAATGGAAATCGGATAAAACCGAAGTGCCTCGAAACGCGTACACACGGGCACGCATACCGAGGCGATGATATGAAATGCAAAACGGATAAAACCGAAGTGCCTCGAAATGCGTGCACACGGGCACGCAAACCGAGGCGATGACAAAATGGAATGAAATGGCATACAGAATGCCACGATGGGCTTACACCAACATGGGAGAGCCTCAGCTCACTCACATAGGAGGCCGTCGGATAAGAATGAAGTGCCTCGAAATGCGTGCCCACGGGCGCGCAAACCGAGGCAATGATAAAATGAGATGGAAATGCAAATTGGGCTTATACTAACATGAGTGGACCTCAGCCACACTCACATCAGATGCCGTCGGATAAAACAGAGGTGCCTCGAAGTGCGTGCCCACGGGCACGCAAACCAAGGCATGGCCCGAAGGCATGAAATGGTACGGGGAATAATATGCAAGCATGCAAACCAAATTTCAGCACTTAAATGAAGGGGAAAACAGCCCCGAAATGATACGAAATTACAACCAATGCATGAAATCATCCCGAAATGTGATTTTAAGTACCCGAAATGGCCTATAGCCATACTAAACATGCACAACATGATCATGACATGCAAACCAGTAGCAAGGCAGCCCCAAATATGACATTTTTTCAGTACAAAGCAAAGCTAAATAACAACCACAAGCATGGCAAATTTAGCATGCAAAGACGGGGAAAAAGAGAGGAATTACAAAGCAAGTAGTATATACAATGCTCAAACCAGAAAAATCAGTTCTACAAAATTAAAGAGGGATCAAAAACATGCACATTTACAGTATATTAGATCCTCCAATTCAGTATGTAGATATGCTCAAAATGGCATGCAAAAATGAGCCAATAAGGGGCTACAACATGAGGTACCATAAGCAATGATCAAAAAACTTTGGACCCTTGACAAAGTATGAAGAATAAGCCAAAATAAGACACTTTCTAAGCCTGATGAAGGCTCAAATCAGTATCTAAGCAAGCCTAAACAAACATGCAATTTTACGGGAAATATGAAGGATATAACATGAAGTACCAAAACCAATCATCAAATGGCCTAAGGACCTTAACAAAACATGAAGAATAGGCAAAAATAAGGCTCTTTATAGGCCTGATGAAAGCTGAAATCCGAAGCATGGTGAGCTTAAAAACACATGCAAAATGGGATTGTAACAAGAATTCAAAGCAAGTGATATGTAGAGCAAGAAAACCAGGTTGAGCCCTTCTTCAATGTTGAAGAGGGGCTCAAAATAAGCACAATATCAGTATGTTGCATGCTCCAACTCAGATCAAAAATAGGCCAAAACAATCATGCAATTTTACGGTAAAATGGAAGGATTTCAAAGGAAGTGCATGATAGAGAATCCAAACATGGTTGAGCCCTTCTTCAATGTTGAATAGGGGCTCAAAATAATCCCACTCACAGTATATAGTATACTCGAAATCAGATCACTCAAAAGCCAAACAAAGCATGCAAATTAATGGCCTAAAGAGTGATATTGAAGCAAGTGTATGAAGGAGACACCAAACAGGGTTGAGCCCTTCTACAATGTTGTAGAGGGGCTCAAAATAAGCACAAAACCAGAAGGGGTCAGAGCCCAAACCAGATCACAAGTAGGGTAAAGATTTGATGGAAAATTATGCAAGAAAAAGGGAAATTGTGACTTACCCTTGAAGACTACACTTTTGCTTCCTCTTGCCTTGATGAAAGTTGCTTCTTAGCCTCTGAGGAACCACTCTTTGCTGCTGGAATGGAAGTGGTGAAGGTGGAGCTTGGAGTTGATGAAGGAATGGGCTAGGGACTTGAATGTTTTTTAGGGTTTTGGAGATGGAGATGGAAGCTATGGGAGATGAAGCCTTGAGATGAAATTGTCTAACCCCAACAAAGAAGGAGGCCATGCCCTCAAATAGGCAAGAAAGGGGTGTAAAAGGGAGGGAAATGGAGGCAAGATTTCCCTCCCAAAATATCCCCCGGATGCCCGGGATATTTTGAAAAAATATCCGGACAGCTGAAAAGGGCTGGAAAGCAGAAAGCTGGCCGGCCAGGTAAATTTCTGGGAGGTGGCCGGCCGGCCACCCCACCTGGTCGGCCAGCCACTCACCCTGGCCGGCCGGCCATGGCCCAAAAATGAAGTGAAAGTTTTCTGGCCGACCACTATGTGTTGGTGTCCTCCCAGGTGTGTAGAACAAGGTTCCAAGGTCGGAAATTGGCAACACTGAAGCAGGAGCCACAACATAGAGCTTGAAGGAGAGGCTCAAAAAAGAAATCCACAATTGCTGGCCGACCACCAACTTTTAGGGTCCTCCTAGATGTGTAGAACAAGGTTCCAAGGTCGGAAGTTGGCAACACTGAAGCAGGAGCCACAACATAGAGCTTGAAGGAGAGGCTCAAAAATGAAATCCACCATTGCTGGCCGACCAGTAGTTTTTAGGGTCCTCCCATGTCCCCTGATCACAGATATGTAGCTTTGGTTGGAAGAAAATGGGCCTAGGGTGTTCAACATTAGCCCGGAAGTGAGCAAAACGGGCGCCGGAGGAGCGAAACTGGTTATCTGGGATAATTGCTGGCCTCCTACCCTCCAGTGATCTTCCTAATGCTGAAACAGAGGTACCTGCCAAAATTGAACAAAAACAAATGAGAAATGAACGCTCGGGGCCCAAACCGCGCAGTTCGGGGTCCCGAAAATGGGTTGTAGGCACCGGAAGTGGTGTTCAGCAGCGAAGTGGGTATCTGAGACCCCAGGGTTCCTCGGTATGATAAAACAGAGGCACACGCCAAAAACCGGAGAAAACCGATGCGAAATGAATGCTCGGGGGCCAAACCGCGAGGTTCGGGGCCCAAAAACCGGCTATAAGCACCGAAAGTGGCATTCAGCCACGAAGTGGGCATCTGAGGCCCCAGGGTGCCTTGTTATGATGAAACAGAGGTACATGCCAAGAACCGGAGGAATCGGAGACGGTTGGGCGGTCCCGAACCGAGGCACACGGCCTGACGGCTCCGAAAACCGGGAACCGGGCTCCGAAATGGGCAAAATGGCCTACGGCCACGAAAAGTAGCGCACGGCCACCGAGAGATAGTCTACAGGACTACTCCCTTCCCTCAGGAAAGAAAACAGAGAAAACCGAGTCTGGTTCGCAAACCGAGACAAGGCACAGAAGAAGGTTCGGAAGTCCGGAGGCGGGGCGCACGACCGCGACTCTAAGACTTCTGAACGAGCACAACATGCAACATCACCGAGCGCTCAATCGGTGACGTCTGAGTCTTAAGGTCGGTCAAAAATGGGGTGTCTACAGTGTCAAGTCTTGTACTCATACCAATATACTTGTATACTGACCTGTTTTGTCTCTTGGCATCTCGAGTGCGTTCTGTTTTAGCGTAGCCAAGCTTTCTTTGCAGAATTAGTTAGGACTACGGTGGTGACGAAAAATAACTACAGTTGTAGGAATGTCTTTTGGATTTCTTTTGTTTTCTTGAATTTAGAGTTGATATTAGTTTAGTCATTTATTTATTTTTTTTGACCTTAGTATTTTGAAAATTTGGCATTGTTGGTTATTTTCTAATTTTACATTCTTTAAATTGTTTTGACTATTTGTTGCTACTTTAATGTTGGAAAAATTGGATAGTCATGAATTTATGATGGATGGTTTGGTTGACATTTGTTAATTTTTTTTTATCACTTGTATTTTTATTATTTTTTTTTGGCATAGAAATTTACTTAAACCTTATAGAGATGAGAACATTTAGATTTTGTCTCACCCCTAAGATTTTGATGATGGAATATTGATTAAGATTTAGTCCTAATTTAATATTTAATTGTCCAAATTTTAAGGCGTGACATTCTGTCCAACTTAACAGCAAATATAAAACACATGGTAGACATTAGAGGATTATATACTTATTTTCAAATTTTAAAGAGATAAATTGCAGATGGAATAAAATACATGAGCTTAAAGTACACTTTGCCTTCCAAACAAATAACGAAAATAGTCATAATTTATACATTTAAGTTACTTAAATACGGAGGTATTTTAGTATTTGTTATTAAATCGTTAACGTGCTTAATGGTACACTTCAATTCACAAATCATATAGAGGTTATGTGATCATTTCTAAATAATAAAGGGGTAAACCGTACATGACCCAAACCACAAAGAGTAAAATGAAATTTGCCCCAAAAATTATTTGTACTAGACACCGACTCACTTAAACATTCATTAGAGTGCAATTATTTTACTCCTTTTAAATGCATTTTTTAAATAATAAATAAAAATTATAATACAAAATTTTGAAATGCATTACAATAATTAGAATTTAATATTAAATCATGAAAAGTAAAAAGTAATTTTTATTTATTAAAATATATAATTTCATCAATTATGATATTATAGTAGAATTTTCCTAAATTGCATGGGTTTTGATGTCGTAAAAATTCTTATTTAGTTTTTAAATTTTAATCTTTTTGTTTTACTAAAAATGAATACCAACACACACACATTAAAAAATAAAAAATAAAAAATAAAAATAAATTACAAATATATCCCTTGAGATTTTCTTAAAATACTGATTGTTTTCTGTGATTTAAAAAATTACTAATATCTTATTATCATAATTTTTTATTTAATAGAATCAACTGAAAAAATAAAAATTTTAACTGCTTTCCAATGCAATAATACAAATATCTGAATTATTAATTAAAATGTATTTCTGATATTATTAAAAGTTGTTAATAAAGTGAGCCATTTTTTATGAAATAAAAAATTTCAAAAGACAGAATATAATTTCTAAAACTATAAGAGCGATTCGTATTTTAAATAAATTTTTGAGATATATTCGTAAAAAATAAAAAATAAAAAATAAACAAATAGAGAAAATGGTATTTACTATTTAGTACATATGGGCCTATTGTGGGTTTTGGCATGAGTCGGGCTTTGAAAAGCTCAAAGGGCTAGGTTCAAAGCCCAGTCCATGAGCCTACCCAGTTTTTCGCTTTTTCTCTCCGTAAATCAAACATACACAATTGCTTTTGGTTTGGCTTGACGTTTGCTTATTTTTTGACTTTTTTTTTTTTTTTCATCTTTAGTGAATTTTTTCTTAAAATTTTTCAAAAATATTTCAGTTTTTAAATCCAATTCAATAAGATGAATTAAAAAATTTCCAAAAAAGACAAAAATAAGTAAAATAAGCAATCTTTTATTTTATTTTGGCTTTTTCATTTTTTTTTTTGAATTTTTTTCAAAAGAGAAACTCCATCCGTCCCAAAAATATTAGTCCATTTTCAAAAATCAATAACTAAAATAATATGAATTTTATATTTGCCCTTCTTTTAAGTTCATTAACAATACAAAAAGTACAATTATAACAATTGATATTCTCAAAAAATATATATTATCAAATGGTAATTTTGAAAAATTAATATTTTTAAAGTATAATAATTATACTACCAAAAAAATTAGATTCGCTAAAAGGGATTATTATTTTGGAACGGATGAAGTATACTTTTTAGATTTGTCTCGATAAGACGGACCGAAAAAGTAAAAAAATTTAATATAATTTTGTAAAAAAAAATTAAAAAAAGAGTTTTTAGTTATATTTTGAAAGATAAGTTGTTGAAAAGAATTTTAAAAATTGAAAATTGCAACCCCGCCACTCACCGCCTTCATTTGCAACCCTGGCTAGATTCATGGTAGAAAGGTTTATGGATGGCTTGAAGATTAGGATTTAGACTATTGCCAAATAGGTGGTTGGCATTGTGCATGGGGAAGGGTTAGCATTTTCTTAGTTTGGAAGGTGATCAATTGCATCAATTATAGAAAGGCGTTTGTTAAATTCTTGACAACAATTAAGCTTGGGTTTAATATTCTTAAATTGCTTGCCAAAGCACAAACGAGTAAGTGTCATGAAATTAGAGTTTTGAAATTCGAGTTTTGGAATTAAAAACTTAAAAATTAACATCCTGTCACAAGATTTTCAAAAAAGGGTATAAGAAGAATCTACCAAAATTTGTTAGAAATCCCTCCTAAGATTAGGTTGTATGACACGTGGGACCATCAAATCTTCAAAACATGGCTCAATTGTTGAAACATTGCATGAATATTTATGGGTTGCTATCCTTCCTCTCTTTTAGGTCATTATAAAATAGTAGACTTGAAAAAACTTTAATCAGATCATGGTAGGCCAACTATGGACCATACATGAGGGCATAAGAAAATATTCAAGCCCAAAATATTTCCTTGTAACACAACTAGTTCAAATATGATAATATCTAGAAAATTTAAATTGTTAAGATTCCCTTGACTTGAAATTCACAGCAGCTTTAGTAACTTGAAATTCACAATATCAAACAAAATCTTAATCTAAGCTTTGATTAGACAAAGTCCCAAGTGCACTCCATATGGAAGTTATGATTTTATGCATTTTAGTAATGATTTTTTTTCTTTGTCAAGATCATGATTAATATATATATATGCATTCATATATTCAATTTGGTTTTATCACGTAACAAGGGGTTATTGATGTTAGAAATGGTTGGGAAATTCTGGGTAAAACTAAAATTTTTTCATAACTTTGGTCTATTATTTAAGTGGAACCCGAGCGTCAAATTTGGCGGGTCAAAGTGGTAACGCGTTCTATGCCGCGTTGTGATTCACGTGGTATATTTGGTTGCTCAAAACTATTACTGAGTGAATGGGAAATTGAAACCAAAGTATGCTCCATGGAAATTGAGTTTTGGTGGAAAATCCTTAAAGGTTTGAATAAGGTTTGTTCCACGTTGATTTGGTGGAAAGTTTTGAATGGATTTATAAGGCATGGGATTGGAACTTGGGGTGTACCCCAAGAGGCACCCAAGTGTTTTAGAGAGGGAGGTTATGGGCAAAATGGGCTAGACCCATTGGAACCAAAAATCACCACGCGCGTCACCGCCGCCGTCTTTTCGGTTGGGCTGGGCGTGGGTGCATGGTGTGAGGTTGGGCTTGTCCGGCCCAATACCTATCTTTTTGGGTCAAAAACATTTGAATTTAATTTAATTTTTAAAAAAATAAAATCCAGAATTCAAATTAATTCCGGAAATAAACTGGTCCGGTTTTTCTGTACACCCAAACAGGTCCCTTTCCAACAGATTTAAATCTGTTTAATTCAAAACCAAACAGGTTCCATACCTGTTCAAACAAGTTTGCACCTGTTTAATTCAAAACCTGCAGCCACCAATACATCTATAAATTGGACAGCCCTCATTTAATGTTTTAACATTCAGAAATTTCGTACTTCACCTCTGCATATTTATTCTTCATTTTGCTGCATTTAATTTTTGTGAGAAAGAGTATAAACACTTAGTGTGTTCGTTAGGCAAACAATTTATAGTGTTGCTATTGTTTGTAGTTGATCATTTCACCCTGAGAGATAAACGTCCACATTCTGAAAGTACCGTGGAGAGGACGAATCTGTCTTAAGGATACAGTGTCAAACACTGGACTTGATCAGAATAATATTCAAGATATTAATAAAGTAAGTTATATATTTATTTTCTGATTTTATTATTATTTATTTAAATCAGATTTTAATTTTGTTTTGGTAACAAAATAAAATCTGTTTTTATTTATTTACTTCTATTTTTAGTTTGATTTTTGTAATCAAACATTTTTCTCTCCTTTCCATTATTTCTTTATATTCTAGTTGTTATTTAGTACACAACATAATTTAATCTATTTAAATACAGTGAAGATTGTCCAACAATCTTAAGACAGATTATTTTTTATATCTTCATTGTATTTAATTTTCTGTGATTTCATAAAGACATATTCTGGTTAGTGTAGACACGCCCGGGAGGGGTCTTCATGCTACAGTTCGGACTTAAGTTGTCACGGTTCTTAATCTGCTCTCACAATGTGCAATGTGAGATTGATAAATCACCAAAGAGTCCAAATCCGATAAATCGTTTTGGAAAACTGATTTTTGTAAAGAAGTGCCAAACATAGACTGTTTTGCCAGATACAGAGTCGCCACCTAAATATTTTATTTTGGGGGAATTTAGG
Organism: Camellia japonica; assembly: GCA_030407325.1. Classification (NCBI taxonomy): domain Eukaryota; kingdom Viridiplantae; phylum Streptophyta; class Magnoliopsida; order Ericales; family Theaceae; genus Camellia; species Camellia japonica. The sequence goes on along the minus strand of JAPPVO010000031.1, from coordinate 191,827,682 downwards.
AAACCCTGACTCGTGCCTAAGGCCACGTGTCCGTCATCACCAAAGTTGCCTCGGCTCGGGAACTTGGGTACGATTGGGGAAGTTCATCTATGAGCACCCCCGCTCGCCCGATCAAAGATTGACCACTACTAAACATGATATCTCGTTTTTGAAAACACATGCGTTCTTATTCCGGTTAATTAGCTAGAATTACTATGTGATGCGCACAGCAAACAAGTATAGACTAGATCGCCTAATTTGGAACAAAACATTGCATATCCGTTTGTTTGGAAAATGGTTTGAAGTTTGCTACTCGTAAGTAGGCTAAAATGCAGATTTCAATGAATTGTTCCAATTCAAGCAATCCAACCTTCACCCACAGGCATTCAGGAAGTTATATCAACTAAGCAAATAGCCTCATGTCAAGCATGCTATCATGGCAACAATAACACACATGCTGTATGCTAAAGCATAAACACTCACAGCGTACTCCGAGTCAAAACAGAGAACTAGTTAGAAATCAATGCATGATCCTAGTTCATGTTAAGATGGCTAATGCAACACATGCGAAATGCAACTAGAAATAGGCTCGGCTATTCTAAGATGACATATGAGATGCAACTTTGATAACATGTATTCAAATTGGAATTGAAATACAATGCAGTTAGTATGATGCGCCGAGCCCGGTGCATGCAAGATAGATGAATATATGCAAACATGCGAAGCATAAGGATGCTAATTGAAAATATGCCCTAAAACTAACCATTGAAAGCGGTAAGTAAAAGGGAGAAAGACGTGGGGTTAGAAGATATGCACACACTCACACACACTTATTACAAAAATTGGCCCTCTCAACGGAGGGTCCGAATGAATAATACATGCCAACTAATTAACTAACTAACAAGCTAATTGATTATTAGACAACTGAATTGAATAACTAGCTACAACTAATTATTACAAAACTTAATTAATTAACAAATTAACTAATTAAATTACAAAACCAAAATGCTAACTAACAAGTAAGCAATTAAACAATGCTGCCTCGGCAAGTTGAAGAAGGTGAACATGCATGCTCGGTTCCCGTCCCGGTAAGCTCTCCGGTTGCTCTTTAGAGGCTCTGTCTGCAGGGTGTCCTCAAGGAATTCCTGCTGAACCTTACCAAAAACCAGTCTGGGGAACGCATCAGTGGCCTGCCGGCCATGGAGAGATGCTGCCGACCACCTGCCGGCCAAGAATGAATGTCTGCCGGCCAAGGATGAGGAGGTGCCGGCCATCTGTAGGGCACTGCCGGCCACTGATGTGCTGGGACACCAAGCTGCAGCAGAGCACAAAATAGAGAAAATGGAGGGTCTCCCAAGGGTATGTATGCACTATGCCACTCCATATCACCTCAAAACATCAAGGGAGAGGCATAGTCGGATCCACGACCACCAATCACGCATCCCGATGCATGATGGCCAAAGATCCAACTTGTGCAAATCAATATGAAATGAATGCATAAATAAACACATAAGTGCCTAGAACTCTATCATGGATAGTCAAAAGCGTCGGTGACCGAGAATTGAGACACGTTTCATCACTTTAAGTATGAAACGTCCCTCGTTTCTCGTGCTCAGATTAACACTTAATCCAAACAACAATGCAATACAAGCATGGCATACACAATGCTAACTCGAACATGCAATCATGCAATATGACTTAAGTATGCAAAATGCAATGTAATAAACATGCAACAACATGTAATGGAACTAGCATGCGACAACATGCAAAAATGGAGCAAGCATACTACAATATGCAAGACAAGCATGCAACAACATGCAGGGATGGACTTAAACCAAAATGGGCAGCTCTCAAATAGGCCCGAATCAGTGGCCAAAAGTGTTGGAATTATGGTATGAAAAACATGAAATGGCGAGACAAACATGCATGCCAATTGGCTCAAGGATTAAGACACAATGATGCAACTCTTAAGGACACTTAAAGAGTAATAAGCATGGATATGTGACAGCACCCTAAGCTCTGAAGTCTCATGCAAATTGATGCCAAATAAACTCAACAATGCAAGTATGACATGGTAGGATGCTCAAAGCTCAAAATAAGTAAAGGGACTTAAGCCATGGCCATACAAAGCAAGCCCCAAAGGGCCAAGGGGACCTAAAACAGTCCCAAGGCAGGTCCAAACAAGACCAAAAACAAGCTCGAAGCTAGCCAACACGAGCTAGAACACAAGTCCGAAAATAAGGAGCATGCAAGGCTATAAAAGAGGCAATGCACTACACCTATTGAAACCAAACATGGCACGACTTGGACAGCATAAAACAGAGTTACATCATGGTATAACAAGACCAAAAATGCACTGAAATGATGAGCCAAGGGCTTAGGCTTAATGGCATGTACAAAAGTTCAATCTTGAGGCATAAAGAGCCAAGGCTCCAAGGCATTAAAAGCATGGCAAATGCAAGTGTATGGCCACATTTCATGGACTGAAATAACATTTAGAATGATAGCAAAGCATGCAAACATTACATGTATGGCATAGTAGGGGCCTCAAAACCCAAGACTAGCCTAAGCATTTACACTATAGCTATACAAAGCATAAGTGATATAGCCATGGCAGCCCAAAACAGTCCAAGAATAGCCCAAAACAAGGATAAAATCATGCTGGAGCAAAACCAAAACATGCTAGGATGATGAGTCAAAACATCATGCACATAAAGCTAGTAAGTAAGATTTGTTCTACAAGTATATGGAGCATGCAAAGGATGACCAAACCCACTTTAGATAGAGTCATGACATGGCAAAATATCACCAAAAACATGCTGAAATGGGCTCAACATAAGCTAAAATGACATGTCAAAGCATGAAGCATGTGAAACTGGTTTATGAGATTTACACTACAAGTGTATCATGCATGCATGGAGTGACAAAACCAACCATAAAAAGATCTAAGGCATGGTAAAAAATCACCGAAAACCTACTGAAATGGAGCCAACACATGCAAGAAAAACATGCTACTTTGTAAGGCTATGAATGGGGTTACACTACACATACAAGATGCATGCAAAATATGACCAAACCAGCCATGGAAAGACTTAAGTCAGGTCCTAAAAGTCACAAAAAATGGCCTGAACCGAGCCTCAAAAATACATAGAGGCGTGCTCCTTTGGAAGGCCAAAAATGCAAGCAAACAAGAACACAAACAGAGGGGGCCACCCCCTCTGATTTGAGGCCTCAAAACCTCATTCCTACCACTAAAAATTCACTGGATTTCAGTGGTTAGAAGGCCAAACCAAGGCTAGCTCGGAGGCTTTAAGGCATGGCTCAAAACAAGGCTAAATAAAGCCAACAAGAGGGTTGAAGACCCTCAACAGCAAAAAGACCTTAAACAACCACCAAAAGCACTTAAAAACAAGACTTTTTTCAGTTGAAAGCAAGGCCTAAATCAAAATTCGAGGATGGCCAAAATGAGGTACAAGAAAGTGCTAAAAAGGGAAAGAAACTTACCCTTGAAGAACCACTTCGTGACCAGCAACTTCAGAGGCCAAAAACTCACTTTCAGAGCGCAAGAAGTCCTCCCAAGAACCTCAACTCAAAGATGGTGGTGTATCTCTAAGTGTTGTAGTGTAAAAGTGCAAGGAAAATGGACTTCAAGGTACAAATATACAACAAATATATATATATATATATATAGAGAGAGAGAGAGAGAGATATTTCTTCTCTAAAGAGCTGAACCTCTGCTAAGGAGAGAGGCTCTCTCCTTATATAGGAGAAAAGCAATGCAAAGCTTCTAAGCTTTGCAAGATAACCGGAAACGAGCTGGCTCAAAATATCTGGAGTAAAACCAGCTGAGGCAAGGGGATACCGGCCATCAGTGATGGCCGGTAGTGGCTCACTGATGGCCGGCAGGCTTCATCAGTGGCCGGCAGCAACAAAACCATGGCTGGCAGTGCCAGACCATGGCCGGCAGTGCACCAGGATAAAGGTGCAAAAAGGACCAAGTCAAGATCCCAAAAAGGGGCAGAAAGGATACAGTGTCTGGAAAGCTCGAACCTGTGACGTTCCACCGCAAAAGTCGAATGCCCGACGAGCAATCGAACTCCTGTTCGGATGTACCTGCAAGCATAACCGAGTCTTGAGGACGGTCAAAAATGGGGTGTCTACAGTTAGAAAAATAAATAGTGGTTTATGCTATTTGACAGATAGTAGTAATATACTGTCTCTTTTCTTTGACAACTAGTAGTAATATACTGGTGTCATTAATAATTGCATAATATTAATTTGTGTTACAGAAAATTATTGCGGTATTGTAGACACCTCATTTTGACCGGCCCTAAGACTTGGGCATCTTAGTTTGACCACCCTCACCAACAAAAAAAAAAAAAAAAAAAAAATCAAATTGACATTTTAATCTCAAACCTCACCTATTTTGGCCAAATTTGTAATTTGTAGTATTTTATAATATTTTATAATTTGGTGTGTGTACATATATTTAGGTGTGTTTTATATAAATTGATAAATATTATAAACTAAAGAAAAAAAATATAAAAAAAAAAGAAAATAAAAAATAAAATAATAAAATAATGTATTGTGAGTGGGGCTTTGAGAATATGAAACATGATGATGATGGGTTGAGGTGGAGGATATTGTTTTTGAAAAAGAGAGATAAAAGAAAGGAGTGAGTGGAGAGGTTGGGGGATAATCATAGAGGGCACTGATCAAAGAGATGACAAATACACAAAGAGACACGGGTGCATGAGCTGGCTTGGGAATTAAAAATTTGAAGCATGGGTTCGAGGTGGTGGAGAAATGAAGAATAAAAGAAAAAGAGAACTCTCGATCGCAGAAGAGAGGCTCGGCAGTGAAAGAAAAGAAACAGGGGGGAGGGGGGACTCATCATTGACAGAGGATACACAACACAGAGGCAGAGGGAGAGATACACGGGTGAGGAGCATATAGAACATACACAGCTTCGGGAGATACATACGGGGGATGTGGAGAGAGAGTGCACACACAAGAGAAAAAAAACACATGCATTAATCTCTCTCTCTCTCTCTCTCTCTCTCTCTCGGCTTGGAGAGAGGAGGAGGGGAGCATCACCATGAAGAGACCCAGCTGAAGCACATCACACACCATTGACACACTACCTCTCTCCCACCTCACAGACCACGGCAGCAACACATAGAGATACCACCCATGCACACTCATGGACAGACACGGGTTAGGGGGGGTTGGTTCTGATACAGCACATGGGGGGGGCATCTCTCTCTCTTCTCTCTCACACACCCAGCATCACACCATTGACGGGGACAACACACACGGCGCACACACCATCACAGTCATCACACACGGCAGCCACCACTCACACAACACTATACACACGGATCACACGCACACATTAGCATCACCAACCCACCTCTCACCCATGCATGACAACACACTTCTCTCTCTTCTCTCTCTAACACACAACACACCCAGCACACACATACATAGACACACGGGTTAGGGGGGAGAAGAGACACACCCTCACACGGCACTCTCTCTCTCTAGAGACTCACACACCACACCAACTTCATCTCCACACACACCCATACACCACCCATGGGAGAGAGAGAGGGATGACAGTGGGTGTTTGAGTCTGTCTTGAACAACAAAACCAATCTCTCTAGCACACGGCAGAACTCTCTCTCTCTCTCTCTCTCTCTCCATGCATGACAAACTCACACACAAGTTCTCACACCCTCTCTCTCTCTAGCCGAGACCAAAATCTCTCTCTCTCTCTCTCTCGGCTAGAGGAAGAAGGGAATAAAAGAAAATCGGAGGCGTGGTGGTGATGAGATTGATAAGTGGTGATTTGCAAAGATGGATAGACAAAATAATCAACACACAGACGTGCTGGGGGTGGTATTCAGAGTGGGGGGTGAAAAACACAAAGAAGAGAGAGAAAAGGTGGTGGGTGTGTGAATCAACCTTAGGTATGTGAATCAAACCAGCTAGTGTTTCATTTAACCGAAGTCAAGCTCGGGAGCAAATGTAGCCAACCAACAGTTAGAGAAAACCATGGTCCAGTGGGCTTACTTAGTGGGCTTACTTTCATAATTTTGGGCTCTGGGCTCTGGGCCCAATTTCCAGTAGAGAAAATGAGTGGGAGCTGTCAGTGGATTACTGAGTTGAAGTTGTTTATTTTATTTTATTTTTATTTTGAGTGTTTGTGAGGATTTTATTTTATTCATTTTTCTCGGATCTGTAATATTTAAGGTGTTATAATAATTCCCCCACCCCGCTTCTTTCTATCCCATTCTTTAATCGCTTTCCCTAACTGTGTGTATGTATATATCTGACATGCCATGCATATCCATGCTTTACATTTATGTCTCATGCATTAAGATTCGGTTACATTTACATGTGTGGATTTAATCAATTTTTCTGTGATTCTGTACGCTATCGTATGTTTTGAGATGATTCACATGCCATATTTTAGAAGCCGAATCTTTAGTGCATCTCATGAGTGAATTGCATTAGGATTCTGTATATAAGATCATGCATAGTTTACTAACTTTGTTTTGTAGTTGTTCGAGGGACGTCGGTCAATCTGTGAGTTTTTATGCTTTAGCATCCCTTTTGTGTGTGATTTTCTTATTATGCTTAGCATCCTACCATGTGGCTATTTTCTTAAGTGATAAACTGTATGAATGCCTGTGGATGAAGGCTTGTTGCTTAGATTGGAATAATTCAATAAATGTACGTTTTAAGCCCACTTTGCAGTGGCAAATTCACAAACTTTAAGCCCACTTTGTCAAGTGACAAATTCAAACCCTTTTCAAAAAACAAACATGAAGTTGAATTGTTCCAATTTGAGCAAACTAGTCTATACTTGTATGCTTCACATAGTAAATTTTAGGATTTACTAAAATAATCAGAACATGAACATATAAAGAAAATAAAAGTCATATCATGGTTTAGTAGAGGCCGATCTTTTGATCGGGTGAGCGGGGGTGCTCATTATTGACCTTCCCCTCTCATACCAAAGGTTCCGAGCCAAGCATCCTTGGTTACGACGAACAGTGGCCTTGGCACTGAGTCATGGGTTTTCTAATTTCCCAAAATATTAGGTGGCGACTCTGAGATCTGATGACGCAGTCCATTTTTTACAAAATTGCAATAAAATGGATTTTCAATAAAAGTTGCCAAATCTGGACTCTCATCATGAGATCAAAGAGATCTCGGGAGTCCGAACTGTTTAACGAGCGCGGGTACCCCCCGGGCATCTTACAGGTATTTTATTTTTCTAGTTTTAGTAACAAGGAAAATAAAATTATTTTGTGTTATAATTTATTTTCTGGTTTTAGTAACTAAAAAATTAATTTGTGTTTTAATTTTTTCTAATTTTTGTAATCAGAGATTATGGCTACTGCAACTAAAACTGCAACTGGTAGTGGTACTCCGATTGTTTCACCAACACTGGTCCCTATCCAGAACCATGTTCATGTACCAATAAATCATGGAGAAAAACGGGAAAAATTTAACAGTACTGAGTTTAAGAGATGGCAGCAGAAGATGTAGTTCTATCTTACAACTCTTAATTTGGCCCGGTTTCTCCATGAAGAGGCTCCAGCACTTAAAGAGGGTGAAAGTGATCGGCAAGTTGTTGTCGCTGTAGATGCTTGGAAACATTCAGATTGCCTGTGCAAAAACTACATCCTCGATGGCCTTGACAATATGCTGTATAATGTTTACAGTCCTTTGAAGTCAGCAAAAGAATTGTGGGATTCTTTGGAGAAGAAGTACAAGACAGAGGATGCCGGCACGAAGAAATTTGTTGTCGGTAAATTTCTGGACTTTGTTATGGTAGACTCCCAAACGGTAATTTCTCAAGTTCAAAGTTTTCAATTAATTTTACATGATATTCATTCTGAGGGTAAGTGAGTCTTTCCAAGTTGCTGCTTTAGTGGAAAAGTTACCACCAGCTTGGAAAGATTTTAAAAATTATTTAAAACATAAACGCAAAGAGATGACCATGAATAAACTTATTGTAAGACTGAGAATTGAGGAAGATAACCGTAAGGCTGAAAAGAGGAATGGGAAAAATCCCATTGAGTCCAAGGCTAATGTGGTTGAACAAGTTCACAAACCACATAACAAAAAGAGGAAGTTTACTAGAGATGGTCCTAAACAAGGCGACAACAATGGCAACAAAAAGTTCAAAGGAAAATGCTATAACTGTGGCAAGACTAGACATCGAGCTTCTGACTGCCGCCGCCCTAAGAAGGATCATGGAAGTACAAGCAAAAAGACTACCAATCAAGCCAATGTAACTGAATTAGATTACACCTCTGACGAAGTGAATGACATCAACATCTCTACTGTGGTGTCTGAGGCTAATTTGGTTGGAAATCCCAAGAAATAGTGGGCTGACACTGGGGCAACTCGTCATATTTGTGCGAACAAGAAGATGTTCACTACCTACAATGAGGCTGCAAATGGTGAACAGCTTTTCATAGGAAATTCTTCTACTTCTACTGTGGCTGGACAAGGGAAAGTGATCTTGAAGATGACATCAGGGAAAGAACTGACCCTCAACAACGTGCTGCATGTACCTGACATCTGGAAGAATTTAGTTTCTGGTTCTTTGTTAAGTAAAAATGGTTTTAGGCTCATTTTTTAGTCTGATAAATTTGTGTTAACAAAGAGTGGTATGTATGTTGGTAAGGGATACATGAGTGATGGTCTCTTTAAGTTGAATGTAATGACAGTTGTACCGAAAGTTGCTATGAATAAGAATAACACATCTTTTGCTTATATTCTTGAGTCGAATTTATGGCATGGTAGATTAGGACATGTGAATTTTGATGCTTTGCGTAGATTAATTGGTTTAGATTATATACCAAAGTTTGAAATTAATCCTAATCATAAATGTGAAATTTGTGTAGAAGCGAAACTAACTAAGGCTCCATTTAAATCGGTTGAAAGGAAAACCGAACCTCTAGAATTAATTCATACAGATGTATGTGATCTTAAATTTATTCAAACTAGAGGAGGCAAAAAGTATTTTATAACATTTATCGATGATTGCACAAGATATTGTTATGTTTATTTACTTAGAAGTAAAGATGAAGTCTTAGAAATGTTTAAACTCTACAAAACAGAAGTTGAAAATCGACTTAGTAAAACCATTAAAATAGTTAGAAGTGATAGGGGTGGTGAATATGATGCACCATTAAATGAATTTTGTGCACAACATGGCATTATTCACCAAACTACAACACCTTATTCTCCACAACAAAATGGAATTGCTGAAAGGAAGAATAGAACCCTAAAAGAAATAATGAATGCCATGTTACTAAGTTCAGGCTTACCACAGAACTTGTGGGGGGAAGCAATATTGTCTGCTAATTATGTTCTTAACAGAATACCCCACAAGAAAACCAACAACACTCCTTATGAATTGTGGAAAAGTCGACCACCTTCCTACAAATACTTAAAAGTGTGGGGGTGTTTGGCAAAAGTTGAAGTTCCTGTTTCTAAAAAGACTAAGATTGGACCAAAAATAGTAGATTGTGTGTTTATTTGTTATGCTCAGAATAGTAGTGCATATTGGTTTCTGACTTATAAATCAGAAATACCTGATATAAATGTGAACACTATTATAGAATCAAGGAATGTTGTGTTTTTTGAACATGTCTTTCCTTACAAGAAAGGACAGGAATTAAGTTCACAGAAAAGAACTTATGATTGTACACAAAGTTAAGAGACTAATGACAATCAAACACAAGAGGCTAGTAATGGTCTCGACCAATAGGATTTACCTGATGATGAACCAAGATGAAGTAAGAGAGCAAGAACATCAAAATCCTTTGGTCCAGATTTCCTAACATACCTGTTAGAAAATGAACCTCAAAGCTTTAAGGAAACAATGATAGGTCCTGAAGCACCTTTGTGGAAAGAGGCTGTTAATAATGAAATTGAGTCCATTATGCAAAATCATACTTGGGAATTGGTGGATCTTCTACCAGGTTCTAAACCTCTTGGATATAAATGGATATTTAAGAGAAAAATGAAAGCAGATGGTTCAATAGACAAGTATAAAGCAAGACTTGTAGTAAAAGGTTATAGACAAAAGGAAGGTCTAGACTATTTTGACACATATTCCCCTGTGACTAGAATAACATCCATTCGTATGCTTATTGCTATAGCAGCGTTGTTTAATTTAGAGATACATCAAATGGATGTTAAGACAGCTTTCTTAAACGGTGATCTAAATGAAGAGATCTATATGGAGCAACCCGAAGGGTTTGTAGTGTCGGGCAAGAAAGAAAGTTTGTCGGCTTGTAAAGTCTCTTTATGGATTAAAACAAGCACCTAAGCAATGGCATAAAAAATTTGATCATGCAATGCTTACTAATGGGTTTAAGATAAACGAATGTGACAAATGCGTCTATGTTAAAAACACTGACCAAGGATATGTCATAGTTTGTCTTTATGTGGATGACATGCTTATCATTGGAAGTAGTCAAAACATAATCAAATCAACTAAGCAAATGCTTAACAAAAGATTTGATATGAAAGATATGGGGTCGCAGATGTTATATTAGGAATGAAAATTACTAAAACATCTGACGGATATGCATTATCTCAATCACATTATATTGAGAAAATTCTTGGTAAATTTATCAAGGATGATATGAATTTAGCTAAAACACCTGTAGACGTCAATCTTTATTTATCAAAAAATAAGGTGATGCAGTGTGTCTCAGTTAAAATACTCCCAAATCATTGGAAGTCTAATGTACCTAATGGATTGTACTCGTCCTGATATAGCTTATGCTATCGATAAATTGAGTAGGTACTCCAGCAATCCTGGAGAAGACCATTGGAAAGCAATCATTCGGGTTCTTAGATATCTAAGATTTACTCGTGATCATGGTTTGAACTTTACTCAATATCCAGCAGTACTCGAAGGATATTGTGATGCCAATTGGATATCGGATACTAAAGATTCAAGATCCACTAGTGGATATGTCTTTACTCTAGGAGGCACTGCTGTTTCTTGGAAATCTACGAAACAAACTTGCATCGCTCAATCCACAATGGAATCCGAGTTCATTGCTTTAGACAAAACAGGAGAAGAAGCAGAATGGCTTCGTCACTTCTTAGAAGACATTCCAATGTGGCCAAAACCTGTGCCAGCTATCTGCATTCATTGTGATAGTCAATCTGCAATAGGTAAGGCACAAAATCACATGTATAACGGTAAGTCACGACATATTCGTCGTCGACATAATACCGTTAACCAATTGTTGTCAAATGGAATAATCTCAATAGATTATATAAAATCTAAAGAGAATATTGCGGATCCGTTAACAAAAGGTTTGACAAAAGAGCTAGTGTATAGTTCATTGAAGGGGATGGGATTAAAGCTTATTACATAAGAGTTGTCATAATGGTAACCCTACTTATATGACTGGAGATCTTACCCATTCCTATGGTGAGAGTGATATCTGCAACATGTGTTGTCTACAGGGGTATAAGGATAAGCTTTGCTTTTAATGATTACTTATATCTTAATTGAGGCATAAGATCAAGACGAGTATAAGGAGATACTCACAATAAGAATCACCTATATGAGTGTCGAACTGGGGTCGGTTCTATGAGAATGAAGAGGTTAAATTCTCTATAAACACTCATGAAAACCAGGAGCGTTCGAGGCCAAAATGAACACAACAGTGAGAACCACGATGTGTTAGAAGATTTTTGTGTGAAATCTATTGTCTTGGCTTACACAAATGGCTGAACAATTCAAGCATCGCGTCTATTGGTTAGCCAGTAAGTCCGATAGTTATCATGGGAAGGTTCAAGGCCGAAAGCTACCTATTCTGATGCAAAGATATTTTTCGACTTATACTCTTTCGATAAAGTGTGAAATCTATTGTCTTGGCTTACACAAATGGCTGAACAATTCAAGGCATCGCGTCTATTGGGTTAGCCAGTAGTCCGATAGGTTATCATTAGGGAAGGTTCAAGGCCGAAAGCTACCTATTCTGATGCAAGATATTTTTCGACTTTATACTCTTTCGATAAGTCTGCATATTGTTGCATTTCCGTTGTCATCAAATTCCATTCATGTGGGGGATTGTGGGACATGGTTGGGAAATTCTAGGTAAAACCAGAATTTTTTCCTAACTTTGGTCTATTATTTAGATGGGACTCGAGCGTCAAATTTGGCGAGTCAAAGTGGTAACGCATTCTATGCCGCGTTGTGATTCACATGGTATATTTGGTTGTTCAAAACCATTACCGAGTGAATGGGAAATTGAAGCCAAAGTATGCTCCATGGAAATGGAGTTTTGATGGAAAATCCTTAAAGGTTTGAATAAGGTTTGTCCCACATTGATTTGGTGGGAAGTTTTGAATGGGTTTATAAGGCATGGGATTGGAACTTGGGGTGTGCCCCAAGGGGTACCCAAGTGTTTTAGAGATGGAGGTTATGGGCAAAATGGGCTAGACCCATTAGACCCAAAAATCACCACACGCGCGTGTTGCCGTTGCCGTCCTTCCGGTCGGTCGGGTGGACTGGGCTGGGCGCGGGTGCGTGGTGTGTGGTTGGGCTTGTCCGGCCCAATATCTATCTTTTTGGGTCAAAAACATTTGAATTTAATTTTATTTTTTGAAAAAATAAAATCCAGAATTCAAATTAATTCCGGAAATAAACTGATTTGAATTTGTTTAATTCAATACCAAACAGGTTTCATACCTGTTCAAACAGGTTTTCACCTGTTTAATTCAAAACCTACAGCCACCAATACATCTATAAATAAGAAAGCCCTCATTTGATGTTTTAACATTCAGAAATTTCGTACTTCACCTCTGCAAATTTATTCTTCATTTTGCTGCATTTAATTTTTGTGAAAAAGAGTATAAACACTTAGTGTGTTTGTTAGGCAAACAATTTGTAGTGTTGCTATTGTTTGTAGTTGATCATTTCATCCTGTGAGATAGATGTCCACATTCTGAAAGCACCGTGGAGAGGACGAATCTGTCTTAAGGATACAGTGTCAAATACTGGACTTGATCAGAATAATATTCAAGATATTAATCAAGTAAGTTATTTATTTATTTTCTGATTTTATTATTATTTATTTAAATCATATTTTAATTTTGTTTTGGTAACAAAATAAAATCTGTTTTTATTTATTTAATTCTATTTTTAGTTTGATTTTTGTAATCAAACATTTTTCTCTCATTTCCTTTATTTCTTTATATTCTAATTGTTGTTTAGTACATAACAAAATTTAATCTATTTAAATACAGTGAAAATTGTCTAATAATTGATTCAGATGTTAAAACTCAGGCCATCAACCTTGTGGTTGTAAGTTCAATCTAACCCTCCCAGACCCATCCAATGGGGACTAACTGAGCATACTTTTTACGATTTTGTGGGGTTTCAAGAGGGGAAAAAAAAACCCCTTTGTATATGTTTATTTTAAAGTAGCTCCAAAGCAACATTTTAATGATTTTCTTAATTTAAATAATTTTCATGAATTGTCCAAAATAGCCATTCTGTGAAGGTATAGTGAGTATCACATATTTGCATGATACTTATCACGTGTACTGTATTTTGTGCTGTTTGTATTAATCAAAACTTGCTAAATTAATTTGAGATATGACTTTAGGCTTGTTTGGTGCAACTTAAAAGCTGTTTATTTCAACTTTTAGCTTAATTTAAGCTACAATGGTATGTTTGGTAGAGCTTAAAATCACTTTTTGTAGCTTAAATTAAGCCAAAAAAGTGATTTTTGGCTAAGTGACTTCCGGGGTGCTTATTCATTCAGCTTAAGCGGGAAGCTAAAACTTGAGGGGAAAATTACTTAAATGCCAGAATAAAACCTTTTATTTGATTCAACGGCACATGCTTTGCAGGCAGAGGCAAGATGATGACAAGTGGGAACATCATGTTTACAAGGATAATGAACCTCAAGTTTCAAGTACGGTTTCTTGTGACATGATTGAATTCAACTAGAACTAGTGATTGCTGCTTTAGTTGCTTGAAACATATTTAAATATGTATGTGTATACTTGTATACAAATTGTCGCTTCTAAACATCGCTATTGTATCATTTTGATTGTATGTTAATGGTGCTTGAAGATCATAGAATTGGCAGTAAAGATCTTCGTCTGAAGCTCCAGAATAAGAGTGTCCAGCAAGAAAGTTAAGTGGAAATGGGTCTGTTTCAGGCGCAAGGGATCTGTGTGAAAAGCTCTCTGGCATGATGTACTCACAGCCTGTGAACACTGATCCTCCAAAGCCAGTACTTAAGGATAATAAACCTGTGAGGAAAAGTGTAATTGTTGAAGCCCCTGAACCACAAACCAAAAATGTTGCTAGTTCAGTCCCTAGGAAAAAGACTCAGCAAAAGACACAGACCCTCCATGTTTTATTTCTTCCCCTGCATTTTATTACAACTGTTATGAAGTATAAAATTCAATATATTCTGAGATGTGTGGTTATGATAGATCCGGATCGAAACTGTTGTACGCACACAGACACAGTTTATATTGAAAATAATATTTTTGTCATAACTACTACTACTCACACAGACATGTCATATAATTGGCACCATCATGTATTTTTTTCTTTCAGATTTTCTCGTGTTCAGGTGGTGAGTGTGACTTGGTTAACATCTTTGTATAGAAATGTATACTTTTCTGAGTATGAATTGCAGTTTTGCAGTTAATAGTAATTTCATTATTTCTCTTTTGGTGCGCTTGATTTTGAATTTGACTCGTAATGTGCTCATACTTTTCCAGAAGTATTTTCAGTCTTTTTATTTTACGTCTGTGTGTGATATGGAAATACACACATCCACACATAAATAGTTGAAGTTCTTGACAAGAATATATATTGTCATGATATGTTGATCATGTATTTTGTGGTCACTTCATTTCTTTCCATTGAAACTTATGTTGTGCTTGACTTAGCTGATTCATTAGCAATTTTCACGCCAATGCTGTACGCTTATTTTCGTTGTTCAGCTTGAAAAGTTTGATCCGTCCTTGGCATGAAATTAGGAAATGTTGCCATTGGAGGGATGGGAGGGAAGATTTGCACCGGTTGATACGGCCGAGCTACGGTGACATGGGTCGTGACAAACCGAACGGCGCTGAGCTGTTTTCTCTCCTAACACGGCCCTTCGGCTTCCTTTGCACGGCCAAAGAGGTTGGCCGGCCAGGTACGATCTAAGGCCTGACCGAGCTGTGACCTTGCAGACATTTGACAGGGCACACGATGATGTGAGACAACCGAGCTAAGGGTAGCCCGGGCTAGACTGAGGACGGGGCGAGGACCGGCATGCCTCTAACCGGTTAGCCGAGATGGACGGACTTCATATAACCAAGAACAAAGGTAGAACGAGGGGAGGCTGGTACGCCGCGCGACCGTTCAACCAGGATGGATCGGTCAAGAGTAGCTCGGCCATGGGAATCAGACTTTCGCTTCTACCTGGAGGGATAGGTCGGCGAGACATAGCTCGGTTGTGCTACGTGTGGTGGCAACTCTCTACAAGGGATAGGTCGCTCATGGTAATCCGGTTAGGTGTGCCACCTGGGCCAATGGCGTGAGGGAGAAGACATTTGCTCTAAGCACGCGTCAATACCGTTGGGCAGTTCTACGTGTACTGGTTGGAGGACAAGGCCTTTACACGCGTAAGGTGGTGAGAGGCGAGCACTGCCACCTGTCCAAGGAAGGACAGAGAGGTAGTGCGCGCACAATCCTGAGGCTGCATGGCCAGCCTAGAAATAGGAGGGAAAGATGAACGTTAGAAGTAAGCAATCTGCGCCATCTGAAACACACACTCTCTCTCTACCAGCCTTCTTCCTCCTCAAGTGATCTGACTTGATCGTCGGAGGGTCTATCCGGCAAACCACCGCCGGGCAGCTCATCGTTTCTGTGTTGCCAGGTTAGACGCCATCACGAGAAGCTTGGAATCCAAGGAGTACAGAAAGCAGAGGATATTTCGCCCCCGTACAATTGGCACCGTCTGTGGGAATTTTTTGATACTGCACCCTTGTTCTTCGAGCTTCTTCGGCCATTTTGGCAAACAACGACGGTCCGTGTCGATGGTGTCACACCAGATGTCCGACAGGCCCCCCGAACAATGGCGGGCGAAACTTCTCTGCGAGGTGCGTGAGACAAACGCGGGAGGAGTACTGATCGCTCGAAGAGTCCAAAGGGCCGTCGGCGCGGGGGGAGTCCCGTGCACAACGCCTGGAGCACAAACTCAAAGACCAAGACGCCCTCATTCACAAGATGGCGGCAGAGATGGAGATGCTGAAACGCCAGATTAAGGGGAAGGGTGTTGCTGGAGAGGGCAACCTCAGTGAGCACACCCCGTCCCCGCGTTCTAGCTAGGGGAGTACTCATTCTCTCTCCATCACCAGGAACTATGGGGTTGGAGATTCTGACCCAAGAGAGGGTAGATCCCTCACTCGCGACAGCACTTACCGTCCTTCCCGCCCGTCGTCGACGTCGCGATACTCTGTCTCCACCCGTTCTAGAGACCTCAGGGATGTGTTGGAGGAGAAAGCGCGCCGTCGAGAGGCCCAAAGAATGCCGGCGTTGCAGAGGTTAAGCGTTCCAGTTCGTTGTAGCGAAGAAGTGGTGATGCCGGCGCCCAGGGTGATGGCCCCTGCGCTGGTGGACAAAGAGCTGGCGAGGCTAACAGCCACGCCGCTGTCTCCAGAGATCGAGAGTACGCCACTCCCCACCGAATTCCATCAGCCAAAGTTTACTTTGTACGACGGCAAGACGGATCCGTACATGCACGTGAGTCATTACCGGCAAGTAATGGCTAGCCACCGGCGCAATGATGCCCTAATGTGCCTCATATTCCCAGCAAGCTTGGGAGAGCTGGGCTTGAAATGGTTCGAAAGGCTCCCGGAGGGGAGTATCGAGGGGTGGCAGCAACTAGCGGAAGCCTTCGTCACCAGATTTAAAACCAACACTCGAACACTAAGGAGGTCACCATCTCCTGGGCGTCAAGATGGAATCTGGATGTTCGTTGAAGGCATACAATGCGAAGTACTGGGAAACTTACAACTTACCCTACCAATCTCGACTGCCCTACCAATCTGGCGATCACTCAGTACAAGCGGGGTCTCCCAGTCGGACATAGGCTGCGAGATTCGCTCACGATGCAATAGCCCACCACTATGGAGTCCTTGATGCAACGGATCAATGAGCACATCCGTGTGGAGGAAGATGCTGCCTCTGCGACCGAGAAAGCTAATCCAGTCGCGGCGGATAGAAAGGTGGCGAGGAAAGTTCACTCAGTCGGGCAGGAAGATAACCGCCCAAATGACCAGTCAAAAGATCAACGTCGTGGCCTAAACCGCGAAGACAGAAACAAAGGTCGCAGAAACGACTCAGCTGATGCTCCCCGTGACACAGCGGAAGATGCCAAGAGAAAATTGAAGGCGCAGACTGGAATCACCACGGTCTTTAAAATCCCTATTTACCGCATTTTGAGCGAGATCCGAGGTGAGCCTTTTGTCCGCTGGCCAGCCAAGTTGGGGAGTGCGCTGAGAGGCTTCAATTCAAAATATCGTTGCACCTTCCATGAGGAACGGGGGCACCGAACAGAGGACTGCTTGCCACTCAAACAACACTTGGAGGAATTAGTGGCGGCCGGGCATCTTGACCAATACATAGATGGGGGTATGAAGGCCGCACCATCGGGACAGACCAAACCAAACGGTCTAGCCGCCCTGGGCGCGACGCCGCAAGGTGTAATCAACGTCATCCATGGCATCATTGAACCGGCCAGGGCCTGTGAGCTGAGAGGGATGATCAAGAAGGCCGAGCACATGAGGGAAGTGCTCTCCGTTCAGCCCGCCGTGAAGAAGGCGAAGACCGAGGAGAAAGACGTCCTTACCTTTTCAAGCAAGGATTTGGAAAGGATCCAGATGCCCCACAATGATGCCCTAGTGGTAACTCTTCGCGTCAAAGACTTTGACATCAAGAGAATCTTGGTCGACCAGGGGAGTTCGGTCGAGATTATGTACTATGACGCCTTCAAGCAGATGAAGCTGGAGGACAAGGACTTGGTCCCTGCGACGTCTCCTTTGGTTGGATTCAACTCACAGCCAGAGTGGCCGGTGGGGAAGATCATATTGCCGGTCAAAGCGGGTTCAGTTGTGAAGCAGGTGGAATTCTGGGTGCTCAAGGTCCCATCTACTTACAACTTAATTTTGGGCAGGGGCTGGTTGCACGCCATGCAAGCAGTAGCGTCGACTTACCATCAGGTTTTGCGCTTTCCGGTGCCAACCGGACAAATAGAAGAAGTTTGGGGAGACCAAGTGATGGCAAAACAATGCTTCGTTGCAGTAAATGGCAGCCGAGCAGCCAAGGGGTTCGTCCAAATGATTGAGGGACCCGAGGGAAAGGAGGTCCTTGAAGACGTAGGTAGAAAGGCATAGGAAAAATCGGTCGAGGATTTGGTGGAAGTGCGCATCGACGAGAACGACCCAACTAAGTTCTTCCTCTTGGGATCATCTTTGTCTAGCGCCGAGCGGTTAGATTATGTCAACTTCTTAACTTCCAATTTGGAGGCTTTTGTGTGGACGCCTTACGATATGCCTAGCGTCGACCCGAGCTTCATTTTCCATCAGTTGAATGTCTTCCCCAATGCACAGCCAGTCATCCAAAGGACACACCGCTCAGCCTTGCACCATGCCGAGGTAGTGGCAGAGAAAGTGAAGAACCTGCTGGAAGCTGGGGCCATAGAAGAGGTGCAATACCCTCGGTGGATATCTAACACGGTGGTGGTTCCAAATAAGAATGGTAAGTGGCGAGTCTGCGTTGACTACAAGACGGTCAACCGTGCTTGCCCAAAGGATAGCTTCCCCTCCCTCGAATTGACCAGCTGGTGGACTTAACCGCTGGCCATCAGAGGTTTAGCTTCCTGGACGTGTATCGCGGCTACCACCAGATAGCTATGTATAAACCGGACCGAGAGATCACATCGTTCATTACTCCCCGAGGGTTGTATTGCTATAAAGTCATGCTGTTCGGGCTGAAAAACGCCGGAGCAACTTTTTAACGGATGGTGACAAAGATGTTCGCCCCATTGTTGGGCCGCACCATGGAGGCCTACATCGACGATATGGTGGTGAAGAGTAAGGAGAAATCTCAGCACCTCTCCGACCTAGCAGAGATGTTTGCTATACTTAAACGCCACAAGCTTCGTTTGAATGCCTCCAAATGCGCCTTCGGAGTCGGCACCGGGAAGTTTCTGGGTTTTCTGGTCACAAACCGAGGGATTGAAGCCGACCCATCACAGATCAAGGCTATACAAGACCTGGAGCGCCCAAACTCCACGAAGGATGTGCAACATCTTGCCAGGATGGCAGCCGTGCTGAACAGATTTATCAGCCGGTCTTCAAATCGTTGCAGGCCCTTCTTCAAAACTTTGAAGAACAAGTTCTTCTGGGATGACGAATGTGACCGTGCACTGGCAGACTTAAAAGTGTACCTCTCCTCAACCCCTATCTTAGTCACGCCTCGGCCGGGCGAAGAATTGTATCTCTACTTGGCAGTCTCTGAACATGCGGTGAGCGCCGTCCTAGTCCGCGCTGAAAGCATCCAGCACCTGCCCATTTTTTATGTAAGCAAGACTCTGCTTTCGGCCGAGACGAGATATCTTCCGCTGGAAAAATTAGCGCTGGCCCTGATGATGGCGTCGAGAAAGTTGGCACACTATTTTCATGCCCATACAATAGTTGTGCTAACCGAGTTTCCACTCAAAGTGCTCTTTGAAAAGGCAGACTTTACCGGGAGAATTTTGAAATGGGCCGTGGAATTAGGATAGTACGACATCAAGTTCCGCCCGCGCACCGCAATCAAGGCTCAAGCTCTCGCAGACTTTGTGGCGGAGTTCGCCCCTGGAACGCATCCAGTTTACCCGGTTGATTTGGCTGGCGCGGATTTAACACAGCTCATGGATCAGGCAATGAAGACAAGTGTTGGCTCGCAAGTGAAAGAAGGGCAAAAGGCGACCGAACTGACGAAGCCGGGTAACTCATTGGAAGACAGACTCAACGAAGCCAAGGAAAGAGACCAAAATGAGCCGATCAGAGACTTGGAATTGAGAAGCTCCCAAAACCCTTCTGATTGCTGGAAGCTGTTCATTGGCGAGATGTGGAAGCTCTTCGTCGATGGGGCATCCAACAGGCACGGGGCCAGGCTGGGTATCGTACTGACTTCTCCAGACGGGCTGATTATCGAGCAGGCAATTACGCTCTGCTTCCCTGCATCCAACAACGAGGCGGAGTATGAAGCCTTCCTTGCCGGGCTAAGAAGCGCATTGAGAATGAAAGCGTTAGGCCTTATGGTATTCAACGATTCCAAGCTGGTGGTCAATCAGGTCTCAGGGGAGTATGAGGCAAGGGATGAAAGAATGGCCAAGTATCAGGCCCTGGTGCGCCCAGAGATCAAGAAGTTCGACGCCATAAGAGTGGAACAGATCAACCGCGAAGAAAACAACATGGCTGATGAATTGGTCGGACTCGCTTCTGCTCAGACAGCTTTTCCTAACCCCTTGATGATAGAATTCTTACCTCGGCCAAGTATTGAGGAACCAGAAGCGACCGAGGCACTCTGCACCGACTTGGGTCCTTCCTGGATGGATCCCATCATCGCCTTCCTAAAAGATAGAGTTCTACCAGAAGAAAAGAAGGCGGCCAACAAGATCCGGGCCAAGTCATAGCAGTTTTGGCTCTCCCCGTCTGGAGCCTTATATAAGAAGTCTTTTACTGGGCCGTATCTGAAGTGTGTCCACCCCGCCAAGGTGGAAGCTTTTCTCTATGAGATCCATGAAGGCATCTGTGGCAGTCATACTGGGGGCAGATCTTTGGCTTATCGAGCAATTTCCCAAGGTTATTGGTGGTCGTGCATGCAGGCAGACGCCCAGAAATACGTTCGCAGGTGGGAAAAGTGTCAGAAGTTCGCTCACCAGATCCACCAGCCAGCTAGAGAATTGCTCCCCCTTATAAGTCCTTGGCCGTTCGCGCTTTGGGGGTTGGATATCGTTGGACCACTCCTAGCAGCACCGGGCAATCGCAATTTCTTCATTGCTGCCACTGACTACTTCACCAAGTGGGTTGAGGCCGAGCCACTGGCGACCATAAAGGAAAAGGATGTGAAGAAGTTTGTCTGGAAAAATGTTATCACTCGCTTCGGCATACCAAAGGCCCTCATCTCAGATAACAGCACCCAATTCGATGGGAAACTCTTTCGCGGATTTTGTGAAGAGTTGAAGATCGAATTCTACAATTCAACGCCGGCCTATCCTCAGTCAAATGGTCAAGCAGAGGCCTCAAACAAGACCATCCTGGACGAGCTGAAGAAGCGGCTTGAGAAGGCTAAAGGGAAGTGGGCTGAAGAACTCCCTAATGTACTCTGGGCATACCGCACTACGCCAAGACGGTCGACCGGAGAGACTCCGTTTGCCTTGGCCTATGGCATGGAAGCCGTTATCCCGCTGGAAATTGGCATGCCAACCATCCGGTCTGAAAGCTTCCAGCCATATTTGAACAATGAAGCAGTAGCATTGGAGTTAGACCTTGCCGAGGAAAGAAGGGAGCGGGCACTAATCTACATAGCGGCCTATCAGCAAGAACTCTCCAAGAAATACAACAAGGCTGTGCACCCCAGGCTGTTCAAGATCGGGGACTGGGTCTTAAGAAAAGTGCTGGGCAACACGGTGGTTCCAGGTGAAGGAAAGCTCGGTGCAAATTAGGAAGGACCGTATAAGGTGACTGGTCTCGCTGGCAAAGGGGCATACCATCTGGAAGATTTAGATGGCAAACCTGTCCCCAGACCGTGGAATGCAGCCAACCTTAAGATCTTTTACTTTTAAGATGTAATTGCTTTTATTGCGTAGCTTTCTAGACCTTTAGCCTTTTGGCATTTGATGTAAGTATAGCACTGCTTTTTGTAATAAAAAATAGCCCTCTTGTTGCTTTGTATTACATCTTTCTGTACAATGACACCGCAAGGATACAAGGCCACTATGGATGCCAGGGGCAAAGAGACCGACATGAATGGGACCGGACTGATTTTCTCTCGCCGGTATATAAGCGGACCGCACAAACAGTTGGTGTATTGTCCAGCGACATGATTGGCGTATGGTCCAATTCACATAAGGGCCGAGCTGGTTTTTGCTCGCCCAATTGGGATGTTGGCGTCATGACCAACTTAGATGAAATATCGGTGTTTTGCCCAATGTTAAGGCCGAGCTGACTTTGCTCGACCAAAAAGAAATGTTGGTGTTTTGTCCAACTAATAATAGTCGAGCTGACTTTGCTTGGCCAAGCGATATGTTGGCGCCTTGTCCAACTTACAAGAAGCCGAGCTGACTTTGCTCGGAGAAAATAAATATTGACGATCTATCCAACTCCAAGGCCAAGCTGATTTTGCTCGGCCATGTCGGAATATTGGTGTTTTGTCCAATATACTGGCCGAGCTGGTTTTACTCGGCCGAAGTGAAATAATTGTGATTTGTCCAACTTCCTTTAGGCCGAGCTGATTTTTGCCCGCACAAATACAAGACTTGAAGTGTTGTCAAAGCCAGAACGGCAGTGGTAATTTTTGCTCAGCCGAATGAAAATTTTTGGATTCATTCGAAAAATCGAGGAACCAAGCTGCCAGTTGATTCGTGAACATTTAAGTTGAAGAAATTCTGATAAGCTTGGCATATTACGCGGCATAGCCGACGTACCAGTTCTGATGCATTAAAGTTTGAATGAAGAAATTTTGCACGTGCCAACTGAACAGAAATGGGAGATAAACGAGCAAAAAGTTCAAATTTCATTGATCAAGGAAATGCATTACAAGTGAGGGGCCTAGCTCGGTTACATTCAAAAAAGAAAGATAGGAAACAAAAAAACAAAGCAAGGAAAATAGAAGAGAACATCTTCAATCCAATTCAAGGTCGACCGTCTGCTCGGCGACTTCCACAGTTTGCTCAGCGACCACCGCAGTGTGCTCAGGCAAGCCTTCTTCTGCCTCATCGCCAGCGCCCTCCTCCACAGCAACCTCCCGATCAGCCACTTGATCTTCCGCATCTTGAGATGCTTCAGGAGAAGTTTGCTCGGTTTGTTTCACGGCGGCGGCTTCTGCCTCGGCTTCCTTTCTGGCCTCCTCTATGAGCCTTTTCTGCGTGGCGGTTGCATAAGCCTGCATATAGTGCGGTATGAAGGCAGCAGGTGGATTTAGGAATGAAAATCCTAAGTGATTCGTGATTAGATCAAGATTAAAATATTCCAAATCCCAATAATCCAAAACACATAATCTAAATCAACAAGCACTTACGAAAGTGATTTAGATTGTTTGTTTTTCGGAATAAACAATAAATCGACACAAACGATTTTTTACGTGGAAAAAACCACAATTGAAGAACCTTCCATTGTAATCAAAAACCACGGGTGAAACGCCACTAATCAATCCACTACTGAAGGAAGAAAGATTACAAAGATAATACACAATTACCCAACTCAGTCAATTTGCCTTTGAATCTTCTGTAACTCTTTCACCACGCCTTCGTCTCGGAATTGATCAATCCTGAAGTTGAATCCACAATCTTCAATCGTCGAATTAACGACTACGTACAGAATTAAACGCCTTTTGAAACTATACGTTTGAATCTTCAGAATCCACCGAAGATAACTCTCTCTCTTGAATTTAAAGTATCAAACTCCTTGATGTATGAATCTTAGATCATGAGTAAAGAACTCTCTCAAAACATCAAGGAAAACTCTCAAAAATCTCCAGAGGAAAACCTCAAACAAAACCTTAGAAAACCTTAAACAAGATCTAGGAGCAGTAATCCTAAAAATATCCTAAACAGATATAAATAGGCAACTGAGCCCACGATCTCCGCTCGAGCGCCCAACAGCTCGCTCGAGCAGCTTCAACAAAAGATGCGTGCGACAACACAGTGGTCCGCTCGAGCGCGAAATCACACACTCCAGTACTTTTACAGACTTGTCAAACTACTGAGAAACCACAAACTCCGCTCGAGCGCCAAAGACCCCGCTCGAGCGGGAAAGACAAAAATGCAGGAAAAAATACAATTTTAACAACTCAAAGTTTTGTACCCGGATTTGACAATAAAGGGACCTAACAATCTCCCCCTTTGTCAATTCCCGGACAAAACCTTTCTAAACAATTTTCCTTAAAACAAACGCACTAAACAAGATTAAAAACAAAGGAAAAAAAAAACTCTAAACTTAAAACAATCTTGTCATGAACAATCCACCCATCCCACTTCATCTAACATTTACCTGTGTAAAAATAACCAACACACCAAAACAAAACAAAACTGTGGAATAACATAAGAAGTGATAAAAAGATACAATGATATCCACAATAAGAGCAAAGCAAACTGGAATGTAAATCATGCTATCCAAATATCCAAAATACCAATGTTATCCAAAATACCAATGTATCATGCCAATCAAAATATCCAAATATCAAAACGACAAAAGAGATGTACCAATATCTCATGTACAAATATACCAAAAACTCTCCCCCTTTTTGGCCGGGAAGCAACAAGAAAACACAAAGATCATGCATCCGGAGGAGGTGGTGGCTGCTGAATCTGAAGTAGGGAAATGATGTGGGCTAGCTGAGTGGTAGTCTGGAAGGCAGTCTGCTCCAAGTGACCAAGACGGCCATCAAACGCATCGAAGCGTGCATCCAGAAGGTCTAATCGCCGGGTCACAGCCTCTTCGAAATGCTGAAGCTAATCATGAAGAGCTCGAGATAGAACAGCAGGCTCCTCACCATCTGCAGCAGTAGCATCAAACTCGGCTTCCTCAGCTAGTCCAGCGGCTACACCTGCAGAAGTACCTGCGCGAGAGGACTCCCCGTTAACATGAGCTCGACTTTGAGACACGGTCTTTTTAGTGAAAGGTCTGGAGGGGAAGGCAAACTCATCATCCTCAAATACCGGGATCTCAAGAGAAGACAAAAGCCAGTTGATCAGACAACCATAAGGAAGGCCTAATTGTTTATTCCCAAAAACACCTATCATCTTTTTAATAATCAAGGTGGCGAGATCTATGGACATGTGACGGGAGAGACAAAACAAAACAAAGCCTTGGTCTTGATTAATTTCGGAGGAGTGGGTGGTCACAAGAATGTTGGCACAAACAATAAGATTAAGCAATCTAAACTCCGGAAGGAGTTCAAACTGTTTAATCAATGCACCGGGAGGCCAAGGACGGGAAGCACCACACAACACCTCAGTCACATGAGTAAAATCACAGGTAGGACGTCCTGGAACTGGAAAAGGATAGTGCACAGGAGAGCCTCTCTCAATCTGAAGAAGCTGGTGAATGAGGTCAGAGGTGACAGAAATGGATTTTGACCGAACCCAAGTAGTGAATGAAGGCTCAATGTCACTAATTTGCTCCATATTACAATAAAATTCTCGAACCCAGTCGAGATTTTGACACCCAGAAAAAGATAACACCAAATCACCACCAAGAGGGTCAAATAATGGACGGATGGGTATGGACTCGAAAGTATTAGGCTGGACATTACGTTCTAAGTGAACAGTCCGAGCCTCAAAAGATTTATGAAACAATTTGGCCTGTTTGGCTGTCTGAAACCTCTCAATATTAAAGGTAGGACGAGACACTGTGGCCTTTCGGCGCTTAGGGGCAGACATGATGAGGGAAGACACAACTACACCCAAAAAAGAGTAAGACAGACAAGAAACACCCAACCAAACCCCCAAATCCAAACCAAACCCCACAGAAAGAATACCATTAGTCCATTAAACAGTTCATCAATAAGAAATGAAGAAAGCCATTAATGAAAACAGGGCACAAAGGCAACAGGATATTAACATAAAAACATCAATGTATGGAACAATATAGAGAAAACAAAGGACAATATCACAATGGCAATATATGGATATGGAAATGAAATCCCCAATTGTTAAACTCTAACAAAACATTCCAAACACACAATGGCAATAGATGTATAAAAAATGAAATCCCCAATGTGCAATGCTAAACATCAAGCATGAGACCAAAGAGCTTGTAAAACAAAACCAATACCCCCCAAATCCACACTATTTGATACCCAAGTGAGCACTTCGAACTCAAACCCAACAAAAATCATGAAGACATGAGACCACACAAAAAAAAAAAAAAACAATCATAAACCCTAGGTCTAAGACACAACAATGAAATGCACCATGAGAAAGATAGTACTACTCAGTGAAAGTGTGTGAGAGAAAGGGGAAAAAAATGAAACCCAAAACACCCAAAACCCCGAAATACAACCTCCAAAAGTGCCGAAATTACAAAAAAAAAAAAAAACAGAGAAGAAGAGAGGAAACAACTTACCAAAGGTGAAATCAGCAAGGAAGAGGAAGAAGGAAGGAGGAATCGAGCCCAATAGTTGCATAAGCCAAACCCTAGGTCGGAGAATGTGAAAAGGGGAAAAAAAAGACTTGAAGAGTCGAAAGAGGGAATGTTATACAAACTTGGTCCGCTCGAGCGCGAGACAAGGCAAACTGAATCCGCTTAAGCACGAATAAGGAAGCTCGAGCGCAAAAATACCTCTCCCAGAACTGTAAAACCAAGAACAAAGTGCTGTAGGTCCAAAAAATACGCTCGAGCGTGAATCAATCCGCTCGAGCGGAAAAGTTTTTTTTTTTTAAATAAAAAACAAGATACTCAATATCTAGAAGAGAGACCTAGAACAAGAGTAGAAGATCACATTTGACCAAAAAGAATACTAAGATGAAATAATCTGCAATTCATGAATTCTGTAAACTTGCAAAAATTAAAAAAAACAATGACACTGGAAATCATGAGCAAAGCAGATAAAATATAATCAGTGATCATAAGCTACATGAGAATGAACAACTCAAAATCCAACATGAGAGCTCACAAAATAAAGTGTGTGTGTGCAATCCATGAGAGTCCACTGAGCTAGAGTTAATCCTAGTAGTGATCGGATGGCTGGACCTCCAGCAAGAGTAACTGAATATCACAGAGAAAAGTCAAACCACTAGGAATCACGGGGTATTTGTTGAGTAAATGCGGAGGCTCCCCCTCAATCAATGAGTCCTTTTTTTTTTTTTAAATTTTTCTTTCTTGTGGGCACTCACTGGTGGCATTCACGCTCAAGAGTATGGAAACCAAACCAGAGAAGAATGAAATCATAAAGGATGGCCTGGTTGGTGCCTCTGAGGTAGCCTTTTCCTAATGCCCGGACTTCAAGGAACTGAGGGAGAAACCGTGGAAGTGAAAATAGATAGTAGATGGTTAAGAAACTCAACATCACCCATGATATACTAGTATTGGTCAATTCCACTGTAAGTACAAGAAACACTGTTAGTGGTCCATAGAGAACTTTGATCACTTATGCGGAAACCCCTGCAGCAATTTATCTCAAGGATGTGTACAGAATGAGATCATGAGGTTAATGAGCATGGGCATTCAAAATGAGCTATGAACAATGAACAATGAGATCTTGTAAGCAACATGAGTAGTGTACATAAAAAGTTGGATGCAAGAAAAACAGAAATCAATGATAATGAGATTATAGCATCCAAGCACTCATAAGCCAAACACTTACACCTACTCAAGAACAAGTAACACTCTAGTGATCGAGCATGACACCCAAGGTCTTTCTAAGGAACTCAAACCGAAGAAGATCAAGGGGTTTTGTAAAAATATCAGCTTTTTGATGCTCAGTGGTACATGTTCAAGAACAACAAGGCCTTCTTCCACTAACTCTCGAATAAAATGATGACGAATGTCAATGTGTTTGGTGCGAGAGTGTTGGACAGGATTTTTTGAAATGTTTATGGCACTTGTGTTATCACAAAAAAGAGTGAGAGTGTTTTGTTCTATCCCATAATCATGAAGCATTTGCTTCATCCACAACATTTGTGCACAACAACTCCTGCAGCAATGTACTCAGCCTCAGCAGTCGAAAGAGAGATGGCATTTTGCTTTTTACTATGCCAGGAAACCAGATTATTCCCAAGGTAAAAACACCCCCCGGATGTACTTTTCCTATCATCAGCACACCCTGCCCAGTCGGCATCAAAAAACCAGTAATTTCAGCTGTAGTATCAGTGGAAAACCAAACCCCATACCCAAGGTCCCATTAACATATTTGATGATGCGTTTGACCGCAAGAAGGTGAGACTCTTTAGGACTGGCTTGGTAACGGGCACAAACACCGACACTAAAAGAAATATCAGGACGACTGGCTGTCAGATACAAAAGACTCCCTATCATACTCCTATAAAGGGTAGGATCAACATCAATACCAGAGGAATCTTTGGAGAGGTGAAGACTGGTGCTCATGGGAGTACGTGCATGTTTGGCAGACTCAAGACCAAACTTGGACACAAGATTTTTGGCATACTTAGACTGAGAAACAAACATACCCGAAGGAGACTGTTTAATTTGAAGACCCAAGAAATACGACAACTTCCCCATCACGCTCATCTCAAACTCATGTGTCATGCAATCCGAAAAATATTTCACAAGATGTTCAGCAGTAGATCCAAACACAATATCATCAACATATATCTGAGCAACAAGAATATGAGACTTAGTATGTTTCACAAATAATGTCTTATCCACACTACCCCTTTGAAAATCATTATCAAGAAGAAAGGTAGTAAGTCTATCATACCAAGCCCGAGGGGCTTGTTTCAACCCATACAAAGCCTTGTCTAACTTGTAGACATGATTAGGACATTTAGGGTCCTCAAACCCTTTTGGTTGCTCAACATATGCCTCTTCTTTCAAGTACCCATTCAGAAAGGCACTTTTCACATCCATTTGAAACAATTTAAAGCCAAGAAAACAAGCAACACCAAGCAAAATACGAATAGATTCGAGACGTGCAACTGGGGCAAACGTCTCATCATAGTCAACACCCTCTACTTGTGTGTAGCCTTGAGCAACCAACCTAGCTTTATTCCTAACAACAGTACCATTCTCATCAGATTTATTTTTAAAGATCCACTTGGTACCTATCACATTCATGTCTCTAGGTCTGGGAACTAGAGTCCAAACTTTGTTACGTTCAAATTGACCTAATTCTTCATGCATAGCATTGACCCAACTATCATCTAGCAAGGCCTCTTTAAAATTCTTAGGTTCAATTAATGAAACATAACACATATGTGATACCTCATCCCGAATCTGTCTTCGGGTTTTCATACGATCCGAAACACTTCCAATCACCTGTTGAGCTGGATGATTCAGTTTCACCCTTGCTGATGGTTTAAGCTCAGGACTTGCGGTGACAGAAGCAACAGGAGTGATGTCCCTTTGAGCACTCTTTGGACTTGAACTTACCTGTGAGGATGGTGCTGTATCAATTTCTTGTGATTGGACCGCAGCTTCTCCTTGATTTTGTGGTTCAGTATCCAAGATTGGAGACTCACCATTGTCATCCTCATTTGTTGCTGGAGTAGGTGCACCTGTGTCATCTATAACCACATTGATAGATTCCATTAAAGATGAAGTTCGCAGGTTATAGACTCGAAAAGCCCTACTGTTGGTTGAATACCCTAGAAAAATACCTTCATCACTTCGGGAGTCAAATTTGCCCAAGGGCTCCCTATCTTTGAAGATGTAACATTTACTCCCAAAAGTTTTGAAGTATTTTACATTAGGTTTCAATCCCTTCCACAATTCATATGGAGTTTGTAAAGTGCCGGGCCTTAAATACACGCGATTTATGACATAAACCGCAGTATTTAGGGCTTCAGCCCAAAACTTTGGAGGAAGTTGCTTACTAAGGAGCATGACCCTAGCCATTTCTTGAACAACTCTGTTCTTCCTCTCAACCACTCCATTTTGTTGTGGAGTAATAGGTGCAGAAAATTCATGCTTAATTCCATGCATATCACAAAAATCCGAAAACGAACTATTTTCAAATTCACGACCATGATCAGTTCGGATTCTTATGATACGCCCAATGGAAACACCTTGTTCATTTTGGATTTTAAGGACTAAAGCCTGGAAAGCATCAAACGTATCAGATTTTTCCCTTTAAAAATTTACCCAAGAAAACCGAGTAAAATCATCAACAGTTAGAAAAATGTATCTTTTACCTCCAATGCTTTCAGTACGAGTAGGACCCATTAAATCCATGTGAACCAATTCAAGAGAACGTTTGGTTGTAAATCTGTTCACCTTTTTATGAGGGGCACAGGTTTGCTTTCCAAGTTGACATGGTCCACACACATGGCTCAAATTCTTACCCAGTTAGGTACTCCTCTCACAAGCTCTTTGTTGGCTATCTTAGTTAGGTCTTTGAAATTCATGTGACCTAATCTTTGATGCCACAAATCAATGTTACTTATGATGGCAAAGTGACAAGTGAGATCATCAGTAGTAACAATCCCATAGCAATTGTCAGATGTGCGAACCGCATGTAAGACAGTATTTCCCTTTTTATCCAAAATTTCACATTTATTTTTTGAAAACAATACTTCATGATGGGAATCACACATTTGACTAATGCTTAAAAGATTTGCTTTAAGACCATCAACAAGTAGAGCATTATCCAGTTTGGGAAGACCAGCAACACTTATAGAGCCCTTACCAATGACTCTAGAAGTGCCGCCATCTCCAAAGGTAACAATTCCTCCTTCATATTTTTCAAGAGAGGTGAAGTAGGATTTGTTACCGGACATGTGACGAGAGCAGCCACTATCAAGATACCACATGTGTGAGTCACGTGCTTTTAAGGCAGTGTGAACAACTAAACAAGTCAAATCATCTTTCCTTACCCAAATCCTTTTGGTCTTGGTCAATGTCTTGGCGTTGTGAACACCCTCATGAATCTTGGTATTCCGCCTAGACATGTAAGGTTGTCTCCTAACCCAAAATGTATTCGAATTTCTACCCTTTTGAGACACCTTACCAAACAGTTCATAGCAATAAGGACGAATGTGGCCATACCTACCACAATGATGACAAATAAAAACAGGTTTTACCTCCTTTTTGTTGATCTTACCCACTTTCGGTAGATGAAGAGAGGAATCATCCTGGTCTACCTTCAACTTTCCTTTTGCTTGAGTCTTCAGGTTATGTGAGGTAGAGGCCTGTCCCTTGTGAGCTGTTGCACCATAGCCTAGCCCACTTTTGTCACAACCCATTTGTTGAGACCCGAGGATGTCTTCTAGAGATTTGGAACCTTTGTTCCACATGGAGATTGTTGCTCTAGCAATACGAAGTTCTTCATCTTTCTGACAGACTATCTCTTCCAATTTAGCTTGTGACATCTCAAGACTTTCAAGCTTTTCTTCATATGTGGAATACACCTTCAGAAGTTCATTCCTTTCAGTTTCACAGGATAGTAGTTTTCCACATAAGTCTTGCCTGTCACTCGAGATCTTGATGATATTCTGCTTTGCTGCTACAAGTTCTCCTTTCAGCCTGACATTCTCACTCTCACATGTTTTGAGCTTGAGAGAGAGTTTGTCGTTGATTTTGGACAAATTCAGAGATTCCTCGTACAACTTTTCGTAAGCTTGTTGTAGTTCTTCGCCATTGACCTCATCATTGTCTTCAGATGTTTCATCATCCTCTTTTTGCTCTTCATTCTGCTTGACTTCATCCAATCTAGCAACTAAGACAGGGAAGTTGCTGGATGGTGGGGAAGGTGAATCTCCTCTTTCATGGAATTGGCTCAGAATTTCCCATGCGTCTTTAGCCTTTGTGCAGTGAGCAACTCGTTGCTGTTCTTCATAGGAAATTGCTCCACGAATAGTAATCAGGGCTCTCTGGTTGCCCGGATTGTCTGCACTTTCTGTATCTTCTTCAATGGCTTGCCAACCTTCTGGTTCAAAAGCTCTCAGAAAAGCTCTCATTCTGATTTTCCAATACAGGTAGTTAGTCCCATCAAAGGTGGGAGCATGATGCAAGTTCTGACCACGAGCTAAATCCGATGGCTTTGGAAGAGGTTGAGCGAAAGAGGACCAAAAAGCCATGAAAGCACTATCCCCGTCTTCACCGGATTCAGGTTCTTCGGGTTCTTGTTCCGACCCGCTTTCATCATCCCAAGTCACAGTGTAAACTTTCTTTCGATTCTTTTTCGAAGGGCATTCAAGGGCAATATGACCAAACCTTTGACATTCATAGCACTTTACCCCTTGCCCCTTTACAATCTTCTTTTCAGTTTTTTGAGCAAATTTTGGTGGAAAAGTTTTGGGTTTTTCATTACTCTTGTCTTTTGAAATAGGGTCTCTGAAATTAGGCTTCTTTTTCTTCAAAAATTTTTAAACTGTTTTGTAAGCATAGCCGTCATCTCAGACTCTAAATCAAATTCAGTCTCCGGAGTTTTTGCAGTCTCATGAGCACTAGTGAAAGCCACACTTTCTTTTTGTTTTTTCTTTGAAATCTGGTGGGCTTCATAAGTCTGCAAGTTTCCAACCAATTGATCAAGCTTGAGGGTATCAACATTCTGAGCCTCCTCAATGGCTGTCACTTTTGATTGGAACCTCTCGGGTAAAGACCTCAAAATTTTTCCAACCACTTTAGCTTCTGGGATTTTTTCACCGAGTGTGAAACAGGAATTAACGATATCACTAAGTTTTGCATAGAAATCATCAAACGTCTCATCATCCCGCATAAAAAGGATTTCAAAGGCAGATGTGAGACGTTGAAGTTTTGACCTTTTGACAGAGGTAGTACCTTCGTGAATCGTTTCAAGAATATCCCAAGCCTCTTTTGCTACCTCACACGTGCAGATACGACGAAATTCTTCAGGTGTGACGGAGCAAAACAGGGAATTGAGAGCCTTACTGTTCCAACTCGAGTTTTGGTAATCAGTTGTGTCTCATTTATCAAGGGGTTTAGGAATATCTACACCATCAATGGTGACAATAGGTTCACTCCACCCATAGATCACGCAGTGCCAAACTTTCTCATCGTTGGATTTTAAAAACGCTCTCATACGAGCTTTCCAATAAGAATAGTTTGTACCGTCAAGTAAAGGAGGTCCATGAGTCGAGTTACCTTCACGAATAGAATCCATAATACTAGTCACACAAAATCACACTCCTATAGTTTTGATAAAACAAAGAGTGACATGCTCTGATACCAATTGAAAAATCCTAAGTGATTCGTGATTAGATCAAGATTAAAATATTCCAAATCCCAATAATCCAAAACACACAATCTAAATCAACAAGCACTTACGAAAGTGATTTAGATTGTTTGTTTTTTGGAATAAACAATAAATCGACACAAACGATTTTTTACGTAGAAAAAACCACAATTGAAGAACCTTCAATTGTAATCAAAAACCACGGGCGAAACGCCACTAATCAATCCACTACTGAAGGAAGAAAGATTACAAAGATAATACACAAATTACCCAACTCAGTCAATTTGCCTTCGAATCTTCTGTAACTCTTTCACCACGCCTTCGTCTCGGAATTGATCAATCCTGAAGTTGAATCCACAATCTTCAATTGTCGAATTAACGACTACGTACAGAATCAAACGCCTTTTGAAACTATACGTTTGAATCTTCGGAATCCACCGAAGATAACTCTCGCTCTTGAATTTAAAGTATCAAACTCCTTGATGTATGAATCTTAGATCATGAGTAAAGAACTCTCTCAAAACATCAAGGAAAACTCTCAAAAATCTCCAGAGGAAAACCTCAAACAAAACCTTAGAAAACCTTAAACAAGATCTAGGAGCAGTAATCCTAAAAATATCCTAAACAGATATAAATAGGCAACTGAGTCCGCGATCTCCGCTCGAGCGCCCAACAGCCCGCTCGAGCGGCTTCAACAAAAGATGTGTGCGACAACACAGTGGTCCGCTTGAGCGCTTGAGAGCCCGCTCGAGCGCGAAATCACACATTCCAGTACTTTTACAGACCTGTCAAATTACTGAGAAGCCACAAACTCCGCTCGAGCGCCAAAGACCCCGCTCGAGCGGGAAAGACAAAAATGCGGGAAAAAATACAATTTTAACAACTCAAAGTTTTGTACTCGGATTTCACAATAAAGGGACCTAACAAGGAACATATCAGCGTCTTGACCAAGGCCAACTTTCTCCACGACAGCTTTCCAACCGCACTGGAAAAAGATGTCCTTGGTCACCTGCACTTGTCGTTCATACGTTTTCTCGCCTTGAGCATAGCCCCTGTCTTCAGCGTCGTCGATCGCCTTTTCTTTCTCCTCCTTATGGGCATTGCGTAATTTCCTCAGCTCGGTGAGGTACCGGGCCTTCGTTGACTTCACAGCCCGCTGTTTGTCCGCTTCAGCTCGGTCAACCTTCTAGCTGAGGTCATCTCTCTCGGCCACAACTGCCTCATGCGCAGCCTTAAGCTTCGCTATCTCGGCCGCTTGGGCCTTGTTCTCAGCGATGACATCATGCAGACTCTGCCGCACAGCGATCATGCGCTCATGGGCGAGATAGTTCTTTTGCGCGGCCTGCAAACAAGCGAAAGATTGTTAGCATTAAGAAAATCGAGCAAAAACCGGGCAACGACTGGGGAAAAAAAAAAAAAAAGAAGAGTGACAATTTACCAGTACTATGGATTTCGCCGTCGAGCGGAGGACCTTCAGGTCGGAAAGCTCGTCATGTTTTTTCATGTCGGCGGGTAGGATCAACCCCTTGGTCATGTTAAAACCGAGCGAGTAATCCTTGTCCGCGTAGACAGAGTCTGCTGCAGAAACAGCACGGCCCTTATATTTGAATTCTGGCGACCAGACTAGGGAGGCACTTGGGCTCTTGGATGGCCCGCTAATTTGTTGTTCGGTCTAATCCCCGAGATCTGTCAAAGCTTGCTTGGTGGAGTCCTCATCCACCAGATGTTGACCGGTCAGATCCTTCCTCGGCCGCTTCTTCGGCCGGCCAGCTGGTTGTTCGCTGGCCAGAGCCAGCACAGCACCTTCTTTCTGCCCAGCGGGAGTTAAAGATGTTCCCCCAGTTGCCTCCGGTGGTTGGGCCCACTTTCCTCACCGGTGATCATGGACTTGATTGCCCGGATTTTCGCCATTTCTTGCTCGGCAGTGAGAGGAACAAGTCTGATCGGCGGAAGATTTGGGTCAGGTTCTGGGGATGGAGCACGAAGAAAGTCGGTGACCCGGCTTTTGCGCGGCGCTTTGTAGTTGTAGGTCGGTTCAAAGCCGAGCAGCTTTGATGATTCTCTTTCTTCTTCTGGATGACGCAGTAAGACTCGTATGGCCTCTTGATTAGCCCGGCAGTAGTCTTCTGCTAAGTGCTTGTAATCTGCAAAAAGAGGACAAGTGTTAGATCGGTATAAAGAGAAACTGATGCAGAAAGAAGATAGTGCGGTTAGTCGAGCTACTCACCAGCACTGCCAAAATCCTTCCTAATGTACCAGCCTGGTATGGGTGCCTCGGTGTCCTCGTAATTACCGGACACCCACAGGAAGTCATCATTATTGGCCTCCTTGTCCGGGTTGCCCTCGATGAGTTTTGCTCGGCCCTTCTTTACTTTTAGGTACCAGCAACACCCACCTTTATTTTTACTGAGACTGTATTGATGGAATATTTCAGCAAGACCGAGATTGAGACCAAGCCTCCGGTTTAACTCGGCCATGCCGTTTATTATCTTTTATGTGTTGTTCGACACTTGGGTTGGACAAAGCCTTGTCTGCCTCAAAAATTCGCAGATCAAGGGTTGGACTGGGAAGCGAAGTCCTCCTTCGACTATGGACACGACCGTGAAGGGGCACCGGTCTAGGTCGCCCCAAGGGGTATCTTCCTTCTTGGCCAGCTCTAAAACGACATCGTCTGGAATGTTGTACTCCCTACGAAACTCGGCTAGCACACCGGGCGAGCTCACCATAAATCGGTACTTCCCCATCTATCTCGGTTTCATTTGGTGATTTAATTTGTATCTCGGTCAAAAATGTTGGTGTATTTTCTCGGACTTTGAGCTCCACCATGGACTGGCCTGGTCGGTCCTAGTTTGTTCTGCATTGTTAAAAAATAAGCCCAAGGGTTAGCACGGCATAAATTGCACAGCTCATATTGGAACTCTTAGATTGGAGAAAGGTTTTTGGGAGTTTGGTTGGTCTAACCCCTATCTCGGCTCGACTGCATGGCTGATTTAGCCCTCCTGGTTTGGTTCTGATTCTATTTTCGGCTCGGTCAAGGCCCAAGAAGAAAATTCGAACAAGTGTTAGCTCAGTTCAGTCCTATTTACCAGTCTAATTGAGTATTCAGCTCGGTCAAAGCCCCAAATAGAAGCCACAAACTAGTTTTGCTCGGTTAGAGCTCTACCTATTGATCTAAATGAGCATTTAGCTCGATTCTGTCCAGTGTTCATCCAGTTCATCCCAAAAATGAGGCTCAGTCGTTCGAACCAAGGAGGAACAAGGGGCACGAAAGCCCCATGCATTCCTATAGTTTCCATTTGCCCTAGTTTGTACGAGCTCTAAGCAAAGGGAGGGAGCCCTAATGGTCCTAAGCAAAGAACTTGAAGAACAAAAGCACAAAAAATGAAGAACAAATATGAAGATATGGGAAATGGAAACGGAAAATGCAGTAAAGGGGTAGAGAACTCACCAAAAGCAGATGCGAAGCAAAGTAGGCCTCACGAGCTTGGGTACGACCTGTGCAGAAGCAAGAATGGATGAATGTGGAGATGGAGGCTTGGAGGGAACGATTAGAGAGCTTAGGGGCTAGGGTTTTGGCTTGAAGGAGAAAATGAACAGTAAGGGTTGGGGTGACTCTTCATTCGTGCATAAAACGGGGGGAAAACCCAAGCGACGGCAGCCGTTTGAATTCTGCGCATGGGAAGACAGGTGGGTTGTATGGCCCAATGGCGTGAGGCCACGTGGCACTGAGGGCGCGGCTGTCAGTACGGCCGTACGACCCTTGACAAGACTACTAAGGCATTGGCCGACCAAATGGGATAGCTCGGCAACGGATTTGATTCCAACCGCGCTCAGCTTGTACTGACGCAACTCGAGGACCGTAAGCTCGGTCATGGTGGTAACCCTAATCACGATTAGCTCGGATGGGATTAAGGGGAAATTGAGAGGGGAGATTTGCACTGGTTGATACGGCCGAGCTACGGTGACACGGGTCGTGACAAACCGAATGGCGCCGAGCTGTTTTCTCTCCTAACACGGCCCTTCGGCTTCCTTTGCACGGCCAAAGAGGTTGGCCGGCCAGGCACGATCTAAGGCCTGACCGAGCAGTGACCTTGCAGACATTTGACAGGGCACACGGTGATATGAGACAACCGAGCTAAGGGTAGCCCAGGCTAGACTGAGGACGTCGCGAGGACCGGCATGCCTCTAACCGGTTAGCCGAGATGGATGGACTTCATATAACCAAGAACAAAGGTAGAACGGGGGGAGGCCGGTACACCGCGCGACCGTTCAACCAGGATGGACCGGTCAAGAGTAGTTCGGCCATGGGAATCGGACTTTTGCTTCTACCCGAAGGGATAGGTCGGCGAGACACAGCTCGGTTGTGCTACGTGTGGTGAAAACTCTCCACAAGGGATAGGCCGGTCATGGTAATCCGGTTATGTGTGCCACCTGGGCCAATAGCGTGAGGGAGAGGACATCTGCTCCAAGCACGCGTCAATACCGTTGGGCAGTTCTGCGTGTACTGGTTGGAGGACAAGGCCTTTACACGCGTAAGGTGGTGAGAGGCGAGCACTGCCACCTGTCCAGGGAAGGACAGCAGAGGTAGTGTGCGCACAATCCTGAGGCTGCATGGCCAGCCTAGAAATAGGAGGGGAAGATGAACGTTAGAGGTAAGCAATCTGCGCCATCTGAAACACACACTCTCTCTCTCTAACAGCCTTCTTCCTCCTCAAGTGATCTGACTTGATCGTCGGAGGGTCTATCCGGCAAACCACCGCCGGGCAGCTCACCGTTTCTGTATTGCCAGGTTAGGCGCCGTCACGAGAAGCTTGGAGTCCAAGGAGTACGGAAAGCAGAGGATATTTCGTCCCGGACTTTGGGACTCTTTTGTGCTTTGCCTCGGTTTGCGAACCAGGTTCTATTTTCTCTTCCCGAAGGGAGGGAGAGGTCTCGTAGACCATCTCTCAGTGGCCATAGGCTACTTTCCGTGGTCGTAGACTAGTGTTCCCGTTTGGAGACCAATTTTCAATTTTCGGAGCCGTCGGCCGTGCGCTTCGGTTCGGGATCGCTTAACTTTCTTCGTTTGCTCTGGTTTTTGGCACACACCTTGTTTTCTCTCTCTAGAGGGACACTGTGGCCTGGGAGACCACCTTCGTGGTCGAATGCCCCTTTCAATGCTTAACAGTCAGTTTTCAGGGCACCCGGCTGCGCGTTTTGGCCCCCGAACACTCGTTTTGCATCCGACTTGGTTCATTTTTGGCATGGACCCTATTTTTATTGTTTGGAAGATGGTACTAGGGTGGGAGACCACCTTTTCTTCTTGGAGACCACCTTGCTCTTCGTCGGCCAATTTTCTTGATAGGAGGCTGGTCTCCTTGGTTTTTGAGCCACATTTACTGGTCTCCCACCATACCACTAGCTTGCATTCAATGTGGAGACCACCAAATGGGGCTGTCGACCACCTTTCTTTGTGTTGACCCTTTTGACCTGGCTGGCCGACCACCTGAACTGGCTAGCCGACCACCTGAACTGGTCGGCCTACTCCCTCTAATTTTGTCTCTGTGAGTTGTTGCCAGCTGTGCCAGCTGGGAGGCACAGACTGCATCCTCCATACACGTGTATGGAGGATCTTTGCCCTTGTTTTTTAGCTTCTTTGAGAAGCTTTGGTCTCTTTTGGCTATAAAGGAAGGCCTCCCCCTCCTTTGCCATGGTTCAGATTTTGGTTAAGGTATAGCATACATATCTCTCTATATCTCTATATTTTGGGTTCAAAAGGGTCTTGTTCTTGCACCTTTGCATACCACCTCACAGCCTAACCCTTCCACCATTGCTTGGAGCTTCTTGGAGACCATTTTCAGAGGTTAAGAGGTTGAGTTTTTGGTCCAGAGTTGGCTGTCTTGCTGAGCTTCAAGGGTAACACACTATTTCCCTCTTTTAAGCCTTATTTTGATCCATCTCTTAGCCTTATTTGCATGCATATTTGAGCTTTGTTGTCAACTGAAAAAAGTCTTGTTTTGAGGTCCTTTTGATGTTTTTTTAAGGTCATTTTGTTGTTGGGGGTTATCTACCCCCTTGCATGCTTCATTTTGCCTTGTTTTGAGCCATGCCCTAAGGCCTTCGATTTAATTTTTGCTTGGCCTTTTGGCCACTGAAACCCAGCGGATTTTCAGTGTTTAGAATGCTGTTTTGAGGGCCTAAATTAGAGAGGGATGACCCTCTCTTTTGTTGTCTTATTTACTAGCATATTTGACCTTACAAAGGAGCCTTCATTTGGACACCTCCAAGCCTTGTTTTAGGCCCTTTTCAATGACTTTTAGGGCCTGCCTAGGCTCTTTCCAGAGTTGGTTTTGTCACCTTGGGTGTGTCCCTTGCATGTGTAGAATAACCCCTCTTATAGCCTATCAAATGAGCATGCCATTCTTGCATGCATTGATCATATTTCAGTGGGTTTTTGGGCTTTATTTGGCATGTCATGTCTCTGACTTTTGCTGGTTTGGTGGCCTCTTGAATGCTTCATATGCTTGTAGTGTAAATCATGTTCAGTAGCTCACATTGCATGTTGTTTTGGCCACTGATTTGGGCCTATTTGAGAGCTGCCCATATTGGTTTAAGTCCATCATTTGCATGTTGTTGCATGCTTGCCTTGCATGTTGTTACATACTTGGCTTATTAACATGTTGTTGCATGTTTAAGTGGTATTGCATTTCGCATGCACCTCTTGTTAAGTTGCCTAACATGTTGTTACATGTTTGCCTCACATGTTGTTACATGCTTGAATGTTGTCACATGCCTTGCATGTTTGCATGCTTGTTTAGGTTGCATTGCATTTGGCATGCTTGTTACTATTGGGGAGGGTGGCATTGCCATTAACATGCCCACGTTACATTAGTTTTGCTTGCATGTTTACATCCCTTGCCCCTTGATCAACCATGGTAGAGGTTGGGGGGCCCTTTTGTGTTGTGTGTATTTCATTTGATATTAAATGCACATTCGACACCTTTGGCCATCATGCATCGAAATGCGTGATTAGCGGCCTGAGGGTTGAGGACCATACTCCCTTGAGTCCATAACATGATAGGGAGGGTGGTCATGCATACATTTGGCTTGGTCCATAACATGATAGGGAGACTCGCCCCAGTGCCAGACGTGGAGAGCCCTCTTGGCGTGCCATTCTCCCGCCGCTTCGACGTTAGGTGTGTGCGGAGACCGCGGGAGTCTTTCATCTTCTTCCGCTGCTACTTTGACACCATCACCCCCGCGGAGGTATGTTCAACTTTAGAGTTTATTTAAACTTCGCTTTACACTGTATTTTCAATAACAGTAGATAACAAGCTGCATGCCATTTACAGATCACCTGGCAGCCATGGGCTCCATTGCCAGCCGTGATGCGGGAGCGATTTGCTGGTGCCGAGGAGACTGCACGCTTCAGGATCTTGCTGGAGGGGCCGGTCTGTCTTGCTTCGTACCTGGGTGAGCGTTTCCTACGCCAGACCCTAGGTTTGCCAGATCAGATAGTTCCGGTTCACCCTCCTGAGCATATGAGGGATACCGAGAGGTTCACCCCTGAGCAGATGGCCGACTATATGATCGGCTGGGATGCGATACGCTTCAGAGGCATAGGCGACTACTCAGAGTACGTTCGGACGTATATCATGCGGCCTTTGAGCAGTGGCCATCGAGCTGAGAGAGAGAGGCCTGCGGCGCCGGTAGCTGGAGCAGGAGCAGGGGCGGGAGCGGAAGCACCGAGGGTGGCTCGGGTCCGCGGCAGGAGTGAAGCTCGGAGAGGGCGGGGGGCTAGTTGGCCTGCACTGCCCACGACGATGATGTGCAGAGGGCAGGGTGGGACGACTTACCAGATTCCCATTGCTCCCCCTCCGGCTGATCATGAGTTAGTCGGGTTTTATGGCTTGCCTCCGGTATGTACCACTGCATTTTGCATTCTGCACA
This sequence comes from Camellia japonica, assembly GCA_030407325.1. Classification (NCBI taxonomy): domain Eukaryota; kingdom Viridiplantae; phylum Streptophyta; class Magnoliopsida; order Ericales; family Theaceae; genus Camellia; species Camellia japonica. The sequence continues at coordinate 191,786,617 of JAPPVO010000031.1, read as the reverse complement.
GTCGTTTCATTTCAATTCATTTGATATTCCGCAAGATACTGATACTTCTAACACTTTTGCAGGCTTCCTCCGAGTACACTCGCCAGTCCCTGGAGTTGACCGCTTCGGTGATGGGGATGCTTCAGCAGAGCCTCAACCTTCTGGCCATTTACAGTATTCCGGTATGTTCTTCTGACCACGGTCTCAAACCATACATAAATTGTTTCACATAATCTGATGCACAACTCAACACTTGATACACGGCCCTCACGGCGTCTGACACACTGTAGCCCACAGACTGTTCATAGCACTACTCGTGGCATTCATACACTGTACTCATACACTGCATTCTGCACTGATACACTGCTCACAGTATTCACACACTGTATTCATACACTGCATTCTGCACTGATACACTGCTCACAGTATTCACACACCGTATTCATGCACTGCATTCTGCACCAATACACTGCTCACAGTATTCACACACTGTATTCATACACTGCATTCAGTAGCATACTGATGCGTTTGCCATTTGTACTTTTCAGTCTCCCTTCCAGTTCCTACTGTATGAGGTGCTTCAGCTGGACCTTTCGCTCCTACCCGAGACGGCAGAGTATACCCCTGCACCAAAGCGGGGCGCACTCATATTGGGAGTAGCTCACGGACACCAGTCCCCGATCACGATGAGTCCGAGGCAGATACGGAGGCGGAGGCAGAGGCAGAGGCGGAGTCATCTGAGGAGGAGACTGGAGATGGCACTGACTCGGGCTCAGATGATGGCGCTTATGACGATGCTCCTGGACCTTCGTCCAGGAAGAGGACGAGGATGGACCCCTAGGCCTGAGGCCGCTTGACATTGATCTAGATTTTTGCTGCTTTTCTTCTTCTTCTTTTTTTGTACTTTTCTCTTTTTTTGCTGGTAGCTAGAGTACCTTGTACTACCGCAGGCAGGTTTTGTTTTCTCCAAAACTTTGTACTTGAAAAAGATGATGAAATGAAACAAAGCTTTAATCTGAAAAAGTGTTACATTTTGGTACATTTTCATGCTTCGCATTGCATTAAATCACATCACATAACAATGTAAATGGAATTGATCTCCTATCTGAAAGTCAAACATTTGTATTGTAATAACCAGGTAACGAACCGGCCAATGGCAAAACAACTCATACAACCCACTGCTTAGTCTGAACACTCGGCTCATACTCTGCTGGGAATTAATCTGCATATAGGGCATAACACAACGCTTGGTTCATTCTGCACGCGGCGGATCCTGAACAAACAGTCCAATCTGACAAGACGGAATACAAAGGTAGAATCAGCTGAAGTTGAAGCACACTCAGATGCCCCAAATTTTCCCTTTCTTCTTTCGCTTCGCATAAATGTGGAGAATGGCATAGCATTCTGAGCACAGCATGATTAAAATTTTTGAAATTGAAAAAGGGTTTTTCAAACCGAGGTATTGAGCCTACAACTGAACACAGTAAAAAAGACTCAAACAGAAAGTACACGACCTAATCATAACGAGACACGCTCGGAAAAGACTCAAAACAAAAGTTGAGGTAAACAAAACAAAAGACACAACATACAGACGTGTTTACAAAAATGAGAAACCTTAAATCACGGGGAGCCAGTTCCTTCGGGCATTATTTCCCACCCTTTCTCATTTGTGATTCTCACATCACTCGGCCCTCAGGCTCGGTTTTTTCCTCAAAACCCTTTTGCTCACTTTTCTCTCGACTTACACCTCTCCATTCTTTAATCTCTCATTTTCCATCCTTCCCCAGGGTGGTTAGTAGATGAATAGAAAGTTATGGGTCCACGCCCAACACTATTAGCTCGCGGCTATTTCCTCCCGAGACGTGTAGTCGATGTTCCGGATGGAGTATCTTAATCCATTCCAATTTGTGCTTCGCACTTGGCTTGATACCTCGTTGCTTGGAGGTTGTTGAGAGCTTTCAGCCCTTTCCTGACAGCTTCAGTTGTGTCTTCTTCTGGCAAGTAGAGTGCCCTTCTGCAAGTATTGATAATCGGGGGAAAGACAGGGAGCCTGACTCAACTGTGCCCCTAGTTCATCATTTTGACCATTTTTTGTTTTGGTTTTCTACTAAAACAGTTTTGACCAAATATGAGAGTTAGATTAACATACTTGTTCGATTTTTGATTTGAAAATCAAGCGAGTTAGGCTATGAGCACTGAAAATTTTCCTTTTTTGGGTCCAAGAAAATGGTCCAGTTTTGGAAAAGATAGAGCAAATTTTCGAGAAAATTAGTCAACCTCAGCAAAAATTCTCAAAAGCTACTTTTGCAAACGGCCACTGCTCAACGAGCACGGAACTTACTCTCGAGATGCGCAACCTAGGATCAGAGGCAATGGAAAATCGCCCATTGCTTGAAAGAGCTGTACGGCAACGGAAAGTTGCCCCTGGTTTGAATGGCGACTCATGGCAACGGAAAGTTGCCCCTTGTCTGGATGACGCCGCAGCATTTTGTAAACAGTCCTCATTAGTGATGATCACGACCGAACTCTCGGACATGGAGAAGAAGAAGATGGTCAGAACCAATATATGAACACAGTCACTTTGAAAGCATTGGTGGCTGGACTTCAGGATGAAGTTGCCTACGTATCCCAAACATGGGAATCAAGCCTATGTAGTTCACGGTGTCACAACCGAACTATCGGATTCAGAGAAGGCAAGGATGATCAAAACCATTACATGGACTAAATTGCTTTGAAAGCGTTGGGGGCTGGACTTCAGGATGAAGTTGCCTACGTATCCCAAACATGGGAATCAAGCCTTACGTAGTTCCGGTTAAGGTACACTCGGGTAGTTTAACCTTCACTTTTTTTTTTAGGCTTTAACTTTTGCCAAGGCGCCCGTTGCGGGTTTTCGACCTTGCGAGCTTCTGTTTTTCTTTTCTTTTCAATTCTTTTCTTCTTTTCTCTTCTTTTTCTTTCTTTTTTCTTCTTTTTTCTTTTTTTTCTTTTTGTATATTTTTTTCTTGCTCTAACTTTTGCCTGGGTCGCCCTTCCGGGTTTTCAGCCCAGCGAGCCTCTCAAAGGGTAAAAGTGTAACAAGTCCATGCCAAATGGTTTTAGGGTTTTGAAGCCATCCGTATCCAGGAGAGTGGCTGTTGTTATTGATTTGCAAAAGGACTCATCTTCGACTCTTCGAGTATATCGGACATTTTGCCCCTAGTTAAAGGGGTGCTTCTGTTCTAGCTTCACAAGCTTCTTCCGGCGAGATCTGATCTTCTTGATCTGACTTTGATGCCTCTTGTTCGAGGGCTGCTTCAAATCTGGCCACACAGGCCTCTCTTGATAATTGATCGTTGAACGTTCTGAATGGGTTCAAGGTTTGAAAACAAATGGATTGAATCTTGAGGCTGAGAGTGATCCTAGGCTGCACAATCTCAAGAGCGATTCCACACAGGTCTTCACAGGACCGCGCAAAACATTTTGTTTTTGAAAGTTTTTACGAAAGCGACAAATCGCTCGCGCTGAAGATAGTGTGGAACCAATCTGGATCAAGTCAGGGTCCTTCTCAGTACTCACGCTAACAAGCATGATTTCATTCATCAAAGGCTTAGCATGCCTCACTTTCTCTCAAATTGATCAAAGTTTTGTAAAACCCGAGGAATTCCTTCCTCTTCGTTTTCATCACCACAGTGTTCAAAAAAAGTTTTCAAAAACTTAGGTTAATACAATGAGTTTAGAGCACAGAAGAGTGAGTGAGATGCTCCGCCGTTTCATTCAAATCCTCTGGCACAACTAGCCCAAAGTAGCAATAAGCACGAAAACATGATAGCCGCAGCTATTTCGTTCAGATTTCCTGGTTGCAACTGGCTCCACAGCAGAGACAGACTCAAAAGAAAACAAAAATGGTGTTCGAGGCAACAACCCCGAAATCACCTGACATTCTATACAAGGGGACTGACTCGCTACAACAAGACAAACCCTTAAGCAAAAAGAACTGACTCAAGACGATGAGACAGACTTAAAACAAAACAAAGGACTGACTCGACACCCAAGCCAGACATTCGCAGATGCTCAAAAATGCGTGCCAGATGCCACATCCAGAATACGCCGAGGGTCGCCCGCAAGTGATTCACTCCCCGATCACATACTCGCAGTATCCTCAAAGTCCAACAGCTCGATAGTAACAGACTTTGCTAAGGTGGGTGGGAGGATAACCTCATTATCGATCAAATCTTGCACTTCATGGCGAAGGCGAAAACAGTTATCGGTAGCGTGACCGGTTTGCTGGTGGTACGCGTAGTACAAGGTAGCATCATGTGTGAGAGGGAGATTCTTCGGGAGAGGCCGAGGCTCAAGTTTTACGTATGAACGTTTTAACATTCATATTGTGTAATTAAAAGTGCATGACATATGAACGTTTTAACATTAAAAAAACAACTAGGGGCCAAAATAAAAATCGGCAAAAGATGCATATCCCTTTCTTTCTGACTTCCTCAGCCAGGGTTTCACCGGATCTGCCACATCGTGCTCTTTGCCGCCTCCACGATCCTTTTCATCCAAATCCACCGGATCCACCACCTTCTCTACTTTCCTCCATTCCGCCGGTATGGATCTACTGCAGATGTGCTACAAATATGGTTTGAGGTTGAGTTTCTGTTTGCTTTTGTTTGTATTTTGGTTTGGTTTGATTTTGGAGTCCATTAGTGTTTGATGTAACTTACTCACTTTGTGGTTATAACCTATGATCTATTCTCGGCATGCTCTATGGCTGTTTTGGTCTCTGCTTGCAGTACGAGCACAAGCACATGTTGTGCAGCTGGATATTTTTCATATTTACTCCTGTGTATTGTTTATTTTCATCTTTCCTTTACTTAGTGTAAGTCTATTTTTTGAATGGATTCCTCTTTGTATGTGCCGTTTGACTACATTACTGGATATTTCTATTCTGATAATAAAAAATTTTAAAAAAAAATAGGCTCCAAAGCTTTGGGTCGTTTTCATGCAGGGCATTGTTACGTGATATGTCTCTTCAATTGCCACAGAGAGAGGCTACCCAAGTTTACTCCTTTCTTTTTTGGTTTCTTTTGGGTAGTTGGAGTGAATCCGAGTGATTATGTTTTATTTTTTGGTAGGGAAGAAAGAGGCTTAATAAGTTAAATTCGTATACAAAGGTGTCATTTGGGATATGGGTTAGATTGATTTTTTGACTAAATTAATTACAAAAAGACAAAATGAGCTAGTCAACAAGATAAAATGTTATATACAAATTATAATTATTTCACTTTTTTTCTCATAAAAATAAAAAATGTCAATTCAAACGAACTTTTTAGTTGAGATTGGCTTGTTTTGAGAAATAGGTTAAAAGTTGACTCTTTGAATTTTTTTTAAAAACGTGCTAAAAAATAGAGAGGATATGTGATCTAAAAAAACTAAAAAGGCCAAAAAAGTGTTTTTAACCATATTCTCTAAATAAGTCAAAGTAATCAAAAAAAGTCAAAAAGTTAACTCCACTTTCTAAACAATTGTTTTGAAAAATAAATTAAAAATAGGGTTTTTTTACTTTTTTTTAAAAGAATATATAAAAAAAATAAAAGGATGATCTGACACAAAAGAAATTAAAAATGAAAAAGTCACTTCGCCAAAAGAGGCCAAAGGCAAAGTCTAGGATATGTAATAGTATCATTAATTAGGAGTTTATCATTTTACCAATGCAAGCAGGAGAAGAACAAAGTGTAGAACTTAACTTATGTATGTTATTTCAATTTCAAAGAGTATTTTGATTTGTTAGGCTCATTTTTTAACTGATTTTGTTGATTTGAATTATTTACATTTTAAGACTCGTTAAGTAAAATATTTATATAAAAAATTAAGATGATTGAATATTGATAGATATATGTTTGAATCAAATTTACATTACAAAAAATATATAATTATTATTAAAATTATATTTATCGTCCACATTTTTAAAACAAATATGATTCAAACATATAGTTATAAATATCAAATCATCTTATTTTTTGTATGAATATTTTATTCACTGAGTTTTAAAAAAAAAGCAGTTTCAATCGCCAAATTAATTGTAAAATAAACCTAATAAGCCTAAATACTTTCTCAAATTAAGATCACAATTTAAGTGGAACCATGATTCATGATTGTTAGATGTGTGCTCGTTCTTCTAATTGATCGATGCAAAAATGCTTCCTACACCCAGTGATTCATCACCCCCACCACCCCCAGTGCCATGTGGCACTGTGGGACTGGAAGAAAAAAAAAAAAACAGTTTCCTTGCCAGTGGGGGCGCCCCACGTCACTGGAGGTCGACCCCCACTGGGGGTGCCAATCAGTGTTGTTGATCGATGAGGTGCCTGTAGTTAAAAAAATGAGAATACTAAAAAAGTGATGGTGACCGTTTGATACTTCCAAGGAGTTGTTTCATCAATTGTTCATCAATTTATGTTGGGGGTGGGTGTGGGTCGGTTGTAGCTATGAAACTTTCAATTTGTTACCCGTTTATTAAATTGATAGATTGGAAAAAAATCAATTCACATTTGTCTGCCAATTTGGCAGATGTGGATTGAGCGAATTGACAGATGAATGCGAATCAGTTTAGCGGTTTAAAATTTTATAAATTTTTAACATAATTCAACTTGTACACTTCCTCAAAAAAAATAAAAATATATAACAATCAATGACTTAAAAAAGTATTACAATCACCTGCATGCCTTATCCAAAAACATAAAGTTTGAAATTTTAGAATATTACAATCACTGCATGCCTCATCCACATATTATAATCACAAGATGTCTCATCCACATAAAGTATTATAATCTGTGATTTTTAAAATATAAAAATAATTCAAACCACCAAAAACATAAGCATAGCAGTAGTAGAGATTGTATGCCTCTATATTATTATATCTATATATGTTTTTGAAAACAAAGACCAATTAGCATGTATCATCTTTTTTATTTATTATTTTTAGAGTTAGATTTAAAAACCAAAACATATAGATAAATAATATATTTATTTTTTTCAATTCAAAAAATATATTCAAGTTGAAAACTCTTTTTCAACAGAATATATTCAACAAAATATTTAAACTTTTGTCAGTTGAAAATACAAACAGAATATCTAAACAAATTGAAAATACAAAACCTTACAAATAACTAGAGGTGCTCGCATTTGGTAGTTCTGTTGTGGACAAAGAAATCTCAAATTCGTCATCCGTCCAGTACTAGGCAGATTGGAAAAAATCAATCCACAACCGTCCGCTCGTTATCACACATCCGTCCAAAATGCAGTGGATCGGTTTGGTTTAGTCAGTTTAGACGGATCAATATATCCGCCGCTCACCCCTAATTTATGTATCCAGTTGAATTAGATTGAGATCCAGTGCTAATTTGAGGCCATTTTTGAAGGCCCATAACTCTGCAGTAATGGGCTGGCAAAAGTTTATAATTATGTTCCTATGGACTGACAAATATATATGTATGTATATAAAATTATTAATGAAGCTTTTATAAAATGTTGATTCTGTTTAGAGATGTTTGCCCTTTAGCCACCTCACTATTTTACTAGCCAAATCATAAAAATGCCATTTTATCTAGAATATTTTGACACATTTAAATTATGATTTGAACAAGGTGAGATCTTAACAATTTTATTTTTAGGCTCAACAAATAAACCTTTTTCTAAACTTTGTCTATAACTAAGGATTTTTGCTTGGTAGAGCAAATATATATAATGTGCGTACTGGATACCGTACTAGATGAAAGTGGATCGGAGCTCCGCAATCGATTGAACTATCCAAGAATTGATGTCTTGCAGCAAAGAACACCGTAAGAGCTGCCCGACCGGGGTTGGCCGGATAACCCCTCCGGCGTGGGAATGAGTAATCGGTGAAGAAGTGAGGTGCCCTCTAAGTGTAGAGGGTTGAGTTTCAATAAGTAGGGTTCAGCTTAGATCAGTTACCTTCAATGTGAACTTAGTGTGGTTTATATAGAACTCCTTACTTGTTGCCCAAGATGGTTTCATGGAGCTCTGGTGCTGCCAAGTTTCCTTTTAGCATTGCCTAGGGTGGGAGACCATCTGGTAGTTGTCAAAGGGTGCATATACTCATTGTAGTCATGCTGATAACAAACCACATTCTTCTGGTTTAACTGTTTCCGTGATTATGGGTGTAGGGGACCAGCTGAGGTGGCAACTTGCACATGCATATACTCACAGCTTCCACGTTTCTCCGAGAGATTCCCTCAGCTCGGTACCGTTGTGCCTCAGCTCGGCCCTTTGCGAGACTATTGTAGGGATGGGCTGGCTCATTCGGATATCTATGTATGGACTCGGCCCACTTTGGTTCTGATGATGGGTTCGACCCATCAGTTCGGCCCATAAAATGAGTCCTGCAGCTCGGCCCTAGCCCAGTATCGCGGCTAGACTAGCCTTTCCACTGCGAGTTTGACCCAAGTGCTTGAGGACTTGGGTGGCTTGTTGGTAATGGAGTTGGGCTTAGTTGGTTTCCCACACGCTCATTTGACCCGTTTGGGTTTGGGTTGGGAAGAATGGACCGGCCCAAGGCTTGGATCCGACCCATTTCGTATTTAGCCCCTTCATTTGCCTCTTAGCTCGCGTTAAGGTTCCCCTTGGGGGGAGCTATTGTTCTGTACCCCAAGGGTCGCGTCACTTCGGATCTGCAGTTCGGCCTTGGTGACAATTCAATCCTAACACACTCCCCCTGCATATGTCCTTTCATGGTGACACGTGGCGGCATGGTATTGGTGCGCAGAGATAGTGCGCCGACTCCATACCGATGGTCCTGCTTCGTGTACCTTCACGCCGACTGATGCAATAAATGTGTTGGAGCTATCACTCCAAACCCCTTCGTCTGTTTTCAATCTTTTTGAAAGTTCAAAACCCTTTCCGTTCCTCTAAGCCAGTCTCGTCGATGCTCTATCCAGACGTTCCACTACTGTTCTCGTTTCAGCGCCGTATGTTCGCTACTGCTGTTCTGATCTCTGTAAGTTTCCCTGTGGTTCTTCTTTTCTTCTCTTTTTCTGTTTTGATCATCTTGTTTGGCCCTTGCACCATTGTCTCTGGCATCTTGTTTGTCTGAGTTTTGTCTCTGTCCCATTAGGTTTGTTTAATGGGGAAGTTTCGCTCATTGGTTGATACCCCTGAGGCTATGGCCGTGTTTCGCCGAGATTATAATATACCTGATGATGTGACCCTTTCGCTGGCAAAGGTTGATGCCAAGCGTATGGGCACTAGGAGTACTATCGCCTTCCCAGTTGCGTCCATTGTTGAGGGAGGGGTTCGGTTTCCCCTTGACCCTTTGGTGCGCCAATTTTTGCACCAAGTTCAGCTTACCCCTATGCAAGTGTCTGTTAATCTTTTCCGAGTCATTTGCGGTGTGTCCGTTCTTAACAAGCGGTTGGGTTTGACTCTTGATATCTGGGATATTTTGGGTTGTTAAACTCTTTCATACAATAAGGATCACAGCACGTACTACCTTCGTGTTCGTTCGATTGATTGCCATCTTGTGACTGGTCTGCCTGATTCAGACAAACATAATGATGATTTTCTACAAGTCGGTGGTAATTGGGAGTTCTCTGCTAGGACCGAGTTCCAGCCCGAATGGATGCTCCAGAAGGATGGCTACCCAGGTTCGAGTCTTTTCTTTTAGTGCCTTTTGTATTTTTTGCCTTGTTTTGAATGCTGCTCTAATGTTGCCCTTTTTTTTTTGCAGAGGCTTCCCGTTTTCAGCGCAAGCCGAACCGAGAGAACACTGAGGCCATCAAAGTCGTTTTGAGGTACAAGAAGAGGTCCGCACCCGAGCTATTGGATTACCAAGCGACTTATCGCTCCACCATTCCGAATAAGGCAAGGCTTGCTGCATTCCTTCTAGATTCTAACACTGAGACTGATACATTCCTCACCCCTCTAGTTACGAATCGCTGTCGAAGCCAGGGTGCACTGTCTGAGAGGATGCCCTCTCCTACCTCTAGTTTTGTAGGGGGTGGGTCTATGTCGAAAAGAAGAGTGCTGGTGGATTTGGAGGCTAAAGCTTTTGGCTCCTCTGATGCTTTGGAGGCTCCTTTGGTGAAGGCTGAAGCGAAGAGCCTCATGGATGTGAAATTGGAGGTAGGAGCTTCTGGAACTCATGCTACTGCTGCCGAACCCTTTACTTCGGTTGTGTAGACACCCCATTTTTGACAGACCTTAAGACTCAGACGTCATCGATTGAGCGCTCGGTGATTGCACATGTTGTGCTCGTTCTGAGGTTACGGAGTCTCGACTGAGAGCCTTGCCTCCGGACTTTGGGACTCTTTTGTGTTTTGCCTCGGTTTGCGAACCAGGTTCTATTTTCTCTTCCCGAATGGAGGGAGAGGTCTCGTAGACCATCTCTCAGTGGCCGTAGGATACTTTCCGTGGTCGTAGACCAGTGTTCCCGTTTGGAGACCAGTTTTCGATTTTCGGAACCGTCGGCCGTGCGCTTCGATTCGGGACCGCTTAACTTTCTCCGTTTGCTCTGGTTTTTGGCACACACCTTGTTTTCTCTCTCTAGAGGGACACTGTGGCCCGGGAGACCACCTTCGTGGTCGAATACCACTTTCAATGCTTAACAGTCAGTTTTCGGGGCACCTGGCTGCGCGTTTTAGCCCCCGAACCCTCGTTTTGCATCCGTCTTGGTTCATTTTTGGCATGGACCCTATTTTCATTGTTTGGAAGATGGTACTAGGGTGGGAGACCACCTTTTCTTCTTGGAGACCACCTTTCTCTTCGTCGACTGATTTTCTTGATAGGAGGCTGGTCTCCTTGGTTTTTTAGCCACATTTACTAGTCTCCCACCATACCACTAGCTTGCATTCAATGTGGAGACCACCAAATAGGGCTGCCGACCACCTTTCTTTGTGTTGACCCTTTTGACCTGGCTGGCCGACCACCTGAACTGGTCGGCCTACTCCCTCTAATTTTGTCTCTGTGAGTTGTTGCCAGCTGTGCCAGCTGGGAGGCACAGACTGCATCCTCCATACACGTGTATGGAGGATCTTTGCCCTTGTTTTTTAGCTTCTTTGAGAAGCTTTGGTCTCTTTTGGCTATAAAGGAAGGCCTCCCCCTCCGTTGCTATGGTTCAGATTTTGGTTAAGGCATAGCATACATATCTCTCTATATCTTTATATTTTGGGTTCAAAAGGGTCTTGTTCTTACACCTTTGCATACCACCTCACAGCCTAACCCTTCCACCATTGCTTGGAGCTTCTTGGAGACCATTTTCAGAGGTTAAGAGGTTGAGTTTTTGGTCCAGAGTTGGCTGTCTTGCTGAGCTTCAAGGGTAACACACTATTTCCCTCTTTTAAGCCTTATTTTGATCCATCTCTTAGCCTTATTTGCATGCATATTTGAGCTTTGTTGTCAACTGAAAAAAGTCTTGTTTTGAGGTCCTTTTGATGTTTTTTTAAGGTCATTTTGTTTTTGGGGGTCATCTACCCCCTTGCATGCTTCATTTTGCCTTGTTTTGAGCCATGCCCTAAGGCCTTCGATTTAATTTTTGCTTGGCCTTTTGGCCACTGAAACCCAGCGGATTTTTAGTGTTTAGAATGCTGTTTTGAGGGCCTAAATTAGAGAGGGATGACCCTCTCTTTTGTTGTCTTATTTACTAGCATATTTGACCTTACAAAGGAGCCTTCATTTGGACACCTCCAAGCCTTGTTTTAGGCCCTTTTCAATGACTTTTAGGGCCTGCCTAGGCTCTTTCCAGAGTTGGTTTTGTCACCTTGGGTGTGTCCCTTGCATGTGTAGAATAACCCCTCTTATAGCCTATCAAAGGAGCATGTCATTCTTGCATGCATTGATCATATTTCAGTGGGTTTTTGGGCTTTATTTGGCATGTCATGTCTCTGACTTTTGCTGGTTTTGTGGCCTCTTGAATGCTTCATATGCTTGTAGTGTAAATCATGTTCACTAGCTCACATTGCATGTTGTTTTGGCCACTGATTTGGGCCTATTTGAGAGTTGCCCATATTGGTTTAAGTCCATCATTTGCATGTTGTTGCATGCTTGCCTTGCATGTTGTTACATACTTGGCTTATTAACATGTTGTTGCATGTTTAAGTGGTATTGCATTTCGCATGCACCTCTTGTTAAGTTGCCTAACATATATTGTTACATGTTTGCCTCACATGTTGTTACATGCTTGAATGTTGTCACATGCCTTGCATGTTTGCATGCTTGTTTAGGTTGCATTGCATTTGGCATGCTTGTTACTATTAGGGAGGGTGGCATTACCATTAACATGCTCACGTTGCATTAGTTTTGCTTGCATGTTTACATCCCTTGCCTCTTGATCAACCATGGTAGAGGTTGGGGGCCCCTTTTATGTTGTGTGTATTTCATTTGATATTAAATGCACATTCGACACCTTTGGCCATCATGCATCGAAATGCGTGATTGGTGGCCCGAGGGTTGAGGACCATACTCCTTTGAGTCCATAACATGATAGGGAGGGTGGTCATGCATACATTTGGCTTGGTCCATAACATGATAGGGAGACTCGCCCCAGTGCCAGACGTGGAGACCCCTCTTGGTGTGCCATTCTCCCGTCGCTTCGACGTTAGGTGTGTGCGGATACCGCAGGAGTCTTTCATCTTCTTCCGCCGCTACTTTGACACCATCACCCCCGCGGAGATATGTTCAACTTTAGAGTTTATTTAAACTTCACTTTACACTGTATTTTCAATAACAGTAGATAACAAGCTGCATGCCATTTACAGATCACCTGGCAGCATTGTTCTCAGACCCGGACCGGACGGTCGGACCGGGCCTTATTCCGGTCCGGTCAACCCCCTAAACCCGGATTGGGGCCAAAACCGGGAAAAACCGGTGACCCACTGGTCGAACCGGTAAAACCGGTGAGCTAGTGGTCGAACCGGCCAAAACCGATCCACTTTTTTTTTTTTTTTTTTGGGTTTTACTTTTTTTTTTTTACTTTCTTTCTTTCTTTTCTTTCTTTCTTATATATTTTATATATATATATATATATATATATTTTTTAAAATTTTGACTAAAAATTCTTATTTCAAGAGTCTCCTCTCATAAGGAAGAGTCTCATTGAAACTTGAAAGCTTGAGGAGATTATGAAAGTCTATTCCTATTTATAGGAAAAGATTTTTCAAAGAGAACCTACAAAATTCTATATGGGATTCAATCAAATTATTTGAAACATATTAATTGGAGGAAGAGTTGAAAATTTCATTTCCTTCCAAAATTAAATCTAGCAATCAATCAATTTATTTAGAGAGAATGTTTAAAAAATTTAATTTCTTTGAAATAAGTGACTTTTTTTTATCAATTATGACTTTATTAAATATTATTTATAAATACTATACAACAATTTTTATTTTTATTTGATTATTTATATACATTTTTATTTATTTATAATTTATAATTATATTTTTTAATTATGACATCACGGTTCGACCGCTTTGACCCGACGGTTGAACCGGTGACCCATCCACCCGGTCCTTTTTCGGTTCGCTCACCGGTCCGGTTTTGAAAACATTGCCTGGCAGCCTTGGGCTCCATTGCCAGCTGTGATGCGGGAGCAATTTGCCGGTGTCGAGGAGACTGCACGCTTCAGGATCTTACTGGAGGGGCCGGTATGTCGGGCTTGGTACCTGGGTGAGCGTTTCCTACGCCAGACCCTGGGTTTGCCAGAGCAGATAGTTCCGGTTCACCCTCCTGAGCATATGAGGGATACCGAGAGGTTCACCCGTGAGCAGATGGCCGACTATACGATCGGCTGGGATGCGATACGCTTCAGAGGCATAGGCGACTACTCAGAGTACGTTCGGACGTATATCATGCGGCCTTTGAGCAGTGGTCGTCGAGCTGAGAGAGAGAGAGGCCTACGGCATCGATAGCTGGAGCAGAAGCAGGGGCGGGAGCGGGAGCACTGAGGGTGGCTCGGGTCCGCGGTAGGAGTGGAGCTCGGAGAGGACGGGGGGCTAGTTGGCCTGCACTGCCCACGACGATGACGTGCAGAGGGCGGGGTGGGGCGACTTACCAGATTCCCATTGCTCCCCCTCCGGCTGATCATAAGTTAGTCAGGTTCTATGGCTTGCCTCCGGTATGTACCACTGCATTTTGCATTCTGCACAGTCGTTTCATTTCAATTCATTTGATATTCCGCAGGATACTGATACTTCTAACACTTTTGCAGGCTTCCTCCGAGTACACTCGCCAGTCCCTGGAGTTAACCGCTTCGGTGATGGGGATGCTTCAGCAGAGCCTCGACCTTCTGGCCATTTACAGTATTCCGGTATGTTCTTCTGACCACGGTCTCAAACCATACATAAACTATTTCACATAATCTGATGCACAACTCAACACTTGATACACGGCCCTCAGGGCGTCTGACACACTGTAGCCCACAGACTGTTTCACAGCACTCGCGGCATTCATACACTGTACTCATACACTGCATTCTGCACTGATACACTGCTCACAGTATTCACACACTGTATTCATACACTGCATTCTGCACTGATACACTGCTCACAGTATTCATGCACTGCATTCTGCACTGATACACTGCTCACAGTATTCACACACTGTATTCATACACTGCATTCTGTAGCATACTGATGCGTTTGCCATTTGTACTTTTCAGCCTCCCTTCCAGCTTCCTACTGTAGGAGGTGCTTCAGCTGGACCTTCCGTTCCTACCCGAGACGGCAGAGTATACCCCTGCACCAAAGCGGGGCGCACTCATATTGGGAGTAGCTCACGGGCACCAGTCCCCGATGATGATAAGTCCGAGACAGAGACGGAGGTGGAGGCAGAGGTGGAGTCATCTGAGGAGGAGACCAGAGATGGCACTGACTCGGGCTCAGATGACGGCGCTGATGACGATGCTCCTGGACCTTCGTCCAGGAAAAGGACGAGGACGGACCCCTAGGCCTGAGGCCGCTTGACATTGATTCAGATTTTTGCTGCTTTTCTTCTTCTTCTTCTTTTTGTACTTTTCTCTTTTTTTGTTGGTAGCTAGAGTACTTTGTACTTGAAAAAGATGATGAAATGAAACAAAGCTTTTATCTGAAAAAGTGTTACATTTTGGTACATTTTCATGCTTCGCATTGCATTACATCACATCACATAACAATGTAAATGGAATTGATCTCCTGTCTGAAAGTCAAACATTTGTATTGTAATAACCAGGTAACGAACCGGCCAATGGCAAAACAACTCATACAACCCACTGCTTAGTCTGAACACTCGGCTCATACTCTGCTGGGAATTAATCTGCATATAGGCCATAACACAGCGCTTGGTTCATTCTGCACGCGGCGGATCCTGAACAAACAGTCCAATCTGACAAGACGGAATACAAAGGTAGAATCGGCTGAAGTTGAAGCACACTCAGATGCCCCAAATTTTCCCTTTCTTCTTTCGCTTCGCATAAATGTGGAGAATGGCACAGCACTCTGAGCACAGCATGATTAAAATTTTTTGAATTGAAAAAGGGTTTTTCAAACCGGGTATTGAGCCTACAACTGAACACAGTAAAAAAGACTCAAACAGAAAGTACACGACCTAATCACAACGAGACACGCTCGGAAAAGACTCAAAACAAAAGTTGAGGTAAACAAAACAAAAGACACGACATACAGACGTGTTTACAAAAATGAGAAACCTTAAATCACGGGAGCCAGTTCCTTCGGGCATTATTTCCCACCCTTTCTCATTTGTGATTCTCACATCACTCGGCCCTCAGGCTCGGTTTTTTCCTCAAAACCCTTTTGCTCACTTTTCTCTCGACTTACACCTCTCCATTCTTTAATCTCTCATTTTCCATCCCTCCCCAGGGTGGTTAGTAGATGAATAGAAAGTTGTGGGTCCACGCCCAACACTATTAGCTCGCGGCTATTTCCTTCCGGGACGTGTAGTCGATGTTCCGGATGGAGTATCTTGATCCATTCCAATTTGTGCTTCGCACTTGGCTTGATACCTCGTTGCTTGGAGGTTGTTGAGAGCTTTCAGCCCTTTACTGACAGCTTCAATTGTGTCTTCTTCTGGCGAATAGAGTGCCCTTCTGGCAAGTATTGACAATCGGGGGAAAGACAGGGAGCCTGACTCAACTGTGCCCCTAGTTCATCATTTTGACCATTTTTTGTTTTGGTTTTCTACTAAAACAGTTTTGACCAATATGAGAGTTAGATTAACATACTTGTTCGATTTTTGATTTGAAAATCATGCGAGTTAGGCTATGAGCACTGAAAATTTTCCTTTTTTGGGTCCAAGAAAATGGTCCAGTTTTGGAAAAGATAGAACAAATTTTCGAGAAAATTAGTCAACCTCAGTAAAAATTCTCAAAAACTACTTTTGCAAATGGCCACTGCTCAACGAGCATGGAACTTACTCTCGAGATGCACAACCTCGGATCGGAGGCAATGGAAAATCGCCCCTTGCTTGAAAGAGCTGTACGGCAACGGAAAGTTGCCCCTGGTTTGAATGGCGACTCATGGCAACGGAAAGTTGCCCCTTGTCTGGATGACGCCGCAGCATTTTGTAAACAGTCCTCATTAGTGATGATCACGACCGAACTCTCAGACACGGAGAAGACGAAGATGGTCAGAACCAATATATGGACACAGTCACTTTGAAAGCGTTGGTGGCTGGACTTCAGGATGAAGTTGCCTACGTATCCCAAACATGGGAATCAAGCCTACGTAGTTCACGGTGTCACAACCGAACTATCGGATTCAGAGAAGGCAAGGATGATCAAAACCATTACATGGACTAAATTGCTTTGAAAGCGTTGGGGGCTGGACTTCAGGATGAAGTTGCCTACGTATCCCAAACATGGGAATCAAGCCTTACGTAGTTCCGGTTAAGGTACACTCGGGTATTTTAACCTTCACTTTTTTTTTAGGCTCTAACTTTTGCCAAGGCGCCCGTTGCGGGTTTTCGACCTTGCGAGCTTCTGTTTTTCTTTTCTTTTCAATTCTTTTCTTCTTTTTCTTTTCTCTTTTTTCTCTTTTTCTTTTTTCTTTCTCTAACTTTTGCCTGGGTCGCCCTTCCAGGTTTTCGGCCCAGCGAGCCTCTCAAAGGGTAAAAGTATAACAAGTCCATGCCAAATGGTTTTAGGGTTTTGAAGCCATCCGTATCCAGGAGAGTGGCTGTTGTTATTGATTTGCAAAAAGGACTCATCTTCGGCTCTTCGAGTACATCGGACATTTTGCCCCTAGTTTAAGGGGTGCTTCTGTTCTAGCTTCACAAGCTTCTTCCGGCGAGATCTGATCTTCTTGATCTGACTTTGATGCCTCTTGTTCGAGGGCTGCTTCAAATCTGGCCACACAGGCCTCTCTTGATGATTGATCGTTGAACGTTCTGAATGGGTTCAAGGTTTGAAAACAAATGGATTGAATCTTGAGGCTGAGAGCGATCCTAGGCTGCACAATCTCAAGAGCGATTCCACACAGGTCTTCACAGGACCGCGCAAAACATTTTGTTTTTGAAAGTTTTTACGAAAGCGACAAATCGCTCGCGCTGAAGATAGTGTGGAACCAATCTGGATCAAGCCAGGTTCCTTTTCAGTACTCATGCTAACAAGCATGATTTCATTCATTAAAGGCTTAGCATGCCTCACTTTCTCTCAAATTGATCAAAGTTTTGTAAAACCCGAGGAATTCCTTCCTCTTCATTTTCATCACCATAGTGTTCAAAAAACGTTTTGAAAAACTTAGGTCAATACAATGAGTTTAGAGCACAGAAGAGTGAGTGAGATGCTCGCCGTTTTATTCAAATCCTCTGGCACAACTAGCTCAAAGTAGCAATAAGCACGGAAAACATGATAGCAGCTGTTTCATTCAAATTTCCTGGTTGCAACTGGCTCCATAGCAGAGACAGACTCAAAAGAAAACAAAAACGGTGTTCGAGGCAACAACCCCGGAATCACCTGACATTCTATACAAGGGGACTGACTCGCTACAACAAGACAGACCCTTAAGCAAAAAGAACTGACTCAAGACGATGAGACAGACTCAAAACAAAACAAAGGACTGACTCGACACCCAAGCCAAACATTCACAGATGCTCAAAAATGCGTGCCATACGCCACATCCAGAATACGCCGAGGGTCGCCCGTAGGTGGTTCACTCCCCGATCACATACTCCCAGTATCCTCAAAGTCTAACAGCTTGGTAGTAACAGACTTTGCTGAGGTGGGTGGGAGGATAACCTCATTGTCGATCAAATCTTGCACTTCATGGCGAAGGCAAAAACAGTTATCGGTAGCGTGACCGGTTTGCTGGTGGTACGCGCAGTACAAGGCAGCATCATGTGTGAGAGGGAGATTCTTCGGGAGAGGCCGAGGCTCGAGGGGTTTAAGATGCCCTCTTTCGGCCAGGATCTGGAGTGCCTTAGACAACGGCATGTAGAGAGCGTGAAAGACCCTGCGCCCTCGAGGTAGGTACTTTGAAGTCTGAGAATTCTTGCTAGACGCACTAGCGAAAGGGTCGGCAGGCACTGCCTTGACTTTCTGATCTTTCCCAGGTGCAGAGTTGGGAGTGGAAGGAACTGTTCTGGCATGACGGGGCCTATCTCGGTTTTCTGCCTGGCTTGAACTGCCTTCGTTGGAGTGGGGAAGGCATCATCCACAGTCTTGGCCGCGACTGCGAATACCTGTTGCTTATTCATCCCCCGGCTTTCAAAGCCTCGACTGCCCACAGCAGTTGTTCAATGGGATCGGCATCTGCCTTCATTTTGTTCTTACCTCTGGCCTCAGCCTGATCGAGGGCTTGGGTTGATGTTGACACGTCATTGCTATAACTTGAGACAATCTCAGGTTGGCTGAGCTCGATCACAATCCGTCCCAATAACGGGGGCTCCTGCGGTACAAAATTCCCGGCATATGGTGCAGCTGGTGGCGAAGCCGATATTCCGTAAGCGAGATCTGCCACAGACCTCTAGAGGTCACCAATCATCCCCATCAATTCGAATGTAGTGGGCTCACGAGCCTGATACAACTGGGGTACCCAGACCGTGTGAGCAACAGGCGACCTGGGTGGATGCGGTACTTCAACACTGGTCTCACTTTGCAGGGTGATTCCTTGATCTAATGCGGCTGTCATAACCACGATTTCCTCTGAATTCTGTGTCATGATAAGTCCGCTGATCTTGAACGGTGACTAACGGATCAGATATCTGTCTTGCCTCAGCGAGGGAGAACACTGGCTATTCTGTACTCGAATCTCTGAACTGAAAGAGAAAACATGCAGCATTTCAGCCCAAACGGAACAAACACAGGCGTAGCTGAACAACTGTACTCTAATACTGATCACTGTTCCCCAAAATCACTGCCCCAAAACACTGAATCGGATACCCGCAGATATAACTGTTTCTCAACAATACTGATACTGATGCCCGCAGGCCTGATGCTCAAACTCACAGACTGATATGTACGTTCCTGTAGAGATACACTCTAAAAGCACATAGCAAGTAGAAGAGAGCCAAAACACCCCTATGTTGGGGTATGGTTTCCCTGTCCTATTTTGTCAGGAGCTAGGGTTTCACTACGCACACAGCGGTTTCAAACAACCTATATCGGGTAAGCAACCTGTCCTAGTTTGGAATGGTCACTATGGATTCCGAATATGCACTAGGTCGAATGGTCGAAAAGGGTGCCCCGGTAAAACCGGGGTTTGTGTTCCCATACTGGCAGAGCCCGCAACCGGTCAGCCTTATGGCATGCTTTGACAAAGTCAAGCCTCCGGCAAACCACTCAGGAATAGCAAATGGCTAACACGGTGTCCTAGGCGCACCAATGCACATGCAATGCAAAGAAACACATAAGTGTAATCAAAACAAGATATCACAAGTTCGAGTCAAGTTCTCTAATCTCCCCAGCAGAG
Source organism: Camellia japonica (assembly GCA_030407325.1). Classification (NCBI taxonomy): domain Eukaryota; kingdom Viridiplantae; phylum Streptophyta; class Magnoliopsida; order Ericales; family Theaceae; genus Camellia; species Camellia japonica. Next base: position 191,766,752 of record JAPPVO010000031.1, on the reverse strand, counting down.
TCGCCAGAAACTGTAGACGCGCCCCGTGTGAGGGCCTCAGTGCTACAGTTCGGACTCAATTTGTCACGGTTCTTAATCTGAACCAAAGAGTCCAAATCCGGCAAATCGTTTTGAGAAAACAGATTTTTGTAAAGAAGTGCCAAACATGGACTGCTTTGCCAGATACAGAGTCGCCACCTAAATATTTTTTAATGGGGGAATTTAGGAAACCCTGACTCGTTTGCCTAAGGCCACGTGTCCGTCATCACCAAAGTTGCCTCGGCTCGGGAACTTGGGTACGATTGGGGAAGGTCAGCTCCCCCTCTCGCCTAATCCGAAGATCGGCCTCTACTAACCATGATATCTCATTTTTGAAAACACATGCGTTCTTATTCCGATTAATTAGCTAGAATTACTATGTGATGCGCACAGCAAAACAAGTATAGACTAGATCGCCTAATTTGGAACAAAGCATTGCATATCCGTTTTGTTTAGGAAATGGTTTGAAATTTGCTACTCGCAAGTAGGCTAAAACACGGATTTCAATGAGTTGTCCCAACTCAAACAATCCAACCTTCACCCACAGGCATTCAGGCAGTTAATCAAATAAGCATTTAGCCACATGGTAAGCATGTTGTCATGTTAACACTCACATTCATGCAAGGATGCTAAAACATAAATGCTTACCGAGTACTCCAAGCCAAAACAGAAACTAGTTAGTAATCATATGCATGATCCTAGTTCATGTTAAGATGGCTAATGCAACACATACAGAATGTCACTAGAATAGGCTCGGCTAATCCTAGGATGGCATGTGGCATGCAACAAGTAGCACGTATTCAAGTTAGATTTGGAATACTATGCTGTTAGCATGATGCGCCGAGCCCGGTGCATGCAATACTGATGAATGATGCACGCATGCATAGCATAAGGTATGCTAATTTAAATATGTCCTAATACTAACCATCAAAGCAGGTAAGTAAAAGGGAGAAAGAAGTGGGGGTTGGAAGACATGCACACACGCACCCACACTTATTACAAATTTGCCCTCGCTCGGAGGGACCGAAAGAATAATACAGATTCAACTAACCTACAAGCTAATTAAATATTACAGACCAATTAAACTAGTTAAGCAAATTAACTAATCTAATAAAACAGTAAACAGCCTCGGGAAGAGGGCCCAATGCAATGCGTGCTCGGCTCCGCTCGGAAGTCCACTGCCATGCACAAGTTGCCTCTGTCCACACTGTTTTCCCTCTCTGATCATTGCAAAGTTCCCAAGGTGCATTCTATGAACCCTGTGGGATACCACTGGCCAAGGGAAATGGTCACCAGCCAAAGGAAATGATTACCAGACACTGGTTAAGATATCGGCCACCAATTGTTGGTCAGTCGGCACTAAAGATGGCCGGCCGGCCAAATCTTCTTGCAGAATCCTGTTTTGACAGCAGCAGAGGGAAAAACAAGGCATAGCAATGCATTCCAAGCAAATGTGTGCACCAACACATCCCTTATCATGTTTGTGACTCAAAGGGACATGGTTCTTGACTCTCGGACCACCAATCGCGCATTTCCATGCGTGATGGCCCAAGAAACCAAGTTATGCACTTTGATTTCAAATGAAATGCACATAAACAAACAAGGAGCTCAACCTCTATCATACTCAATTCAAGAGGCTAAGCATGCATGTCAATGCAATGCATCCTAGACATATGAGCTAGTATGCAACATGAGCAATGCGAACAAGCATACAAGGCATGCTAACCAATAAGTATGCCAAATACAATGGGGATGTTCAAGCATGCAAGCAAGCATGTGACTTCATTCAATCATGCCACAACACATGGAGCAAACATGTTAAACAACCTAAACATGTGACAACACACAAGGTGAGCATGCAACAACATGCGAACTATGGACTTAAACTAATTTGGGCAGCTCTATACTAAGCCCAAAACAGTGGCCAACATGCTCAAGAATGAAGGCAAAATGACATGCAAACATGCATGCACACAAGGACCAACACTTAGGCATATAGAAACAACTCTCAAGCACACTCAAGAGGATGCAAACATGGACAAATGGCATGCATTATAAACTCTGAAAATCATGTTAGAGAAGGTGCCAAACCAATCTACAATGCAAGCTAGGCATGCCACCAAACCCAAGGACTTAAACCATGGCCATATGACATATGAAGCAAATGACCAAAATGAACTAGAACAGTCCTAAATCATGCAAAAGTAAGCCCCAAAAACCACTTAGATGGCATCTAAATGATCTAATCTTGGAGGCATACACAATGGCACAAACATGGAGCAAGAAACACCAACCTTTTAAAACATGAAAGGGGCATCAAATGCAAGCATACGAGCATATCATGAGGACTGAAATGACATGACAAGTGGTTCTAAACCACTAAAATGATGCAAGGATGGCATGCTAGAGGAGTCAATGCTTAAGGCATACAAGAGAGGTTACATGGTAACTATACAAAGCAAAGCATGGACAACCCAAATAACCAAAAACAGACCTTTAGCATGCTAAAACAAGCATAAAAGCTTCACAAAGCTAAGCCAAAAACATGCTAAAAACAAGGCTCAAAGCACAGGCATGTTAAGGCAATTCATGGCATTACAAGACATGTATGCTAAGCAAGCATGGTGTACCTAAACCAACTAAAAATAGAGCTATATTATGACATAATAAGCACAAATAACAGCTAGGACATGGCCAACATGAACCTAAATCAGATGCTCACACATGAGGCTTAAAAGGCCACTATTGAAGACAACAAGGAGAGAGGGTGGCCCTCTCCTTCTTAGAACCTTAAGGCACCATCCTCACCACTGAAACAAGGTGGTCCCGGAGCTCACCAAAATAGCACAAAAATAGGGCCTAACAAGGCTTATGAGGGGTCAAACAACCCCAAAGCTCAAAGGAACCTTAAACAACTATTTAAAGCAAGTAAAAACAAGACTTTTATTAGTTATATACAAAGTCTAAAAATAGGTGCAAGATAGGTTAAAAAGCTATGCAAAAATGGGGAATAAATGGTGAAGTTCTTACCCTTGATGACCCTCTTCACAAACAATGCTCCAGCTGGTTCTTCAAGCTTGAATCCACTCAAGAACACCAAGAACAGCTCTCTGGCCCCTCAGAAACCAAGAGAAGGTGTAACTCTATGTGTTTGTGTGCAATAATAAGACTAAAACACCTTAAGGCAAAAGAGAGAGAGATATAGAGATAGAATAGCTACAACTATGAACTAACCCTAACTCAGAGCTCCCTCTGTATTTTTTGTAACCCTAATGGAGGGAGAAGAGGCTCTCTCTTATAGACAATCCCTCTTGCAAAGCTTCTCAAGTAAGCTAGTCAAGAGGGAAATCCCTCCATACACGTGTATGGAGGGGAGCAAAGGTGTATGCCAGCTAGCACAGCTGGCATAAAAATATCTGCAAAAGTAGATGCACAGTGGTCGGCTGGCCAAAAATGCAATTTGACCAAAATAGATGGCCGGTCGACTACAAAGAGTGCCGGTCGGCCAAACATTTGGCCGGTGGCAACAAACCAGTGGCCGGTGGCCTCAAGCCATGGCCGGTGATGTATAGGGATGGCCAACAAGCCATTCCCTGCCCCTCAAAGGCAAAACACAGGTGTTTGGTGCAAAACCAAACACAAAACAGTCGAGCCGAGAGATCCTGAGGCAAGGCACGTAGCCAAGACCTCCGGGAACTCAAGACGAACACAAACATGGATGATCACCGAGTGTTCAGACGGTGACATCCAAGTCTTGAGGACGGTCAAAAATGGGGTGTCTACAGCATGATTGCATCCATTCATCTGTCTTACATACACCGGGCTCGGCGCATCATACTAACTACATTGTATTTCAATTCTAAGTTGAATACATGTTATCTGTAGCATCTCATATGCCATCTTAGAATAGCCGAGCCTATCTTAGTTGCATTTTGCATGTGTTGCATTAGCCATCTTAACATGAACTAGAATCATACATTGATTACTAATTAGTTTCTGTTTTGGCTTGGAGTACTCGATGAGTGTTTATGCTTTAGCATCCTTGCATGCGTGTGAGTGACTGCCATGATAGCATGCTTGCCATGAGGCTAACTGCTTATGTGATATACCTGCCTAAATGCCTGTGGTGAAGGTTGGATTATTTAAATTGGAACAATTCATCAATTGCGAGTTTTAAACCCACTTGAGAGTGGCAAATCACCATGTTTTCTAAGCCCACTTGAGGGTGGCAAAATCCACATTTTAGCCTACTTACGAGTAGCAAACCGCTTTCAAAAACAAACATGAGATGTTTTGTTCCAACTCAGACGATCCAGTCTATACTTGTATGCTGTGCGCATCACATAGCAATTCTAGGCTAATAAACCGGAATAAGAGCACGTATGTTTTCAAAAACAAGATATCATGTTTAGTAGTGGCCGATCTTTGATCGGGCGAGCGGAGATGCTCATTGCATGACCTTCCCCAATCGTACCCAAGTTCCCTAGCCGAGACAACTTTGGTGATGACGGACACGTGGCCTTAGGCACGAGTCAGGGTTTCCTAAATTTCTCCAAAATAAAATATTAGGTGGCGACTCTGTATCTGGCAAAGCAGTCCATGTTTGGCACTTCTTTCTAAAAATCAGTTTTTCAAAACAATTTGCCAGATTTGGACTCTTTGGTGATTTATCAATCTCGTATTGCACTTTGCGAGATCAGATTAAGAACCGTGACATTGAGTCTGAACTGTAGTAAGCCCAATGAACAAAACGGGATTTCTCCGGGGACGTTCGAGGACGTCTACAGGTTGCTGCAAGAGTGAAGAAGAGGAGGAGGGAGACTGGCAAGGCGGTAGTTGGAGAAGCTTCTGAAGATCCTATTGAGGACGAGGCATTTGAGAAGTGGGAGCCGCCAATGTTGCATCAAGGCAGGCCCATTTCTACTTCTGATTCAGTTGTTGCTTCCAAAGATTTTGCTTTTGACCTGACCAAGACCCTGTTGATGCCGGTGGACATGGCTGATCATAACGGGCCCCGCGATATTCTAGTTCTGAAGGAGACCCTTCAGATGATAACTGTTGTAAGTGCATTCTTGTTTTGTTGTTTTGTTTTGTTTTTTTTTTTTTTTTGGTGTTATACTACTGTTTTCTTTCCCTTAATACTTTGCAATCTGTTGTAGTGTATTTAGAGGATGCATCTATCCATCACCAGAGCGGAGGAATTGGAGAAGGCCGTACTGGAGGCCGTTATGAATGCTGAGAGATTGACCATGAGCCTGGAGGCCAAGAAAGAAGGACGCAGAACTGCCGAGAGGGAGGCGTTCCGTCTAAGCAAGGTTGTTACCTTAGTTAAAAGTCAAAGGAGGCTGCCATTGGGGTACAGGCTCAACTTGAAGGAAAAGTGGTAGAGCTAGAGGCTGTTATTGCAGTGATGGCCGCTGAACGTTCTGCGTTGGAGGCCAAGTACTGGCAACAAGGTTGAGATGAGGCTGGGGTTGCTTATAAATAAGAGGTGCTGGTGTTGCGAGATAAGCTCTTTCTGAAGGGTTGGTCAAGTGCTCTGGCCACTGCTCAGGTTCCTGAAGGGTCTCCTTTGTTTCAGGATGTCTCTGTTCCCTCAAGGTCCTAGGGATCAAAGATTGCCGCTACCCCTGCAGTTCTTCCGGCTGAGGTTTCCCCGGAAATTAATTTTGCGAACAAGACTCAGAAGAGTGATGTTGCCCTTGAGACGGTGAACATTGAAGGGGGTGGAACCCTAGAGACTGAAGCCGTGGGAGATGTGGTTAAGGAAACTTCTACTTCTCAAGAAGTTAGAGTTGCCTCTACTTTTCCTCCCCAAGACGGCCTGGACAAGATTGTGGACACTGCTCCTGAGGTTCCTTCTGTTGATGAAAGCTAAAGTCTTCTTTGGAATGATTCGAAGTTTTTGCTTTTTCTGACTTTCTTTTGTTTTCATGTTTCTGATGTACTACGGCTCGGTCTTCTTTGACGAGTTGCCCCCTCATGTTTGCCAAGACAATTTTTCTTCTTTTCTTTGTTGCTGGTTGTGAGGCCATCTATGTCTTTGTTGGGTAATGGAATTTTCCTTTGGATTTTGCAATCTGATGCTTTTTTACTTTTACGTCTGAATGTTTTCTGTACTGTTTGCCCCCGGCCGAGCACTGTTAGGTCCTCAGGGCCGAATAGATGCTCGGTCTGGTTAACGAATATGTTGCATGGCTGTGCTTGGTTTTGTAATAAAAGGAGAGGGTCTTACTTAGGTCCAAGTTGGTTCTGAAAAACAATTGTTTGCCCCCACTTAGAGCTAAGTAAGATCGGTACTAAAGACTGTGTTCTTTAGGTTGAGCTACTTAAGTCTGTTGCAACTTTGATAGCATAAGTACATTTGAATGGGATAAAGGTATAAAGAAGTGTCTTACTCAGGTCCAGGTTGGTTTGAAAAAATAATTGTTTGCCCCCACCTGGAGTTGAGTAAGACTAGTGCTCGAAGTTTGCTCCTAATAGAGTTTAGCCAAGTTTGTCCCAACTCTGTTTGTATGCAGCAATATTGAAGTGTTGATGTGATGATACTTAAGAAATTCTGTGGACTCAGAGATGTTTACTTAAAATATGTTAGTGCGGTTTCCACCAAGCAATTTCACTTGGCTAAAGTCCAATTTAGTTGCCAAACATAATTCCACCAAGCAATTCCACTTGGCATGTTTGAGTGCTAACTAAAATCAAATTCCGTTCAGTCGTTCTGAAACTAAGTCCGTTTGGGTTAAGACCAAAGCTGAGTTCGTTTGATAAACATCAAAGCTAATTCCGTTTGATAAACATCAAAGCTATTTCTGTTTGGTAAGTACCAAAGCTAATTTCGTTTGATAAACATCAAAGTTATTTCCATTTGGTGAACACCAAAGCTAATTACAAAAATTTGATAAATTTGAGAGAAGTGGGGAGGCATTTGCATTGGTCAAAAGATAAATGTCTTTACATTCTGATAGAGAATTTGGGAGCTAGTTCTATTGATAGTATTTCTTGAGATTTGCTACATTCCAAGGCTGAGGTATGGCTCTGCCTTTGAGATCCTCTAGGTAGTAAGCTCCATTTCCAACAACAACTGTGACTTTGTACGAACCTTCCCAGTTAGGCCCAAGTTTTCCTTCGCCAGACACCCTTTTGTGATCCATAACTTTCCTCAAAACCAATTCTCCATGTGTGAATTGCCTTGGGAAAACTTTTTGGTTGAAACTTTTGGTGAGCTGCTACTTATATGCTACAAGCCTGATCATTGCGGCTTCTCTTCGGCCTTCTGCCATATCCAGTGCTTGTGCAATAGCTTCCTCATTACTTGTGCTTTCAAACAATTCAGATCGGAGGGTTGGGAGACCTACTTCGAGTGGCATAATGACTTCCATTCCATAAGTTAGGAAGTAAGGTGTTTCCCTAGTTGAGCGCCATGCTGTGGTTCGGTAAGCCCATAGCACGTGGGGTAACTCTTTAACCCATTTTCCTTTTGCATGTTTGAGCCGCTTCTTTACTCCATTGATGATGGTTTTGTTCGACGTTTCTGCCTGCCCATTACTTTGTGGGTAGCCTGGAGAAGAGTTTCGATACTCGATTCTGAGGTTGGCACAAAGCTTTCTAAAGATCTTTCCATCAAACTATGTTCCATTATCTGCAATCAGTACTCGCAGGATGCCGAAACGGACCACGACGTTCCTCATGACAAACCGCTTTGTGTCCGCTTCTTTGATACTTGCCAGTGCTTCGACTTCAACCCACTTAGTGAAATAGTCGGTTGCAGCGATGAAGAATCGCCTGTTCCCAGTGCCTCGTGCCAACGGTTTGACAATATCCAGACCCTATTGGGCAAAAGGCCATGGGCTAGTGAGTGGAGTGAGAGTTTTGGCTGGCTGATGAATTAGTGAAGCAAACCTCTGATATTTATTGCACTTCTGAACATACTGTTGTGCATCTTGTTGCATCTGTGGCCACCAGTACCCATGAGTGAGGGCTCGGTGCGCCAGCGACCTTCCACCAACGTGGCATCCACAAATCCCATCGTGAATTTCATAGAGAACATTTTCGACCAAATTTGGATGCACACATAAAAGATAAGGACCGAGATAGGAACATCTGTATAGCTTCCCAGATAGTGAGACCCAGAACCGAGCTGACCTGTGTCAGATTTTGTTGGCTTCCTTTTTATCTTCGGGGAGAGTGCCAGATTTCAAAAAAGCAAGTATCAGATCTATCCAGCTTGGCTCTAGGTTGCTGTAGAGGACTGGATATGCAATGCTTGGTTCTGGCATGAACTCAACCAAACTTTTCTAGCGTCTTTGGTATCTACTGATGAGCCAAGGCAGGCCAGAGCATTAGCATGACTATTTTTGTCCCGACTGATTCGTTCCACTCGTATGGATCAAAATTGTTTGAGTAGATCCTTGGCCTTGCCTGCATACATAGCCATTCTTTCGTCTCGTGCTTCATAGACCCCAAAAAACTGATTTACCACCAATTGTGAATCGCTGAAAACAAGAAGTTGATCTGCACTGAAGTGTTCGGCACTGCGTAAACCAGCCAACAGTGCTTCGTATTCCGCCTCATTGTTAGAAGCCTTCCAGCCGAGCCTAAGAGCTTGCTCCTAAATAAACCCTTCTGGTGGCTCCCGAACCTCGATTATTGGATGATCCGTCGACATAAAGCTGCCAAATGTTTCCAATAAAGAGTTTCCATGCTTCTAAAGTGTATTGTTTTCCTAGTTCGGTGGTGCGTGGAGCCTGTGCCGAACTGGAGTTCTCAGGCTTGGTACTCTGGGTGGGAACGAATTCTGCGACGAAATTTGCCAAGACCTGGGCCTTGATTGCTATCCTGGGTTAATATCGAATGTCAAGCTCACCAAGTTCTACCACCCATTTTACTGTTCGGCCAAAGAAATCAGCTCGGCTGAAGACGGATTTGAGGGAGAATTCAGTGAAAACATTGATAGTATGCCCCTGGAAGTAATGTTGTAACTTTCTTAAGGCAATAAGCAATGCATAAGCTAACTTTTCCAAGGGTAGATACCGCGTCTCGGCATCTAGTAGAGTCTTGCTTACATAGTATACTAGCCTCTGTTCCTTGTTAACTTCTCGAATCAATACCGCGCTTACGGTGTGATCTGAGACTGCCAGATATAACTAAGCTCCTCCCCTGGTTTTGGAGTGGACAAAAGAGGTGGTGTAGTGAGGTATCTTTTGAGATTTTACAATGCTTCGGTACACTCAGGACTCCATTCAAATGCTCCATTTTTTGTCAGTAGCTGGAAGAAGGGCTTCATCTGATCTGAAGACTTGCTGATAAACCGATTCAGGGCGGCCGCCATTCCGGCCAACTTCTGTAGCTCTTTAGCCTTTGTTAGTACTTCAAGCTCTTGTATTGCTTTGATTTGATCCGAATTTTCCTCGATTCCTCTGTGAGTGACCATGTATCCCAAGAACTTCCTTGTTCCTACCCCGAAAGCACATTTCGAAGCATTAAGGCGAAGCTGATGGTTTTTCAGGATGCCAAAAACTTCTCTTAAGTCTGCAAGGTGGTTTATAGCGAGCTTGCTTTTTACTACCATCTCATCTATATAAGCTTCCATGGTTTTTCCAAGTTGGTCTTTGAACATTCGAGTGATCATTCGCTGGTAGGTTGCCCCGGCGTTCTTGAGGCCGAACGACATTACTTTGTAGCAATAAGTGCCCCTTGGAGTGATAAACATTGTCTTCTCCTGATCTGGGCCGAACAGTGGTATCTGGTGATAGCCGCTATAAGCGTCTAGAAAGCTCATATGCTCATGCCCTGCTGTTGAATCTATTAGCTGATTGATGCGAGGTAAAGGAAAATTGTCCTTGGGACAAGCTCTATTCAAGTAGGTGAAATCAACACAGACTTTCCATTTTCCGTTCTTCCTTTTGACTACAACTGTGTTGGACAGCCATTGTGAGTACTGAACTTCTCTAATCGCTCCTGATGCTAGGAGCTTTTCGACTTCGGCAATCATCGCTTCAGTGTGCTCAACTGAGGATCTTCGCCTTTTCTGCAGAATAGGCTGAGCAAAGGGGTTGATGTTGAGTTTGTGGCAAGCAAATTCTGGGTTTAACCCTGGAGTATCATATGCTGACCATGCGAATACCTCCATATTTTCCCTTAGCAATTCCAGCAGCTGAAGTTTCTCATCAACGCCCAGCGAGGTATCGATAAGGAAGTACTTTTTTGGATCATCCTCTTTTACTAGGACTTTCTCCAAATCCTCTACCATCTTTTCCTCTAGGCTCCCCCTACATTTTCCAAGACTAGCTGCTCGGCCACTTCCACTGTCTATACCCAGTTACAAAGTTGTTTAGCCTTTATTGCTGCCATAAAGCAATGTTTGGACACAACTTGGTCCCCTGCAATCTGCTCTACTCTGTGTTTCGTTGGGAAATGGATGAGCTGGTGGTAGATTGAAGGGACCGCCTTCATTTGTTGAATCCATGGACGACCGAGTATGGCGTTGTAAGGAGAAGGTGTATTAATAACTAAGAACTCTATCTGGAGGGTCTTCGTTCCTGCCACAACCGGCAACACTATCCTGCCAAGTGGCCATTCTGGTTGTGAATTGAAGCCGACTAATGGAGTTGCCGCTGAGGTGAGGTGCTGCTCAGAGAGACCAAGCTTTCTAAACAAGTCATAATGTAATATGTCTGCTGCACTGTCTTGATCTACGAGGACTCGTTTTACGTCAAACCGTTTCCCAATTCCCACAGTTATAATGAGTGCATCAGTATGTGGGTGTTGTATGCCTTCTAAATCCTTTCTAGTAAACAAAACAGTGCACAAGGGGGACTTGGGTACTATGCGTACCTTTTTCGATGCGGGCTCTACTGACATGACCTGCTAACTTTACACAGCCTTAGCAATTTCTTCTTTTAGTGCCTCTTCGCGCTCCTGGGTCGTTGTTCTATAGATCACATTTATTACCAGCTAAGGTGGGGGCTCGATGTTCAGTTCTAGTGGTGGGTTCCTCGGTTTGGCCACTGCTTTATCTTGATCAATGTAGTCTCAGAGGTGTCCAGCCGCTACTAGAGCTTCCAGGTGTTGCTTCAGTGCTCTGCAATTTTGAGTCATATGCCCCTTGTCTTGGTGATAAATGCATCTGAGCTTCTGATTACGCCGAGCCGGATCTCCCAACATTTTTGGCGGCCAAATAAAGAAGGGCTCCCTCTTGATCTTTTCCAAGATATGATAGATTGGTTCTTTGAATACGGTCATGACTGCTTCGTGAGATTTGGACTTATCCACCTCATTCACTGTGAGTCCCCGGTGTTCCCCTCAGTTCGTTCTCTTCTTGTGCCGAGCTGTTTGTTCTACTGATGCTACCTCGATGGGGATCTGGTCATCTTCAAGGCTAGCGTACCGCTCAATCCTGGCACGCAAATCTTTCAGTGCTGTGGCCGGGCGCTTGGTAAGTGACTGTCTCAACTTACTTTCCGGGCGCAAACCATGTTTAAAGGACATAACAGCCATCTGCTCACTGCAAACGTTTTCCTCTAAGTCATTGTACTCTTCCTAATACCTCATAGCATAATTGCACGGTGCTTCTTCCTGTTCCTTTCGAAGGTCGAACAGTGTATCCAGCTCTTTCGGGATCCTAGTGTTGGAGACGAACCTGGCTAAGAACTCTTCGGAGAGCTACTTTCAGTCGTAAATTGATCCAGCGGGGATTCTATCAAACCATCGAAGCCCGAATTCTCCCAAGCTGGACGGGAAGACTTTGCACATCAGTGCTTCGTCTCGGCTCCATAGGGACATCATCTGTCTACAATGGCTGATGTGCGTCAATGGGTCTGACTTCCTATCATATGACGTGAACTTTAGCACGGTAAATTTCTTGGGAGGTCTCATGGCCTCAATTTCCGGGGAGAATGGAGAAGATACAAGCCTATCCAATGCTCGGTGCTCTCTCTGGTGGATGGTACAGTCTAGATGATCCCGACGTTGCTCATTCTTCTTGTTGCCAATCAGCTACATATGAAAGTCTTGAGGAGGGTACTCAGTCTGCTGGCTTACCGTCTTTTGCCTCTTAGCCCTTCTTCGGCGTGAGCCACGGGTGTGGCTGCTCGCCGCCTCACTTTGTACCATGATTGGCTGGCTCTGTTGCCCAGATTCGTTTCTGGGGATCTTCTTCACCGGTGGTTCTCTGGACGAGCTTCTCTATCGCAGGCAAGAGGGCTCTGCGTCAGTCATCTTCTTCGTCAGATCGCCCAACACCTTTTTGAGTTGCGCTTTCAGCTCATGTATCTCCATTCCCATGGAGTCTATGATTCGATCTCTGTAATCCTTTTCTAGAAGAAAGTGATGAGAAGAACCTTCAACAAAGGGCAATCGATGCTCAACAGATTCGGGAGTCCGGTTATTGTTTCCAGTTTGTTCTTCTAAGACTGTTGGGAGTGCCAAGCCTTTGTTTTTTGTCTTCTCTGTCTGTGGAGTATGTGCCGAATGTGGGATGTCCTCAATCTCTATCGCCGGAATCGAGTACAGAGCTCAGAGACGAAACTTCCACGCTCACCGCACCAACTGTGCATACCGGATATCGCACTAAATGAAAGTGGATCGGAGCTCCGCAATCGATTGGACTATCGAGGAATTGAGGTCCTGCAGCAAGGAACACCGTAAGAGCTGTTTGGCCAGGGTTGGCCGGATAACCCCTCCGGCGTAGGAATGAGTAATCGGAGAAGAAGTGAGGTGCCCTCTAAGTGTAGAGGGTTGAGTTTCAGTAAGTAGGGTTCAGCTTAGATCAGTTATCTTTAATGTGAAATTAGTGTGGTTTATATAGAACTCCTTGCTTGTTGCCCAAGATGGTTTCATGGAGCTTTGGTGCTGCCGAGTTTCCTTTTAGCATTGCCCAGGGTGGGAAACCATCTAGTAGTTGTCAAAGGGTGCATATACTTATTATAGTCATGCTGATAACAAACCATATTCTTCTAGTTTAACTGTTTCCGTGATTCTGGGTGTAGGGGACCAGCTGAGGTGGCAACTTGCACATGCATATACTCACAGCTTGCACGTTTCTCCGAGAGGTTCCCTCAGCTCGGTACTGTTGTTCCTCAGCTCGGCCCTTTGCGAGACTATTGTAGGGATGGGCTGGCCCATTCGGATATCTGTGTATGGACTCGGCCCACTTTGATTCTGATGATGGGTTCGGCCCATAAAATGAGTCCTGCAGCTCGGCCCTAGCCCAGTATCGTGGCTGGACTAGCCTTTCCACTGCGAGTTCGACCCAAGTGCTTGAGGACTTGGGTGGATTGTTGGTAATGGAGTTGGGCTTAGTTAGCTTTCTCACATGCTCATCTGACCCGTTTGGGTTTGGGTTGGGAAGAATGGATCGGCCCAAGGCTTGGATCCCACCCATTTCGTATTTAGCCCCTTCATATAAATGGTGTCAAAAAATTAGTAGACATTCTCAAATCAGAGACCTTAGACATTAGCTAATGGATCACCTCTGATTTCACATAACCTTCGACATTTGTATTGATACATTTGTGACATTATAATATGATACAGTAAATTCAACAATATTTTTTTCTATTCAATTAATAAGAGAAAAATTATAAGTATGAGAAATATTATCCGTATAGTTAAAAAATCAATAAATTCTACTTAACAACTATGCCTACTAAGCCAAGCCCAACAACCACTTCATTACTATTTGCATACAATCCCACAATAAAGAGGAAATAAATACACATAGGAAGCGTATCAAACTTCTCTTCATAAATATCTCACTAGAAATGGTTTCACGCAACCACTATGCCAAATGCTCTGATTAAATTCAACAATGTTGAGTACACACAAATTAAACATAAATCTAAACACAAAAATAAATAAATAAAATTTGTCAAGGATCATATCATTGATTTTTTTAATACAATTTTATATTCGGTTTATCTGTTACTAAACTTATTGCAATAATTTGCTTTAAAACTAAAATGTCTTGAATGATAAGCATCTTCCATATGGTAAAATGGAGAAATTATTCAATGCTTCAAGAGTAATTCTTTATTTCATTTATAAACTGATAACTAATATTTTATCTCTTAAAATTTTAAAACAAAAATAATAAATATCATGATTTAAATTAATAACAACTCATTTAGAGCACTCCATAAACTTATTCCAATAAGATTGAGTAATTTCTCAAGTCAAATATGTCTGCGAGACCAAGCCAGGAGAAGAATGTGGACGTGATATGGGCTCTTTTGGGTACATAGTTATAATCTGATTTTTGGATTATAACCAACCTCTTCTCTCACAAAAAAGCTGATTATAATCTGATTATAATCAGCTTTCACCAAAAAGCTGATTATAACCATCTTCCCAAAATAGGCCTATGTGTCTGCCAGACCAAGCTAGGAGAAGAATGTGGACATGATATGTAATGAGTTCCGTATTAGATTTGATTATCCAAAGAGCATTTTATTATTAGGATTGTTCTTTTTGATCCATTACGTCCTGTTTGGGTAGGATTTTTTTTAGATATTTTAAATTATTTAAGCACAAAATAAATTTTAAATTATTTGGTTATAACTTTTTTAGTCAGTGTTTAGGGTTGATTTTTTAAATCATTTTTTATTGATATTTTTAATAATAATTTTGTGATTTTTTTTAAAAAATTCAAAAAACCTTACAGCTTTTGGGTTACTTTTTATAGACCGAAAAAGTAAAAAAATTTAGAAAGAAAAAAAACAAAAGGTCAAAATCAATATTTTCTCAATTTTTATTTATTTATTCATTTTTACATTTTATATTAGTTTGCATAAGTCAAATTTGAAAAGTGATAAAATTTGACATAATTTGGAGAACCCCTCAACTAAGACAAAATAATAATAATAACAATAATAATAATAATAAATAAATAAATAAATAAATTTAGATGTATATTGAGAACCCCCTCAGCTAACAATTGTAAAAAATTATTAAAAAATACGTTTATTTAAAATACGATTTGCCCATATGATTTAAAAAATTACAAATATTTTTTGTCATAATTTTTTTATTTAATAGAGTTAACTAAAAAAATCAAGTTTCTAACTGTTCTACTGTACAATAGTAAAATTACCTATTTCATATTATATTTTATGTTGGCAAAATATGAAATAATAAAATTACCAATTTCATTCTTATTTCATTACTTTATAGCCTATTTCTTATTTCATTTTGGAAAAAATGAATTTCTACCTACTCTCTTATGCAATAATAGAATTACATATTTCATATTTCTGACAAGGGGTTATGAAATAAGATTGCAAATTTAGTTTTTTTAACGCGAAAGAGAAATTTATATTTTTGAGAAAATAATTTGTTTGGGGAGTTTGCTTATTGGCTAATTAAAAAGGCCACATCTTTTTTTGATTTTTTTTTATCATTAGTGATTTTTTTTTCAAAATTGTCATTTTTTTTTTACTATCCATCTTGTGTAGATGAATCTAAAAAGTTTTTTTTTTAAAAAGGAAAGTAAAAATTTTCAAAAAAAGTAAAAAAAAAAGTTCACTATTTTTAGATTATATTGTCTTTTTTGAATTTTTTTTAAAATTTAATTTCTCTCTTCGTCTCCAACTGAATTTAGACACTTAAAATTTTAAAAAAATTACTAAAGACTAAAATAAACGCGCACGCTAAAAAAAAAAAAAAAAAAAAAAAAAAAAAAAAAAACCCACAAAATAAGCAAATTCCAAACACCCACCAACTCATTTGGGAACTAGGTGTTTTACTGATTTTTTTAGCTTATATATATATATATATATATAAATTAATATGTTTTGAATATTTACAAAAAAAAAAAAAAAGATGTACAAAAAGCAAAGTGAATGAAATAATTTTTTTAACATTTTTGTGGGTGTTTGGGAAGTGGGTTTTTATGTAAATTTTTTTAGTTGTAGGATTTTATTGGATAAAAAAATTTTGGTGTTTAGGAAGATAGTTGGGTTTTTTTGTGGTTGAATGTGATATTTGTGAAACAAAAAGTGAAATGATTATGGGATTGGATGTGATATTTTGTTTGGATGTATTTTTTTTTATTCTGCAAAAAATTTATCTTTTAGTGAAAAAAATTTTAAAAAAAATTCCAAACCCAAGTTCCCAAACACCACCGCCGATTTTGATTTTTTGATAACTTATTAACTTTAAAACTTTTTTTTTGGATTACCAAAACATCCAAACCTTTTTATAGTGTAGTAATGTCTTAACAAATTTTGTCTGTGTACTGTGCTAGTTGTAGGTAATAGTCGAGCTTTAATATATTTAAATTTATTTATTAAGATTTTAACGAATTCGAATTTAAGTTTAAATTCAATAAAAATTTAACGAACTGAGTTCGAGACGAGTTGGCTTAGACTTAACTCGAGTTTGATCATATTCATGAACTTTAACGAATTAAAAAAATTAATAATTTATATTTGTGTATGAGATTAAAATTACAATTGAAATTTTGATTATACAATTATATATAAATATACTAAAAAAAGATCAATATCTTACCAAAATAATAATATCTATCACTACTATTATATAAATGTATTATCTATAATTAGCTATTATTTACATATAAATAAATTTAGCTATTATTTACATTTATATTATTTAAATATATAAACGGCTGTGATTGAGGCCTCGAAAATGAGGCTCGAAATTGCCTCGAATGCAATTTTTTTTTTTTTTTTCATTTTTTTCTGGGCTAATACATTGCAAAAAAAAATAATAAAAATAATAATAATAATAACAAGCAAAGCATCAACCCAGCAAAAAAAAAAAAAAAAAGCAAATTCGAGTCAAATTTGAGCCAAAAAATTTGAGGTCTCAATCATTTTTCATATATAAATAGCATATTTATCCTTTTTATATATATATTTTATATTATTTAATATATAAATAATATATTTATTTTATTATTTAAATAAAAATTAAACAAATTAGTTAACAAGTCGAGTTTTAGTACGTTTGTGCTTATTTCTTAAAATTTTATCGAGTTCAAGTTTAAACTCAAATAAAATAAAAATTTAACTACTTAAATTCGAACAAATGCTTATCGAATCAAGTTCGAAACGGTTGACAAACGGATCAGTTCATTACATTTCCCAACTTTTATTATCTCCCTTTTCCGAGATATAAACAAAAATCGAGAAAATCATACGTTGGCCTCTTTAGATTTGGGAATAGGTTATTTTAATAAATTTTTAATTTTTTGACTAAAATATGAGGTAAAAAAATTAATAAGTTCGGAATGATCTTTTAATTTTTTACGAAAAAATATATAAAAAGTAGAGAGAAAATAAAATTTTTGATTTTTTGTATAAATTATAAACTTTTTGATTTTTTTAATAACTTTTTAACTTTTAAACTAAAACTCTCGTATGTCAAACGAAACCTAAATAATTTGATTTATTTTTTTAATATACAATTTAATTATGATTTTTTAAATAGATAAATCATAATTCACCATTTAATCCGTAATTTTATAAATACCAATCTAGTTGAAATCGAACAAATTGTTTATATTATATTATATATATAATATTTTATCAATGTAAATATTAAAATTGTAGGAGCCGAATGAATAGAAGAGTTGTAAGGGATGTATCCTAGAAGTCAGAGACTGTTCGGCTCCGTACTAATCAATTAAGATACCGAATACATTGAGATCGCCGAATAGACGGGGAGATGTATGTTGGAATAAACAAAAGGATAATAAGTAAAAAGTGGGCTCTGGACCCGAGGTCCAAAGAATGAGTATAAATACAAGAGCTTCAGATTTAGAAAGGTATGTAAGAATCACTTCACTAAACTTAGTAAACAAGCTTTCTTGAGTATAAGAACTGACTTGCCCGTCGGAGTGCTAACCCCGGCACCCCCGACCGGAGTGTTTGTCCTTGCAGGTGACTAGCTGAGGATCAAGAGCGTCTCCCAGGATCTGAAGAGTATTTCCAAAACCACTTCCCCACAATTGGCGCCGTCTGTGGGAATACTCAAGTACATCCATGGAACGCGTGACTCAAGATTCTCCGATAGCCACCGACGCGATCACACAGAGAATCGACCTCACTCCGGCAAATATGCTCGAGAAGGAAATCATCGCTACAAGACGTGCCTTGAATGTCGATTCACAAACGACTTCAGCACAGGAGACGATGCTAGCCATCATGGAACGAGCCAAAAAGACCAAACACAGTTTAGACAACACAATTGCTGAGAACGAGCGCCTTCGCCGCGATCTGGCCTTGGAAATACCAAAGCCCAAACAAACAGTGCGCCAGGTTTCTAAGCGACCCCAAGGGCAGGCGATCTACGGTCTCGGGCCCGACAGCAAAACACCGACGCTCGTTGTGCTTCAGCCGATTACTTCGAGGAGTTGACAAAAGACGAACGTCTCCAGCGAAGTGTTCCGCGTGATAACATCCATATGATATACAGCCTGCCGAAAGCCCCGGCCGTACATGCAATCCAGTCCCTCCCAGGCCCTCAGCAGCAACTCACGCCAGCAAAGCGACCCCGAGAATCACCAAGCATCACCTTCGACGACTCTGATTTGATCGGCGTAACACTCCCTCACATCGATCCATTGGTTGTCGCGCTACGCGTAAACCGGTTCACCGTCGAACGCGTTCTTATAGACCAGGGCAGCACTTCGGAGGTCATGTATTATAAAACCTTCATCAAACTCGAGTTCACCGAATCGGACCTGACTCCGGCCCCTTATCCACTATTCGGCTTCAATGCCAACCCCGAATACCCACTGGGAAAGATCAACCTACCCGTTCGAGCGGGTTCCAGAACGGTGGATGTAGAATTCCTGGTCGTCCGGCTGCCATCGCCGTACAATCTCATCATGGGGCGATCGTGGTTGCATACCTTGCAGGCCGTCCCAAGCACCTACCATCAATTGTTACGTTTCCCAACAGAACACGGCATTGAGCAGATCCGCGGCTCCCAAAAATCGGCACAAGCATGTTACCTCCTGGCCGCCAAAATGCCAAAGGAATTGCAAGTAAACTCCATTGAGGTACCCAATCGGGAAATCCTGGATGACGTCGGGTGGCAGCCAAGCGAAAAGGCCACAGAAGGTTTAGACCGAGTTGACATCGATGGAAGCCCGGAAAAGTTCTTCATGATCGGCACCTCTTTAAACCAAGCCGATAGACAGCAGCTGATCTCCTTTCTACTCGCCAACCTCGACGTCTTTGCGTGGACTCCGTACGAGATGCCGGGTATAGACCCATCAGTTTCACAGCACCACCTGAACGTCGACCCCACATGCAAGCCCATCATTCAGAAAGGCCGTCGGTCTGCCGCAGAGCACACTGCTGCCGTCATAGAAGAAGTCGACAGACTGCTTGACGCCGGGGCAATTAGAGAAGTCACCTACCCCACGTGGCTCTCCAACACAGTGGTGGTGAAGAAGAAAAATGGAACTTGGCGAGTGTGCGTCGACTTCACGGATCTGAACAAAGCTTGCCCCAAGGACTGCTTTCCCTTACCTAGAATCGACCAACTCGTCGATGCAACGGCGCGCCACCAACGCATGAGTTTCCTCGATGCTTACAGAGGCTACCAT
Organism: Camellia japonica; assembly: GCA_030407325.1. Classification (NCBI taxonomy): domain Eukaryota; kingdom Viridiplantae; phylum Streptophyta; class Magnoliopsida; order Ericales; family Theaceae; genus Camellia; species Camellia japonica. The sequence continues at coordinate 191,747,158 of JAPPVO010000031.1, read as the reverse complement.
CAGATCGCCATGCATCCAGATGACCAGGACAAAACTGCATTCCTCACCCCAAGAGGAACCTACTGCTACAAAGTTATGCCTTTTGGGCTGAAGAATGCAGGGGCAACTTACCAAAGACTGGTCACCGTTATGTTCAAAGAACAACTCGGCCACACTATGGAAGTCTACATCGACGATATGGTGGTCAAGTCCAAAGAAGAACAGGATCACATAGCCGATCTAGAGAAGACATTCGGCATCTTGCGCAAATACAGAATGAAACTGAACGCCTCCAAGTGCGCGTTTGGAATCGGCTCCGGCAAATTCCTGGGTTATATCGTCAACCACCGTGGAATCGAAGCCAACCCGAGGCAAGTCACAGCAATCTTGGAACTCGGTTCCCCCGATCAGTGAAAGAAGTCCAAAAGTTGATGGGGATGGCCGCTGCACTCAATAGATTCATCAGTCGGTCAACAGACCGCTGCAGACAATTCTTCCAGACGCTACGTCAAGGCAAAGCTTTTGAATGGTCCGCCGAGTGCGAAGCAGCTTTCACCGGGCTCAAGACTTACCTCCGGTCAGTGCCTCTCTTGACAACACCAGCTGCCGGTGACCCCCTCATTCTGTATCTGGCAGTCTCCGATAGGGCCGTCAGCGCCGTACTATTAAAAGAAGAGGAAGGGCAGCAACGGCCAGTGTATTATGTGAGCAAGGCAATGGTCGATGCCGAGACACGTTATCTTCCGCTGGAAAAACTCATCCTAGCCTTGGTCATGGCAGCAAGAAAACTGATGCATTACTTCCAGGGGCATAGCATTGGGGTGATAACAGATTATCCCCTCCGATCAGTACTACGGAGTGCAGAAGCATCAGGACGTGTTTCAAAATGGGCTCTTGAACTCGGCCAATATGACATTCAGTTTTTACCCAAAACCGCAATCAAGGGACAGGTGCTGGCCGACTTTGTTGCCGAATTCACAGGCGGGCTTTCCGACCTTAAACCTGCCGACGTTCTTCCAAAGGCTGAAGTTCGATCAAAGCCGAACTGGAGAATTTATGTCGGGGATATTTGGCAGCTATACTGTGATGGATCGTCTAACCAACGGGGCTGCGGCGCCGGCGTAGTAATCATGTCTCCCGACGGCGCAGTAATAGAGCAGGCCGTCAAGCTTGGCTTCGAAGCATCAAATAACGAGGCCGAGTATGAAGCCCTCTTAGCCGGTCTACGAAATGCACATATTCTCGGCGCTCGGCGTTTGCTAGTGTTTTGTGACTCAAAATTGGTCATCAACCAGCTAAAGGGGGAGTACGCTGCAAAAAACGACCGTATGGCGGCCTATATGAAAACGGCCAACTCTTTGCTAACGAAGTTTGACCATCACGAACTGAACCAAATAACACGTGATCAGAACACACACGCAGATGCCCTGGCATGCCTAGCCTCCGCCATCAATTCTGAGCTCAAACGGACCATTGAAGTAGGTTTCATCCCGGAGCCGAGTATTGGCCCTTCGGAGGAAACCCACGTCAACGTTATAGAATCCGCATCAAGCTGGATGGACCCCATTGCCGGATTCCTCTCTTCTGAACAACTCCCAGAGGACAAAAAAGAAGCACACAAGCTACGCAATAAGGCCCTGCGATACTATCTGGATCCACAAGGAGGGCTTTATAAAAAGTCCCTCTCCGGTCCCTATTTGGAATGCGTACACCCGGATAAAGTGGAGGAGCTTCTAACTGAGATACATGAGGGCAGTTGTGGTGCCCACTCTGGCGGACGCTCCCTGGCCCATCGAGCTATAACACAGGGGTATTATTGGCCGACAATGAGAGCCGACGCAGAAAATTATGTTAAAAGATGCGAACAATGCCAAAAGTTCTCCCCACTAACCCATTTGCCCGCCGAAGGGTTGAACTCTATCACCAGTCCCTGGCCGTTTGCTCAATGGGGGCTTGATATCGTAGGACCGTTGCCAAGGGCCCCAGGAAACAAGCGATTCTTAATCGTAGCAACAGATTACTTTACAAAATGGGTCGAAGCGGAGGCTCTAACACATATACGAGATGCCGACATAAAGCGATTTGTATGGAGAAACATCATTACGCGATTCGGCATTCCAAGAGCTCTCATCTCAGACAATGGCACCCAGTTCGATTGTGGCGTATACCGAGAACTGTGCAGCAAATACGGTATCGTGCCTTACTTCTCTACGCCCGCGTACCCCCAGAGTAACGGTCAAGCCGAAGCCTCTAACAAAACCATCTTGGACGGCATCAAAAAGAGGCTGGAAAGAGCTAAAGGCAAATGGGTCGAAGAATTGCCGAGTGTATTGTGGGCGCATCGCACAACGCCGAGGAGGTCCACCGGAGAAACGCCGTTCGCTCTATGCTTCGGAACCCAAGCAATCTTACCCCTGGAAATCGGCCTCCCGACTTTGAAATCGCAAGCCTTTGATACGGGCCGAAATGACATGATGCTCGCCCTGGACCTGGATCTAATCGAGGAACGAAGAGACCGCGCCCTGGCCTCCATGGCACGGTATCAGCAGCAGCTCGCTAAGTCGTACAATCAACGAGTTCAGTTGCGCCGTTACACTCCAGGAGAGCTGGTCCTGAAGAAAGTACTTCCAGCCGACCGGAGACCGGCCGACGGAAAGCTGGGTCCGAACTGGGACGGCCCCTATCAAGTAGACTCCATTGCAGGAACAGGGGCATATCGGCTCTCGGACATGTCAGGAAGAAGCCTGCCACGGCCTTGGAATTCAACGCATCTACGAAAATTTTACCAATGACCCGATTTGTGGGCTTGGTACTTGTACATACTCTGCTGTAATGCAAAAGTTTCTCGTTTTTATGCCTCAGCTCATACGCTTCTTGATGGCCGAATAAGTCTCCGGATTCGGAGCGCCCTTCGTGGATACCACGATTGGCCGAACAAGTCTCCGGATTCGGAGCCCCTTTGGGTGCATAACATCTAAGGGCCGAATAAGTCTCCGGATTCGGAGCGCCCTTCGTGGATACCACGATTGGCCAAACAAGTCTCCGGATTCGGAGCGCCCTTCGTGGATACCACGATTGGCCGAATAAGTCTCCGGATTCGGAGCGCCCTTCGTGGATTCCACAATTGGCCGAATAAGTCTCCGGATTCGGAGCACCCTTCGTGGGGATCACGATTTAACTGACCAACTACATGGTTCCTAATTGGAGCCGATCGATGCATGTTCGAACGTTTACATCACGCAATACAAAAGCTGACAATAAATTGAGATAGGGCGTTTAATTACGCGCAAAACATTTCAAAAGCTGCTAATAAAGAAATTCTATTTATTCAAAAGCCGCCAAACATTTCAAGCATTTGATAAAGTAATTCTATTTATTCAACATTATGGCCCACTAAGTCGGCGTCTTGTCGTCGCTTTTCTCAATTTCGAACTCGGGATACGGAAGGTAATGCCGATGATATAGGGGCGAAGCCGAATTTATGCCCACGGACCCAAGAGCTTCCACGGTTTGAAGGGCCTTGATCCAGCCATGCTTGAAACCACGATTTTCGCATCGGCAGACTTCCTCAGCTAGGTCTGTTTTGGTCTTCTTGATCCCGGCCTTCAAGCCGTCCTGATATCCGCTCTCATAACCCGAGGCCTCTCGGTTCGCCCTCTCCCCCATGCTTTTCGCTTGGCTGTCCACCACCGACTCGGCCGCTCGAACACTCTTCAGCTCCCGAAGCTCACTCTCAGCCTTTTTCGCGCGAGCCTCCAGACTACGATTCCTTTCGTTGTTTTTCTCACTCTCGCGTCGGGCTTCGCGCAGACGCATCCCGACTTCATAAGCGCTATACAGTCCCTTGACAGCCCCATGTATGCCATCCCGAAATACTTCGAAATCTCGACGTCCGACCATCAACTGTTGGACCTCCGGCAGAAAAATCTGCCGAGCGAACTCGACTGCCACATCTGGGTCTTTAATTATAGAATCCGCCTCCGTCATTGGTCTATTCTTCACGAAAATCGCAAAACTCAACGGTCGCGGCGCCGCGTCAGGCTCAACGAAGGGTCGTGGGCGCGGGGAATCTCCCCGTTGTCCGTCCTTTCGGGGTGATCTGCTTCGACGACTAGGGGGCCGCTCTTTTTCCCGATCCATGGATGCTCTTCTTCCCGTGTGAATAGGCTCGCTTCTGCGATTCATTTTGACCTCTAAACCCAGCCAATGTTGGCCCCTGCCAGGTTTGGATCAAGCCTGAATAAGAAATGAGTCAAGTTGTTGGCATGAACTCGCCCATTTATTCTGGGGTACATGCAGCTCCCCCGAGAAAACGTCAGAAAGACTGAGCGCCAAACGTCGTATGCCCCTCAGCCAGCCCTCGCTTCAGAGCCATCGGCTCGTTCGGTTCCTCAGGCTCGCGCCCTGGCTAAGGCAAGGGCAGATTCATTAATCTATTCGGCTATATTTCAAGCGCTATCGCCGGTATCGCTGGGGCAAGGGCTAGATTCATTAAATAGCCGGCTATATTTTCAAACGATACGCCGAGTAATTTACGCCTCAGCCAGCCCACGATTCAGAGCCATGGCTCGTTCGGTTTCTCAGGCTCGCGCCCTGGCTAAGGCAAGGGCAGATTCATTAATCTAGTCGGCTATATTTCAACGCTATCGCCGGTTAACCTAAGATCGCCGGTTAACCTAAGGCAAGGGCGGATTCATTGATCTAGCCGGATATATTTTCAAATGATAACGCCGAGTAATTTATGCCTCAGCCAGCCCTCGATTCAGAGCCATCGGCTCATTCGGTTCCTCGCTCGCGCCCTGGCTAAGGCAAGGGCAGATTCATTAATCTAGCCGGCTATCTTTTCAAGAGATCACCGAGTAACTTATGCCTGAGCCAGCCCACGATTCAAAGCCATCGGCTCATTCGGCTTCGCGAGCCCGCGCCCTGGCTAAGGCAAGGGCAGATTCCTTAGTCCGATCGTCCGGGCTCAAAATTAAGTAATATCATTCTTCATCAGCAAAATTGAGCACAACTCATGACATTTTATATATGCAAAATAAATAAGCTATAAGCCCGCACAAAAATGTCTGACAAAACAATTGTAACAATACATCTGTGAAATCCTAATACATTTGTGAAATCCTAACAGTCAATTGCCCAGCTCAGCCTTCGGAATCAGTCTCCAACGGCTCGACATCCACTTGCTCATACGGCACTGGCATAGTCAGTGAAACTCCAGCTGCAGCAAGGGCTTTGTGCCAGCCATGCTTGAACCCCCTGTTTTCGAACCACGGGACCTGGTCCACATATTCGGCGAGCCCAGCATCTTTCCCGGCTTCGAATACTTTGGAAGCAGCCGCCTTCATGTCAGCTAACTCAGCCTCCAGGCTGGCAACCGCCTTTTGGGACAATCTCAGCGCCGCTTCGCTCGCGTCCGCCTTTTTCTCGGCGTCCGCTCGGGATTGATCTGCAATGCGAGCCTTTTCTACCTCGGCCTCGGCCTCGGCCCGAGAAGCTTTCTTGTTCGCTCTTCAAACTGCATCCTCGGCCCTCTTCCTCTGGCCCTCTACTTGCTTTCGTAAGCGGTCAATCTGTTTGACGGCGTCGAGATGCCGACGTCCCATGTCGGCTATCCTTCCGACGGTCTGCAAAGGAAGAACCCAAAAACATAACCTCAACAGTACTTGGATAAAGTGAAGAAAAGTCAGAATACGTACCAGAAGTGCCGATTGCGCGGCTAGTGCTGTCGCATTCAGATCTGGTTCCACCCGGAAAGCCTCCATATCAGACGGCAACGACACGGACGTAGCCACACCGAATGCGACTTCTGGATCTTTAAGCGCCGAAGCGTTAGAGGGAACCGGCATGTCCTTTACCATTGGACGAATGACAAAAGGAACAACCTCATTAGATCCCTCCAATCGAGGACGCTTACCACCTTGTTCGTCTGAACCGGCCTTAAGGTCAGCAGAGCGTTTCTCTGCCTTTTCCTCAACTTTTTGGCCGACTTCCCCGACCAACGGAGATTCGGCATTCTGACCTTTTCCGTCTCCTCTACAACCCCCAAGGACTCTGATTCGGCAACAGGGAGGGGGAGTCGAGATTCGGTGGCGGGCGGTATTTCAACGAAAGGCCCTCCGCTCTTCGCCGTGCGGCTAACCTCTCCGCATTCGCCTTTTTGGCAAGCTTTGTCAGACTCAATCCGGCCATATCCGCGGAGTCTATGACGGGAAGATCCTCTAAGCGTTGAAAAACGTCGGCAGAAGGAAGATTCCCTGGTCCCGATGTAAATGGAGGATCGGCGGAATCCAATACCTCCTCAGACTCGGTCTCGGATTGATCTGATTCGGCGATATCAGCTACCTCATTTCGCTCCGAATCGGACCCTTCAAAGCCTACCTGCCTCAAGTTTTTGAAGTCAGACAGAATAAGAGCAATAAGGGAATCTTCACCCTTCGGAATCGGTATGTTTTCCGCCGCCGAGAAGGTTGTGTATGTCGGCTCGTAACAAAGCAGAATGTGAGCCGCCCTCCCCTGTTTCTGAAGACTTCGACGGCCGAAATACCTGAGAGCAACCCTAATATCTGAAAGAACGGCGTCGTGGGTTGAAGATAGTACCTTTTTCAAACCCCTCCCTGCACGAGACGAAGCCGTAAGATTTCAATGGAATAGGTTTTACAATAAAAATGAACACATGACAAAAACAAGGAGATACTCGGCGACCTGGCTCGCCCCTCGTCTAGGAATAGGGTCAACACGATCCTCCCCTTCGCCAAATTCCCAGTTACCCTGGACAACGACCATAACATCATCAACTCGTTTCCCAGAGCTGGAAAGCATGGTGATTAGCTGATGGTCGGTGTCCTTAGCTCTAAGGAAATAACGCCCTTGCCGACCGGAGGACTTAGCCAAGGCATAGCAGTGCCGGATAGCCGGAATGCCAAGGTTAATTCCAAGGCGACGATTCAACGCTACAATCCCCATTATAATTCTAAAGAAATTCACGTTAGGTTGAGAAGGGATTAAATCCCAATGGCGAAGCACAGCCCTTAGAAATGGGTGTAGAGGGAAGCGGACTCCACCCTCTGCGATTGACAAGAGAGGAAAGACGATTGTGGTTTCGTCCTCCCTCTCCATGTCAAGGGTGCCGTCTGCCAAAAGTGACAGACGGACGTCATCAGGAATAGAGAAACGGCGTCTAAAACCAGCAATTCGATCTGATGAGAGGAGGTCTTTCAAATGTTTCGCCATACCCTACAGTTGACACAGATATGCCAAAGAATAAAATGGGAATAGTTCTCGAAGCAAAGAAGTGGAAAACTTACAGAAGGTGAAGAAGATATAGGAGGAGACAAAATTGCAAGAACGATCCAAAAGGCAACCCAGCGACCAGTATCATGGAATGCGAATCCGAAGGGACGCCAATCTTTAAAATCACAATGAATAGGTATGTACGAAGAGGCGGGAAGTCGGTACGACAACGAAAAGGGGGTGTACTTAGACGTATGCTTTGTGGGCCCAATCACCAAAATTTTGGTTGGGTATTCAAAATTCGGAACCAAGCACTCCAGCCAACAGACGTTGGGAGAATGCTTGGGGGGCAAATGTGGGAGCCGAATGAATAGAAGAGTTGTAAGGGATGTATCCCAGAAGTCAGAGACTGTTCGGCTCTGTACTAATCAACTAAGATACCGAATACATTGAGATCGCCGAATAGACGGGGAGATGTATGTTGGAATAAACAAAAGGATAATAAGTAAAAAGTGGGCTCTGGACCCGAGGTCCAAAGAATGAGTATAAATACAAGAGCTTCAGATTTAGAAAGGTATGTAAGAATCACTTCACTAAACTTAGTAAACAAGCTTTCTTGAGTATGAGAACTGACTTGCCCGTCGGAGTGCTAACCCCGGCACCCCCGACCGGAGTGTTTGTCCTTGCAGGTGACTAGCTGAGGATCAAAAGCGTCTCTCAGGATCTGAAGAGTATTTCCAAAACCACTTCCCCACAAAAATATTTTATTAGTATCGTTATTTAGGAGTTGTTTGGGATGACTTAAATAAGTATATTTTTTATCTTTTTATAAAAAATATAAAAAAAAAAAAAAGTGATGTGATGTGATAAAAAAAAATAAAAAGATAAAAAGATGAATTATTTTTAAATTTCTAAACTTGGTCTTAATAAAAAGATAAAAAGTGAAAAAAATTAACAAAAAAGCAAAAAAAATTCGTACTGTTATCTTATTTGGGCAGGAAGGTTGTGCCTGACAACTCAGACTTTGACACAAGCAATGACGTCAAATGCAAGGTCAAACTTTATAAAAAGGTAAGACGTCAAAATCAAAAAAAAAAAAAAGCAAAAAAATTCGTACTGCTACCTTGTTTGGACAGGAAGGTTGTGTCTGACAACTCAGACTTTGCAACAAGCAATGACGACAAACGCAATGTCAAACTTTGCATTGTATTTCCCCGCATGCTGCTCACGTGGCACAATATAAGAAATAAATTCTATTTAAAAGAAAATCGAAATACACGGAAAGCTTAAAAGTGCTGCTGCATGTGTCAGAAAGTAATTTTGATATTTGTTACAATATTTTATTATATATTTTTTTTTATAAAAAATTAAAAAAATTATTTTAAACATATATTTTTTTTCTCTTTATTTTTTTAATCAAAAAATTAAAAAGTATACTTATATAGCACATCCTAAACAACTCATAAATATATTTTTATATAGTGATAGAATTAGTTTTAAACAATTATGTAAATAATTTTTAGATTGTTAAAAATATTTTATGATCATATTGTGAATAATGATAATATTTTTAAAATTCATGTTTTCAAACTATACCAAACTGCGGCTTAATGGTTCTGTTCGGATTGATTTTAAGATTTTCATAAATTAATTTGTGTTCCAATTTGATAGAATCATAAGTAATGAATTGATTTTAGTTTACGGTTAAATCAAACCAATCCAAACCATGTGCACGCTAACTCCAATGATTAACACACACACACACACACAAAGAAAATTATTTCATATAACCTCCTTTTTAAAGCAAAATTCATTAAAAAAACAAATAATAAAATCAAATTTTATATTAAAATTGTCAAAAAAGTTTGACAACTATTTCTTTTATTAAATTTTTTTTTTGGGTGAAAACTTAACTAATTATTAGAGGCACAATTTTCACAAATCAAAATTAGATATTTTAAAATTATAAAAAAATTATAATTTATAAAACTCAACAACCAATAACCATAGTTTAGCCATCTTCAAAAAATAAAAAATTTAAAATTCAAGGAAAATTAGTGAAACATCCCTCTCTAACTTTGTGTAGTAGGAGAGATCCAAAATATTTTTTTTGTTAGCTAAGGTCTCTCAATATTTTCACAAAAAAAATTTGATTCGGAGAAATTTTGCCCGACTCAGAGAAATTTCGGCCCCAACTCAAAAAAAATTCAATTTTTACAGAGAAATTTCAAAATTTCTCTGTAAAATCAAAGAAATTTTTATGTGAATTAAAATTTCTCTGAGTCGGGACAAAAATATTATGAGTCAGGGAAAATTTTATTTGAGTCGAATTTTATCTGTGAAAATGTTGAGAGACCTTAACTATTATGAAAATATTATATATTTTTTATCTTATAAAATCTTAATATTAAGGACCTTAAAAAGAATTCTCTTGATAATATCATAGATCATGACTATTTTAAAATTTGAAATATATAAAATTATAATGTTAATGTGAAAAATATAAAATGATAGAAACAGAAAATATATTACATAGCAATCCAATAAAATTTGATGTAAATAATAAATCAACAATGCTAGAAACTCTAAAACTTTTAATTCTTCTGTCTCAAAATATTAGTCTCAAACTTTTACTCCAAAACTTTACAATTATTACACTTCAAAAATATTAAATTTTTAAAATTACCCTTTGACTTTTTATTGGAACATCAATTGTCATAATTAATAAATTTAAAAGAATAACAAAATAAAATGGTATTTTAGTGTTTAATATTTGAAAATAGACTAATATTTTGAAACAACAAAAAATAGAATAGGAAATTAATATTTTGGGATGAAGGGATTACAAAATTTTTATCAAATTGTGTGGAATCTCATAAGACTCATATGATGTGAATCTCACGTCAATATAAAATATTTGATAAAAATTATAAAATCTCTAACATTTTCCATAATCAATACGTAGATACATCACACCAGTAAGACAACGTAACATACCGTAACATACCATCCCCGTAGCAACACCATTTTGATTTTCACGGTTGAAATTGCACTGAAACGTGTAAACTTATCAAAGTAGTGGTACATAAACATAAATATTTAAATAAAAAAAAAATACAAAATGATATGAATGTCTTGGTTTTCTCTTTAAAAATATAAAAAAAATCTATCAAGATAGTTTCACAATGTTTGGTTTGCATTTGGGAGATGAGTTTTAGAAAAAAATTTCTAAAAAATTGTTTGGTTTGAGTTTTTCTCAAAAAATTTTTAAAATTACTTTCTCTCTCTTACATATCAATCAATCACTTTTTCTCTCTCTTCTCTCATTCTCAATCACTTTTTCTCTCACACACATCTACTCAAATTCTCCCAAAATATCAAATCATCCCAAACTCCAAAAAAAACAACTCTCCCAAAATATACAACCAAACAAGTCAAAAAAATTTCTAAACTCTCTTCCCAAATTTTTTTCCAAAAACAACTTTTTCAAAAACAAACCAAACAAGCCCTTTATATTTTTCAACTACGGGACTTCTCACTTTAAAGGTGAGGTTAGGTCATGTGGGCCTACTAGGAGTTTTATTTTAATAATTTAAATTATAGATAAATTATATTTAGAGTTTTTGAAATTTTTGTTTAATATAAATTTTTCTTTTACGTTTGAAAAATTATATTTCTTTTCCTGAGATTTGTAATCGTATTACAAATTATTCCTAAATTACTGATATCATACTCTAAAATTTTTTAAATGATCATTTTGTCATTTTTCTTACCATTTCTTCTTCCTATCATCGTGATTATATTCTATAACTTTTCATCATTAAATTCTACCTAAACATATTCTTATTAAATGATGATATATAAACATAAAATTTATATAAAATTTGCAAACATTTAATAGTAACCTTTCACTTTAAAACAAAACACCCATAAACATGATTTATATTTACAACAATATCACTATATGACATGGATAGGCCCACAAGGGCCACAACCCACCATGAGTAAACCCAGGCCCACCATCCAAACCCCATTGCATAACCCGGTTAGTAAAACCCAGCATCACTGGAAGCCAACTGGGCAGGGAAGGCCAATAATATTCGGACACACGGCAGAGGCAGGAGAGGCCACGTCAGCAGACAAAGATCTGCAAAGTTATTGCCACAGCACATCATCATTAATGCAACCCATCACCGCATTAATTGCAACAACACTTCTCAGCCGGAATGCATCCCCTCACCCTGAACAAGACGAACCACGGCGTAAGCTTTCGGCAGGAAGGTCAGAACGGATGAGACGGCGAAATGATTACCAATGGATATAAGCAAGACTTGAAGGCAAGAAGAAGGTTAAGTCTTTCTATCTTTCTCTCTCTCTACATTTTTTACCCATCACCTTTTCTAATTCGTACACCGGAGGGTTCGCCGGGGGACTACCCCGTTCCCCGTTGAACTTGCTTGCAGGTTATCCGGTGGGCTTGAGGAGCTTGGATCGGTCTAGCCCATTCACCAGGACGAACTGTATTATCACACTATACAATATTTTTATGATTTTTTTGTATAAATTTTATATATGAATAGAATTTTTATTTTTATTTTCACCATCATTTTTCTTTCATGTCTATTCACTCATATTTATTATAGTATTACCAAACACCATCATTCACATTTATTACAATATTACTGAATTTTTGTATTTTTCTATTTTTTTTTTGTATTTGGTGAATTTTTAAAAAAAAATCCCAAAATATGATGTTTCTTAAGTATATCTTGATTAAGTGTATCTAAAAATAAAAATAAAAAAAATTCTTAAAATATTTAAAAAATTCAGTAAAAATAAAATAAAAATCAATTTTTTGTGTGAATTAAACTAAAGAAGATGATTGTTATTTCTCTTGAAATGACATGAACAAAATATCAGCATTATTTTATTATTTTATATGTATAAAGGCTAAGGGACAAATATGTTATTTTAATTTGACAAGGGGTAAGTGTAATTTTTCAAACGTGAACAAAGATCTGTATTAAAGAGAAATCTCAAGAGAGGTAAATGTAATTTATCCTTAAATTATTTATTTCATTGATTATATGTATAAATTGTTCACGTAAAATAATTAAATTAATCATAACAAAATGTGTTTTGATAATATTTAGAAATTGTTTGAAATGAATTATATAAGTGCACTTTTTAATTTTTTGAGTAAAAAAATAAAGGAAAAAAAAAAGATGATTACTTAGGATAATTTTTTGACTTTTTAAAAAATATATATATTAAAATATTATATAAAATAACAAAATTATTTTTTCACCCATCCAAGTACCGACATGCAATCCGTGTAATTGATATTAAGGGGTTGTTTGGGATGATCTAAATAAGTGTATTTTTTATCTTTTTACGAAAAGATATGCAGAAAAATAGGGAGGACCGACATGCAATCCGTGCAATTGATATTAAGGGGTTATTTCTCTTGAAATGACCTAAAAAGATGAATTATTTTGTGTGTGCCAAACTTGACTAGTTAACTTTTTTTTCACCGACACTTTTGTGAACAGTGTTAATTTTTTTTATTTCTTTAATAATTTATCTTTTTTAAGAGATTCCAAACAAACACTTAGGCCTGGTTGGGTAAACCTATATAAGTCAAAAAGTCAAAAAGTTACTCTAAAATCCAAAAAGGTATTACTATTCAACTAAAAAAAAAAAAATCAAAAAAATAATTTTTTTCAAAAAAAGTGACCACCGAAGTGACCACTGTCCAGCTGCTGTGCCGCGGCAGTGGATTCTTTGTAAATGATTGGGTGTGGTTTGCACACACACCGCTGTTCATCCCATGGGGTCATCACGGGTCCCGTTTTGATCATCTGAATCGTTTAATGTGTAGAAATCGTCGAGTACTATATGTCTGCAAAAAATCACATTGATCGGATATCGATAACTATATGATCAGATCAGTTATGTACGACAAATGGATGGTGTTATAATTAATGGTTGAAAAATAAATAAATCTGATCAGATAGCTATCGATATCCGATTAATGTGATTTTTTATAGGTACATAATGTTCGACGAGTTATACACATTGAACGGTTCAGATTATTAAAATGGGACCCGTGATGACCCCCACGGACCGAACAAAACCTTGCAGTGCTTTGTACAAAAAATAGCCAATAATTTCCAACTCCCGTTCACACCTTCCGATTTGTACGGCTGTGGGCCACCTATCACTATTCATCTCTTATACATTTTTTTTATACAATTTTTTAATACATATTTTTCCATAAAAATTCAAAAAGTTAACCCAAACCTCCATATTTTTTTCTCAACTTTTTTAGTCCAAAAAGATAAAAAGTGTACTTTTTTAGGACACCCCAAACCAGCCCTTATACTCAGACAACTTAGGTCTAGTTTGAGATACCAGAAAAAAATTTAAAAAGTTAAAAAATTATCACTATTCACAAATTAAAAACATAAAAAAAATTAATTTCTATAATATTTTAATACAAACAACGACTGGACAACGTTGGTGATTGATGGTTCAGTACTTAATGGTCTGTTCAAATGAACCAAAAAAAAAATTGAGTAGCGATTGAGAGCTCGAATTCGGCTCCCTCGAATGCCCCGAAACCACGAAACGACGTCGTTTCGTGGTTGTAATTTTTTTTTTTTTTTTTTTTTCAGCAGAAGGAAGAAGAAGACGAAGAGGAAGGGGAGGGGAGGAAGAGAAGGAGGGGGAGGGGAGGGGAGGGGAGGGGGCCAACAAACTCGGGGCTGAGGCAGGGAGCGGAGGCGGGGGCGGCGAGCAGAGGCGGAGTTGCGACGAGGCAGAGGCGGAGCTGCGACGAGCAACGAGCTGAAGCTGCTGCGACGAGCGACGGCGGGCGACGATCGGGCGACTGCGACGAGCGACGGCGGGCGACGATCTCCCTCTCCAATCTCCCTCTCCGCTCTCTTCTCTCTCTCTCTCTCTCGGGGCATTCGGGGCGGGGCTCATTCGGGCACCAAAACATTATTCAAAAAAAATAGATGTATATATTTATTAAGTTGGAGGGTAATGTTGGACCTGTGGAGGCCCACCACAGATCCGTTTTTGATAATCCAAACCGTTTAATGTGTAGAACTCATTGAGTACTATATGCTTGTAAAAAATCACATTGATCGGATATGAATAGCTATGTGATCGAATCAGATTTGTTTTCATCGTTTATTTTTCACCATCCATTAATTTCATAATAAAATGTTATGATCACATAGCTATCGATATCCGATTAAAGTGATTTTTCATAGGCATATAGTACTCAACGAGTTCTACACATTTAACGGTTCGGATTATCGAAACGGGACCCTTGGTGGGCTCCATGGCCGAACAATGCCCGTGAAGCCTCATGCACCATTCAACCTAGCCATACTTCCCTCTGCTGCCTGTCACTGATGATTCTGCCAAGTAGGGGTAAAAATATAATTTTGTCATTTTATATAATATTTTAATACACATTTTTTCATAAAAAGATAAAAAGTTATCTCAAACAATCATATTTTTTTTTCTCGACTTTTTAGTTTAAAAAATTAAAAAGTGCACTTATTTAGAACATCCCAAACAACCCCTTAAAATGAAGTGTTCATTTTTTCTTTTTACATATAAATTTGATAGGTTAGGATTATGTAACTAATCTTATTTTATTTTCTTATATAACTAACCTATTCATATAGTCAAATGAAACATTAAACAATTCAAATAATCTTATCAAAAATTTCTGTATAAAACATGAATATCATTTTTCAGCATGTGAACCATCATCAAAGCAATCCCACTCCCACCACACACACTGTGCTATTGCCAGAGAGAGAGAGAGAGAGAGAGATGGAGGGAATAGAGCACAAGACAATCAGTGTAAATGGCATAAACATGCACATAGCAGAAAAAGGCAAAGGTCCAGTGGTCCTCTTCCTCCACGGCTTCCCGGAGCTCTGGTACTCATGGCGCCACCAGATCCTCTACACGGCGGCGCACGGCTACAGAGCGGTGGCGCCAGACCTCCGAGGCTACGGCGACACCACCGGAGCACCACTCAACGACTCCACCAAATACACCGCTCTCCATCTGATCGGAGACATCGTTGCTCTCCTTGACAAAATCGCACCTGATGAAGACAAGGTGTTTGTTGTGGGGCATGACTGGGGAGCAATTTTGGCTTGGTATTTGTGTCTTTTCAGACCTGATCGAGTCAAGGCTTTGGTGAATTTGAGCGTTCATTACCTTCCTAGAAACCCTACGATGAGCTTGGTCGATGTGTTTCGAGGATTTTATGGCGATGATCACTACATCTGCAGATTTCAGGTTCTCGTTTTCACTCTGTTTGTATTTTGAGAGTTGAGTAAGAATCTGTGGAGGGAGAGGGGAAAAAAATGACCGAAAAAGTGAAAATTGTACCATATTTTATATTTTTCGGGTCATAATTAAAAAAAAAAAAAATCATAATCAAAGATCTTATAAGTAGGGTACGTAAAATGTCCTTCCTAATTTTTTAGTAACTTTTTAAATGTGTTTTGTATTTTGGAATAATTATTTTGATTATAGGAGTTATACGATTTAAGGTAAAACTCACCTCAAAACTAGTTTAAGCGTGCTCTCACAATTATATGTTTAATATTATTTTAATATTCAGGTAACGTAAAATTTTGTTTTGATGATACTGATAAATTTATCAATTATTTTGAGAAGTATGTTAAAAATTAATTTTTTAAATTTTTTTTTTAAAAAAAGAAAAACATGTAAAAAAAAAATAGAGAGATGATCTAACCTTTCCAAAAATATATTGGGATATTGACTTTTATTTGTGAGTTTTAATTTATTTTCATTAGTTTCTATTGAATATGATGTGAGAAGTATAAATAATTGAATTGTAATTTTTTTTTTAAATATTTGTATAATGATAAATTTTTTTGGTATCCTTGTAATGATAAATTTATCATTGAGAGTTAAGTAAGATTTTTTGGTAAATAAATCCAATCCAAAGGACCTTAGGTGTCGTTTGATAACACTTACGTTTTCAGTTTTCTGTTTATATTTACAAAAATTTTAAAAATTTAAATAAAAACCTGTTTGGTAAAATTTTTGATTTATAAATCAGTGGTCTCAGTTTATAAATTTGGCCAAAAAATGAAAACACAAAAAATGTGTTTCCATTTTGAGTTTTCAGTTTTTTTTTTTTTTTTACCACTCAACACTAGCCACCACCCGCCACCATTTTCCACCACCGTCTTCCGCCACCACCACCCACTACCCATCCCCACCACCACCTGCCACCACCACTCATCACCCACCAGCCACCACCATCCACCATCCACCATCCACCTGCCACCCACCCACTCGCCACCACTACCCACCCCTCGCCGCCGCCACCACCACCACCACCACCACCCACCACCCACCACCCATCTGCTATCCACCTACCACCACACACCACCCGCCGCTACCATCCACCACCCGCCACCTGCTTGCCACCACCACTCACCACCCTCCTACCACCACTATCCACTACCACCAGCCACCTGCCACCCACCCGCCACCACCACCACCACCCACCACCCACTATTACTACTACCACCACCATCACCCACTACCCACCCGCCATCCACCTGCCACCACCACCACCACCCCCACCACCACCACCATCACCACCACCACCACCCACTCGCTACCACTTACCACCCGCCACCGTCACCCACCCACCCACTACCACTACCACTACCACTACCACCCGCCATCCGCCACCCACCTACTACCACCACCCACCACCCGCTACCGTCACCCATCCACCCATCATCACCATCCACCACCCATCCGCCACCACCCACCACCACCCGCCATCCGCTACCCACTTGCCACCACCACCCACCACCCGCCCCCACCACTACCACCACCACTACCACCACCACCACCCACTCGCTACCACTCACCACCCGCCACCGTCACCATCCACCCACCATCACCCGCCACCACCCACCACCACTCGCCATCCGCCACCCACCTGCCACCACCACCACCACCCACTCGCTACCACTCACCACCCGCCACCATCACCCACCCACCCGCCACCACCTACCCGCCACTACCACCCACCCGCCACCCACCTGCCACCACCACCCGCACCCACTCGCTACTACCCACCACCCGCCACCGTCACCCACCCACACCACCACCACCCACCCGCCACCACCCACCACCACCAGTTACCCACCACCCACCGTCACCACTATCCACCACCGTCTTTCGCCACCACTTGCCACCACTTGCCATTTCTCACTCTTTTTTATTTTTTAAAATTTTTTTTAAACATTTTGTCAATTACCAAACGCGTTTGTAGTTTATGTTTTTCTAAAAATAAACAAAAAATAAACAAAAACCAGTTTATAAAATTCTTGTAAATATAAACTGAAAACGTAAACGTTACCAAACATACCCCATTTTTTTCATATTACCAAACTTGTTTTTTTAAAAACAAAAATTTCAAATCCAAGGACTTTTTGAACTTATTTTATAATTCTATGTTGTTTTCTAAAAACACAATTTCAATTAATTTATTATAAAACTATTTAAAATAGTGTTTTAAAAACTTAAATTTGAAAATTAAGTTTAGAACAACTTATAATTGGGAAATAGTTTTCAAAAGAACTTGAATTTGGTAAATATATTTATCTAAAGCTCGGATTCTTACTTAAGTTGTTGTTTGGGTGAGAAATTGTCATACATCATAAAAGAATTGGAGAATTTGAGGTCTTATCTAAATTAAAAAAAATTGTTGTAGGTCCCTGGAGAAATTGAAGCTGAGTTTGCCCAAGTTGGCATTAGAAGATCTATTAAGAAATTCCTAACATACCGTGATCCCACTCCATTTTTTTTTCCTAAAGGTAAAGGATTTGGAGATGGCGATTCACCTGATACTCCAATTATCTTGCCTTCTTGGTTGTCGGAAAAAGATGTCGATTACTATGCTAGCAAATTTGAGAAGCATGGATTCACCGGAGGAGTTAACTACTACCGAGCTTTAGATCTGTAAGTCACCTTTCAATTTTTATTAACTTTGAGATTTAGTAATATCTTAATCATGATAATTTATGGAAGACAATAATTTTCTATCACCATTGTGAAATTATCATAATTTTAGAGATTTTGCATCTTCTTTTCATGTACATTTTCAAAGTCATCCCCAACAGGGGTTCTCTCCAACCTTATATGTCCAGGAATGCTTATGTAATGACCCTAGGTTATGCACATGTTTTTCAAATCACAATATTGGACAGTGCAACGGTTATGAACGCGTAGCGGTTAGCGGGATTATTGGCCAATGTATAACATGAATTGAAAACTGAACTTGTGAATTTTTTCAAGAACTAACAAATGCCAAAAAACTTATTGATATGTATGTTCCAACCTTATGTATCACAATTTGAATGTTTGTGATAGTTTTTAATCAAGATTGTGACACTTAAAATATGTTTAATGAAATATTATAGAATTCTATATATTTTTTTTTATCAACAAAAAAAAACTTTATTTAATCAAAACTAAGGATAAATCATTTACATCTTATATCAATAAAGATAGACAAAAATAGTGCTAATAGCATCATAATGAGCCCTACTCATCCCAACTAAGTTGATATAAGAAAAGTCACCCAATCATGTGCTTACACTTGCCAAAAGCTAGTTGAGGAGAACTCAACCAGGAGACCCACAACAGACAAAAACCAAAGCAAAGGAACAAAAGCAGCACAAAGAAATAAAAGAAACTAAACACGATAAACCAAAGCAAAGACAAAAAACAGCCACTTCACATTATAGAATTCTATATTGTTTTCAAGGTCCAAAAAATGGAGAATTTCATGTAGTGCAATTAGGCCTATCATAAATTGATGTCAATCTTGCCTTCTTCTTGTTCCCAGGTTGAAACATTATTGTTGAGTTACCTGTATTCAAGAGTGGTTGTTACAATTCTCCAGAGATCTTAGCTATTTTCTTTTTCTTTCCCTCTTCATTGCAGAAACTGGGAACTCATGGCACCGTGGGCAGGGTGCCAAGTGAAAGTGCCTGTGAAGTTTATTGTGGGTGACTTGGACTTGGTCTATAACATCCCGGGCGCCAAGGAATACATACATAACGGTGGATTCAAGAAAGATGTTCCAATGTTGGATGAAGTTGTGGTCATGGAAGGTGTAGCGCACTTTCTCAACCAAGAAAAGCCAGATGAGATCAACAAATACATTGTTGAGTTCATCAACAAGTTCTGATTCTTATCCCTTCTTCATGTTGTGTTTCTTGAAATAATAAGCTTGGCAGGCACAGAACACAACGTAAGGGTCATTTGTTCACGCTTCTATTTTCTGTTTTTTCTTTTTCTTTTTTTTTTTGGGAACTCAGAAATGAAAATTTGAGATCGAACTACTCTAAAAATCTCCATTGTCTATTTGTGACAGCAATATTTTACTTTTAATGCTAAGTAGACACAAGAATTATAGCAGCAAAATTATATCAGAAATGGTCCTCTATACTTAACTTGGAGCTGTGTTACCTATTTTTGTACACATTTTAGAATATTTATATATATATATATATATATTTCTTACATATTCACCCAAATTATTGACGGTAAAAAGAATTGTTAACATTTTATACATCAACCATGATTTTAACCTCATTGACAACTATTATTATTTCGACCAATGATGCTAGGAATTTAGAAAACTTATCCAGAAAAATATTCAAAAAAACGTAATGTGGTGAAGTTTCAATTCAAGCGCAGGTCCTATTATGTAAAAATTAATTTTGAATCATTCATCACTTTTCAGTATAAGCTTTCATGATAATTTTTATGGTGGTGTTACATACACCAATTGATATACCAATTAGTATACTAATAAATGTTATGATATTATTAATGTCCCCACCTATTTTACAAATTACAAATACTTAAAACCCCTAAAATTATATCACTTCATCTGTTAGTACATCAATTGATAAACCAATTGATGCACATAGCATTGTTCTAATTTTTATGGGGGTATATTTACTGTTATTATGACTCATAACACCAAAAAGGGTAATGTTATACAAACAAAATTAGTTATAAAAAATTCATACAATAAAAATAAAAGAAATTACATCATTTTGTATGAAAATAAATTGAAATCTCAAAAAAATTTCCTAATTTACTCAAAATGACTAGGCAACTTATATTTAAGCGGTGTTTGTTTGGACGAATTACGATTCCATTTGTTTTGACGTAAAATACTTTACACAAAAAAATATTTTTTTTGTAAATTGATTTTACACTGAAAAATGTTTTTGTTTTTATTTTTTGGTGTTTGGTTAACACTTGAAACAAAAATATTTTCTTGTCTAAAAGAAAAATTTTGATTCAATAAAGTGTTATTTATGATTTTTTAGTGAGTTTATATATTTATTTGAAAATGCTAAATGTGTTGAAAAGGTAGTGAGTGAGAGTTAACTTTGTAAAAATTGACTTGCGTAATTTTTAAAGGTAAGTCATTTTGGGAAAAATGATGAAAAAATATTTTTCTTAAAAAATATTTTACTTGCTTTTTGTTTAACCAAAAAATAGAAAATGAGTAAACTATTTTTGATAAAAAATATTTTATTTCAAAACAAACGGAGCCTAAATAAGTGAGATTGTAATGCAATGCGTTATCAGTTTGAAGATAAATAGTTTATGGACTATTTGGTTAGAAATTATGTGTTTTTAACTATTAGTCCGATCTTTACTTTTTAACCAAATGATGGACTAATAAATCTATTGGACATAGAATCCAATCATATACCTCAATCCCATGAAACAAACACCACTACCTTTTATGGTATGATTTAGATTCATTTTTCATTCAAAACTTTTTGGCCATGTTTGATTATCGGATTAGGTTATCTAGATTATGAGTAAAGTGTGAAAAGAAAGAATTGTAAGAGAATGAGAAATTGTGAAGCAAAGAGGTCTTGAGATTATGGATATGGATGGGGTTCATGAGGAGGGTAGAGGGTTGGAAGAGAGGTAGCACTGGAGAGTATGGAGGAGGCAACGAAGAGAAAGGGGTTTGCAGGTGGTAAGGGATTGGAGGTGTTGCCGGAGGTAGAGGAGGGAGCAAGGGGCTAAAAGAAAGAAAAGAAATGGTAGAGAAGGGAGCCGCGAGTGACAAGAAAGGAATGAGAGGGACTAAAGAGGGAAATGAAGGGGTTGTGAGCGACCACATAGATTCATTGGCAGTAGAGGTGAGTGGATTGTAGGTTAGTATTACTTGGAGTGTTTAAAAAAGAAGACAAAAATTCAAAATTAATGATAAGATTTCTTAAGAAATACGATATCCAACTAAAATTTTCAAGTTGCATTTAGAGACACCCATTAGATTGTAAACCATCACTGTTAGAATGTTAATCTCACCATTAGGGGACTAGCAATCCATAAGCCTCATAATCCCATGTCATTTTTGCCAACTAAATATGATTTACGCTTGTTCTATCGAATTGTTAATTCAATCTTATTTTTTGAAGGGGAAATATTAAGAAAGTAGATGGTAGAAAAAATAATTTTAAAATGATATCATACAAGTCTTTATTGCATAAATTTATGCATGAATCTCTTGTACTTCCATCATTTTGAAATTATTTTATCTGCACTCCACTTTTTTGAATTCTCTCTTTTTTGGAAGCTATTGTAACAACCCTGATCCGCAATTAGCCACAAATCTGTAATTAAGGATGTTAATTAAGTGGATAAAATAAATTAGGTGTTTATTATGTATTTTTGCATGATCTTTGACTTTCTATCTGTTACTTGTAGAAATATCTGTCTGGAACTCCGCTTTAATATGAAAATTAAAAGCCTTATCAGCATCTGAAATCGAAATTGGTTACATGAATATGTTATTCGGAATTTTTATAACCATGTAGCAGATTTTATTAAAAATTGATTCAGAACGATTTATTAAGTTGCGTTTGGCAAACCTTATGTACTAATTAATGTATTATGGCATCATGACTATATATGTGACCCTTTAGGCTCATTCTTGAGTTCATTTCCCTCATTCCTTGAGTGCAAAATTCTGAGAACTTATTTTAGAGAGAGAGGGAGTACAATTCTAGAGAGAGAAAAGAAGAGATTGAAGGAGAATTGAAGATTTTGGCTAGAGTTCATCAAAATTAAGCTAGATCAAGAGTGATTCAAGACTCTAGGTAAGAATGCAATCTCTAAAGTGTGAATCTAAGTCATCTAGTGTGAGATTTCAGCAAGATTATGAGTTTTGAGGGTGAATTCCATGGTTCATTTAGTCCTAGAAGAAATTGGGAGAAGGATTTTACATGCATGCATAAACATGAAGAGTTTTACCATGTTGAGCTAATTTTGAGCATCTAAGTTGTTATCATAAGTTATTTGGCACATGCATGTATAATTTATCATGTTTTAAAGCTTCAATTCATGTTTTAAAAAGGATTTCCCTCATGCATGGAGCCTTGGAGCTCAATTTTGTTAAAATTATGGGGTTGGAGGAAAGGAGTTTATAAACCTTATATATATGGAAGTTGAACTCAATTTTAGCTAAATCCATGAGTTTTGAGCTAAAGGTTTGTAAATGATCATGTATTTATGTTTTAGAAAAGTTTTCCAAGTATTTTGAACAAGCCATGCACGAATTTGCCTTTGAAATTACTTTGGAAGCTCAAAACTCTGTTTTTGAAAATCCAGAATTTCGCAGCCCACTCAAGTGAGGAAACCTGCGCTCGAGCGGAGAATGCAAGCTCTCAGCATTTTTTTTTTGTAGGCATGAGGGCTCTGCTCGAGCGACCAAAGTCACGCTCGAGCGAACCCTTTGTATTTTGTTGAACCGCTCGAGCGTGGGAGTTGTAGCTCGAGCGTAGATTGAGACCAACCAGTACTTTTTCCAAGTTTGCAGGCCGCTCAAGCGACCCCTCTCATGTTTGCATGTCCACTCGAGCAAGGAAATATAAGCTCGAGCGGGGGCCTTATTTTCAGAAATTTTACCAAGTGTTTCAACTCATATTTTGGCATCCTCATTGCATCTTAGGCACTCTTAAGCTTTATTTAAGCTATAGTAATGAGGTTATGGATTAGAAACACACTAAGAAAAAGAATGTACTAAGTTAAGAGTTTTTAAGTGTGTGTTTTAAGCAATGTGATAAGAAGAATAAAAACCATTGTAATGGAAGCTAAGCTGTGATGGCCACATGAATTCGTAATGATAAGATATGCTTGTGTTATGTATTTTGGTGGTTGTAGGTCGAGACTCGAGGGTTGATTGACTATTTACAGGAAATCACTGTGAGTAACGTTATTGTAAAGATACGTTCATATGATTTATGTTCCAAATGAAATATGATAAGTTACAATTTCTGAAATGATATCTGTTTTCGTGAATGAATGTTTCATGTTTGAAATCTATTATGGCATCCATAGATAGTCCCAAGTCATGGGAGACGGCATGTTAATGCGGGTCCATGACATACATGTGATTACGAGATCTCGTTAGCCACTTCATTGTGGTGATATGTGTTTAATCAGTATCTGGAACTGATTACTCTAGTCGGAAGACGATATGTGATGTGTTCTATTGGATGTATCATTATTATGTTCTGATACGAGAATGATTATGCTATGATCTGTTTTACACTTATGACATGTTCAGATTTCGTTCACTAACCTTTTTACCTTAATGTTATTCATTGGGCTATAGCTCACTGTGTGTATATATATATATATATAGGTGGGTATTTTGGAGATCGATGTTGAAGGCTTTTGTCTGGATCTATGTTCTGTTGTCAGCTAACTATTGCGCCTCACATGGTGGTTCCTGAAGTGTCATGTGTTAAAGTTCTACTGTTTCTGTATATGAGAGTATCTTGTTTTGTTGGCTATACTTGAGATGTTATTGCTAAGTGTGTGGGTATAATGAGAAAATGGTTTTTGGTTATGTATATAAAGTTTTAAATATTCTGTTTCATGTAAGTCTACACAGCTCATTGGACAACTATATTTATGTCATTACTTCCGCTAGCCCCTCAATTTTGCTAATCAGTTCTGAGACCTTCGGTAATTCAAGGATTATTGGCCGGTTACGATACTAAACCTATAGGGGCGGCTTTGGGTCGTGATAGGTATGAATTTTAACAATTTTGCTACAAACATATAAATTGTTTATAATCAAATATAAAATATGGTAAATTATAAATTCACTTTCTGAGATTTATTTAAAATATAAATTGTCTCATGTAATTTTGGAAATTACATCTCATCCCTGAAATTTTTAATTTCCAAAAAAATGTATTTTTTTATTAATAAATTATCAAATCAATTAATAGATTTTAATAATGTCAGAAATTTATTTTAACTAAGAATTTAAGTAATTTTATTATTGTATAGGAAACTAGTTAAGAATTTACATTTTTAATTAATTCTATTAAATAAAAATTTCAATAAAAAGATATTTGTAATTTTTTAAATTACATATGTCAATCCGTATTTTAAGGAAACTTGGGATTTATTTGTAATTTATCCTATAAAATATATATATAGACACACACACAAAATTAATAAAAGCTACAAAAGAGGGGGGGAAAAAAAAAAAATCTTTTTGTCCCTTTCCCTAAAAACAAACAAATCTCTTGACTACCATGATTCATGAACATATATAGAAGCCAAGTTCTAAACCCTCTTGTTTGGATCTCGAATTTCAGTTTTCATTCTGGTAATGCCTACTGGAATGCCTTTGAGCTCTTAATTTTTTTTCTTTTGCCATTTGAATTTTTCTTCTATTCTTGGGCCTTTCAACTTTAGTTTGAGCGATCTCATTTGATTGATTCCTAGTTAAGAATACTTTGATAAGGTTATTTTTACACAGTTTTTAGTACCTAATGTGGTTGTTTTGTTAATTTATGGCCAAAACGAACCTGGTAGTTGAATAGCGGTCATAGTTAGATAGCGGTGACAAGCAGTGGCAATAACAACGATGATGTGTAATACGTTAATGATGGTGGAAATCATGACAGTAGCTATAGTAATGATGATGTCTAATAGATGAAATGTTAATAAACACTTTTTTAAATATTTCCATTATAAAATTGAATGCCTTAAGTAATTCTATTACCTTAGTTACCTCACATTTAAACAATCGAAAACTAAATAATAAAATACGTGAAACTCACGATTGGACAAATTTGTAATAATCTTTTAAAAATTTGAACTCAAAATTTTAAATCTTATCGATTGATTTTGGATGTTGTAACATTAAAAAAACAACTAGGGGCCAAAATACAAATTGGCAAAAGATGCGTATCCCCTTCTTTTCGACTTCCTCAGCTAGGGTCTCACCGGATTTGCCAGATTGTACTCTCTACCGCCTCTACAATCCTTTTCATCTAGATCCACCGAATCCGTCGCCTTTTCTGCTTTCCTCCATCCCGCCAATATGGATCTACTACAAATCTAGTTTGAGGTTGAGTTTCTGTATTTTTTATTTTTTATTTTTTGCTTGTATTTTGGTTTGGTTTGATTTTGGAGTCCATCAGTGCTTGATGTAGCTTACTCACTTTGTGGTTGTAGCCTATGATCTATCCTCGACATTCTCTACGGTCGTTTTGGCCTCTTCTTGCAATACGAGCACAAGCACATGCTGTGCAACTGGGTATTCTTCATAGAATTACTCATGTGTATTGTTTGTTTTCATCTTTCCTTTGCTTGGTGTAGGTTTATCTTTTGGATGAATTCCACTTTGTATGTGCCGTTTGGCTACATTGCTAGATATTTTTATTCTAATCAAATAATAAAATAAAAAAAGAAAATAGGCTTTAAGCTTTGGGTCGTTCTCATGCAGGGCATTGTAACGTGATATGTCGCTTCAATTGCCGCAGAGAGAGGCTACCCAAGTTTACTCCTTTCTTTTTTGGTTTTTTGGGTAGTTGGAGTGAATCCGAGTGATTATGTTTTATTTTTTGGTAGGGAAAAAAGAGGATTAAATTAAGTTAAATTTGTATACAAAGGTGTGGTTTGGGATATGGGTTAGATTGATTTTTTAACTAAATTAATCATAAAAAGAAAAAATAAGTTAGTCAATAAGATAAAGTGTCACATGCAAATCATAATCATTTCACTTTTTCACTCACAAAAGTAAAAAAGTTAATTCAAACGAACTTTTTAGTTGGGACTAGCTTGTTTTGAGAAGTAAGTTAAAAGTTGACTTTTTGATTTTTGATTTTTGATTTTTTTTTTAAAACGTGCAAAAAAAATAAATAAAGAGGATATATGATCCAAAAAAACTAAGAAGGCCAAAAAAAAGCTTTAATCATGTTCTCGAAACAAGGCAAAGTAGCTAAAAAGCCAAAAAATTAAATCAACTTTCCAAACGGTTGCTTTGAGAAATATGTTAAAAATTAATTTTTTAACTTTTTCTAAAAAAATATATAGAAAAGTAAAAAGATAATATGACCAATAAAAATTAAAAATCAAAAAAGAACTTTTCACCTCTTTTGCCAAAAAGTCCAAAGCCAAAGTCTAGGATATGTAATAGCATCATTAATTAGGAGCTTATAGTTTTATCAATACAAGCAGGAGGGGAAGAAGAAAGTGTTGAACTTTTCTTATGTTAGTTATTTCAATTTCAGAGAGTATTTTGATTTGTTAGGCTCATTTTTTAACCGATTTTGGTGATCTGAACAGTTTAATTTTTAGAATTCGTTGAGTAAAATATTCATATAAAAAATTAAAATGATTGGATATTGGTAAGTATATGTTTGAATCAAATTTACATTATAAAAAAAATAGATAGCTATTATTAAAATTATATTTGTCGTCCACATTTTTAAAACAAATATGATTCAAACATATAGTTACCGATATCAAATCATCTTTTTTTTAATATTATATTCACTGAGTCTTAAAAAATAACCGGTTCAGATCAACAAATTGGTTATAAAATAAGCCTGGTAAACCTAAATAATTTCTCAAATTAAAATGACAATTTAAGAGAAACCATGATTCATGATCGTTAGACGTGTTCTCGTGCTTCTAATTGATCGATGAGGTACCTGTATTAAAAAAAAAAAAATGAGAATACAAAAAAGTGATGGTGACCATTTGATACTTCCAAACAAGGAGTTGTTTCATCAATTGTGCATCAATATTTGTGTACCCACTTGAATCAGATTGAAATCCAGTGCTAATTTGAGGCCATTTCCGAAGGCCCATAACTCTGCAGTAATGGGCCTGGTTTATAATTATGTTCCTATGGACTGACAAATATATATGTATATAAAATTATTAATGAAGCTTTTTATAAAATGTTGATTCTGTTTAAAGATGTTTGCCTTTCAGCCACCTCACTATTTTACGAGCCAAATCATAAAAATGCCATTTTATCTAGAATATTTTGACACGTATTTAAATTATGATTTGAACAAGTGAGATCTTAAAAATTTTATTTTTAGGCTCAACAAATAAACCTTTTTCTAAACTTTGCCTATAACTAAGGACTTTTGCTTAGTAGAATAATATATATAACATTGATGGTGTCAAAAAATTTGGAGACATTCTCAAATCAGAGACCTTAGACATTTGCTAATGAATCACCTCTGATTTCACATAACATTTGACATTTGTACTGATACATTTCTGACATTACAATATGACACAACAAATTCAACAATGTGTTTTTTTTATTCAATTAATAAGAGAAAAATCTATATAATAAGGAAGAGTGGTTTTTGAATTGTGATGTGACTATTGTCCCTTTGTCACAATGTGAACCGTTAGATTGACTCAATCCAACGGCTAAAAACGTCCAAGAGGCAAATACATTTTCAATGGTGGATTTACCATGATCATTCAATCCTACGGTGTCCAATAGACCAATACATTTTCTGATTAGGTTTCTTCTTCCCTTCCATCGATCTCTCTCTCTCTCTCTCTCATTCAAAATTTAAAATTGAGTTGTCTCCCTATCTCACTCTCAGAACTCACTCTTCATCTTCAATCTCTCCCGAAAACATAGTAGATCGGCAACTTTGCAGGGGTGCTAATCGGCGACTTCGCATTGGAGAGTTTGTTGGGTGCTAATCGGCGACATCGCGGGGTCCAAATCGGCGACATCGCGGCATCAAATCGGTGAGGTTCTCCAAAATCTTTTGTTTGAGGTTCTGCAGAATCTGTAAATTAATAAATACATTACCTTATAAATAAATACATTACCAAATGTATCTGATCATATTATGTTTGATGGTAATTTTCTGTGATTAGGGCCAGAGTGTCTGTCAAAAGATGGATTTCCACAGGTACTTTTGAAGCTTTGATTCAAATTTCTAGAACAAAACTTATAGATGATGTATTGCAAAACTTATCCTAAAACTTTTGACAGATTTTTGAAACAGATTCAAATTTCAATGGAAGATTTCCAATACTTATCCTAAATACATTTCCAATACTTTTTTGGTTTACCAATCTTTCTTTCTTTCTTTTTTTTTTAAAATTTGAGTGAAAATTTAATTAAAAGCTTTATATGATATGAAAATTTGGCTCAAATTTGAGTGAAAATTTTGTTAAAAGCTTTATTTTAATTTGGAGTTTGGTACTGTTTGGAGTTTGGTACTGTTTGGTAGACTTAGGCAGTAAGTTCAAAAACTATTGATTATCTAAAAGGAGGGAGAGAGCTGCTTTAACTCATGGGTTGGTTTAGGAAATGGGTTGGTTTTTGATTTTTTTTGATTTTTTTTTACTATTTTAGTATGGGTTTAAAAAGTTTTATTTTGGAATATTTTTTTTTTGACTTTTTTTGATTTTTTATGAGAGAAAAAATATAATGATTATGAGGTAGACGTGAACTAAAAGACTTATTTTATTTATTTATTTTTTAAATAGCCCTAAACCCAACCCTACCTCTCTTCTCAAACGAAGCCTATGTGATTTTAGTTTCTAATAATCTAAACCAAATAGGGCCAAAAAACACTCCAACCCTTAACTTTTCTTTCTTTTTTTTTTTTTTTTTTTGTTTGCATAAAATCTTATGAAAAGTTGCAAAACTTATCCTAAAAATCTGTTTGAACCATTTTGAAAAAAGAAAACCATCTTCAATCCTTAGTCCTTTTAAAATTTCATCAAAATTGAGAAAAATTATGAATTTTGGAAATTTGGCGAAGGAATTTGCTCATCCTTGATTTAGTGAAAAAATTGCCTCTACCTTGATTACAGATTTGATTAAATGGTTGAAACGCACTTTTAGGAAAAAATTTGATGAATGATTTGAAGATGCTCCAACTCGAAGAACAAGGTTTCCGTTTTAATCATTTTGAAACCTTTTGAACTGATTTTGGTTTAGTTTTTGTTCTTTTTCATGGGCAGGATTTTCCTATATTGACGTCTGAAATTTCAGGCCCTGTAATGGGAGCATTGTTTAATTTGTTTTGCTCCCACTAACAAAAATTCTGAACTTTGTTCTATGAAGACCTAGTTTAGGGGAGTAGCCATAAAATGCAAATATGAAGAGAGATAGGAAATCTATTTTGGTTGAAACCCATAGTTCAGTTATCCTAATTTGTGTGGAGACTGGAAATAAAAGTCCTGAATTGGTTGCTAGAACTGAATACCAAAATCAGTTTGATGGTTAAGCCTACTTCATTAATACCATGCAAACATTCCAAAGGCATACCATGTAGTGAAATACAATAATTGCTGCAATATTTGAACTTGATAAAGCTAAAGCATTTTAAGAAATGTGAATTTGAGAAAATATTTGATTGATCGGTGTAAGAGGGGTTAACTTGAGCCCATTGAATTCTAATAGATATGAACAAGGTAGGTGATCACATAATGGGACTAGCAAGCATTATATTTGCAAGTGGTGTTTGATACAACTTTACTTTCTTAAACTAACTACAGTATTTGTGTTGTTGCACCATTTCTTACTTGCATTATAATCTGTCCAGCCCTTTGTTTTCAATGAAACCAACCTTGAGTCAGTTTTTCTCTCTCATTATGGGTGATTAGCAGCCAGATTTTTTTTGTTTTTTTTCTTTGAAGTCACAGAGATCATCAATTGATTATTAGTGGAGTAGAGAAAGAATGATTTCCAAGATCAAACTGTGAGTATTGTTTTTCTTTAATTTTGGGTACACTTTTATGGGTTTGATTTTTCTTATACAGATTCCCAAAATCAGCCAGATAATATACTCATTCTATTTTTCTTATACACATTCTTTTATAGATAATATATACACACGAAACCATTCTATATCGTATTGATTTTTCTTTAGTTACTCTATTGAATTTATACTCTATCAGCCACATAATATTGTTTAGTTACAGATAATATGTACTCTATCAGCCAGATAGTATTGTTTTGTGCAACTATTGTATTGAGTGGTTGTTGTGCCATTAACCATTCTATTGAGTTACCCATTAACCATTCTATATTCCTTGCTTATTAAGTGTTGGAATTTACACACAACAAATCCAGTTGATGGTATCCTCTCTCATATATAGATTTTTCGGTTTGATTTTGTGGAGAAATGGGAATCATCCCAATAATTTTTTAACTTGCTTTTGGATAATGGGAATCATCCAACTACCAATATTATTCTTCTCTTGATTTCTACTTCTGGGTCTGTGCTCTTGCCGGTAAGATTTATTCACTCTTCGTTGTTTGCCTTTTCACTTTCTCTGCTCTTGCCTATAATTTTGATTTGTTGTTTAAATTCTGAATCCTGAAGGAGTTGTTTGGATTTGTTGTTTTGTTGTTTGATATTAATTTTTGGTTTTGTAGTTTAGGTGTCTGATTTTTGTGAGGGTACTTTCATTATCCCATCTATGATTTTTGTGGTACTCGCAATTGGTTAGCATCAAATTTGTTTGATCCGTATTGAGCATCAAACTATGAAAATTAACTCTGTAGATCTTCCTTGATTTTGCTTCTGCTACTATGAAAACATTTACTAATTATTAGAGCCTGCAATTATTACATAAAACATTATTTGGCTTGCATAGGCAAATACAATGTTCACATGTTCTTAAAGTCATGCCATCATAACTGCATCTTTTTCACTCAAGTTTAAGCTTCGAGTAACTCACTTAGAGACCAATTAAGTTGAAAAACTAACGATATATATTAAAAATTGAAACAGATAGTTCAGGGAAAGCTACTATTGCATATAAAGTTGGTTTTGTAATAATTGTTTACATTGGTTGTTGATATATATTGTCTTGACATCCTATACTAAACTAACCTCCATCAAACACATTGAAAATAGTAGGTATGGGTTTAATGATTAGAAAACTGGTTTGTCTACTTGCAGTGTAGTATGCTTACTTGCAGTGTAGTATGCTTAATACATATATGGTTGTGGTGATAGTGTATGAACACCACTAATCATATTGGTTTCCAATTTTGTGTAGAACACCATTAATTGTTAGTCTTTGTTACTTTTTAATATGGAAACTAGCTTAGAATGTTATTCTCTGCTTCTTTTCTTTTTTTCATTACCAAGATGAATTCAATTTGTTGTCAATGGTGAGTTGGTTTTGTAATAATTGTTTATGTTGGTTGTAGATTTAGATTTTTTTTTTTTTTCCTATTAGTTGGTGTGCTTTTTATTTTTATTTTTTTGAAGTATAGTTAGTGTCGTTTGGTTTTATCAGTTGATACTTCTAATACTAATACAATTTGGTTTGGGCCCTACCTTGAATGTGACTTTTTATTTTTCTCATATTTTTCTTTCCTTTCCAAATTGGAAGTAAGTTTATCTTCTCTGTGTTCTGATTAATTCAGGAAAGGTGACTACTACCGGTATCTTGCTGAGTTTAAGACTGACCAGGAAAGAAAAGAGGTTGCTGAACAATCACTGAAGGGTTATGAGGCATGTTGATCAATTGTCTTGACATCCTATACTAGAGATATGCATAGTGAATTGCTGTATATTGACATAGTTTTGTTTTCAACCTTCACTTGATATGTCTTCTTGATGCTGTTTTTTTTTTTTTCTTTTTCTTTTTTTAGGCTATTTCTACCACTGCAAATATAGATCTCCCTTCAACACACCCAATTCGTCTGGGCCTTGCTCTCAACTTCTCTGTCTTTTATTATGAGATTATGAATTCCCTTGAGAGGTTATTCTTAATTCCTACTTATCTGGTGTCATTTCTTTGGAAGTAAGTTTATCTTCTCTGTTTCTCATTAATTCAGGAGAGGTGACTACTACTGGTATCTTGCTGAGTTTAAAACTA
The DNA here is from genome assembly GCA_030407325.1 of Camellia japonica. NCBI lineage: Eukaryota > Viridiplantae > Streptophyta > Magnoliopsida > Ericales > Theaceae > Camellia > Camellia japonica. Next base: position 191,714,665 of record JAPPVO010000031.1, on the reverse strand, counting down.
ACCAGGAAAGAAAAGAGGTTGTTGAACAATCATTGAAGGGTTATGAGGCATGTTGATCAATTGTCTTGACATCCTATACTAGAGATATGCATAGTGAATTGCTGCATATTGACATAGTTTTGTTTTTAACCTTCACTTGATGTGTCTTCTTGATGCTGTTCTTTCTTCTTTTTCTCTTTTTAGGCTGCTTCTACCACTGCAAATACAGATCTCGCTTCAACACACCCAATTCGTCTTGGCCTTGCTCTCAACTTCTCTGTCTTTTATTATGAGATTATGAATTTTCTTGAGAGGTTATTCTTAATTCCTACGTATCTGGTGTCATAACAAACAATGGGCAATTTTTAAGGGGTTGATTTTGGATAATGGAGCTTGCTTGCTTATATTTTCTATTCTTCCTTTTGTTTCAGGTACATATGCCTTGGCTTGAAGGATTGTTTGATTAGCTCATAAAAAGTTGCTCTGACTTTGTTTGCCGCAATGGTTGATTAGGTAATTGGTCTGCCTTCCATTGATGGATTTGTCAATAATTTGTTGCTTATCTATTGTTCAAATTAAGAATCTTAAATTTTTATTAGATAGGCTTCATTTACATATTGCTATCTTCTGGATTATTAGCTAGGTTCAGAACTAAGAAGAGCGAGTACTTGATTTTTTTATGGTGATAACTTGGGCCTTCTATTTTAATTTTTGAATTTCATACAATTTTGATGATAATCATTGTGATAATTTTTACTATAATTTTGAAAATTAGCATGGTTTAGAATGCCTTTATGTTTGATTTTGCTTTGTTTTGATTAGACTTGAAAAATTCAGGTTATACAATGAATGGAAGTGTTGTGTGGGTCTATTAGTGAATTTTTCAAGAAATAGAGAGCAATGGCACAATGGCCCATTAAACAAGTGAGCCTTTTTTTTTCTTCACAATTTTATATCTTTGTTTGGGGAACTAGAAGTGTATTTATGGAGTTTCTTTTTATTGTAATTTTTCTTCTTGATATAGGTGATTTTGGGGGTGGAAGAGAAATTTAGATCAGGTTGATTCAATAGAATAACTTTACCTACTACTTTTTCCACACCCTATAACTTTACCAGTACTTATAATCAATTAAAATTTTCATTTTAAAATTTAAACACTGTAGGTACAATTGTATATTCATTTTAAAATAGATGTGACAAACAAATATGATTATAATAAATTAAAATTTTGATTGGATGGGTTAGAGTTAATTTTTTTTTTCTTCTTCCCTTTACTCCTGTGACTAGGGGTGGGCGCGGGTCGGTTGCGGCCACGAAACTTCCAATCCACCATCCGTCCGCCAGATTGGCGGATTGGAGAAAATCAATCCGCATCCGTCCGCCAATCCAACGGATGTAGATTGAGCGGTTTGGCGGTTTGGCGGATGGATGCGAATCGGTTTGGCGGTTTAAAATTTTACACATTTTCAACATAATTCAACTTGTGCATTTTCTCAAAAAAAAAAAAAAAGAAAAGAAGAAGTATTACAGTAAATAACTTAAAAAATTTACAATCACTGCATGCATCATCCAAAGCAAGAAAGTTTGAAACTTTAGAATATTACAATCACTGCATGCCTCATCAACACATTATAATCACAGTATGCCTCATCCACATAAAGTATTACAATATGTGGTTCTTAAAATATAAAAACAATTCAAACCACCAAAACCATGAACAGAGCAGTAGTAGAGATTGTATGTCTTTGTATTGTTACATCTATATCTGTTTTTGAAAACAAAAACCAACCAGCATATTTCATATTTTCTATTTATTATTTTTAAAGATAGTTTTAAAAACAAAAAAAATATAGATAATAATATGTTTATTTTTTCAATTTAAAAAAGATATTCAAGTTGAAACTTTTTTTCAACAGAATATTTAAACTCTTTTTTAATTGAAAACATAAACAGAATATTAAACAATTGAAAATACAAAGTCTTATAAATACTAGGGGTGCTCGCGGTTTGGCGGTTCGGTTGCGGCAAAGGAATCTCAAATCCGCCATCCGTCCGCCAGATTGGCGGATTAGAGAAAATCAATCTGCAACCGTCCGCTCATCACATCAGCATTCCGTCCAAATGTGGCGGATCGGTTCGGTTCGGTCGGTTTTGGCGGATCGGTATATCCGCTGCTCACCCTACCTGTGACTCTTAACTCATATATTTTAGTTTTATTCAGTGAAAATCATCTGTTATTTTGTACAAGAGTTGCACCTTTTTTCCTTCTTTTTTTTTTTTTTTTCTTTCTTTCTTTTTCTTTCTTTTTCTTTCTTTCTTTCTTCTTCTTCTTCTCATCTCATTTTTTATTTATTTTCAAAGTGAGGATTGTAAGTTGTGATAAATAAATTTAAAAAAAAAGGGTAAATTACAAACACATATTTACTTAAATTACAAATTACCAATGGTTCTAGAAATTACATTATGTCCTCTAAGGTTTCTAATTTCTAATAAATATGTTCTTTTATTAACAAATCATCAAGTTAATTAACAATTTTTAATAATGTTAAAATTTTATTTCAATTAATAATTCAGATAATTTGATTATTATATAGGTGAACAGTTAGAAATTTCACTTTTTCAATTATTTTTGTTAAATAAAAAATTCTGACAGGGAGGTATTTGTAATTTTCCAAACCACAGGGGACAATTCGTATTTTAATCAAACCTCAGGGGTGTATTTGTAATTTACCCAAAAAAATTATACTTTCAGCTTTGCCAGTTTTTTTGTAAGACTATAAACAATGCTGAGATTGGCTCAATGAAGTCTATAAAGAATTTGTAAAAGAAAAACAGTAAAGAGGTCTAGATTAATAAAAGTCAGTTTTAAGCCAATTGGTTGTTTCTTTTTTTCTTCAAATATTTGGTTTTGGAACTAAATTAATTTAGTAGACCATCTATGTTATTAGTTAGTCATCCTGGAGTAATGAGTGATGGCATAAACTTACTTCATGCTTGAAGTAGTTTAAACACTTTATATTTTTAATTGGATGATTATGCATAATGGTACCTCATAAGTGAAGAAGAAGGTAGTTTCACTTTCAACCCTTAATGTTGGTGAAGTGCTCTCTTAAATGTTGTGGGCAAATTCTTGGTGATTGATTTGGAGTATACAACATGTTATCAATCACCTAGAAAGTGAAAAGTATGTAATCCTTATTATTTTTTCCCTTTTTTTTAGTAGGCAAGTCAATTGATTGGTTTGAGGCAAATGTGGTGTTGGGTATGAGGTGAGGAAAAGCTGTGAATTTCATGTAATAATTTTTGAAATGGTTTACATTTTAGAAACCTATCTTCAAATGGTTAGATTTAAATGTGTTTCTGAATGGTTTTGATTCCAAGTATTTGGTTGTAATCTTTGTTTAAAAAAATAGTACAGTTAATTTTATTTAATGAACCTTGGGTTTAATTTTAGTTAGATTTGCCCATTAACATTAATTTCAAGTTTGATTCTTTTTTTGTTGCCTACTAATTGTTATACATAATGCTTCAACTAGAAAATGAGTTATGCATTATCACAGGGATGGAAACTCAAAGGAGTATGATCATCCAAAAATGGATACTTCGCACAAGGTAAGCTTTAATTGTTCTTCCTTATAACAAGACTCTCTTAGTCTTAATAAAGAAAATTATTCGCTCCCCTTACAAAATTTGAGTTTAATTCTATTTGGAGGTTTGTATGATTTATCGGCATTCTCAATTGATCCTTCTATACTATTATTTGCTTTTCTATTCATTTGTTTACTTTAGTAAAGCATACAATTGTCTATTCTCATTTGTTTACTTTAGTAATGCATACATAATTCAATTGACCATAATAGTTATGTTCAATTCTTCTTAATTCATAGCTATTGATTTTCCTATTTCTCATATGTATTTTGATGCGATTTTTCATGTTACAGTTTCTTTTGATGCAATTATTCTTCATTACAATTTCTTCCGATTTCTCATATGCATTTTGATGTGATTTTTCATAGCTATTGGTTTTTGGAAGCGAATTTAAGCGAGTGATTTTGTTGCAGGTCATTGATCCATATTAGAAACATTGGGTTACGTTGCTTCTACCAGCGTGTTGTTGGTTGGCTCTCTCATGTTCATAATGTTCATGATGTTCATTGACCTTTATTTGAAGGAATTTAAACCTGATAAAGCGATAGGGTTACCAGTTATAATACTAATTCAATAACATTCTTTTATTGAAGGTTATCACATTCTAACTTGCTATAGTGTATAGGTGTGTCATTTTGACGTGAATAAAAATCTAAAATTTGCTATTTGGACTTTTAAGTTTAGCAAATATTTCTAGATTCTTTGCATATGCTACATTCAAATACATAATTCATTTTTTGGACTTTAATTTTGAAATTTGCTATTTGAAATTTTTAAATGCTTTCGCTAATTCAATGTGTAGAAACAATTTCAATTTTTTATATGTGAAGTTTTAAGTCGGAGTGACATTACCATTTGGAATTGATTTATTATCATTGAGTTTCGTAGCACGTGACAGCAAAAAAATTGTTGGTAGTGCCTTCAGGCACGGGTCATCCCTAGTTATAAATATAAGAAATATCGTCCGCAATAGTTAAAAAGTCAATAATTCTACTTAACAACTAAGCCTACTAAGCCAAGCCCAACAACCACTCCATTACTATTGGCATACAACCCCACAATAAAGGAGAAATAAATACAAATACGAAGGGTATCAAACTTCCCTCCATAATATCTTACACTAAAAATTGTTTCACACGACCACTATGCCAAATGCTCTGATTAAATTCAACAATGATGAGTACACAAAAATCAAACGTAAATCTGAACACAAAAAATAAATAAATAAAATTTCTCAAGAATCCTATCATTGATTTTTTTTAATACAATTTTATATTCAGTTTATCTGTTACTAAACTTATTGCAATAATTTGCTTTAAAACTGAAATGTCTTGATTGATGAGCATCTTCCATATGGTCAAATGGAGAAATTATTCAATACTCCAAGAGTAATATTTTATTTTATTTATAAACTGGTAACTAATATTTTGTTTCTTAAAATTTTAAAATAAAAATGATAAATTTCATAATTTAAACTAATAAAGCACTACATAAACTTATTCCAATAACATCGAGTAGTTTCTCAAGTCAAATATTATTAGGATTCAACTTTGGCTGCCCATGATTGTTCTTTTTAATCCATTACGTCCTGTTTGGGTAGGATTTTTTTTAGATATTTTTAATTATTTAAGCACAAAATAAATTTTTAATTATTTGGTTATAACTTTTTTAGTCGGTGTTTAGGGTTGATTTTTTAAATAAATTTTTATTGATATTTTTAATAATAATTTTGTGAATTCTTTTTAAAAAATTCAAAAAACCTTACACTTTTGGGTAACTTTTTGATAGATCGAAAAAGTAAAAAAATTTAAAAAGTAAAAAACAAAAAGTCAAAATCAATATTTTCTCAATTTTTAATTATTTATTCATTTTTACATTTTATATTAGTTTGCATAAGTCAAATTTGAAAAGTGATAAAATTTGACATAATTTGGAGAACCCCTCAACTAAGACCAAAAAAAAAAAAAATCCTTTTTTAGATGTATATTGAGAACCCCCTCAACTAACAATTGTAAAAAATTATTAAAAAATACGTTTTTTTAAAATACAATTTGCCCATGTGATTTAAAAAATTACAAATATTTTTTGTCATAATTTTTTTATTTAATAGAGTTAACTAAAAGAATCAAATTTCTAACTTTTCTATTGTACAATAGTAAAATTACCTATTTCATACTATATTTTATGTTGGCAAAGTATGAAATAATAAAATTACCAATTTCATTCTTATTTCATTACTTCATAGCCTATTTCTTATTTTATTTTGGAAAAATTGAATTTCTAGCAACTCTCTTATACAATAATAGAATTACATATTTTATATTTCTGACAAGGAGTTATGAAATAAGATTGCAAATTTAGTTTTTTTAACGTGAACTAGAAATTTATATTTTTGAGAAAATAACTTGTTTGAGGAGTTTGCTTATTGGCTAATTAAAAAGGCCACATCTTTTTTTGATTTTTTTTTTTTTATCATTAGTGATTTTTTTCAAAATTGTCAATTTTTTTTTTTTTTACTATCCGGTATAGACGAATCTAAAAAGTTTTTTTAAAAAAAGTAAAAATTTTCAAAAAAAGTTCACTATTTTTAGCTTATATTGTCTTTTTTTTGATTTTTTGATTTTTTTTAAAAATTTTATTTCTCTCTTTGTCTCCAACTGAATTTAGACACTTAAAATTTTTTAAAATTTGAAAAAAATTACTAAAGACTAAAATAAACGCGCATGCAAAAAAAAAAAAAAAAAAAAAACCACAAACTAAGCAAATCCCAAACACCCACCAACTCATTTGGGAACTAGGTGTTTGATAGAACTGTTGTGTTAGACGGTTGTGGGTAGTTACTCTGTTAGGCAGTTGTAAGTGTGGGGTAGTTATTTTGTTATAGGATCTGTTACGGGAAAGGGATTATAAGGGGGAAGGGAGTTACAGATAGGGGGGTTGTATCTTCTTTTGTTCTTCTTTTCCTTTTTCTCTCTTATTGTAATACTCCATGGAAGAGTTCTTCCTTTCGTTTGATGAGAGAATTGAATAACAGAAGCTCAGTTTTCTTTCTAATTTTGAGATTAATTGCTAGAAGCTTATCAGTGGTATCAGAGCCACTGTTCTTTGGACTTGGGCAAATCACTTCGGTAATGGCGGATGGTACACGATCTCAGGATATCAAACAAATCGAGGATGCTATTCGGCATCTAAAAGAAAGTTCGGATAAACAGGCCGAAGCCATGGCTGGAATCAAGGATCTGGTTTTAGCTTTGAACCTGAAGTACGAGCAAATTACAGAAAAGGTGAGTTCTTCTTCTTCGGTTCCTCCGATCATTCCTACACAAGAACCCACCAATAATCCAAATCAGTGGCACACTAGATTTGCCAAATTGGATTTCCTAAAATTTTTCGGTGAAGACCCTGAGGCTTGGGTATACCAATGTGAGAAGTTTTTCGAATTTAATCCGATCGATGAAACACAAAAAGTGCGATTGGCTTCAATACACATGGAGGATAGGGCTATTCATTGGTTTCGATGGTATGAAAAGACCCATGTTCTCAGATCTTGGAGGGAATTTGTTGGGGCCCTGGTTGATAGATTTGGAGATAGCCTATTTGATGATGCCATGGGACAACTATCGAAATTGAGACAGATATCAACAGTCCAAATCTACCAGGAAAATTCGAAGAATTGGCAAATAAAACAAATGGGTTATCAGAAGAATTTTTTTGTTGTTTTATAAGTGGCTTGAAGGATGAAATCAAGGCAGGAGTACAGATGTTTAGGCCAAGAAATGTGTCACAAGCCATGGGTTTAGCAAGGTTACAAGAAGACAAAATTGAGGCCTTAGCTAAGAAGAATAGAGTTTATTCCAAAAGCTACAGTACCAGTTTTCCTACAAGTAGCAAATCAATGGAGCCAGCTTCAAAACCTGTGGAGTCAGTAACTGCTGTAAAGAAACTAACACAGAAGGAATTGGAGGAGAGAAGAATGAAAGGATTATGTTATGGATGTGACGAGAGATATTTCAGAGGCCATGTTTGCAAGAAGAAGCAACTCTTTATGCTCGAAGCTGAAGATGAGGAAGATGTCTTTGAGGAGGTGGTGCAGGACATGGACAAAGAAAATGTGCAAGAAGAATTGCAAATCTCAGTTCATGCCCTATCAGGTTCTTTCTCTTATAAGACTATGAGAATTAAAGGAAAGGTTAAGAAGAATATGGTCACTATATTAATTGATTCAGGTAGTACCCACAATTTTTTGGACCCAGTAATGGCAAAACGAACTGGAGCATCAATCCAATTCACCAATCCTTTAACAGTGGTGGTAGCTGATGGTACCAAGTTACAAAGCAATGCTATGGTGAAGGATTTCCAGTGGGTTATGCAGGGTACAATTTTTACAGCTGACATGAGATTATTACCTTTGGGGGTTGTGACATGGTATTGGGAGTCCAGTGGTTATCTACTTTGGGACCAGTGTTATGGGATTTTCAGAATTTGAAGATGGAATTCACTGCATTTGGCAAAAAACATGCGCTGCGAGGTGGTGCAACAGTGGAGATACAGCAAATTGAAGTTAAGGCAATGGAGAAGTTGATGCAGAAAAAACCACAAGGACTCATAGCTCATCTTTGCAACCTACATTCCAATTCTGTGGAAGTTGACCATGAGGTTCATTCGGATCTTGATAGAATCTTACATGATTATACTGATGTGTTTCAGGAACCCAGTGACTTACCTCCAAGTAGATCACATGATCACAAAATACCTCTCAAGGATGGTAGTCATCCCCCAAATATCAGGCCTTATCGATATCCTTATATTCAGAAGAATGAGATTGAGAAAATAGTAAAAGAGATGTTGAACTCAAGGGTTACAAGGTAGAGTGTGTCTCCTTTTTCTTCACCAATCCTTTTGGTCAAAAAGAAGGACAATACCTGGTGAATGTGTATTGACTACAGAGCTTTAAATAAGGACACTATCAAGGACAAATACCCTATTCCCATGATTGATGAATTACTTGATGACTTGCACGGAGCTCAATTCTACTCTAAGTTGGATTTAAGATCTGGGTATTATCAAATCCGGATGCATGCTCCTGACGTTGAAAAAATAGCTTTTCAAACGCATGAAGGCCACTATGAATTTTTTGTCATGCCATTTGGCTTGACCAATGCTCCATCCACCTTTCAAAGCCTAATGAATAATGTGTTTAGGCCATTTTTGAGGAAGTTTATGTTGGTATTTTTTGATGATATCCTCGTATACAGTAAGAGCTGGGCCAAACATATGTTTCATGTGACTTTGACCTTGGAAAAATTGAGAGTTCATCAACTATATGCTAAGATGTCCAAGTGTGCTTTTAGGAAGCAGCAAGTGGAGTATTTGGGGCATATTATTTCTGGTGCTGGTGTGGCTGTAGACCCCGTTAAAATAGACGCTATGTCTACTTGGCCTAGATCTCAATCTTTGAAAGCTCTTCGAGGATTTTTGGGTTTGATTGGCTATTACTGGAGGTTCATAAAAGACTATGGCAAGATCAGCCAACCCCTTACTATATTTCTTAAAAAGGATGCTTTTAAATGGTCAGAGGATGCTGAACAAGCTTTCGTTCTATTGAAAAGAACTATGACTACTGCTCCTGTATTGGCTTTACCCAATTATGATAAAACCTTTGTGCTGGAATGTGATGCTTCTGATAAGGGGTTGGGAGCTGTATTGATGCAAGAGGGACAGCCCATAGCCTATTTTAGTAAGTCATTGTCTGGCCGCAGCTTTGGGTTATCTACATATGAGAAGGAATTCTTGGCTATAGTTCTAGCTGTTACCAAATGGAGGCATTATCTCTTGGGTAAACATTTCCACATTAGGACAGATCACCAAAGCCTCAAATTCTTGTTGGAGCAGAGAATTACCACTCTCGTGCAACAAAAATGGCTTCCCAAACTCATGGGTTTTGATTACGAAATTGTATACCGGAGTGGTAAATCTAACTACGCTGCAGATGCCTTGTCCAGAAAAGGAGAGGAAGATATGAGCAGTATGTCCGTTCTCTCCGTTGTCCTCTGCCATTGGGTTAAGGATCTTCAAACTAGTTGGGAACTAGACCCTTTTATCCAGCAACTTATCGCAGATTTGACTCAGAATCCAACCAGTCATCCTTATTTTCTTTGGCAGCATGAAATGCTCTATTACAAAACCAGGTTGGTAGTGGGTAATTCACCTCAACTAAAGACCACACTCATCAAGGAACATCATGCTACTCCCACCAGTGGGCATTCAGGAGGAGAGAGAACTTATAGAAGAATCAAACAAGGTTTTTATTGGAAAGGCCTAAAATCTGATGTACTTCAGTTTGTGGCTGAATGTGATGTATGTCAGCGGAATAAGTATGAAACAGTGGCAGCACCTGGGTTGTTACAGCCCCTTCCCATTCCTACTAAGCTTTGGAGTGATATTTTGATGGATTTCATTGAAGGGTTACCCAGCTCTTTCCATAAAACTGCGATCTATGTGGTTGTGGATAGGCTTAGTAAATATGCTCATTTTATTTCTTTAACCCATCCATACACCGTTACTGTAGTAGCTCAAGCATTCTTAGATAATGTGTTTAAACTTCATGGGATGCCTCTTTCTATTGTTTTAGTATGGGACCCGGTGTTTACTAGTAAATTCTGGAAGGAATTATTTCGATTGCAGGGTACTTGTTTGTGTATGGGTTCTTCTTATCACCCCCAAACGGATGGCCAAACTGAAGTAGTTAATAGATGCCTTGAGGGGTACTTGCGGTGCTTAGCAGGAAACAGATCTACTGTATGGACCAAATGGCTATCTCTCACTGAATGGTGGTATAACACTACTTACCATGTCACTACGAGAGTCACACCATATGAGGCCTTATATGGTCAAACCCCTCCCAGCTTGAACCATTATATTCCAGGGAATACTGTTGTGGCAGCTACTGATACTTTGTTGTAGGATAGAGCTGCTATTTTGAAGTTGTTGAAAGAGCATCTGGTTCAGTCCTAGCATCGAATGAAATAACAAGCAGATAAGCACAGGTCTGAGCGAGTTTTTTCAGTTGGCGATTGGGTTTTCCTTAAACTTCAGCCTTTCAAGCAAGTTTTTTCTGGCCTTACGGAGGAATGCTAAACTAGCTCCCAAGTATTTTGATCCTTTCCAAATCCTCCAGAAGCTGGGACCTGTTGCCTACAAACTCGATTTGCCATCTTCCTCCAAGTTGCATCCAGTTTTCCATGTCTCCCTATTGAAGCCTAAACTGGGTCAAGGTATTGTTGTGCAACCTTCCCTTTCACCTACCAGTCTTAATGGCCAGCTACAATTGGAACCCATTGCGATTTTGGATAGAAAACTGATCAAGAAACATGGTCGGTCTCTTACCATGGTTTTGGTCCACTGGTCTAATTCTATTCCTGAGGATGCCACCTGGGAGACTTGGTACTCCTTGCAGCAGCGTTTTCCTCATTTCCAGCCTTGAGGTCAAGCTTCCTTTTAAGGAGTGGGGAATGATAGGAACTGTTCTGTTAGACAGTTGTGGGTAGTTACTCTATTAGGCAGTTGTGAGTGTGGGGTAGTTATTTTGTTATAGGATCTGTTACGGGAAAGGGATTATTAATGGGGAGGGAGTTACAGATAGGGAGGTTGTATCTTTTTTTGTTCTTCTTCTTTTTCTCTCTTATTGTAAAACTCCATGGAAGAGTTCTTCCTTTCGTTTGATGAGAATTGAATAATAGAAGCTGAGTTTCCTTTCTAATTTTGAGACTAATTGCTAGAAGCTTATCAGTGTTTTAGTGATTTTTTAGCTAATATATATATATATAAATTAATATGTTTTGAATATTTAAAATAAAAAAAAAGGATGTACAAAAAGCAAAGTGAATGAAATAAATTTTTTAAACCTTTTTATATTTGTTTGATTTTTGATTTTTTGAATAACTTTTTAACTTTAAAACTTTTTTTTAGATTACCAAAACATCCAAACCTTTTTATAGTGTAGTAATGTCTTAACAAATTTTGTATTGTGTACTGTGCTAGTTGTAGGTAAGATTCCAAACGAGTTGAGTCGAGTTTTAATATATTTAAATTTATTTATTAAGATTTTAATAAATTTAAATTTAAGTTTGAACTTAATAAAAATTTAACGAATCGAGTTCGAGACGAATTGGCTTAGGCTTGACTCGAGTTCGATCATATTCATGAACTTTAACGAGTTAAAAAAATTAATAATTGATATTTGTGTATGAGATTGAAATTACAATTGAAATTTTGATTATACAATTATATATAAAATATATATAAATATACTAAAAAAAGATCAGTATCTTACCAAAATAATAATATCTACCACTACTATTATATAAATGTATTATCTATAGTTAGTTATTATTTACATTTATATTATTTAATATATAAATAGTACATTTATCTTATTTTATATATATATTTATATTATTTAATATATAAATAATATATTTATTTTATTATTTAAATAAAAATTAAACAAAACAGCTAACGAGTCGAGTTTTAGTACGTTAGTACTTGTTTCTTAAAATTTAATGAGTTTAAGTTTGAACTCAAACATAATAAAAATTTAACTACTTAAGTTTGAATGAGTGCTTACCGAATCAAGTTCGAAACGGTTGACAAACGGATCAATTCATTACATTTCCCAGCTTTTATTATCTCCCTTTTCCGAGATATAAACAAATCTCTTTTTTTCTTGAGTTAATTACACTAATAGTCCCTATAGTTTGGGACTTGTGTCACTTTGGTCTTTGATTTTTCAATTGTGACATATTTAATCCTGAATTTTGAATCTTTTTCCAAATAAGGACAATTGAAAATATTATTAGATTTTTCAATGATAAAATCGTCAATTTGATAAAATATAAACTAATTTGACAAAAATAAATGTCAAAAAAAATATTTTTAATTTTTTTAAATTATTTTTATCCACCAATGATAAAATTATGTAAAATTAAAAAATATTACATGATTAATTTATTTAAATTAATTTTACATGATCATCACCCAAACACATAATAAAAATTAATTTGGTAAAAAAAAAAATAAATATCTAAAAGATTTATCAGTTTTACATAATTTTATTTCTAGTAGGTAGAAATAATTTTTAAAAATTCAAAAATATTTGTTTGACATTTATTTTTGTCAAATTAGTTTATATTTTATCAAATTGACAATTTTACCATTGAAAAATCTAATTATATATTCAATTATCCTTATTTGGAACAAGATTCAAAATTCAAGATCAAATGTGTTATAATTAAAAATCAATGATCAAAATAATACAAATCTAAACTATAGAGACTATTTGTGTAATTTTGCTCTTTTTTCTTTGCTGCCGTACCAGCAGCTCGAATTGAGTATAAAAATTAAACAAATCTCTTTTTGTCTTTGCTGCCATTCCAGCAGCTCGAATTGAGTATAAAAATCAAAAAAATAGAAGTTGGCCTCCTTAGGTTTGAGAATATGTTATTTTAGTAATTTTTTAATTTTTTATTTAAAATATAAGGTAAAAAATTAATATATTTGAAATAATTTTTTAATTTTTTATGAAAAGATGTGTAAAAAATAGAGAGAAAATAGAATCTTTAACTTTTTGGTATGAGTTATAGACTTTTTAATTTTTTTAATAACTTTTTGACTTTTAAGTTAAAACTCTTGCATGCCAAACGAGGACTAAATGATTTAATTTGATTTTTTTAATGTACAATTTAATTATGATTTTTTAAATAGATGAATCATAATTCACAATTTAATCCATGATTTTATAAATACCAATCTAGTTGAAATCGAACTGAATTGTTAATATTATATTATATATATAATATTTTATGAATTGTTTATTTTATATTATATATATAATATTTTACAAACGCAAATATTAAAGTATTTTATTAGTACTAAGGTCAAGTTTGACATAACTTAAATAATACAAAAAGTCAAAAAGTCACTATCTTATTTAAGTCACATCATCTTATTTAAATCACATCACCTCTCTAACACATCACATCAAACCCAACCCAAACTCAACCCATATAACCCAATAAGTCAAAAAGTGCACTTTTTTAGAACATCTCAAACCAACTCTTAAATATATATGCGTATAAATTATAGAAAAATATTTCAAACTCTCTTTTCCTCTCACTCTCTTTGACCCTCTTTCCCTCTTATTGGCTATTTTTTTTTTTTTTTCTTTTTCTCCAATCACTACCTACTACGTGTTTATAAAGGTGATGAGAGTGGTGATCGGAAGGGATACCTATAAATGCTGTAAATTATAACTTTTTACCATTAAAACTTTGTTTGACATCACAATAACAAGACAAAAAAGTTCGTACTGTTATTTGGGCAGCAAGGTTGTGTCTGACAACTCAGACTTTGTATGCATGATACAAGCAATGACGTCAAACTTTGCATTGCATTTCCCCGCATGCTGCTCACGTGGCACAATGTAAGCCATAAATTCTATAAAAAAAAAAATCAAAATACACCGAAAGCTTAACAGTGCGGTTGCATGTGTCAGATGGTAAAACGGTAATTTTGATATTTGTTATAATATTTTATTATATAATTTTTTATAAAAAGTTAAAAAATTATCTTAAATATATATATTTTTTCCTCTTTACTTTTTGAATTAAAAAGTAAAAAAATACACTTATATAGCACATCTCAAATAAACCATAAGTATATTTTTATAGAGTAGTGATATGTAGCTCGAAAATTCCCTCCCCCGAGTCGCCCGAATTTGAAGAAGAAGAAGAAGAGAAGGAAGAAGAAGAAGAAGAAGAAGGAGGACTGGAAGGGCCAACATCAATCGGACTGGCGAGGCAGAGATGGAGGCGGGGCGGAGACGATCGGCTGACGAGCGACGATCGGCCGACAATCTGCGATCGGAGGGGCCCTCCTCTTTCTCTTCTCCTCCGGGATTCGGGGGGACAAAATTCGGGAGAAAAATCATTTTTCATTTCTATATAGTGTTAGAATTATTTTTAAACAATTATGTAAATAATTTTTAAATTGTTAATAATATTTTATAATTTTATTGTGAATAATGATAATATTTTTAAAATTTATGTGCTCAAACCGTACTAAACTGTGGTTCAGTGGTTCAATTTGGATTGATTTCAAAATTTTCATAAATTAGTTTGGGTTCCAATTGGATAGAACCGTAAGTAATAAATTGATTTTGGTTTACAGCTAATCAAACCAATCCAAACCATGTGCGCTCTAACTCCAATGATTAACACACACACGCAACTATTTCATAAAACCTCCTTTTTAAAGCAAAATTCATTAAAAAAAACAAATGATAAAATCAAATTTTATATTAAAATTGTCAAAAAAGTTTGACAACTATTTTTTTTATTTAAATTTTTTTTGGGTGAAAACTTAACTAATTATTAGAGGCAAAATTTTCACAAATCAAAATTAGATATTTTAAAATTATAAAAAAAATTATAATTTATAAAACTCAACAACCAATAACCATAGTTTAGCCATCTTCAAAAAAACAAAAAATTAAAAATTCATAATAAGGAAAATTAGTGAAACATCCCTCTCTAACTTTGTGTAATATGAGAATCTAAAATATTTTTTTTATTAGCTAAGGTCTCTCAATATTTTTCACAGAGAAAATTTGATTTGAAAATTTTTTGCCCGACTTAGAGAAATTTCGGCCCCGACTCAAAGAAATTTTCATTTTTACAGAGAAATTTCAAAATTTCTCTGTAAAATAAAAGAAAATTCTCTGTGAAAATTAAAATTTTTCTGAGTCGGGGAAAAATTTATTTGAGTCGAATTTTATCTGTGAAAATGTTGACGGACCTTAATTATTATGAAAATATTATATATCATTTATCTTATAAAATCTTAATATTAGGGACCTTAAAAAAATTTCTCTTGATAATATCATAGATCATGACTATTTTAAAATTTGAAATATGTAAAATTATAATGTTAATGTGAAAAATATAAAATGATAGAAACAAAAAATATATTACATAGCAATCCAATAAAATTTGATGTAAATAATTAATCAACAATGCTAGAAACTCCAAAACTTTTACGTTTTCCGTCTCAAAATATTAGTCTCAAACTTTTACTCCAAAACTTTACAATTATTGCACTTCAAAAATATTAAAATTTTAAAATTATCCTTTGACTTTTTATTGGAACATCAATTGTCATAATTAATAAATTTAAAAGAATAATAAAATAAAATGGTATTTTAGTCTTTAATTTTTGAAAATAGACTAATATTTTAAAATAATAAAAAATAGAATAAGAAATTAATATTTTGGGTTGAAGGAATTACAAATTTTTTACCAAATTATGTGAAATTCCATGAAACTCATGATATAAATCTTACATTTATATAAAATATTTAATAAAAATTATAGATACATCACATCAGTAAGAAAACGCAACATACTGTAACATACCATTCTCGTAGCATCACCATTTTGAGTTTCACGGCTGAAATTACTCTGAAACGTGTAAACTTATCAAAGTAGTGGTACATAAACATCAATATTTTTTAAAAAAATAATACAAAATGATATGAATGTCTTGGTTTTATCTTTAAAAATATAAAACAATCTATCAAGATAGTTTATATTTTCCGACCACGAGACTTCTCTTCAAACCACTTTAAAGGTGCGGTTAGGTTATGTGACGTATTACGAGTCTTATTTTGATAATTTAAATTATAGATAAATTATATTGACAGTTTTTGATATTTTTGTTTAATATAGATTTTCCCTTCACGTTTGAAAAATTACATTCTTTTTCTTGAGATTTGTAATCTTATTGTAAATTATTACTGAATTGCTGATATCATGCTCCAAAATTTTTTAAATGATCATTTTGTCATTTTTTTTACCATTTCTTCTTCCTATCATCATGACTACATTCTATAACTTTTCATTATTAAATTCTACCTAAACATATTCTTATTAAGTGATAATATATAAACATAAATTTTATACAAAATTTGCAAACATAATGATATAATTTAATAGTGACCTTTCACTTTAAACTTTAAAACAAAACACCCATAAACATGATTTATATTTACAACAATATCATTATTACAACATTTTTATGATATTTTTTGTATTAATTTTTATATATGAAGAGAATTTTTCATTTTTATTTTCACCATCATTTTTCTTTCTCGTCTATTCACCCATATTTAATATAGTATTACCAAATACCGTCATTTACATTTATTACAATATTACTAAATTTTTGTATTTTTTTTTATATTTGGTGAATTTAAAAAAAACACAAAATATTATATTTCTTAAGTATATCTCGATTAGGCGTATCTAAAAATAAAAATAAAAAAATTGCTTAAGATATTAAAAAAATTCAGTAAAAATAAAATAAAAATTAATTTTTTTTGTGAGTTAAACCAAAGAAGATGATTGTTATTTCTCTTGAAATGACATGAACAAAATATCATAATTATTTTATTATTTTATATGTATAAAGGCTAAGGGACAAATGCCATTTTAATTTGACAAGAGGTAAATGCAATTTTTCAAACGTGAAGGAAGATCTGTATTAAAATGAAATCTTAAAGGGTTAGTGTAATTTTTCAAACGTGAAGGAGGATCTGCATTAAAGAGAAATCTCAAGAGAGGTAAATGTAATTTCAAACGTGGTTGAGACCCCCACTTTCCCTCACACACACGTGGAGGTTGGTGATTGGACGAGAAAAAAAATAAAAATAAAATAAAAAAAATTCCTAACCAATTAGATCCCACTAAGAGTCCTAGGCTGGGGGTCACCTCTAGTGGGGGTCTGAAACATTTTTTATGTAAATTACCCTTAAATTATTTATTTAATTTGATTATATGTATAAATTGTTCAAGTAAAACAATTAAATTAACCATAACAAAACGTGTTTTGATAATATTTAAAAGTTGTTTGGGATGAACTATATAAATGTAATTTTTAATTTTTTAAGTAAAGAAATAGAGGAAAAAAGATGATTACTTATGATAATTTTTTAACTTTTTATAAAAAAAAAATATGTATTAAAATATTATATAAAATAATAAAATTATTTTTTCACCCATACGAGTACCGATGTGCCATCCGTGCGAGTCTGGATTCTCTCTAGCCCTCCTCTCCAGCTCTCCCTCCAGTCAATGGATAAGATTCGTCCACGTCACCCATAACAAAACCAACGGCTCAGATTAACTTTAAAAAAATAAAAAAAAAAGTTAAATTTCATTCAACACAGCACATCTGACACACTATGCCACATTAAGTCCACCCTCACACTCTCTCTCTCTGCCCCCTAATAAAAATTTAAAAAACTATTTTAATTTTGTTAATTTTATTTTCATAATATATATAATTTTTAATATAATTTTAATTTTATAAAATTAATATCATTGAAAATATACCTTTAAAATGAGACTAATATTAAATATATTTAATAAAAAATTAAAATAAAAAAGTAATTACTATGTTTAGTTATGTTTTGAAATTATTATTTTTTAAATATAAAAATTAATTTGATGAAATAAACACACAAAAAATCATATATTTTTGAAATTCTCAAAAATAATCTTCATTCATAAAAAAAAAAAAATTATTTATGAAAATAAAAAAAATCATATGAAAATATTTTTTTTAAAAAAATCATATAAAAATTAATTTGATGAAATAAGCACACAAATGAATTTTATATTAAAAATTCATATGATTTTTTTTGAAATGAACATTGTTTTTGAAAATTTAAAAAATATATGATTTTTGTGTGTGTATTTCATCAAATTAATTTTTATATTTAAAAAATAATAATTTAATATATTAGTCTCATTTTAAAGGTATATATTTCATGATATTAATTTTATAAAATTAAAATTTTATATTAAAAATTATATATATTATGAAAATAAAATTAAAAAGATTAAAATATTTCTTTTAATTTTTTATTAGGGGTGAGAGAGAAAGAGGGAGAGGGTGAGTGACGTGGGACAGTGCGCAAGATGTGCTGTGTGCTATGTGTTGAATGAAATTTAACTTTTATTTTTTTGTTTTTAGTTAATCTGAGTCATAAGTTTTGCACGGGGCCGAATCTTGTCCGTTGACAGGATGAAGAGCTGGTGACATCGGGACTCCATCCGTGCATGTCAGGTTTTGCAATTGATGTCATGTGTGGACTGGTCTTGTTAGATTTTTTTTTTTTTTTGCTTAATTATTTTCAGAATTGAGTTAAAAGTTATTTATTAATTTTTAATTTATTTTTTTAATAAAAAAATAAAAAATAAATAAAAAAAATAATTTTTAATAATCTTTCCAAAACACCCTTATATTGTTTTGAACAGAACCATATGGCAGTGAACTATTTGAACAAAAGGGCAATTGTGTTTTTTTTTTTTTTTGACTAGTAAACTTTTTTTTCACCAAAACTTTTGTGAATAGCTTTAATTTTTTTATTTTTTAAATAATTTTTTAATTCCTTATCTTTTTTTAAAGATTCCAAACAAACACTTATGCTCAGACACTTTAAAATGAAGTGGTCATTTTTTCTTTTTACATATAAATTTGATAGGTTAGGATTATGTAACTAATCTTGTTTTATTTTCTTATATAACTAACCTACTCATATAGTCAAATGAAATATTAAACAATTCAAATAATCTTATCAAAAATTTCTGTATAAAACATGACTATCATTTTTCAGCATATAAACCATAAACAAAGCAATCCCACTCCCACCACACACACTGCTATTGCTAGAGAGAGAGAGAGAGAGAGAGAGAGATGGAGGGAATAGAGCACAAGACAATCAGTGTAAATGGCATAAACATGCACATAGCAGAAAAAGGCAAAGGGCCAGTGGTCCTCTTCCTCCACGGCTTCCTGGAGCTCTGGTACTCATGGCGCCACCAGATCCTCTACACGGCGGCGCACGACTACAGAGCGGCGGCGCACGACTATAGAGCGGTGGCGCCAGACCTCCGAGGCTATGGCGACACCACCGGAGCACCACTCAACGACTCCACCAAATTCACCGCTCTCCATCTGATCGGAGACATCGTTGCTCTCCTCAACAAAATCGCACCTGATGAAAACAAGGTGTTTGTTGTGGGGCATGACTGGGGAGCAGTTTTGGCTTGGTATTTGTGTCTTTTCAAACCTGATCGAGTCAAGGCTTTGGTGAGTTTGAGTGTTCATTACCTTCATAGAAAGAAACCCTACGATGAGCTCCGTCGATGTGTTTCGAGGATTTTATGGCGATGATCACTACATCTGAAGATTTCAGGTTCTCGTTTTCACTCTGTTTGGATTTTGAGAGTTGAGTAGAAATCTGTGGAGGGAGAGGAGAAAAAAATGATTGAAAAAGTGAAAATTTTGTAACATATGTTACTTCATAATTAAAAAGAAAATGATATATTTTTATATTTTTTAAATCATAATTAAAAAAATAATAATAATCAAAGATCTTGTAATTAGGGTACATACATATGGTATTGTAGAATTTCCATCGTAACTTTTATATGTGTTTTGTATTTTGGAATGATTATTTTGATTATATAAGTTATATGATTTAAGATAAAACTCACCTCAAAACTAGCTATCAAGACAAGGGTGTTTTCACTGTTATATGTTTAATATTATTTTAATATTCAGGCAGTCTAGAATTTCGCTTCAATGATACTGATTAATTTATCAATTATTTTGAGAAGTAGATTAAAAATTAATTTTTTATTTTTTTTTGTAAAAAAATATATATAAAAAATAGAGAGATGATGTGATTTTTCCAAAAAATATTGGGATATTGACTTTTATTTGTAAGTTTTAATTTATTTTTTTAGTTTATTTTCATTAGTTTCTATTGAAATATGATGCGAGAAGTATAAATAATTGAATTGTAATTTTTTTAAAATATTTGTATAATGATAAATTTTTTTGGTATCCTTATAATGATAAATTTATCATTGAGAGTTAAGTAAGATTTTTTGGTAAAGAAATCCAATCCAAAGGACCAATTGGTAATTGTCCCATTTTTTTATATTACCAAACTCGTTTTTTTAAAACAAAAATTTCAAATCCAAGGACTTTTTGAACTTATTTTATAATTCTATGTTGTTTTTTAAAAACACGATTTCAATTAATTTATTATAAAACTATTTAAGATAGTGTTTTAAAAACTTAAATTTGAAAATTAAGTTTAGAACAACTTATAATTGGGAAATAGTTTTCAAAAGAACTTGAATTTGGTAAATATATTTATCTAAAGCTCGGATTCTTAAGTTGTTGTTTGGGTGAGAAATTGTCATACATCATAAAAGAATTGGAGAATTTGAGGTCTTATCTAAATTAAAAAAGAATTGTTGTAGGTCCCTGGAGAAATTGAAGCTGAGTTAGCCCAAGTTGGCATTAGAAGATCTATCAAGAAATTCCTAACATACCGTGATCCCGCTCCATTTTTTTTCCCTAAAGGTAAAGGATTTGGAGATGGTGATTCACCTGATACTCCAATTATCTTGCCTTCTTGGTTGTCGGAAGAAGATGTCGATTACTATGCTGGCAAATTTAAGAAGCATGGATTCACTGAAGGAGTTAACTACTACCGAGCTTTAGATCTGTAAGTTACCTTTCAATTTTTCTTAACTTTGAGATTTAGTAATTTCTTAATTATGATAATTTATGGAAGACATAATAATTTTCTATCACCATTGTGAACTTATCATAATTTTAGAGATTTTGCGCCTTCTTTTCATGTACATTTTCAAACTCATCTCCAATAGGGGTTCTCTCCAACCTTATCAATCCAAGGATGCTTATGTAATGACCCTAGGTTATGCACATGGTTTTTAAATCACAGTATTGGACAGTGTAACGCTTATGAACGTATAGCAGTTAGCAGGATTATTAGCCAATGTATAACATGAATTGAAAACTAAACTTGTAAATTTTTTCAAGAACTAACAAATGCCAAAAAACTTATTGATATGTATATTCCAACTGTCACGCCCCGAAATAATTCAACATGAACCCCCAAATGAACAAACATTCACTATACAATGACAATAACTCTTCCATCTTCACATATATAATAAATGGGTTTAATACAAGGTTCCACATGCAGTATACATTCACAACACAAGAGAATATATGAATCTATAGCATGTGAAACACCTAATCTCAAAATAATAAAATGCCCTTAAGGGCTTACATCTTCCAAGGCAATAGTCCGGTTACACAAAAGTGGTCTTTCGGACCCATACATGTTAGCCATTGGCTTTACAAAAAGAAATCACAACAAAAGAAGAGCCATGTGCTCTTTACAATTATCCGCACTCTCAACTTGGCGGGATCACCATGTCCTTACCTGCACCCAATCTCATAAGGGTGAGCATAAAGCCCAGTAGAGAAATACCAAACAAAATATATACATTTATGTTAGATGGCCAAAATTGAATGCAAGTGCAAATGTAATGCAATACTCTTTTCAAAATATTATTCATGACTTTCTTGAGAAACACCATGCACTTCATTTACAATTACAATCTCATCAATTTCAAAAATTAAAATTTTTAATCACAAGGGGCGGTAAATATGACACTGTTAATCCCTAGGCTGGTATCTGCAAGTAGACTCTACGAGTACTACCAAGCTGTCATTTTTACTGGTATTAACCGGAAGGCTCGACACTTATCCGCGCGATTTTCTGGTCTTTCACCAAGGACACTCAGGCCAACTTATCAAGTTCAACTACACCCCTTATCTGGACTTACCACGTATTTACCCCATACACATTACCATTGTTCTCATTACAAGCCTTTCTCATTTATGAAAAAAAAAACATCTTCAATCCAAGTTTACGATGCATAAAATTAAATTAAATTAAAAGGATATGCAACATCAAGATTTCTCCATGCCACACAACATTTCTCATTTCTTCTCTTCAATGCTCTTTCACAAGATAGCTTACATGTTATCAACTCATAGTAACAACACTTTCCCATCATGCACAATTATTTGTTATTTCATAACAATACCCATTCAAAGGTTTAACAATAATGTTGAAACAACACCTCATTCCTCATGTATCAAATAATTTACCATTCTTTCTAAACATATGATGAAAATTCACTTTCTTAATACAAAACACATGATACTCATAAACATATTCATATTTATCAAAAATTCCCAAAAATTCTCTAGGGTTTTATGTCAAAAACCAAGGCAAACCTTCTCCTCTCTTTTGAGAGGGTTTTCTCTCAAGATGACATCCTCCTATTATGTGAGTAAAATCCTCTAGAAGATAGTTTAGAAAGAGAGAGATCAAAACCCATCTTGAACTCTAGCATTTATGAGACAAGACTAAACTTTCAATATCATTAATGGAGCTTTAAAATCAACCAAAATTAACATAAATGTATATATAACTCAAGGAAATTTCCCTACCTCAATGTTTGATGAAGGAATAAAGATAAAACCCTAACTTCAAAAGAAAGAGAGCTTGATTTCCACTACACCAAGTGAAGTTCTTGCCCTAGATCTTCAAGATTAGAGGAAGATGATGATGATCTTCACCCACAAATTTGCAAAATCAAGGAGTCTTAATGTGTGAGATTTTTTTCTAGAGAGAAGGGGGAGAAAATTAGGGTTTAGAGTGAGAGAGAGATGTGTAAAATGAGTGACACATTTAGACAAAAAAGATACAAAAAACTAGGGTTTTGGACTGCCCAGACTGCCGCAGGTGCGGCGCCCCTTCCCGCACGTGCGGAGTGCCCTTCTTGCACGTGCGGCCCTCACCTCCGCTCGTGCATATATAACAGTGAGCAAACCGAGCAAGCCCCTGAATTCCGCACGTGCGGCCCTCTCCTGCATGTGCGGCCCCCTGGATACCAACCTAGAAATTTTGGCCCAACCTCTCGGGCACTCTAGACTCAGCCAAAAACCCTCCGGAACTTAGTGAAATCCAACACCGAACAAAACAAGAAATAGAACTTTAGTTAGGAACATCTTCCGAATGTTTCAAGCCCAACAAGAGTAAAAGAGAACGGAGCCAAAAGAATGAAAAGAGAGAAAAAGGAGACTCGATCGTCACACCAACCTTATTTATCACAATTTGAATGTTTGTGATAGTTTTTAATTAAGATTGTGACACCTAAAATATGTTTAATGAGATATTATAGAATTCTATATTTTTTTTTATCAACAAAAATAAACTTTATTGACTTAGAACTAAGGATAAATCCTTTACATCTTATATCAATAAAGATAGACAAAAACAGTGCTAATAGCATCATAATGAGCCCTACTCATCCCAACTAGATTAACACAAGAAAAGCCACCCAATCATGTGCTTACACTTGCCAAAAGCTAGTTGAGGAGAATTCAACCAGCAGACCCACAATAAACAGAGACCAAAGCAAAGGAACAAAAACAGCAGAAAGAAATAAAAGAAACTAAACACAATAAACCAAAGCAAAGACAAAAAAACAACCACTTCTCATTATAGAATTCTATATTGTTTTCAAGGTCCAAAAAAATGGAGAATTTCATGTAGTGCAATTAGGCCTATCATAAATTGATGTCCATCTTGCCTTCTTCTTGTTCCCAGGTTTAAATATATTATTGTTGAGTTACCTATATTCAAGAGTGGTTGTTAAAATTCTCCGGAGATTTTAGCTATTTTCTTTTTCTTTCCCTCTTCATTGCAGAAACTGGGAACTCATGGCACCGTGGGCAGGGTGCCAAGTGAAAGTGCCTGTGAAGTTTATTGTGGGTGACTTGGACTTGGTCTATAACATCCCGGGCGCCAAGGAATACATAGATAACGGTGGATTTAAGAAATATGTTCCGATGTTGGATGAAGTTGTCATCATGGAAGGTGTGGCGCACTTTCTCAACCAAGAAAAACCAGATGAGATCAACAAACACATTGTTGAGTTCATCAACAAGTTCTGATTTTCTTGCCCCTTCGTCATGTTGTGTTTCTTGAAATAATAAGCTTGGCAAGCTACAGAACACAACTTAAGGGTCATTTGTTCATGCTTCTATTTTTTTTTTTGTTTTTTTTGGAAACTCAACTACTCAAAAAATCTCCATTGTCTATTTGTCACAGTAATATTATACTTTTTAATGGAGTTAGGATGGCAACGGGAAGCAATAGAGTAGATATTAATTTTCTCTCTTTATTCCTTTATAATATTTTTTTTCCACTCCCCGTTTCCCATTCCCATGGATACTACCCTTCCATTCCCTAATGAGTTTGGAATTTTTTCCAACCCAATTTGACTTTCTTTTTCTTTTCTTTTTTTTCTTTTTTTTTAAGATTCACAATCAAAGCTAAATATATATTTAATTTAATTTTAATTTATTTTTTGGTTTAACAACAAAATTAAATACACATTAATTAATTATGTATAAAAATAAAGAAATTATTGATGTAACAATTATAACACAAACACTAGTTTGAGAGAGAGATTGAGAGATCAACAGAATGTTGAATCTGTATATTGATGTATTGTGAATATCTTACAACCCTTTTTATAGAGAGAAAGAGGGAGATAATGGCTAATAAAGAAATGAAGCACTAACTGGTGCACTGCCGAAAGCAGGCACTATATATCTGCACTATATATGCACTACAATAATATATAGGCACTACATTATGCACTACACTATTATATCTGCACTACATATGCACTACACTATGCACTACACTAATATGAATATATTAACAGCCCCCCGCAAACTCAAGGAGGGTAGGCATCGACCAAGTTGAGTTTGGAAACAAGATCACGGAAGCGTCCAGGAGGATGAGCCTTGGTGAAAATATCAGCAGGTTGATCGGCAGAAGCAATAGGAAGAAGATGAACAGTACCACGTGTAACATGCTGTCGAATGAAATGGCAATCAATCTCAATATGCTTTGTGCGATCATGAAACACATCATTGTGAGCAATCTGAATGGCACTCTGATTGTCGCAATAAAGAGAGGTAGCGCCAGAAGAGGAAACACCCATATCAGTGAGGAGCCAGCGAAGCCAGAGAAGTTCCTGAGTAGTGTCAGCAAGAGCTCGGTATTCAGCTTCGGTGCTAGAACGGGCAGTGAGGGATTGTTTCTTGCTACGCCAAGTAAGAAGAGAATCCCCTAAGAAGAAACAAAAACCCGTGGTGGAGCGTCGATCCGTAGGATCTCCAGCCCAATCAGCATCAGAAAAGGCACGTAGTTCAAGAGAGGAGGAAGCAGAGTAGTGAAGGCCATGGAACATAGTGCCCTTGAGATAGCGAAGGATGTGGAGGAGAGCGGTATAGTGGGGAGTGCGAGGAGCCGACATGTACTGACTAACAATGTGAACAGCATAGGCAATGTCAGGACGAGTGACTGTGAGATAGACAAGACTACCGACAAGCTGGCGATAAAGAGTAGCATCCGAGAGGAGATCCCCATCGAGAGGAGTGAGACGAATCTGAGGATCAACCGGAGTAGAGGTAGTTTTGCAATCGGTAAGACCAGCACGAGCCAGAAGATCGGAAGCATATTTGGCCTGTGATAAATAGGAACCAGTAGAATCATGAGAGACCTCAAGGCCGAGAAAGTAGTTAAGAGTACCAAGGTCCTTCATTTCAAACTGACGGTGAAGGAACCGTTTGAGGTGGAGAATACCAACTGCATCATTACCAGTGATAATCATATCATCCACATATAGAAGAAGAAGAGTAGTACCATGAGGAGTAGTCCGGATAAACAGAGCAGAGTCATAGGAGCTAGAAGTGAACCCGAAGTCATGAATGGTAGAACTAAACTTAGCAAACCAGGCTCGGGGCGCTTGCTTGAGGCCGTAAAGAGCACGCTGTAGTTTGCAAACCTTATGAGGTGGAAAAGTTGACCCAGGTGGAGGTTGCATGTAAACCTCCTCAAGAAGATTACCATTGAGGAAAGCATTTTTGACATCCATCTGAAAGAGCTCCCAGTGACGAGCAGCAGCAACAGCAAGTAAACTGCGAACAGAGGTAAGTCGAGCAACAGGGGAGAAGGTCTCCTCATAATCAATGCCATATTCCTGGTTGAAGCCTTTGGCGACAAGACGAGCTTTGTAGCGTTCAATAGAGCCATCAGAATGAGTCTTGATTTTGTAAACCCATTTGCAGCCAATTGCGGTTTTGCCAGGAGGAAGGTCAACAAGATCCCAAGTATGAGTTTTGGCCAAAGCCTGAAGTTCCTCAGTCATAGCTTGCTGCCAAAGGGGATTAGTACAAGCCTCACGATAGGAGGTAGGTTCATAAGTGGAGAAGGCAGCAGACCCAACAATATAATCACGAAGATGGATAGGAGGTTGAGTTACCCGGCGTGGTCGACCCGTAGGAGGATCGGTAGGAGGAAGAACGGTGTAGAAGGATGTGGTACAGTGAGAGGTGGACCTTCAGGGAGAGCAGTCTGGACGGGATCCGGAGTGAGCAAGGGCGTCTCAATGAAGGAGGAACCTGTATCAAATTCATCAGAAAAGAGATCTATGGAAGGATTAGTAAACAGTACATTAGTGGAAAGTGTGGGTAAGTGAAAGGAGGAGAGGGAAGAAAACATTGTGTGCTCCCAGAAAACTACATGGCGGGAGATACGAAGGCGTTTAGAGAGAGGGTCCCAGCAGCGAAAGCCTTTGTGTTCAATTCCATACCCAAGAAAGCAACAAAGACGAGAACGAGGTTCAAGCTTGGTGTGTTCATGGGATTGAAGCAGAACAAAGCAGGCAGAGCCAAAAACGCGAAGATTAGTGTATGGAGGGGGAGTGCCATGCAGACGTTCAAAAGGAGTTTGATTATGGATGATAGGGGTAGGAGCACAGTTGATAGTGTAGACAGCAGTGAGGGCTGCTTCCCCCCAAAAATTTTCAGGGCAAGAAGAAGAGATAAGGAGAGCTCGAGTAGTGTCAAGAATATGCCTATGTTTGCGTTCAGCACGGCCATTTTGCTGGGACGTGCCAGCACAGGAACGATGAGGCAGTGTACCCTGACTCTGAAGAAAAGAAAGGAAATCTGAATCCCGATATTCCATAGCATTGTCAGAGCGAAAAATTTTGATAGTTTTGGAAAATTGGGTGTGGATCATTTGGGCAAAGTTATAATAAATGGTTTTGAGTTCTGACCGAGTTTTCATGAGAAAAATCCAAGTAAACCGTGAAAAATCATCAATAAAAATAACAAAATAACGAGATCCCCCCATAGTAGTAGTAGGGGAGGGTCCCCAAATATCCGAATGTATAAGATCAAAAGGTGCACAGGAAATAGAAGTACTTTTATTGAATGATAAAGCAGGTTGTTTGGCAAGTTGACAGGGTATACAATCAAAAGTATCCGGAGGTACATTACCCAATTGTCCACTAGAAACCAAAGATTTTAAGCGATTAACAGAAATATGCCCTAACCGACAATGCCAAAGATGAAAAGGAGATAATGAGGAAGCAGATGTAGGAGCAGCGATCTGAAGAGAGTCAGGAACATGAAGGTGGATGAGCTCATAGAGACGTCCGTGCTTACGGCCGATCCCAATAGTCTGTCCCGTCTGAGGGTCCTGCACCAAACAATGAGTAGCAGAAAATGTGAAAGTGAGACCAAGTTCACATAATTGACCAATAGAGATAAGATTTAAGGTGAGAGCAGGTATATGATAAACTTGAGGTAAAGATAACGAAGATGTGGAGACAGTACCAATGTGACGAACAGTCATGAGAGAACCATCAGCAGTTTGAATGGAGGGAATATGAGAAGATGAAGAGATAGAAGAAAATATAGTAGAACTGGAGGTCATATGATTACAACAGGCAGAGTCAAAATACCAAGAAGAGTTACCTGGAGTTACAGACAAGGCAGTAGGAAGAGGTGTACCGGAAGGGGAGAGAAGGCGGTTGAACATGGCCTCGACATCCGTTGGAGAAAAGAGAGGGGTAGACGGAGCAGAAGACTCAGAAAAACCCTCAGAGGCAGCAGCAGAAGAACCCTCAGAGGCAGCAGCAGCAGTGTGATGAGACTGATTCCCGGAATGAGATCGATTCCCGGAACGATGAAAGTTCCCCCGGGAAGAACCACCGCGAGAAGAGTGGCTGTTGGAGGATGAGCGAGATGGTTTGCGAACACAGTCCTGCGGTAGATGACCAGGACTGAGTTTGTTACAGTGTGGGCAGGTTCTGACAGAGCAATTGATCAGGAGATGTGTGGAAGGGAGGCCCCGATTGTGACAATAGAGGCAGTCAGTGTGCCGCTGGGGTGGCCGGTATGGAGGAGTGGCAAGAACAGAGTCCACATGATGAGTTTGGAGAGTACCAAGACGAGTCTCCTCCGATAGCAGCTCAGAAATAGCTTGTTCCAAAGTGGGCAAGGGATGGCGATGAAGCAGAGATGCACGGACGGGCTCAAAAGAGGAAGTGAGAGCCATGAGAAAGTGCACCAATCGTTGCTGATTACGATAGGCAATGAATAAGTCAGCATCTTCTCGGTGAGGCCAAGGTGGTTCGGAAAGAGCAAGTTGATCCCAAACAGAGTACATGTGAGATAGAAAGTCATTAATGGACTGATTGGATTCTTGGCGCATGCGGTGAAGTTGGCTCTGAAGTTGATATTGATGAGCTAAACCCGTAGTCTGGTATCTTTCTTTCAAAAAATCCCAGATGTCCTTTGCAGGGGTAGTGACAGAGTCTAGCTGAAAGCGGCCAAATTGGAGGCTGATAGAGGTAACAGAAGTATTGCGAAACCAGGTAATGATTTGGTAATTCTTGCTGTCCCATTCCTCAAGTCGGTCTTCATATGTAGCAGTAGCAGTAGCAGTAGTAGCAGCGGTTGCAGCAGTGTCTTTTATTGGTTGAGTCACATCCCCGGTAATAATTCGCCAGAGCTTCTTTCCTTTGAGGAAGGAAGACATGGCTTGGGCCCATAGGACATAGTTGGAACCATTTAAAATAACGGAAATAGGATGGGAGGCATCATGACGATCCATTATAGGAGTTGAGAATAGCTAAATTGATAGGAATAGACTTGTAGGAGCAAAATTAGGTAAAACAGAGCGTACCAATGAGTCCGGAAGGTCGCAATTAGCTAGGAAAGGTGGGCTGTGCAGTGATGATGTCAGCAGGAGGAAAAATGATGTCAGCGGCGCACGTTAGCAGGAAGAGCGTGCGGCGCACGTTAGCAGGAAGGGCGTGCGGCGCACGGTAGCAGAACGGCGCACGCGGGTGCACAGTAGCGGAAACGGCGCATGAACCAGCTGGATGGAAGGCGCGTGAAGGCGCGTGTGAGCGTGGCAACGGAAGCAGCGACGCGCCGAGAAGAAAAGCGGCGCGTGGGAGCGCGTGACAGCGTTTCTGGTGACGAGCTTGGTGCCGTTGGAATCGTAAGGAGATTCCGGGCTGTTTGGTGTAGTTACGGGACTAAAACACCAAAGTGAAGAATGCCAGAGGTGTAGTGCCACTGTGTACGGGACTAAACACCAAAATTGAAAAATGCCAGAATTGTATTACTGGGCTCTGATACCATGTAACAATTATAACACAAACACTAGTTTGAGAGAGAGATTGAGAGATCAACAGAATGTTGAATCTGTATATTGATGTATTGTGAATATCTTACAACCCTTTTTATAGAGAGAAAGAGGGAGATAATGGCTAATAAAGAAATGAAGCACTAACTGGTGCACTGCCGAAAGCAGGCACTATATATCTGCACTATATATGCACTACAATAATATATAGGCACTACATTATGCACTACACTATTATATCTGCACTACATATGCACTACACTATGCACTACACTAATATGAATATATTAACAATTGAATTGGAAGAGATTTCAAAATCCAAACAAGTAAATCAAAGAGATAGAAAATTGACTTGAATATATATATATATATATAGCTATGGAAGAGTTTTCAAAATCCGAACAAGTAAAACAGTCAAATCCCTTGAATTCAACTTCAGAGATAGCGAACGTCCTTCCCAACGTCACAAATGAGAGAGAGAAAGAGAAAGAGAAAGAGAAAGAGAAAGAGAATTCTTCGGATTTGTGATCACTGCTCGCGAGACTCTAGCAACTATTAGCGATTTCAAAAAATGAAAAGTTTTGTGATTTACAATTATATATATATATATAGCTATGTTTGCATATATATGGGAAGAAATCAGGAATAAAACCATATGGAGGAGAACATCTCGGTGTGGGTATTCATGCATGTATCTATATATATTAACATATCACTCGTGCTATGCACGAGATAAAATAATATATTATTTAATAAAAATATGATAATTATATTTAATTTTTTGATATTATGTAAAATAAAAGTTAAATGGAAACTAGTCAATCGAAATTTTCTTAATTGTTTAAAATTAAGAAAATCAAAAAAATTATTATGAGATATTGATCATAAGAATTCTCACTAAAAAACTCATTTTGCTTATATAAATGGGAGTATAAGATTCACTTTATATAAGTAAAACAATTCACTTTTTTCTTCTTCTCTCGATGTGGGATTATAAAATAAAAATTAAATGAAAGTTAACCAATGAAAATTTTCTTAATTGTTTAAATGTCAACAATTGTTTGGGTGAAAAGTTTATTTCGAATCGAGCAATCTTAGCCATTTAATCTTTAATTAGGTCAATCTTTAATTTATTTCGAATAAAAAAAAATTAACTAATATATTTTGATAAAACTGCTAAAATCACAGTTAAACCAGTGAATCAGTCAAACCGAAAATGATTCACCGTATCGGCTAGTTCAAAGGACCAACCAACTTATACAAAAATTAATTAATTTAAACTGTCTTGAACTAAAACATACACAACACTACAATATTAAATGAGAGCATAAGGTTTATATAGTAAAACAACTCATTTTTTCCTCCTTTTCCTGATATGGGATTGTAAAATAAAAGTTAACAGTTGTTTGGACGGGAAGTTCATTTCTAATCAAGCAATCTTAGTAGTTCAATTTTTAATAAGGTCAATCTTAGGTTATTTCAAATTAAACAAATCTAAGCAATATATTTAATAAAACAACTAAAGCAATGATTAAACCAGTGAATCAGTCAAACCGAAAACGATTCAGCCTAATCGGCTAAGTCAAAAGACCAACTAATTTATAACAAAATTAATTAATTAATTAAAACCTTTAAATTTTATTTTAAAATTTAAATCATCTTGAACTGAAAACATGCACAATACTATAATATTAAATGAGAATATAAGATTCACTTTATACAAGTGAAACAACTCACTTTTTATTTCTTTTCTTGATGTGGGTTTGTAATTATTTTAGAATTAAATATTATGAGAGTTTCAAAATCTCATACAAAATTATTTTTAAAATCAAAACGTCTATGTGTGATTGTATAATAAAAGTTAAATGAAAGATAACCAATAGAGATTTTCTTAATTGTTTAAAATTAAGAAAATAAAAAAAATGGTATTAATTATAGAGTTTCTTACTAAAAATCTTTTTTTACATATATAAATGGGTGCATAAGATTCACTTTATATAAGTAAAACAATTTACTTTTTCTTTATTTTCCCAATGTGGGATTGTAAAATAAAAGTTAAATGAATATATACATTGGATTGCAGATTGAAACTATGTTTACAAAAGCACCTTCACATTGCACTTTCACATAGCACGAGTGATATGCTAGGAGTATTATACATGTGTTATTAAACACACAAACAAAAAAAATTGGTATTGATTATATGGTTGCTTATATAAATTGAGCATAAGATTCACTTTAAATAAGTGAAACAATTCACTTTTTCATTTTTTTTCCTGATATAGAATTGTAAAATAAAAATTAAATGGAAACTAACTAATGAGAATTTCCTTAATTGTTTAAAATTAAAAAATTTCAATAATTTATATAAATTTGAGCATTAGGTTTACTCTATATAAATGAAACAATTCACTTTTTTCTTTTTTTCTTTTTTTCCCAATTTGGGATTGTAAAATAAGATAAATGGAAACTAGCCAATAGTAATTTTTTTTAATTGTTTAAAATTAAGAAAATTCAATAATTTTAGAATGAGGGTTTGGACCTTCTAAAAGGCTTCTCCCTTAAAACTCCCTTTATAAGATTCATTTTATATAAGTAAAACAATTTACTTTTTCATTTTTTTCCCTATTTAGGATTGTAACACTTTATATAAGTAAAACAACTCTCTTTTTTTTTTTTCTTTTCTCGATGTTGGATTGTAATTATTTTAGAGTTAAATATTATAAGAGTTTCAAAATCTCATACAAATTTTTTTAAAAAAATCAAAACTATGTGAGATTGTAAAAATAAAAGTTAAATGGAAGCCAGCAAAAGGGGATTTTTTTTAATTGTTTAAAATTAAGAAAATCAAAAAAATAAGTATGAGAAATTGATTATAGGGTTTCTCACTAAAAATCTATTTTTGCTTATATAAATAAGAGTATAAGATTCACTTTATGTAAGTGAAACAATTCATTTTTTCTTTCTTTTTCCGATGTGGGATTGTAAAATAAAAGGTAAATGAAAGCTAGTCAATGGAAATTAGAGAGGCATAGTTTAGGTTGGTGAATTTATCATACTCGATCATTTTGTAGACTCATACGCATATTAAAAAAAAAAAATCAAATTCATTCTAGAGTCATATTCATATGATTTCAATGTATTTATCTTTAATAAAAATATATGATCTATTTATAAAATTATATATATTATTTATTTTTAAAAATTAAATATAATAAAATTACGTGATTATAAATGATAGTCTCGTTCAAAGTAAATCGAACTTTAATTTGTTCAGAATGTTGGTAATAAAACAGAAAATAAATCAAAGTTAATCAACTGACCTCTTCTTTCTCTTCGATATGTGTCTTGTTATATTGTCATCCATGTGGTCATAATCGTGGAATTAACTTGCATCATTGCATTTGGAACAAAATATTGTTTTAAAAATATAATTAATTATAGTCATGCAAGCAAGATGGATCCAATTGGAAGAGATGGGTGATAGCCTCCAAATTTCGAAACCCTTTTATAATAATAATAATAATAATAATAATAACATTAATTATTAAAAAAAAGCCTTTAAATTATATAAATTGGCCTCCTATTAGAAAGACATATTTTCACCGTATAGTTTGGTGAACTATCAACCTAAACTATGATAAAAGCTTCCAATCTAAACAATTCACTCTATTCCAACCTAAACAATTCACTTTTTCTTTCTTTTTTCGATATGAGATTTTAAAATAAAAGTTAGCCAATGGAGATTTTCTTAATTGTTTAAAATTAAGAAAATCAAGAAAATTAGTATGAGATATTGAAACTCTCACAATGCTCCTCACTAAATGGGATGAAAGTATAAAAGCTTCCAACCTAAACAATTCATTTTTTCCTTCTTTTCCCGATGTGAAATTATTAAATAAAAGTAATTATTTAAAATTAAGAAAATCAAGAAAATTAGAATGAGGGTTTGGAGTTCTTGGAAGGTTTCTCACTAAAAAGTCCATTTTCCGTATATATATAGATATGGTAAAATGGGCGGGTATTCCATCTTTGACCCATCTCTGATGGAGATTTAAAGAACACCATTTACCCAACCCGACGGATATATTTGGGTTGGGTCTCCATGGGCACTCACATGTTAGGTTATCCATTGCCATCCCTAAATAGAGTAACTGCTGAGCTATGAAGCATAGGTACGGGTACGAGTACTTATACTGATACGATACTGATACATCGATACGATAAAATTCAAAAACATAAGGTACGCTTACGCCTTGATATGCTTGTAAAATAATATTTATTTTTAATTTAGATTAATACAAAAATTAATTAAATGGTTTGATTTGTTAAGGTCCAACCTACAATTAACATTTAATGTCAAAAGTAAAAGTATAAATCAAAATTAAATGTCAATATATTTAATAACTTATAAGCCATAGTTTAATTTTAAAATCATGTTAACCATAAAAAAAAAAAAAAAAGAAATCTAGTGAAAGGAGTTTTATCTATGTAGTATAAGAAAATATTGTTTTAATTGAGATACGGTACGGCTTGGGTGTACGTTTGGGTACGCCAAAAATTAAGAAGAAAAATTTTGGATAAATATTTTGTGTAACCAGTACATATGCATAAATGCTATATGAGATACCATACGCCAGTAAGTACCCAGTACTGGTACGACATATTTTTCGAAGTACCCATGTTTCATAGGTGCTGAGTAGACACAAGAATTAAATCAACAAAACTATATCAAAAATGGTCCTCTACACTTAACTTGGACCTGTGTTACCTATTTTTGTATATATTTTTAATATATATATATATATATATTTGTTACATATTCACCCAAATTATTGACGATAAAAAGTACTTGTGGGGGCATATTTTTGTGAATGACAGCATGTGGCCGAGGTGACGCCGACGTGTCAGCCAGAGTGCCACGTGGCTTGGTCATGTGAGAGATGATCTCGGCTAGGCCAAGGTTATCTTTGGAGATACCGAAATCCGAGATTAGCGGATAAGGGACAAAAGTACTAGAATGGGAAAGGACCTCAGTCTGGATAAAGATAAATCTCTTTAGGGAGTTTATCTCTATCTGGTTGGGAGTCCAAGATGAGCATTGAGCCAGAATCCATTGAAACTAGGCTTCTACAGGGATAAGGTTGGTGCTGGCTATAAAGTAAGGCACCAACGTGGGTCTAAGGTATGCTTTTTGTATTCTGGCTAGTGAGTTAAGCACTATTTGCTATCTTTAAGAGATAACTGAGTACTGACTTGATCATCGGAGTGCCCCTGGGTGGACGAATCATCGCCGAAGTTTTATCTTTCTGTGACAGGTTGTTCGGGTGTGATCTATTCTATCTGTGCTCTCTTGCTGAGTTCCTGTTTGGCAGTGTGGTCAGAAATCAGCACACACAATTTGGCACCGTCTGTGGGAAGCGTAAAAAGAATAGATGGCCAACGACAGGCAGAAAGAAAAGAATAGGGGCGACATCCCTAGTGGGAGTGGTAAAAACACAATTTCTAATGTTGAAGAGGACAATTGTAATGAAGAACCTCAGGGTAAAAATCCCAGGAAAAAAGACGTCGGCCAAGAGGGAAACGCATCAAAGAAAGCATGTCAAGGCGGGTATTACAATGAAAGCGACCTCCAGGTATAGAAAGATAGATGCTTGAGGAGGGACGGCAAGATGAAGGGAATGGAAAACTAGTTGGCAGACCTATAATCGGTTGTGAACTTCATGATACAGAACAACGTCATGCAGGTACTGTTTCCATTGGAGGACACGCCGATTCCAGCAGCCAAGAACGATGCCCAAAAGGGGGGACATAAAGCAATCCCTGCTGTCCCTCAGCATGACAGGGCAAAGGAGCATTCGCATCGGCCTTCATGGGAGGTCGAGCGAGGGGAATCGATGAAAGAAGAGTCTTAGAAGATACCCCGTGCCAAGAAAACTTACGTCAAGGAACATCGGCATGTTCAAGGAAAGGAGTTTTGTTTTGACACAATGAATGAAAGGGAGGTCTAAGAGAACTTATAACGACACCGAGAGCAGCGCACCAAAAAGGCTGAAATCCGTTGATAGTCGAGCTCCTGGACGGACTAAGGAGGATTTGAGGGACTACCTCCAGAGGAAGCGACAAGATACTGAGGTCACATCCCCAGGCAAGCCAAGAACATCGTTCTCAGTAGAGCTGGATAAGTTTGAGGCCCTAAAAAGGCCTCACATGCTGAGGTTCCAAATATATGACGGTAAGTCCGATCCGAACTTCTACGTCGGCTTATATTTAAACTCGATGGCACTACATACCGGGAATAAACCGTTGCTTTGCAAGGTATTCCCTTCACCCTTTGGGGAAATCACATAAGATTGGTTTCACAATTTGCCGAAAGGAACTGTGAAAAGTTAGAAAGGCCTGGCTGAGATGTTTGTGGCCAGGCTTGTTACGAACAAACTGCAGCCGTTGAGAGTAGACTTCCTGATAGCTTTGAGAATTAGCGAGGATGAAAGCCTCAAGGCTTACACCAAAAGGTATTATGAGATTTTTAACCGAATACCAAAGTACAACCAAGAGTTGGCGGTCGTATCTTTTAAGAATGGCCTGAACAATGATTGCCTGCTTTGAAAGTCACTAGCAAAGATGCTGCCAAAAAGTATGGAGGAACTTATGGCCAAGATCGAGAAATATGCCAGGGTTGAAGAAGACACGCCAGGGACAAAGGTGTCGAAACAAAAGAAGAGAAACGGCTCACCAAAGCGAGATCGAGGTAATACTAGAAATAACAGATAAGAGACAGGACTAAGGGATGCACAGACAGTCACCACCGTATTCCAAATTCTAGTTTATAAAGTTCTAAAAAGAATCAGGGAGTCAACCGTATTATAGAGCGCCAAAAAAGATTCGTGGCGAATTCATGGGAAAAAGCCTCGGAAAACACTGTGTTTATCACAATGAAAATGGACACCTGACACAGGGTTGTAGAGCCCTAAAAGCACATTTAGAAGATCTGGTAAGACAAGGTCACTTAAGGGACCTAGTAGATGAGGCCAAAACAAGGGAAGAGCATGCAAGGCTGCCCCAGGCACCAGCAGCACCACCTCCACCAACACTGCAACCACAAGCAGATGGACCTCGAGTGATCAATGTGATTCACTCAAAGGTCAATGAAAATGAGGTACGTGGGGAGACTCAGAGGGTAAAACACTTACAACATGTGTATCAGGTCCAGCAAAAGAGGCCAAGGGCAGACAAGTACCAGGGACCAATGATGTCCTTTATTGAAGCCAACTTAGACATGGTGTAGCATCTACACAACGATGCTCTAGTGATATCCCTCAAGATTGGAGAATGTTGGGTAAGGCGCATTCTGATCGACCAAGGAAGTTCTTGTGACATCATGTATATCAGATGTTACAAGGAGCCCGGCCTTCACTGAGATGATCTGGAGCAGTTCAACAGTCCAATAGTCGAGTTCAATGGAACGCCGACATGGCCCTTGGGAGCAATAAGTTTCGAGGTGCAGGCAGGCACTAAGAGGTAAGTACAGAGTTTACAGTAATTGACACCTCCCTCTCCTTACAATGTTATCTTGGGTAGGCCATGGTTGCACATAATGAGGGCTGTTCCCTCAACACTGCACCAGCTATTACGGTTCCCAACAGAGCATGGAATTAAAGAGCTCAGAGGAGATCAAGTGCAAGTAAAGAATTGCTCCATGGTAGCAATGAAATCCACCTACAATGTGCGAGAGGCAGAGACAGTCGAAATTAAGGATGAGGACATGGAGGTCTTGGATGACGTCGGCAAAGAGCCAGCCAACAAAAACGAGAAAGCCTTAAAGAGGATCCTGGTCAAACAAGAGGATGAAGAGCCTTTCTTTCTTCTCAGCTCAGGTTTGGCCGAGGAGGAAGAGAAGGCGTTAGAGTCATTCTTGCGAGCAAACATAGAAGTGTTTGCCTAGACGCCATACGAGATGTCTGGCATTGACCCCGAGGTCACTTGCCACAGACTAAATGTAGACAGGTCGGCCAAACCTATCATTCAGCAAGTAAGGAGGTCGACGTTGGTCTATGTAGAGGCAGTCGAAGAAGAAGTGGACAAATTGTTGGAGGCCAGAGCCATTCGTGGGGTAAACTACCTTATGTGGCTGTCCAACACTGTGGTGGTGAAAAAAAAGAATGAGAAGCAAACGGTCTGCGTAGACTTCACTAGCCTGAATAAAACTTGTCCCAAAGACAGTTTCTGCTTCCCAAGATCGATCAATTAGTAGATGTCACTTCAGAGCATGGAAGGATGAGCTTCCTGGACGCTTACAGGGGGTACCATCAGATAGCAATGTACCCCCTGATGATGAGAAGACTGCATTTATCACCCCAAAAGGGTTGTATTGCTACAAAGTGATACCTTTCGGGTTGAAAAATACAGGGGCAATTTACCAAAGATTGGTGACCAAGATGTTCAGACATCTAATTGGAAAAACAGTGGAAGTATACATTGATGACATGGTCGTGAAGACCAAAGAACTTGAGGATCATCTAGCCGACTTGAAGGCAGTTTTCGATATCCTTAGAACATATCGGCTCCGACTCAATGCTTCGAAATGTGCATTTGGAGTTGGATTTGGTAAGTTCTTGAGATACTTGGTTACCAGAAGGGGCATTGAGGCAAGCCCAGATCAAATTAAGGCCATCCTGGATTTGAAAAGCCCAATGTCGACAAAACAAGTGCAGATGTTGACTAGAAGGGTCGCGGCCCTGAACAGATTTATAAGCAGAAGTTCAGATAAGTGTAAACCATTTTTCAGTCTATTGAAAAAGGCCACAGATTTCTTGTGAACAGAGGAATGTGAAGTCACCTTGGCCGACTTGAAAAAATACCTAACCACAGCTCCAGTTCTATCAAATCCAGTACTTGGAGAGGAACTGTTCTTATACTTGGCGATTTCGGAGCATGCAGTAAGTGCAGTGGTAATCAGAGAAGAGAAGGGAGAATAAATGATAGTATACTATGTGAGTAAAACCGTTACAGACACAGAGACCAGGTATTTATCCCTGGAGAAATTGATATTGGCCTTAATGATGGCCTCCAAGAAGTTGAACCATTATTTCTAAGTCCACAAGATTGTGGTATTAACTGAGCATCCCTTGAAGTCCCTACTACAACAAGGAGATTTGACAAACGGGGTAGCCAATGTGCAATAGTACCGGGCCAATATGACTTGGAATTTAGGCCCAGAACAGCGATTAAAGGCTAGGTTTTGGCCGACTTTATTGCCGAGTTCACACCTGGAGCCATTCCACATCGGGCTTCGATGACCGCGGCTTAGGGTGTCTAGGGGAACAAGAAAAGACCCAGTTGGGAATGAAAAACCCAACAGCAGAGCAAAAGAAGAAAGACTCAAGCCCTGCGATATTTATATCGGCGACTCCTTCCGCCGGTTTGTTGATGGGAGTTTAAACTGTCAAGGAGCGGAGACAGGAGTAGTGCTAGTATCGCAAGATAGGCGAATGTTGGAACAATCTATTTGATTGGGGTTTAAGGCTTTAAACAATGAAGCAGAATATGAAACACTGATCGCAAGATTGAAGTTAGCAGCAGCAATGGAAGCCGACGATGTGGTAGTCTTCTGTGATTCCCAGCTTATTGTGAACCAGGCAACAGGTGAATATGCAGCCCTGTAGACACCCCATTTTTGACCGACCTTAAGACTCAGATGTCATCGATTGAGCGCTCGGTGATGTTGCATATTGTGCTCGTTCAGAAGTCTCAGAGTCTCGGCCGTGAGCCTTGCCTCCGGACTTCCGAACCCTTTTCTGTGCCTTGCCTCGGTTTGCGAACCAGACTCGGTTTTCCCTGTTTCTCTTCCCAAAGGGAGGGAGAGGTCTCGTAGATCATCTCTCAGAGGCCGTGGGCTACTTTTCGTGGCCATAGGCCATTTTGCCCATTTCGGAGCCCAGTTCCCGGTTTTCGGAGCCGTTAGGCCGTGTGCCTCGGTTCGGGACCGCCTAACTACCTCCGTTTGCTCTGGTTTTTGGCATACACCTTATTTACTCCCTTTTGAGGGACACTGTGGTCCGAGAGACCAACTTCGTGGTCGAACACCACTCCCGGTGCCTAACAGTCGGTTTTCGGGGCCTTGGACTGCGCGTTTCGGCCCCCGAACCTTCATTTTGCATCGGTTTTCATTCATTTTTGGCAGGGACCTCTGTTTCATCACCAGGAAGGTCGTAGAAGGGTGGGAGGCCAGTAATTGTTCCAGCAATCAGTTATATTCCATTTTCGCCCTCCGACGCCCGTTTTTCTCATTTCAAAGCCAATGTTGACCACCCTAGGGCCACTTTCCTCAACCCTAAACCACATATTTGTGATGTACACATCTGGGAGGCCACCAATATGTGGTGGCCGGCTAGTAATTCCATTTGACCCTTTTGAACCCTTTGAAAAGTGGGTTGTTCTCTCTTCTGGTTCACAGTTGCCAATCTTCAACTACAGGGTTGTGTTGAGGACACATGGGAGGCCACCAATA
Organism: Camellia japonica; assembly: GCA_030407325.1. Taxonomy (NCBI): domain Eukaryota; kingdom Viridiplantae; phylum Streptophyta; class Magnoliopsida; order Ericales; family Theaceae; genus Camellia; species Camellia japonica. The sequence goes on along the minus strand of JAPPVO010000031.1, from coordinate 191,673,986 downwards.
TGTGGTGGCCGGCCACTAATTCAATTTGACCCTTTTGACCCTTGGCCGGCCGGCCATGGGGGGTGGCCGGCCGGCCACCTGCAGCTCCAATAGTTGGCCGGCTAGCTTCCTCAGGGTGAGTACATTACAACTGTGCATTGTTTTTTCCCTCCAAAACCTGTATCCGGAGGGAACTTTTTTAGAGGGAAACTTGATGCAATTTCCCTCCCCTTTTTCCCTCCTTTTCTCCCTCTCATTTGTCTAGATAACCAGTTGCAAAAACCTGGTTTTAGGGTTACAAAAAATCCCTAAGAGCTTTGCATACACATCTCCCTCTTCCTCTCTTCCAAACCCTCAAAATCTTCCAAGTTCTACACCCTTTCTTCATCACCACCTAGCACCACCACCACCACTCCATTTCCAGCAGCTTGGGGAGTTTTTCAGGGGCTAGGAGGCAGCATTTCTCAAGCCAAAAGGGAGCCAAGGATTGGTCTACAAGGGTAAGTTCATCTCTCCCTCTTTTGAGCTCATTTTTGCCCCATTTCTTAGCCCTCTTTGCTTGCTGTTTTGAGCTCCGACAAAAACTGAAAAGGTCATTTTTTTTGAGCTATATTCCATGTTTCATTAAGGGCTCATTGCAGTTTGAAGCTTCTTTTTGGCACTTGCTTCATTATCCTCTTGAATGCCATTATTTTGTATGATATTTTTAGCCTATGTGTGATCTGTTTCGGAGCACGTCATAAACTATAGATAGGCTTATTTTGAGCCCTTATTCAACATTGAAGAAGGGCTCAACACTGTTGGGGACCTCCATGTATCACTTGCCATTGTACCCCTCTTTGGTCCCCATTTTTGCATGATTTATTAGCTTATTAAGATTATGTTTTTTGACCTTGATCAGAACTGAAAGTGGCCATATTTTGACCCCCTTGTCATGTTTAATTAAGGGTCTTTGGATTTTTGATGAATATTTTGTATACTTTGTGTTATAGCCTCTTTTGAGCCTCATCTTGCATGACATTTTGAGTGTGTTTTTATACTGTTTTGGGGGCTTCCATAAACTGTAAGTAGTCATATTTTTGGTTTCTCTTCAGTGTTGTAGAAGGGTATTTTTCTGTTTGGGCTTTGTATCTACCACTTGCTTCATTGCCTCCCTTGCGGAGCCATTTTTGTATGCTAATTTAGTCCCACTTGTGCTTACTGTTTGGCCATGCTTTGAACTGTAAAAATGCTTATTTTGGGTCTGCCTTGCTTCTGTATTTTCATTCCATGTACCAATTATGCATGCTTTGTATAGCTGTAAGCCATTTCATGTACCTAGTTTTGCATTTCCGGAGAGATTCCATGCATCGGGTGTCATTTCGCCTTGTTTCGGGGCTGTTTTGCCCCTCATTTTGCTACTTATTTTTGCATGTTTGCATATCATATTCCATGTCTTTGGCATGTCTCATTAGAGTGGCATTTCGGTGCTTGAAGGTCGGTCCTCGATTTGCGTGCACGCGTGCACGCATTTCGAGTTGTCTTGTTTTCATCTGATGGCCTCCTATGTGAGTGGGGCTGAGGCTCTCTCATGTTGGTGTAAGCCCATTATTGCATTACGTATGCCATTTCATCCATAGCATTGTGTATGCTCGGTTGTGTATTACCTCGTGCAGCGTGTATGCCATTCTATAACATTGTGTATGTTAGGATTGTATCTTAGTTGCATTTCATGCATGTCATGTATATTGCATCGTGTTCGGGATAGGAGTTAGCCCGGGCACGGGAAACGAGGTGCATTTCGTACTCCGAGTGACGGAACGTGTCTCAATTCCCAAGTCGCCGACACTCCGGATTATCCATGATGGAATTAGGTTTTGTTGTAGCTTTCATGTGCATTTATTCTATATTGAGTTGTGCAATTCGGCTCCTCGGCCATCATGCATCAAGATGCGTGATTGATGGAACAAGGATCGAGGCACGCATATATTTGTGAAAATACATTGCTATGGCCCTTTCCTGCTCTCTGTTGCAGCATATCAAGAATCAGCAGTCTTCCGAGACTTGGTACGCTTTTCAAGAAACATTGCAAAACAGAGGCTAATTGGGGCATCCCAGTGGATTTCCGTGCAAGGCAGCCCAAACATACATCGTTCATCAGAATCAAGGCAATCCCTGGCTTGCATGCCAGTCTTATAGCTTTCTTAGTTAATTTGTTAATTAATTAGGAATTTGTACATTATTTGGACTGTAACATTTGGACTGTACTATTCTTTCATTTGGGACTGTATTATTTATTAGGACCCTCTGCGCGAGGGCATAATTGTAATAATTGTGCGTGAGTGTGATATATGTCTTCCAACCCCACGGCTTTCTTCCCTTTTATTTACCTGCTTATGATGGTTAGATTAGGGCATATTTCAATTAGCATACAGTATGATAGCATGTTTGCAGTCATTCATCTGTTTTGCATGCACCGGGCTCGGCGCATCATACTAACTGCATTTGTATTTCAATTCCAAGTTGAATATATGTTAGGTGTAGCATTCCATATGCCATGTTTAGAATAGCCGAGCTTGCTATAGTTTGCATCTTTGCATGTGTTGCATTAGGCATTTCTGTATACTTAGGATCATGCATGATTTCTAATGTAGTTTCTGTTTTGGCTTGGAGTACTCGGTGAGTTTTGTGCTTTAGCATCCTTGCATGCGTGTGAGTGACTGCCATGAATAGCATGCTTACCATGAGGCTAACTGCTTATGTGATATAACTGCCTGAATGCCTGTGGGTGGAGGTTGGGTTACTAGGATTGGAACAATTCATCAAATGTTTGTTTTAAGCCCACTAGATAGTGGCAAAACCATGTTTTCTAAGCCCACCTGAGGGTGGCAAAATCTGCATTTTAAGCCTACTTGCGGGTAGCAAACCATCTTTCAAAAAACAAACATGAAATGTTTTGTTCCAATTCAGGCAACCCGGTCTATACTTGTATGCTGTGCGCATCACATAGTAATCTAGGCTAATAACCGGAATAAGAACATACAATGTTTTCAAAATAAGATATCATGGTTAGTAGAGGCCGGTCTTTGACCGGGCGAGCGGGGGTGCTCACGAAGTGACCTTTCCTAATCGTACCCAAGTTCCCGAGCCGAGGTAACTTTGGTGATGACGAACACGTGGCTTTTGGCACCGAGTCAGGGTTTCCTAAATTTCCCAAAAATAAAATATTTAGGTGGCGACTCTGTATCTGGCAAAGCAGTCCATGTTTGGCACTTCTTTCCTAAAAATCTGTTTTCTCAAAACGATTTGCCGGATTTGGACTCTTTGGTTCAAGATTAAGAACCGTGACACAAAATCGAGTCCGAGCTGTAGCGAGGTCCCCCGCGGGCTTGTCTACATTTTCTGGCGACTCTGCTGGGGATTTAGAGAACTTGACTCGAACTCATGATATCTGGTTTTGACTACACTTGTGTGTTTCTTTGCATTGCATTTGCATTGGTGCGCCTAGGACACTCTGTTTGCCATCTGCTATTCCTGAACGGTTTGCCGGAGGCTTGTCTTGTCAAGGCATGACCATAAGGCTGACCGGTTGTGGGCTCTGCTAGTATGGGAACACAAACCCCGGTTTTACCGGGGCACCCTTTTTGACCATTCGACCTAGTGCATATCGGATCCATAGTGACCATTCCAAACTAGGACAGGTTGCTTACCCGTTTATAGGTTGTTTGAAACCGCTGCGTGCGTAGTGAAATCCTAGCTCCTGACAAAATAGGACAGGGAAACCCTACCCCAACATAGGGGTGTTTTGGCTCTCACTTATCTGTTATGTGCTTTTAGAGTGCGTCTCTACAGGAATGCATGTATCAGTTTGCAAGTTTGGGCATCGGGCCTGCGGGCACCAGTATCGGTATTTTAGGAATTAGTTATCTGTGGGTATCAGATTCAGTTTTGAGGCAGAATTTGGGGCAGAATTCAGTAGAGGGCACAGTCATCCTGCTAGGCCCGTATCTGTTTTGGTAAACATCAGGCTGAGATGCTGCATGTCTTCTCTTTTGCTAGGTAGTCTTGGAACCATAGCTTCGGAAGGCTCCGATATCCCCCGGGTACCTTGGACTAGTGCTGATAGACTTTGTTAGGTTAGAAATTCAATTCAAGGGCAACCAGTGTTCTTTCGCTAAGGCAAGGCAAAGGAGGGCCAGACAGGGTTCATTTGTTCATCTGATCCGACAGTCACCAGTCACATCATCAGCAGACCCGTGATGGCACAGGGTTCGGAAGAATTTGTGGCCATGATAGCAGCGCTAAATCAGGGAACTGCAATGCAGGATAAGACTAGCGCTGAAACGCAATGCCCATCTGGGGCATCTGCTCCGTATCCAGCTTCAGGACCCCAGCCGAACTTTGACCCACTTCTGCCAGCTGAAGATTTGCAGGGTCCAGATCTCCAAGAAAGGTTGACTCAAGCTCGAGTTTCCACACCCCTGGTGCAGCCTACTGAGAGGCTTCGTCTCTCTGATGTCAATGAATTCAGTTCGACTGCAGTGAAAATTGCAAACCTTGAGAAGCAATTCAAAAGGGCACAGGGCCTTAGCCCTATTCACGACATCGAGGATGGGTCCACCGAGGTTGCCGTAAGACTCCCAATCGAGAGTACCAATGCTGGCGGTAGCACTGTTTCCAAACCTACTAAAGTCAACACAGTTGCCATAGCCGACCCTTTTGCCACCAGCCTACAAATAGCCAGCCCAGCCCGAGCTCAGGGTAGATTTTTCACCCCCCTCCATATGAGCCTAACTAGCGCATTCAAAGTCCTGAGGGAAAGAGGGCATCTCAAACCCCTTAATCCTCAACCTTTGCCAAATCCACTCCCTACCAAACATAACCCAAGCAAATACTGTGTATATCATCAACAGCGCGGCCATGGCACCGATGGTTGCTACCGCCTTCGTCATGAGATCCAGAATCTCATTGACAACCGGACAATAGTTCCACCTCAAAACCCCAAGGACCAAGTACCTCATCCACATCTCAACCTCAGCCATACACTGCCACCCACCTACAACCCCAACATATACCCCCGACCCATATACCCAAGCCCGAGATGTTTATCCCAGAAAGCATGGCCTTAAGCACGATAGATGCACTTGAACCCCAATCATCTCAAACCCGTGAACCCACTACTTCTGAGCTGGGGAGCATGATTGAAGATCTTCAGAGAACAGTGGCAGATTTAACCTTTGAAGTTTTGGCTCCATCATCAACCACATCGCCTACCAGGGAGTTCATGTCAAAACGCTCCCTAATCTTGGGACGGGCTGCATTGGAAGAAGGCGAATCTCTTAGCAAAGTGGAGGCAGGTGGTAAGAACAAGGTAGGGGCGGGCATGGATCCCCATGAACATCTTCTGTTCGCTGTTGAGGCTTTGAAAGCCGAGGGACTGAACAAAGAGCAAGTCCTCGCAGTTGTTGCAAAAGCTGTGGATGACACTTTCGCCACTCAAGTTGGGGGCAGTTTGAATCAAGAGGCAAGCCGGGAAAAGGGCCGTTGTACCAGAAATGATCCTGTTAGCTCTAACCCTCCGCTCGGAAGAGATCAGCAAACCAGGCCAACACCTGCCAATCCCTTCGCTGGTGCGCCCAGTAAAAATTCACAAGCCTTGAAGTACCAACCCCGAGGTCGGAGGGTCTTCCATGCCCTCTATATGCCTTTGTCCAAAGCTTTTCAAATCCTTGTGGGACAAGGCCATCTCGAACCCCTTGAGCCTCGACCTCTCCCGAACCCTCTTCCGGCTACACATGATGCTACCCAGTACTGCGCGTACCATCAGCAAACTGGCCATACTACCGACGACTGCTTCCGTCTTCGCCATGAAGTACAGGATCTGTTTGACAACGGGGTTGTCCTCCCGCCAAGCCCTGCAAAGTCTATCGGCACTGGATCGGTGAACTTGGGGGAATAATGTGATTATGTGATCGGGGGATGAACCACCTGCAGGCGGCGCTCGATTAACTCCAGATATGGTGGATAGCATGCACTGTTTTGAGCACATTTGCGAATGTTGTTAATTTGTACTTTCTGACTTGGGTATTGGGTCAGTCTCGTTGTGTTGTACAGAGTCAGTCTTTTCTTATTGAGTCAGTTGGGTCTGTCTTGTTGTACCGAGTCAGTCCCGTTTTGTTAGAGTCAGGTGATTCCGGGGGTGTTACCTCGGACATCACTGTTTTGTTTTCTGTTTGTCTTTTTGCTTTCTTTTGAGTCTGTTTCTGGCAGGGAGCCAGTTATGCCAACAGATTTTGAATGAAACAGCAGTGATTTTCACGCTCTCACAATTGCTTCTGCCGTGTGCTAGTTGTGCCGGGATTTGAATGAAATGGCAGTGCATTCCACCTGCTCTCTTGTGCCTTGAAGTCATTGTAATGACCTGAGTTTTTCGAAACCTTTTGAACACTGCGGTAAAAACAAAGAGGAGGAATTCCTCGGGATTTGTAAAACTTTGATCAAACTGAGAGAAAGAGAGGCATGCTAAGCCCTTAATGAATGAAATCATGCTTGTTGGAGTGAGTACTGAGAAGGACCCTGGCTTGATCCAGACTGGTTTCACACTATCTTCAGCGCGAGCGATTTGTCGCTTTCTTAAAAATTTTCAAAAACAAAATGTTTTGCGCAGTCCTGCGAAGACCTGTGTGGAGTCGCTCTTGAGATTGTACAGCCTAGGATCGCTCTCAGCCTCGAGACTCAACCCCTTTTGCTTCCAAACCTTGAACTTGAATTCAGAATGTTCAACGGTCAACTACAATGTGAGGCCTGTATGGCCAGATTTGAAGCAGCCCTTGAACAAGAGGCCAGGAGAGTCGGATCAAGAAGATCGGAAGATCAGAAGAAGCTTGCAAAGCTAGAACAGAAGTACCCTTCGACCTAGGGGCGAAAATGTCCGATGTGCTCGAAGAGCCGAAGATGGATCCTTCTGCAAATCGATACAACAACCACTCTCTTGGATACAGATGGCTTCGAGATCCTAAAACCATTTGGCATGGACTTGTTACACTTTTACCCTTTGAGAGGCTCGCTGGGCCGAAAACCCGGAAGGGCGACCCAGGCAAAAGTTAGAGCAAGAAAAAGAAAAAGAAAGAACAAAAAAAAAACAAGAAAAAAAAAAAGCAAAAAATATACAAAGAAAAGAAATGTGATGAAAAGAAAATGAAAAAAATGCAAAAAAAAAGAAGAAGAAGAAAAAGGAATGAAAAGAAAAGAAAGAAATGAAAAAGAAAAGAAAAACAAAGCTCGCAAGGTTGCAAACCTGCAACAGGCGCCTTGGCAAAAGTTAGAGCATAAAAAGGAGAGGTTAAATACCCGAGTGTACTTTAACCCCGAACTACGTAAGGCTTGATTCCCATCTTTGGGATACGTAGGCAACTTCATTCTGAAGTCCAGCCGTAAAACAATTCAAAATTCAATTGTGTCCATGCGATGGTTCTGGTCATCTTTTTCTTCCCTATATCTGAGGATTTGGTTGTGTTCGTCGCTCTGAGGACTGACTACAATGTGCTGCAGTACCATTCAAACAACGGGCAACTTTCCGTTGCCATTCAATGCGCCGCAGTGCCATTCAGACAAGGGGTAACTTTCCGTTGCCATGTAGCTCTCTCCAAGCACGGGGCAGTTTTCTTTTGGATCCGAGGTTGCGCATCTCAGGAGTAGGTTTCATGCTCGTTGAGCAAATGGCCGTTTGCAAAATAGTTTTTGAGAATTTTTACTGAGGTTGACCGATTCTCTCGAAAATTATTCCATCTTTTCCAAAACTGGACCTTTTTCTTGGACCCAAAAAAGGAAAATTTTCAGTGCTCACAACCTAACTTGCGTGATTTTCAAAATCAGAAAGTTGAATAAGCATGTTAATCTAACTTTCATGTTGGTCAAAATTGTTTTAAAACCAAACCAAAAAATGGTCAAAATGATGAACTAGGGGCACAGTTGAGTCAGGTTCTCTGTCTTTCCCCTTTGTCAAAATACTTGCCGGAAAGGGCACTCTACTTGCCAACCAGGGCACTCTACTTGCCAAGAAGGGCGCAATTGAAGTTAACGACAAAAGGGTCGAAAAAGCTCTCACACCTTCCAAGCAACGAGGTGTCGAGCCAAGTGCGAAGCACGAACTGGAATGGGGCAAGATATTCCACTCCATCATCTGGACAGATCTTATCACGTCCAAACTCCCCAGCAAAGCATCATCAACCGATGTTAGCTGCAGATTTGCTACACACCCAAATCTAGCGCAACCCCTCTGTGGGAGGAATTCGCTAGCTGTGAGCGGAAGAAAGAGAATCGAGCAGAATGCTAGGGACAAGAGCCCACAACTTTCTGTTTATCCATCAACCACCCAGGGAAGGGATTGGAAAATGAGAGATTGAAGAACATAGAGATGTGCGATGAGAGAAAAAGTGAGAAAAGGGCTTTTTCAGAAAAACAGAGCTTGAGGGCCGAGTGATGTGAGAACCACAAATGCGAAATGGTGGGAAACACTACCCGGTGAAACAGGCTCCCTGTGCACGTCTGAGTGTCGTGTCTTTTTGTTTTATCTCGATTTTTGTTTTGAGTCGTTTCAAGTATTACTCGATGTGTCTAGGTCGTGTGCCTTTTATTTCCTTGTTGAGTCGTTTTGCTGTCTTCAGTCGTAGGCTCAATACCTGGTCGAAAACTCATCTCTCAATTTCAAAAATAAAATCATTTTGTGCTCCGAGTGCCGTGCTGTTCTCCACATTTGTGCAAAACAGAATTTGTTCTTTCATAAAACCGCGGGGTTCAACCCAGGTCACATGAGAACAGTAAAACCAGGACCTGTCTGAAGCTATGAAAGTTCCAGGCTGCAAAGCAAAAGAAAAGAGGGAAAATGTTGGGCATCTGAGATTGTTTCAACTTCTACAAGTTCCGTCATTGCATCCTGTATGTTCAAAATGAACTATGTGCCCAAATGAGCTGTGTGCCGGAAGAATGCGCTGTCTGCCCGAGACCTGCTGTGTGCCCAAAATGAGCTACGTGCCCGAAGTGTGCTGTGTGCCCGAAAAGAGCTGTGTACCCAGATTGAACAGAATTTTGTGTTGCGAGTTGCGCGCCTAACGAACAGAGTGTTGTGTTGTGAGCTGTGTGCCAAATGAATGGAATGCTATGTCGTAGGCTGTGTGCCAAGTCTTGCATTGTTATGCACATCTATCTAGCATTGTTATGCTCATTCGTTGCATTGTTATGCACATCTGTCTAGCATTGTTATGCACACTTCACCTATATTGTTATGCACATTTTCACTTGCAATTATCGTCTTTTCTCCTCTCGCATGCGGCGCGTTAGGACATCTTCAGTTTTGAACATTTGGACGAGTTCCAGTCTTCGTTCACCTTTCTTCTCTTGCGCGTGATACGCTGAGAAATTTACCTTTCCTCTCTCGCATGTGATATGCTACCCGGTTAAAACCTTCCCTCTCTCCGTATGAAATACGTTGAGATACGCCTGTTGGTTACACCTTTGTTCTCCCGGTTAAAACCTTCCCTCTCTCCGTATGAAATACGTTGAGATACGCCTGTTGGTTACACCTTTGTTCTCCCGGTTAAAACCTTCCCTCTCTCCGTATGAAATACGTTGAGATATGCCTGTTGGTTACACCATTGTTATCCTCCATTGTTAAAACTTTCTCAGGTTATGTTGTGTATGCACCTGGGCGGTTGTTTTTGGACCTCCTCTCACGATTTCAGCGTGGTTTGAGTGTCCCGTTCCTTACGCGATTTCAGCGTGTTTGGAATCTATCTCAGGTTGTGTTGTGTATGCACCTGGGCGGTTGTTTTTGGATCTCCTCTCACGATTTCAGCGTGGTTTGAGTGTCCCGTTCCTTACGCGATTTCAGCGTGTTTGGAATCTATCTCAGGTTGCGTTGTGCGTGCACTTGAGCGGTTGTTTTGACCTCTTCTCACGATTTCAGCGTGGTTTGAGTGTTTTGTTCCTCACACGATTTCAGCGTGTTTGGAATTTATCCCAAGTTGCGTTGTAGATGCGCTGGGCGGATTGTTTTGACCTCTTCTCACGATTTCAGCGTGGTTTGAGTGTCCCGTTCCTCACACGATTTCAGCGTGTTTGGATCTTATCTCAGGTTGCGTTGTGCGCGCACTTGAGCAGTTGTTTTCAGACCTCTTCTCACGATTTCAGCGTGGTTTGAGTGTTCTGTTCCTCACACGATTTTAGCGTGTTTGGAATTTATCCCAGGTTGCGTTGTAGATGCGCTGGGCGGGTTGTTTTTGTTTACCTTTTCTCACGATTTTAGCGTGATTGGAGCCCCCCCTTCCTCACACGATTTCAGCGTGTTTGGAATTTATCTTAGGTTGCGTGGAACGCGCTTCTGATTGATTTTCTTTGTTCTTCCTCCACTCACGAGTCCAGCGTGGTTGGCGTATGTCACCATTTTGTATCTATTGTACTCTCTGTTGCATCGCATCTATAATCTATTGCATCACATTACATCCATTGCATCATATCTGTTTTATTGTCCGGTCTAGGAGACCTTAAATCCTCTAAAGGTGCAATTCCTTTGGTGTTTGTCGTGCCCGAACGACTTCCGGTGGTCTGGTATAGCCACCTGCCTGTGTTAGCGGTGAGTTCCTAGGAGACCAACTGAGACGGTGGAAACTAGAGTTCGAATGGCTCATGCCTAGAATGCAAAGGTTCGGGATTTCCGAGACTAAAGTCTGGTTTAAATACCCAGGGGTATATCCTCGGCTTGAAATCTGTATGGCAGCCCCATAGATTGAGATAGCATCTGTATGCGCCTCAATTCTGGATACTGATCCAACCTAGTTTGTCACCCTGTTAGAGAATAGGGAAAGCTGCAACCATAGTCAGGGAGAAAAGTAGCACCTGTGGTTCGACCAAGAAGAAGCAAGAGATCCCCAGCACCATGAGGCACGATATTGTATGTACGGTTCATTTGAGGCTGGTGCGACCAGAAGAATCGCGCAGGTATCGTATCTCCTCCGTGTGAGACGCGATGAGAGTTGAATAATTCTCCGCATTCTTAACTGCATGAAATGTAGTTGTTGCTTTGCATTCTTGCTTAAAACTGTTGCATCTATTTGCGAATACTTGCTTCATTACAGCTTGCTGCATTTGCATGATCATTAAGTTACATTTGGCTCTGTGCAAATCGCTTTGCATTTTGCCCCCTTGCCTGCGGGCACGCCTGCGGGCATATCTCTGCTCATCTTGTATGATTGTCTAAGTCTTCGGCCTTGTCAAAAATGGGTCGTCTCTGGGCTTTGACATTCACTCCCGTCACTTGTGACTTCCGAGTTCTGTCAAAGAGGGGCAACTGTAGACACCCCATTTTTGACCGACCTTAAGACTCAGACGTCACCGATTGAGCGCTCGGTGATGTTGCATATTGTGCTCGTTCAGAAGTCTCAGAGTCTCGGCCGTGAGCCTTGCCTCCGGACTTCCGAACCCTCTTCTGTGCCTTGCCTCGGTTTGCGAACCAGACTCGGTTTTCTCTGTTTCTCTTCCCGAAGGGAGGGAGAGGTCTTGTAGATCATCTCTCAGTGGCCGTGGGTTACTTTTCGTGGCCATAGGCCATTTTGCCCATTTCGGAGCCTAGTTCCCGGTTTTCGGAGCCGTCAGGCCGTGTGCCTCGGTTCGGGACCGCCTAACTACCTCTGTTTGCTCCGGTTTTTGGCATACACCTTATTTACTCCCTTTTGAGGGACACTGTGGTCTGAGAGACCAACTTCGTGGTCGAACACCACTCCCGGTGCCTAACAGTCGGTTTTCGGGGCCTCGGACTGCGCGTTTCGGCCCCCAAACCTTCATTTTGCATCGGTTTTCATTCATTTTTGGCAGGGACCTCTGTTTCATCACCAGGAAGGTCGTAGAAGGGTGGGAGGCCAGTAATTGTTCCAGCAATCAGTTATATTCCATTTTCACCCTCCGACGCCCGTTTTTCTCATTTCAAAGCCAATGTTGACCACCCTAGGGCCACTTTCCTCAACCCTAAACCACATATTTGTGATGTACACATCTGGGAGGCCACCAATATGTGGTGGCCGGCCAGTAATTCCATTTGACCCTTTTGAACCCCTTTGAAAAGTGGGTTGTTCTCTCTTTTGGTTCACAGTTGCCAATCTTCAACTACAGGGTTGTGTTGAGGACACATGGGAGGCCACCAATATGTGGTGGCCGGCCACTAATTCAATTTGACCCTTTTGACCCTTGGCCGGCCGGCCATGGGGGGTGGCCGGCCGGCCACCTGCAGCTCCAATAGTTGGCCGGCCAGCTTCCTTAGGGTGAGTACATTACAACTGTGCATTGTTTTTCCCTCCAAAACCTGTATCCGGAGGGAACTTTTTTGGAGGGAAACTTGATGCAATTTCCCTCCCCTTTTTCCCTCCTTTTCTCCCTCTCATTTGTCTAGATAACCAGTTGCAAAAACCTGGTTTTAGGGTTACAAAAAATCCCTAAGAGCTTTGCATACACATCTCCCTCTTCCTCTCTTCCAAACCCTCAAAATCTTCCAAGTTCTACACCCTTTCTTCATCACCACCTAGCACCACCACCACTACTCCATTTCCAGCAGCTTGGGGAGTTTTTCAAGGGCTAGGAGGAAGCATTTCTCAAGCCAAAAGGGAGCCAAGGATTGGTCTACAAGGGTAACTTCATCTCTCCCTCTTTTGAGCTCATTTTTGCCCCATTTCTTAGCCCTCTTTGCTTGCTGTTTTGAGCTCCGACCAAAACTAAAAAGGTCATTTTTTTGAGCTATATTCCATGTTTCATTAAGGGCTCATTGCAGTTTGAAGCTTCTTTTTGGCACTTGCTTCATTATCCTCTTGAATGCCATTATTTTGTATGATATTTTTAGCCTATGTGTGATCTGTTTCGGAGCATGTCATAAACTATAGATAGGCTTATTTTGAGCCCTTATTCAACATTGAAGAAGGGCTCAACACTGTTGGGGACCTCCATGTATCACTTGCCATTGTACCCCTCTTTGGTCCCCATTTTTGCATGATTTATTAGCTTATTAAGCTTATATTTTTCGACCTTGATCAGAACTGAAAGTGGCCATATTTTGACCCCCTTGTCATGTTTAATTAAGGGTCTTTGTCTGTTTGATGAATATGTTTTATACTTTGTGTTATAGCCTCTTTTGAGCATCATTTTGCATGACATTTTGAGTGTGTTTTTATACTGTTTTGGGGGCTTCCATAAACTGTAAGTAGTCATATTTTTGGTTCCTCTTCAGTGTTTTATAAGGGTCTTTTTCTGTTTGGGCTTTGCATCTACCACTTGCTTCATTGCCTCCCTTGCGGAGCCATTTTTGTATGCTAATTTAGTCCCACTTGTGCTTACTGTTTGGCCATGCTTTGAACTGTAAAAATGCTTATTTTTTGGCTGCCTTGCTTCTTTCTTTTCATTCCATGTACCAATTATGCATGCTTTGTATAGCTGTAAGCCATTTCATGTACCTAGTTTTGCATTTCCGGAGAGATTCCATGCATCGGGTGTCATTTCGCCTTGTTTCGGGGCTGTTTTGCCCCTCATTTTGCTACTTATTTTTGCATGTTTGCATATCATATTCCATGTCTTTGGCATGTCTCATTAGAGTGGCATTTCGGTGCTTGAGGGTCGGTCCTCGATTTGCGTGCACGCGTGCACGCATTTCGAGTTGTCTTGTTTTCATCTGATGGCCTCCTATGTGAGTGGGGCTGAGGCTCTCTCATGTTGGTGTAAGCCCATTATTGCATTACGTATGCCATTTCATCCATAGCATTGTGTATGCTCGGTTGTGTATTACCTCGTGCAGCGTGTATGCCATTCCATAACATTGTGTATGTTAGGATTGTATCTTAGTTGCATTTCATGCATGTCATGTATATTGCATCGTGTTCGGGATAGGAGTTAGCCCGGGCACGGGAAACGAGGTGCATTTCGTACTCTGAGTGACGGAAAGTGTCTCAATTCCCAAGTCGCCGACACTCCGGATTATCCATGATGGAATTAGGTTTTGTTGTAGCTTTCATGTGCATTTATTCTATATTGAGTTGTGCAATTCGGCTTCTCGGCCATCATGCATCAAGATGCGTGATTGGTGGCACGAGGATCGAGGCATGCATATATTTGTGAAAATACATTGCTATGCCCCTTTCCTGCTCTCTATTGCAGCATATCAAGAATCAGCAGTCTTCCGAGACTTGGCACGCTTTTCAAGAAACATTGCAAAACAGAGGCTAATTGGGGCATCCCAGTGGATTTCCGTGCAAGGCAGCCCAAACATACATCGTTCATCAGAATCAAGGCAGTCCCTGGCTTGCATGCCAGTCTTATAGCTTTCTTAGTTAATTTGTTAATTAATTAGGAATTTGTACATTATTTGGACTGTAACATTTGGACTGTACTATTCTTTCATTTGGGACTGTATTATTTATTCGGACCCTCTGCGCGAGGGCATAATTGTAATAAGTGTGCGTGATTGTGATATATGTCTTCCAACCCCACGTCTTTCTTCCCTTTTATTTACCAGCTTATGATGGTTAGATTAGGGCATATTTCAATTAGCATACAATATGATAGCATGTTTGCATTCATTCATCTGTTTTGCATGCACCGGGCTCGGCGCATCATACTAACTGCATTTGTATTTCAATTCCAAGTTGAATACATGTTAGGTGTAGCATTCCATATGCCATGTTTAGAATAGCCGAGCCTGCTATAGTTTGCATCTTTGCATGTGTTGCATTAGGCATTTCTGTATACTTAGGATCATGCATGATTTCTAATGTAGTTTCTGTTTTGGCTTGGAGTACTCGGTGAGTTTTATGCTTTAGCATCCTTGCATGCGTGTGAGTGACTGCCATGAATAGCATGCTTATCATGAGGCTAACTGCTTATGTGATATAACTGCCTGAATGCCTGTGGGTGGAGGTTGGGTTACTAGGATTGGAACAATTCATCAAATGTTTGTTTTAAGCCCACTAGATAGTGGCAAAACCATGTTTTCTAAGCCCACCTGAGGGTGGCAAAATATGCATTTTAAGCCTACTTGCGGGTAGCAAACCATCTTTCAAAAAACAAACATGAAATGTTTTGTTCCAATTCAAGCAACCCGGTCTATACTTGTATGCTGTGCGCATCACATAGTAATCTAGGCTAATAACCGGAATAAGAACATACAATGTTTTCAAAATAAGATATCATGGTTAGTAGAGGCCGGTCTTTGACCGGGCGAGCGGGGGTGCTCACGAAGTGACCTTCTCTAATCGTACCCAAATTCCCGAGCCGAGGCAACTTTGGTGATGACGAACACGTGGCCTTTGGCACCAAGTCAGGGTTTCCTAAATTTCCCAAAAATAAAATATTTAGGTGGCGACTCTGTATCTGGCAAAGCAGTTCATGTTTGGCACTTCTTTCCTAAAAATCTGTTTTCTCAAAACGATTTGCCGGATTTGGACTCTTTGGTTCAAGATTAAGAACCGTGACACAAAATCGAGTCCGAGCTGTAGCGAGGTCCCCCGCGGGCTTGTCTACATGCCCGAGATGAAAGAATGATAGTCTATGTCAAAGAGGTTGTTAGATTATTAGATTTGTTTCAGGACTGCCGACTACAATAAGTTAGCCGAGATGACAACAACCATGCCGATGCCTTGGCTAACCTGGCTAGTGCAATGAAATCAGGAGAGGCAAGGACAATAATGGTTGATTATTTGTCAGGCCCAAGTGTGGAACCACTAATCACAGAGTATGAAACAATGTGTGTGGAGATGGGTCCAAGTTGGATGGATGCAATAGTGATGTTTCTTAGGGACGGCAAGTTACCGGATAATCGCAAAGAGGCACACAAGACCAGACTAAAGTTGGCAAGGTTTAGCCTAACAGCAGAAGGACATCTCTACATAAGGTCCTTTACTGGCCCCCTTTTGAAGTGTGTACACCCCTCCCAGATTAAGGACTTCTTGTATGAAATACATGAAGGGGTATGTGGTAGCCATGCTGGGGGCAGATTACTTGCTCATAGGGCCATTACTCAGGGGTATTGGTGGCCCTACATGTAGAAGGATGCTGAAGCCTACGTCAGGAAGTGTGAGAAGTGTCGAAGGTTTGCACCTTTGATACATCAACCAACAGCAAATTTGAACCCAGTATCCAACCCTTGGCCATTTGCCCAGTGGGGCATGGATCTTGTTAGACAACTGCCCTAAGCAACTAGGCAAGGGAAGTTTTTGCTAGTAGTAACTGATTATTTCACAAAGTGGGTCGAAGTTGAACCCTTTGCGAAGATTTGGGATATTGATGTAAAGAACTTCATATAGAAGAACATCATCACTAGGTTTGGGATCCCAAGGGCAATAATAGCAGACAATGGCACAGAGCTTGATAGTAAGCTAATCAAGAGCTTTTGTGCAAAGTACAAAATCAAGAACTACTATTCTACTCCAAGTTTCCCTCAGAGCAATGGTCAGTCAGAAGCATCCAATAAGACTATCTTGGATGGGATCAAAAAGAAGTTGGAGGCAGCAAAAGGAAAATGGGTGGAAGAATTACCCAATGTACTTTGGGCATATTGGACTACGCCAAGAAGATCAACTGGAGAATCTCCATTTGCCATGGCTTATGGCACAGAAGCAGTAATCCCACTGGAAGTCGACATCCCAAGGATAAGAACCCAAGGGGTAGAGAGTGGGACTAAGGAGGCATTCCTGGCACGAGATCTAGACCTACTTCAGGAGAAAAGAGAGAGAGCAGCAATTTGGCTAGGGGCATACCAGCAACAACTTGCTAGTGTTTTTAACAAGAAGGTCAACCCAAGAGAGTTCAAAGTTGGGGACCTGGTGTTAAGGAAAGTGGTTGGCAACAAGAAGAATCTTAGGGAGGGCAAGCTGGGCCCAAATTGAGAGGGGCTTTATAGAATCATCACGGTCGCCGGCAATGGAGCTTGTCGACTTGAGAACAGTGAAAGCGAAAAGTTGCCAAGACTCTGGAATACTTGCAACTTGAAATTTTTCTATCATTAGACATTTTGTTTTTCGAAGTTTATGTCATAATTAGCTGAGGTAGTAATAAAATTTTAGCCTGATTTTTTTAATTTGAAATTTGTGTGATTGGACTGACTGGTCCTATAGCGATGTTTCTGATTGAAACATGACGAATAACTTAGACTTATTATATAGCAGAGTTGAATTATACTTGCATATAATAGAGTTGAACTAAGTTGGCAATGTTTCTGATTGAAACATAACGAATAACTTAGACTTATTATATGACAGAGTTGAATTATACTTGCATATAATAGAGTTAAACTAAGTTGGCGATATTTCTGATTGAAACATGACGAATAACTTAGACTTATTATATGACAGAGTTGAATTATACTTGCATATAATAGAGTTGAACTAAGTTGAATTGAAACTAGACTTGCCATTAAACTTAGAATGGAACTAAGTGCATTTTAGTTAGATTAACAGAGAAACCAAGATTAAGAACCTTGGCTAGTCTTTGTTTGAACCTGACTTCGGCAAAAGATTATACGTGCTTAAACTTAGGTTCACATTAGGAGGCAGAGAGCTAGAGAATGATAAGTAAAAGTTTAAAGTGTTTAGGACTTATTGAAATTAAAATAGAAAAATTTACAAGCTAGAATTGGCTTAACACTTTCTAAAATTTCAGGAAAATTTACAGGCTGAAGATTAGTCGAGGTAATATCAAAAGAAGTATCCGAGATACATATTGGCCGAGATGGCCAACCAAGTTGCCAAGCTTGGAAAGGGTGAAGTTTTGAAAGAAGATAGCATGTGAAAGTAAAAGAGCAATACTGAATAACACTTATAAAAATATTTTGATATTTTTAAGTGTTAGCCGAGGAAAACATTCAAGATTTATATCCAAGGTATTATATCCCAGAGTCATTATACAACTAAGTTATACTTTGAAGGAATGCAAAAATATTCCAAATATGGAAGCATGAAAGGCATGAAATAAAGCAGTAAAACATACATGAGACAAACATTCAACACTTGGAAGAAAAGAGAAGACTTGCATTCAGAAAAAAGGCACTTCGGCCAGGCAAAAGATTACTTGTTCAAAATTACAAAAGAGGCACTTCGGCTAAATTGCAAGCTAAACATTGTCCAGACAAAATAGAAGTACAAAGTAAAGATGAAATATCCTAAGTACAAGGATTAGTCTTTGATTTCTCAACCTCGGCGAGCGGTGTTGTATTTTTTTCGGCCGCTATCTCGGCATCAATTTCTAGCAAAGTCTGATCCAGACTCCTTTCAGCGCACTGGACCTCGGCCTCAGAGGTGGTTGGTTTGGGGGAGACGCCCTTGGAAACCAGGTCATCCTCCTCATCTTGAGTCAAGTCTATTTGCTCGTTGAGGGTGGAAGACTTGGGATCAGTGGCAGCCTCTTCCTTCACTTCATCAGCTTCACCATCTTCGGCATCATCTTCATTGGCTTCATTACTAGAGTCCTTAGGCTGTAAAGAGAAAGACACTTGAAATTGATTGATATCTTGGAGGTTGGAGTCCATTAGAACAAGTAATTTGTTGAGCGCCGCCGTCCAACCAAGGAAATAACCTCAGTTGCAAGCCAGGTCGACTTGCTGTTTGTACTGGTCATGGACGGTGGCCATCCCTTCTTCATAGGCCTTTTCATTGGCTGCCTTTACCTCGGCCTACTTCGAGTTTAGGGCCTTTTGAAGCTTGGCCTCTAAATCAGCAGCCTTGGCTTTAGCAGCCTCAAGATCGACTCTAGCGGCCTTGGCTTTAACATCGGCCATTTTAGCTTTTTCCTTGGCCAAGGCCTGAGTAGCTTTGGAAGCCTTGGCCTGATCCAGCAGAGCTCAGTTGTTGGCTTCGACACGGTTGAGTGAGGAAAGGAGTTTGGTAGCTTCTTTAGTCTTCTGTGCCAACTTCTTCCTTGTCATCTCGGTCTTGACCGCGTATGAATGAACATGGTGGATGGCCTGCAAGAAGAAAAACAAATTAGTGAAACTTGACTAAGTATAGGAAGACTACAAAAGAGTAAAAAAGAGACTTACCAAGACCGAGTGCTACATCATAAGGGAAAAGTTTTCGTACTCATACAACTTGGCCATATGGTTCATGTCTTTTGGCAAAAGAATAGCCGTTAATAGGGCTGCGCCGACTTCAAGGTTCATTCCGCTGTCGCCGGCTGTCAGGGGCCTGTCATCCACCATGACCTCGGGAGCCCAGGTCATGCTGCAAAGGAAACTGCGGCTACCCTCAGGCTGCTCAGATCTCGGCCTTTTGGGTGGTTGGGGTTCAGATGCTTCGACCTCGGCTGGCCTTTTCTCGACGGTTGTTTGACTCTTCTCAACCTCAGCCAATTTTGAAATTGGCACAATGTCCTTAGATTCAATCTGAGTCACTGTGGCCTTGGCCTTAACCTTCTTCAATCTTTTCGGCTTTGATTTTGATTGGGATGGAGAAAGCGATGATTGTACCGTCACAACCCCTGGGATGTTGGCTAAAAGGTCTTCAACAACTGCCAGTTTACAACCCATTTCGTCGGCAGTGGACGCGACCGTTACTTTGGTACCGAAATGGATTGCTGGAAATGCGGTAGGTGGATTTGCAGGATCGTAAGCCGACGCATCAGAACCTTGATGTTTACGCCTACGAGTTCTGTTTGCTGGTACGTTTGGCAGAGTTCAACGTCGGCGTCAGTGCTGTGATGTCGGGATAAGTTGGGGGGCAGACGTTGATGCAACCTCAACTGGATCAGAAGATGAGGCCTAGTCTGGCCTTGGTGAGGAGGCGACTGTTGGACTTGTAGCAGAGGGAGGAGTCCTGCTCCTCTTGGGAACGTCGAGCAAGGTAGATTTGTAAGTTGGAATGTAGTTGAATAGTAGAGAGGCTTTGCATTGGTTAACCGGCAAGCCTAGCAGCCTTTTCAAGTCCTTGCTGGGAAAGAAGGACTGGCGAAAATTCTTTGAGGGTTGAGGGAGAGCTGCAAGAACAAAATTAATACATTAGAACATATAAGGGGAATAAAGAGATAAGTCTTAAAGTGGAAAAGTTAACACTTGGTTCTTACCCTCATCCTCTTTAAACACCGATCGGCACAGAGGATAGAGATGAAGATCGTTGTCAAGTGCAAATTCCCAGTTGCCTGAGACGATGAAGTAATCATCTTCAACACCTTTGTTGGAGTTTGGGAGGTCGACTATGAGTTTGTAGGCTGTGGATTTTGGCTTGAAGTAATAGATATAACCTTTTTCGAATTTCAAGCCACACATGGTATAACAGTATTGGATATCGGCTAGTGTTATCCTAGCATTTTCTCGGATAGCTAGAGCAATTATACCATTGATGACCCTATAGGAGTTAATGGCCAGTTGCATCGGGTTGAGCTTGTAATAATGAAGGATTTCTCGAAAAAGAGTATCTAAAGGGAACCTAAGTCCACACTCTGTAAAAATAATTACTGGGAAGAGCATGGAATCCCTATCAGGCATCATGGGGTCCTTCTCCCCAGCCAGCCTAAAGTGAACATCGATTGGGATAGAGAACTCTTGACGGAAATACTTTATTTTTTATAGGGTATCTACCCTCCACCTGAACATACCCATGATGTCGGCTAAAGGAAGAAGGTGCAAGATTTTAGAAGAGAGTGGTTGGTATGGGTTTGAAAGACCTCAGCTAAACCCTAAACATGAACTAGGTTAAGGGTTTTTCAAGATCTTGGGGAATTTGTTTCAATTTTCCTAGAGATAGTGATTTCTATCAAAACCCAAGGCCTAGATCTATACGAAAACAAGAAATCAAGGGAAAGATCTGGAAATAAGCAAGAAAAATAGAAAAGAGCAATGATTCAGACTCAAGAAAACAAATAGAAATTCAAGAACACTGTGTAAGCGTGTGCAGATGTGCAAAAGCCAAAGAACAGTGACAAATTGCTAAAACATCATGCATGTGAATAGTTCGTATGTACATATGTAGACCCATAGATAGATTGAACAGTACGAATCACAAGTAAATGCAGTAATGAAGCTCAAGGTACCACAAAAATCCAAAGAAATGGGAAATTGATTCATGATCAAAGAAGAAACAGAGTACAACTATAAAAACAAATTCAACAGCAACGGAATAGGCATACAAAGAATATATACAGAGTAATGAAAGGCTGAAACTAAAATCAAAAGAAATAAAGAAGAACTCACCGGTTGGGGCCGAGATCAAGGACACCGGTTTGAGTTTCATCGGAGTCAGACGGTGACGACGAGTGAAGCAGGACAATAAATGCTTTGTCGAAGGAGGTAAACGGAGTGATTACAGAGAGCTTCGAAGGTACAAAAATGGAGGTTTGGAAAGAAAAGTTTAGAGAGACAAAACTTTGAGAAAATGGAAGAATGCAAAGTGAAAGGACAGAGAAAGAGGGAAAGAGTTTTGTTAAAATTTGAAAAGGCGGCAAAAGGAAATGAATACGCCTTGGACGATGTGTCTATCAAGCGGCGTGTGCAGAAGCGACGCGACCTGATGGCGCGTGTCAGGTACGAATCAATGAGAGAAGGATGCGTAGTGGAAACGGTTGAAAAAACTGTGCGTAACAGCTCGTGTGCAGATAAAACTCTTGGAGTTCTTGATTTAATGAAGCAAAAACCTCGGCTAGAGGAGCGATTTCGGTTAAGGAACTCGAGGAACTTGGTTCTTGATTCTTGTTCATTGATAAAGTAGACTACAGAGTCTTGGTTATGAAGAAGCTGACGTGTGATGATCTCGGTCATGAAGGATGGAGTAAGTCTTAGCTGACGTGCTATGTAGACAAATGATGTAGGTTCTATCACCTCAGGATGCCGAGGTAATGGGACCTAGGGGCAGTTGTGGGGGCATATTTTTGTGAATGACAGCACATGGCCGAGGTGACGCCGACGTGTCAACCAGAATGGCACGTGGCTTGGTCATGTGAGAGTTGATCTCGGCTAGGGCGAGGTTATCTTTGGAGATACCAGAATTCGAGATGAGCGGATAAGGGACAAGAGTTTTAGAATGAGGGAGGACCTCAGTTTGGATAAACATAAAACTCTTACGGAGTTTATCTCTATCTGACTAGGAGTCCAAGATGAGCATTGAGCCAGAGTCTATTGAAGTTAGGCTTCAACAGGGATCAGGTTGGTGCTAGCTATAAAAGTAAGGTACCCTCATGGGTCTACGGCACGTTTTTTGCATTCTAGCTAGTGAGTTAAGCACTAGTTGCTATCTTTAAGAGATAACTGAGAACTGACTTGATCGTCGGAGTGTCCCCGGGTGGACAAATTTGTATACCAATTAGTATACCAATTTATGTTATAATATTATTAATGACCGCACTCATTATACAAATTACAAATACCCAAAACTTCTAAAATTATTTCATATCATCTGTTAGTATACCAATTGATGTATATTGTGTTATTTTAATTTTTATAGATGTATATTTACTGTTATTATGACTTAAAACACCAAAAATGATAATACTATACAAACAAAATTAATATATAAAAAATTCATACAATAAAAATAAAAGAAATTACATCATTTTGTATGAAAATAAATTGAAATCTCAAAAAATTCTCCTAATTTACTCAAAATGACCAGGCAACTTATATTTGCACGGTGTTTGTTTGGAAAAACTAAGACTATTTGTTTTGACATAATATATTTTACGCAATCCATAAGCCTCATAATCCCATGTCATTTTTGGCCCCGTTTGGGAATATGCTAATTTAGTAACTTTTTGGCTATTTGGCTAAAATATGTGCTAAAAAAAACTAGTATATTTAGGATGACTTTTTGACTTTTTACGAAAAGATGTGCAAAAAGTAGAGAGAAAAGAGAATATTTGACTTTTTGGTATGTGTTGTTAGCTTTTTGACTTTTTTAGTAAATTTTTGACTTTTTGACTAAACGGGCTGGTTCCCAAACGAAGCCTAAATATGATTTACTCATATTCTATCGAATTGTTAATTCAATCTTATTTTTTGAAGGGGAAAATATTAAGAAATTAGATGGTAGAAAAATAATTTTAAAATGATATCATACAAATCTTTATTGCATAAATTTATGCATGAATCACTTGTACTTCCATCATTTTGAAATTATTTTATCTACACTCTACTATTTTTAAATTCTCTCTTGAATTTTAACAATTTTGCTACAAACATATAAATTGTTTACATAATCAAATATAAAATAAGGTAAATTATAAATATACTTTCTGAGATTTGCTTAAAATATAAATTATTTCACGTGATTCTGAAAATTACATCTCACTTCTTGAAATTTTTAATTGTTAATTTACTTGACATAAAACCTTATGCTTTGGATCATCTATCATGTGTATCATCAAGAAATTAAGACAAACAAAAACGTACCCGAATCCATTGTTGAACGGAAGTGTGATTGTCAATAAATCATTTCCTATTGACTTTGTTATTGCCTTCCAATCCTTTCCTTATCAGTGCCTTAAGTTTCTTCTTGAGAGGATTTAGAAGAAAAATGGCAGTTCTTCCTCTTAGGAAGGATTAGGGACCATAACAACTTAAAGTTAAAATAGGTTTTCAAAAAAACAAAACCGTGTGTCAGTTTCTATGAAAACCAACTTAACCAATTTTGTTTTAATTTCTATTTCTGCCCCTCATAGAAATAGAAATTACTCAACTAGTATCTACACATTAAGTCCATGACACATACACCCTTAAGCCTATTAACTAAATTGAATCACTTAAATTGTAGGCTTCTTATAAATGATAACACCACATTTAAATATGTGGTCCCATTGAGACATTATCTAACTATTTCCCACTGGACCACATATGTAACCTGACAAATGTGCTTAACTTTAGTGAGCTCAGAAATTTGTTATCATGAACTGAGGGTATCCAAACAATCTTGTCCATTAACTATATTGATATAGGATCAAAGCGGTCTTCGTTACATTAATCGTAACTCGACCCACCAATGGTTACGTATACCAGTACAGCTAAACGACATAGATCAATCATGGATGCGTAGCATGGAAATTACATGTAATGTGATCCATACATGCCTATTTCCAACTGGTCCTACTTAACTTTATTGAGATCAATACTTCACAATACATAATAGAGTGTAATAAACTGAATACTTCATTTCTGCAGAAATTAATCTAATTACATAGATAAAACTCAAGGCTGACATAAAGCAGTAATGTAAATACAAACTTCCACTAAACCAAAATGTTCTCAAATAGAACAACACCCATATGAGCAGTGTGTTCATGAAAGACCTTGGGTGGTAGTCCCTTCGTAAGTGGATCCGCTATCATGGAGTTTGTCCCAATGTGCTCTATGGAAATCTGTCCACTCTGCACTCTTTCTTTTACAACTAGGAACTTGATATCAATATGCTTTGATTTTGTCGAGCTCCTGTTGTTATTGGAATATAAAACTGCAGACTTATTGTCACAGTATAACTTAAGTGGTCTTTCAATGCCTTCCAAAATACGCAACCCAGTGACAAAATTCCGCAGCCATATCCCTTGGTTTGATGCCTCATAACATGCTACAAACTCTGCGGCCATGGTGGATGAAGCTATGAGCGTCTGCTTTGCAGACCTCCAAGAAATTGCTCCACCAGCTAACAGATAAATATAGTCTGATGTGGATTTCCTACTGTCTTGGCATCCAGCAAAATTAGAGTCGGAATATCCAATGATCTCTAACTTATCCGATCTCCTATATGTGAGCATATATTCCTTTGTTCTCTGTAAATATCGCATAACACGCTTGACTGCTTTCCAGTGATCCATGCCAGGATTACTTAAATATCTGCCTAACATGCCAACTATGAACGCAATATCCGGACGCGTACATACTTGGGCATACATTAGACTCCCTACAGCCGAGGCATAAGGAATATTCTGCATTTCTTGAATTTCAAGACTGTTTTTCGGGCATTGGCTGAGACTAAACTTGTCTCCCTTAGCAACCGGGGTTTCACCTGATTTACAATTTTGCGTGCCAAATCTATTGAGTACTTTTTCGATATAGCTCCTTTGTGATAATCCCAGAATATCCCGAGAACGATCTCGGTGTATTTTGATTCCTAATACAAAGGAAGCATCACCAAGATCTTTCATTTCAAAATTCTTAGAGAGAAATCTCTTGGTGTCATGCAATAAGTTTATATCGTTTGTGGCAAGCAATATGTCATCAACATATAAAACCAAAAATATGTGTTTACTCCCACTGAACTTGTGATACACACATTCATCAACAACATTAGTTTCAAAACCATACGAAGTGAGAACTTGATGAAATTTGAAGTACCACTGACGAGAAGCTTGTTTGAGTCCATAGATGGATTTAGTCAATTTGCAAACCATATTCTTTGGGTCTCCTGACACAAAGTTTTCTGGCTGCACCATATAAATTGTTTCTTTAATATCACCATTAAGAAAAGCTGTTTTGACATCCATCTGATGCAACTTAAGATCAAAATATGCAACAAGCGCCATAATTGTCCTAAAAGAATCTTTCGTAGAAACTGGAGAGAAAGTTTTTTTAAAGTCAATTCCTTCCTTTTGAGTAAAGCCTTTGGCTACAAGACGTGCCTTATACCTCTCCACATTTCCATTTGAATCCCTTTTGGTTTTGAATATCCATTCACAGCCTACGGGCTTCGCACCAACTGGTAATGGGACAAGTTCCCAAACTTTATTGTCTTGCATAGACTTACATTCTTCA
Source organism: Camellia japonica (assembly GCA_030407325.1). Taxonomy (NCBI): domain Eukaryota; kingdom Viridiplantae; phylum Streptophyta; class Magnoliopsida; order Ericales; family Theaceae; genus Camellia; species Camellia japonica. The sequence goes on along the minus strand of JAPPVO010000031.1, from coordinate 191,648,281 downwards.
TTCATGGCTTCTATCCATTTATGAGAGTTGGAACTTTCCATGGCTTGACAAAAGTTGATTGGATCATCTTTCGACATTCCATTTTCTACCTCATGTTCCTGGAGATATACAAGATAATCATCCGAAATTGCAAATCTCCTTTCTCTTGTGGATCGCCTTAGTGGCGCAGGTTCTTGGGGTTGAGGTTGTAGAGTTTGTTCCTCAAGAACAACTACCTCATCTTGAATGAGGGGTTGAACTATATTATCTTGAACAACATTGTCTGGTTGAGGATCCGAAGTTACTTCTCAAGCAATGACAGGTATAGGAACCTGTAATTGGTCAAAAGTAGTAATAGGAAGTGAGATTACTCCTACTTCCTCCTCAAAGACAATGTCTCTAATTGGATTTCTCCCCCCAAACTCAACATCCTCAAAAAATGTTGCAATTCCCGTCTCAAATATTTACCTATTTGTGGGATCATAAAACTTGTAACCCCGTGATCGTTCGGCATAGCCAATAAAGTAGCTGCTGATGGTTTTGGAGTCCAATTTTCTTTCATGAGGTTTATAAGGCCTCGCCTCAGCAGGACACCCCCACACATGCAAGTGTTTTAGACTAGGCTTTCGCCCAATCCAAAGCTCATAAGGTGTTTTTGCAGCTGCTTTAGTTGGCACCCGATTTAAGATATAAGTTGCTGTCTTTAGAGCCTCACCCCAGAGGGACTCTGGTAAAGTAGAATGACTGATCATACTTCTTACCATATCCTTAAGAGTCCAGTTTCGTCTCTCAGATACACCATTCATGCTAGGTGATCCTGGCATGGTGTATTGTGGGACGATTCCACATTCCTCCAGGTATTTTGCAAACGGTCCTGGACGTTGTTCACCTGATCCATCATATCTGCCATAGTATTCACCACCACGGTCAGACCTGACACTTTTTATCCGTTTGTTGAGTTGTAACTCAACTTCGGCCTTAAATTTTTTGAATACGTCCAAAGACTGTGATTTCTCATGGATAAGAAATAGATACCCATATCTGGAATAGTCGTCTATGAATGTGATAAAATACTGTTGACCATTCCAAGACGCCATAGGGAATGGCCCACAGATGTCCGTATGAATTAATTCTAAGACATCTGTAGTCCTATGGGCACCAAATTTCTTCATTTTGGTCTGTTTTCCCTTGATACACTCAATACAGACATCAAATTCTGAAAAATCAAGAGAGTCCAAAATTCCATCAGACACAAGACGCTCAACTCTAGATTTAGAGATGTGACCTAGGCGTTTGTGCCATAATGAGGCTGAATTTTCCTTAGTTAATTTACGCTTTGTACCTCGTGATTCCACGTGCAAGGTTTCATTATAAGATGCAATAGTTTCGAGCAAATATAGATTATCAAACGCATTAAGTAAACCAGTACCAACAACATTTGAATTAATAGACATACTAAACTTCATATTTCCAAAAGAACAACAATATCCAAATTTGTCCAATACAGAAATGGAAATTAAATTCCGTCTAAAGGACGGTACAACAAAAGTGTCTATTAAGTCCAAATAATAACCAGTTTTTAGCAATAATCTAAAGTGCCCTATTGCCTGCACTTCTACTGACTTGCCATCACCCACAAAGATGTATTTTTCAGCATCAGTTGGCTTTCGGTAGTTCAGGCAACCCTGCATAGAAACACATATGTGAGTAGTAGCACCAGAATCTACCCACCAAGTGTTTCTTGGTACTGAAGCTAAATTTATTTCAGAACAGACCAAAACATAATATGTACCTTTCTTTACACGCCAGGCGACGTATTTGGCACAATCCTTCTTTCTGTGTCCGGGCTTGCCACAAAAGAAACAACCATCCTGCACTTTCTGTTTCTTTGGTTCCGGACCCTTAGGAGCAGCAACTTCCTTTCCCTTATGCTTTCTTTTGCCCGTATGCTTGGAGGTGCTTGCCAGATGAGCACTTTCAGTCCTTTCTTGCTTCAATCTCTCTTCCTCTTGCACACAAAATGAAATGAGCTCATTGAGAGTCCATTTCTCCTTCTGGCAGTTATAACTGACCTTAAATTGGTTAAATTGTGCAGGAAGAGAGATGAGAACTAAATGCACGAGCAAATCATCAGATAGGTCGAGCTTTAGTGCCTTAAGTTTTGAAGCAAGATGAGACATTTCCATGATGTACTCGCGAACATTACCCTTGCCTTTATACTTCATTGAAATCAAGCTTGCTAAAAGCGTGCTTGTTTCAGCCTTATCATTTTTAGCAAAACGCTTTTGAATTTCTGAAAGAAATTCACCGGCAACGGTAACATCCTCTGTTATTGCACCCCGAAAGACTTCTGGAATCCCACGCTTCATGATCATAAGACTTAGCCTGTTAGAACGATCCCACTTTTCAAAGTACACAATTTCCTCAGGAGTACTTTGTTCAGTGAGATCATTCGGTTTTGGCATTCTTAATGCCAAGTCTATGTCCATGCAGCCGAGAACAATCAATATGTTCTCTTTCCAGATCTTAAAGTTTGTTCCATTTAACATTGGAACATTGTTCATGTTGGCAGAGATTGAAGTAGTCGACATTAAAGCTGAATAGGAAATAAAATAAAATGAATAAACAATTATGCTCACTTTAAGTAACCAAACAGATAATCTCTAAATAAATTAATTTAATGACAACATCTCAAGATACCTAGCACAACATTAATACCAAGCCTTTGGGTAGTGATATTAACAGTAAGTGGTATTCTTGTTGTAATGATCAAACATTGACAATAAGTTATGTCAAATAACAAATCTATCTTTTGATGGATTTATTATTCACATTAGGTTTCCTTGACAATTGGCACATGTTTATCACCACAAAATGTGTGTGTAATTCTGCCAAGTATTAATCATGTCTTTGGACCGATAAATACCCGCATGATGTACACATACATGAACATCAAAACATTCCATATAAAACAATCTAGACAAGAGAGATCACTTTTGTGACATCTTGTTTTAATTGACTTATATTTAGAACGTTAGAAAATTAAATTTCAACTGTAGACGTTGTATGAAATTACTTTAAATTTAAAGATTTCTTTAATGCGTTACCCCGTATATGTTATATAATTTGCAGCAATCCCAATTATATACATATATATATATATATATATATAATTGACGGTTCCAAAAAATAGTTTTTTTTTTTTAAGCCACAAATCACATGCATCAAGTGAATAGAAAACTCCAAATCAATTCTTTATATGAAAATAATAACACAATGGTACTCTGATTCAAACACCCAGGAAAACAACACATGCATGAGTAGATTAGAAAATGCCAAAAAAAAAAAAAAAAAAAAAACCAAACTGATTGATACAGTCACAAATTATGCAAGAAGTGATTACAATAAGCCAAAGACCAAACCAACACATGCATGAATAGATTAAGAAACTGCCAAAAAACCAAACCAACACTTATCTACCCACTGCCCATCTCAATTAGTATACATTTCCAGAAACCAGATTACTATTTTTCAAAAAATCATAAAATACAGAATTTCCAGCAGTAAGAAAAATTTAGAATCCGCAAACCAGGAAACTAAATTGGATAAATAATAGCATATCAATTTCTGATAATACACATGATATAACTGCTCTGATACCAATTGTTAATTTACTTGACATAAAACCTTATGCTTTGGATCATCTATCATGTATATCATCAAGAAATTAAGACAAACAAAAACGTACCCGAATCCATTGTTGAACGGAAGCGTGATTGTCAATAAATCCTTTCCTATTGACTTTGTTATTGTCTTCCAATCATTTCCTTATCAGTGCCTTAAGTTTCTTCTTGAGAGGATTTAGAAGAAAAATGGCAGTTCTTCCTCTTAGGCAGGATTAGGGACCATAACAACTTAAAGTTAAAATAGGTTTTCAAAAAAAACAAAACCGTGTGGCAGTTTCTATGAAAACCAACTTAACCAATTTTGTTTTAATTTCTATTTCTGCCCCTCATAGAAATAGAAATTACTCAACTAGTATTTACACATTAGGTCCATGACACATATACCCTTAAGCCTATTAACTAAATTGAATCACTTAAATTGTAGGCTTCTTATAAATGATAACACCACATTTAAATATGTGGTCCCATTGAGACATTATCTAACATTAATTTCATAAAAAATGTCCCTTTTTATTAATGAATCATCAAATTAATTAATAACTTTTAATAATATATTTGTAATTTTTCAAATTACATGTGTCAATCCGTATTTTAAGGAAACTTGAGAGTTATTTGAGACTGGCTTGTTTTGAAAAGTATGTTAAAAGTTAGTTTTTAACTTTCTCTTTTTAAAAAAAAAAAAAAAAAGAACGTGCTAAAAAATGGAAAGGATATGTGATCAAAAAAAAAAAAAAAAAAACACTAAAAAGGCTAAAAGAGTGTTTTTAACCATAATCTCAAAACAAGCCAAATAGCTAAAAAGTTAAAAAACTAACTCAACTTCCCAAACGGTGATTTAGAAAAATAGGTTAAAAGTTAATTTTTTTATTTTTTTTAAAAAAATATATAAAAAAATAAAAAAAATAATATAACCTAAAAAAAATTTAAAGTCAAAAAATAACTTTTAACCTCAAAAGACACCAAAGCCAAAGTCTAGGATATGTAATAGCATCATTGATTAGGAGTTTATAGTTTTACCAATACGAGCAGGCGGAGAAGAAGAAAGTGTTGAATTGAACTTCTTTTAGTATTTCAATTTCAGAGAGTATTTTGATTTGTTAGGTTCATTTTCTAACCGATTTTGGTGATCTGAATCATTTATTTTTTAAAACTTGTTAAGTAAAATATTCACATAAAAAATTAAGATGGTTGAATATTAGTAGGTAAATGTTTGAATTAAATTTGCATTACAAAAAATAGATAGCTATTATTAAAATTATATTTGCCATCCACATTTTTAAAACAATTATGACTTAAACATATAATTATCGATGTCAAACCATCTTATTTTTTGTATGAATATTCTATTTACTGAGTCTTAAAAAATAAACAGTTCAAATCACTGAATTAGTTGTAAAATGAACCTAACAAACCTAAATACTTCTCAACTTAAGATGATAATTTAAGAGGAACTGTGATTCATGATTGTTAGACGTGTTCTCGTGCTTCTGATTGATCGATAGTTAAAAAATGAGAATACTTAAAAAGTGATGGTGACCATTTTATACTTCGAAACAAGGACTTGTTTCATCAATTGTGCATCAATTTATGTATCCAGGTGAATCAGATTGAGATCCAGTGGTAATTTGAGGCCATTTCTGAAGGGCCATAAGTCTGCAGTAATGGGCCTGGCAAAAATTTATAATTATGTTCCTATGGACTGAGAAATATATATATATATATATATATAATTATAAATGAAGCTTTTATAAAATGTTGATTTTGTTTAAAGATGTTTGCCTTTTAGCCACCTCACTATTTTGAATAATATTAGGAATCATGAAAAAAATATCATGAAATGCTTCATGAAGATTTCTCATCCTTTGATTAGTGTGTGGTGTTTTCTTGTATTTTTACGAGCCAAATCATAAAAATGCCATTTTATCTAGAATATTTTGACACATATTTAAATTATGATTTGAACAAGTGAGATCTTAAAATTTTTATTTTTTTGGCTCAACAAATAAACCTTTTTCTAAACTTTGCCTATAACTAAGGATTTTTACTTAGTAGAACAATATATATAACATTGATGGTGTCAAAAAATTTGGAGACATTCCCAAATCGGAGACCATAGACATTTGTTAATGAATCACATAACATTTAACATTTGTACTGATACATTTGTGACATTACAATACGACACAGTAAATTCAACAATGTGTTTTTTTTATTCAATTAATTAGAGAAAAATTATAAGTATAAGAAATATCGTCCGCAATAGTTAAAAAATCAATAAATTCTAACAACTAAGCCTACTAAGCCAAGTCTAACAACCACTCCATTACTATTGGCATACAACCCCACAATAAGGGAGAAATAAATACAAATACGATGGATATCAAACTTCTCTCCATAAATATCTCACACCAAAAATTGTTTTACACAACCACTATACCGAATGCTTTGATTAAATTCAACAATGTTGAGTACACCAAAATCAAACATAAATCTGAACACAAAAAATAAATAAATAAAATTTCTCAAGAATCCTATCATTGATTTTTTTTTATACAATTTTATATCTGGTTTGTCTGTTACTAAACTTATTGCATTAATTTGCTTTAAAACTGAAATGTCTTGATTGATGAGCATCTTCCATTTGGTCAAATGGAGAAATTATTCAATACTTTAAGAGTAATACTTTATTTCATTTATAAACTGATAATTAATATTTTGTTTCCTAAAATTTTAAAATAAAAATGATAAATTTCATAATTTAAACTAATAACAATGAGAGGGGAGATTTGCACCGTCAGTACGGCCGAGCTAAGGTAGTGTGGTCGTGGCGGACTCCACGGCGCCGCGCTACTCCCCCCTACTAAGAAGGCCGGTGGACCTGTTTTGCTCGGTCGAGGAGAACGGCTGCCCAAGCGTGAGCTAAGCCTGGCCGGGCTGCGACTTGCAGACATTTGGCAGGGAACGCAGTCGAGTAGCGAGACCGGGCTACGGGTAGCTCGGGCTAAATTGTGGACGAGGCGAAGGCCGGCCTGCCTTTGACCGGTTGGCCGAGATAGACAGATTCCAGATAATCTCGGATGAAGGTGGAACGGACGGAGACCGGCGTGTCTCGCAGCCGGTAAGCCACGATAGACCGGTCAATATCAGCCCGGCCGTGAGGATCACCTCTCGGCCTCCCTGCCAAGGGCAGTTCGGCGACACGTAGCTCGGTCATGTGCATGTGGCAATTCACCGCAAGGGGTAGGTCGGTCGTGGTACTCCGGTTAGGTGTGCCACCTGGGCCAATGGCGTGAGGGAGAGGACATCTGCTCCACCCACGCATCAATACCGTTGGGCAGTTCTGCGTGTACTGGTTGGAGGACAAAACCTTTACACGCGTAAGGTGGTGAGAGGCGAGCACTGCCACCTGTCCAGGGAAGGACAGCAGAGGTAGTGCGCACACGATCTTGAGGCTGCATGGCCAGCCTAGAAATGGGCGAGGAAGGTGAACGTGAGAGGTATGCAACTTCTTTCTCTAACAGAACACATTCTCTCTCTTTAGCCTTCTTCTTCCTCAAGTGGCTTGACTTGATCGTCGGAGGGTCTATCCGGCACCCCACTGCCGGGCAGCTCACCATTTTTGTGTTGCCAGGTTAGACGCCATCAAGAGAAGCTTGGAGTGTAAGGAGTACGGAAAGCAGAGGATATTTCACCCCCGTACAATTGGCGCCGTCTGTGGGAATTCTTTGATACACAACCCTTGTTCTTCAAGCCTCTTCAACCATTTCCATGGCCAACAATGACGAAGTTCCGCTGTCCGTCGTCGATGGTGTCACTCCAGAGTATGTTCGAAGGAGAGAGGGCCCCCCGAATGTTTCAGTCATGGGCGGCCTGGAAACTTCTTCGCGAGGAGCGCGAGACAAACGTGGGAGGAGTTCGGATCGCTCGCAGAGCCCAGAAGGCCGACGGCAGCGGGGGGAATCCCGTGTGCAGCGCCTGGAGCACAAACTCAAAGACCAAGACACCCTCATTCGCAAGATGGCGGCGGAGATGGAGCTGCTGAAGCGCCAGATTAAGGGGAAGGGTGTTGCTGGAGAGGGCGACCTCAGTGAGCGCACCCCCTCCCCTCGTTCTAGCAGTCGTCGCCAGAGGAGGACTCACTCTATCTCCATCACCAGGAACTATGGGGTTGGAGATTCTGACCAAAGAGAAGGCAGGTCCCTCTCTCGCGACAGCACTTACCACCCCTCACGCCCGACGCCGACGTCGCGATCCTCTTTCTCCACACATTCCAGGGACTTGAGGGATGTATTGGAGGAGAGGGCGAGCCGTCGGGAGGCTCAGAGAATGCCGGCATTGCAGAGGTTGAGCGCTCCAGTTCGTTGTAGTGAAGAAGTGGTAATGCCAGCTCCCAGAGTGATGGCCCCTGCGCTGGAGGACAAAGTGCTGGCGCGACTTACTGCCACGCCGTTGTCCCCAGAGATTGAGAGCACACAACTCCCTGCTGGATTCCACCAGCCAAAGTTCACTTTGTACGACGGCAAGACAGATCCGTACATGCATGTGAGTCATTACCGGCAGGTGATGGCTGGCCACCGGCGAAACGATGCCTTGATGTGCCTCATATTCCCAGCAAGCTTGGGAGAGCTGGGTTTGAAGTGGTTCGAAAGGCTCCCGGAGGGGAGTATTGAGAGGTGGCAGCAGCTAGCGGAAGCCTTCGTCACCAGATTCAAAACCAACACCTGAATGCTGAAGGAGGTCGACCATCTCCTGGGCGTCAAGATGGAGTCTGGATGTTCGTTGAAGGCATACAACGCGAAGTATTGGGAAACTTACAACGAGATCCTCGACTGCCCTACCAACCTGGCGATCACTCAGTACAAACGGGGTCTCCCAGTCGGACATAGGCTGCGAGATTCACTTACGATGCACCAACCTACAACCATGGAGTCTCTAATGCAACGGATCAATGCGCACATTCGCGTGGAGGATGATACCGCCTCCGCGACCGAGAAGGGTAATCCGGTCGTGGCGAACAGAAAGATGGCAGGAAAAGTTCACTCGGTTGGGCAGGAGGATAACCGCCTAAGCGACCGGTCAAAAGATCAACGTCGTGGACCAAACCGCGATGACCGAAACAAGGGTCGCAGAAACGACCGAGCTGACGCACCCCGCGACGCAGAGGAAGATGCCAAGAGAAAACTGAAGGCGTGGACGGGGAATTACCACGGTCTTCAAAATTCCCATCTACCGCATTTTGAGCAAGATCCGAGGTGAGCCTTTTGTCCGTTGGCCGGCCAAGTTAGGGAGTGCGCAGCGAGGCTTCAATTCAAAATATCGCTGCACCTTCCATGAAGAACGGGGGCACCGGACAGAGGACTGCTTGCCGCTCAAATAGCAGTTGGAGGAGTTGGTGGCGGCGGGGCATCTTGACCAATACATAGATGGGGGCGTCAAGGCCACGCCAACGGGACAAACCGAGCCTAACGGCCTGGCCGCCCTAGAAGTGCCCCCGCAAGGTGTAATCAACGTCATCCATGGCATCATTGAGCCAGCAAGGGTCTGCGAGCTTAGAGGGATGATCAAGAAGGCCGAGCACATGAGGGAAGTGCTCTCTGTACAGCCCGCCGTAAAGAAGGGAAAGACCGAAGAGAGGGACATCCTTTCATTCTCAACCAAAGACTTGGAAAGAGTTCAGATGCCGCACAATGATGCTTTAGTAGTCACTCTTCGCGTCAAAGACTTTGACATCAAGAGAATCTTGATCGACCAGGGGAGTTCGGTAGAGATTATGTATTATGACGCGTTTAAACAAATGAAGTTGGAAGACAAGGACTTGGCCCCTGCAACGTCCCCTTTGGTCGGCTTCAACTCACAGCCAGAATGGCCAATCGGAAAGATTATTTTGCCGGTCAAAGCAGGGTCGGTCGTAAAGCAAGTAGAATTCTGGGTGCTCAAAGTTCCATCGACTTACACCTTGATCTTAGGCAGGGGCTGGTTGCACGCCACGCAAGCAGTTGCTTCAACCTTCCACCAAGTCATGCGCTTTCCGGCACCAGGCGGACAAATAGAGGAAGTTTGTGGGGACCAGGTGATGGCAAAACAATGCTTCGTTGCAGTAAATGGCAGCCGAGCAGCCAAAGGGTTCATCCAAATGATTGAGGGGCCCGAGGGTAAAGAGGTCCTTGAAGACGTAGGAAGAAAGGCTGAGGAAAAATTGGTCGAAGATTTGGTGGAAGTGTGCATTGACGAAAACAATCCAACTAAATTCTTCCTCTTGGGATCATCCTTGTCTAGCGCCGAGCGGATGGATTATGTTAGCTTCTTGGTTTCCAATTTGGAGGCCTTTGCCTGGACGCCTTACGACATGCTTGGCGTCAACCCGAGCTTCATTTGTCATCAGTTGAATGTCTTCCCCAATGCACGGCCAGTCATTCAAAGGACGCGCCGCTCAGCCTTGCACCATGCTGAAGTGGAGGCAGAAGAAGTGAAGAATTTGTTGGAAGCTGGGACCATAGAGGAGGTGCAATACCCTCGGTGGATATCAAACACGGTGGTTGTTCCGAAGAAGAACGGCAAGTGGCGAGTCTGCGTTGACTACAAGACCGTCAACCAAGCTTGCCCGAAGGATAGCTTTCCCCTCCCTCGAATTGACCAGCTGGTGGACTTGACCGCTGGCCATCAGAGGTTTAGCTTCCTGGACGCATATCGCGGCTACCACCAGATAGCCATGTATAAACCGGACAGAGAGATCACGTCGTTCACAACCCCTAGAGGCTTATATTGCTACAAAGTCATGCCGTTCGGACTAAAGAACGCCGGGGCGACCTTTCAACGGATGGTAACAAAAATGTTCGCTCCTCTCTTGGGCCGAACAATGGAGGCCTATATAGACGATATGGTGGTGAAGAGTAAGGAGAAGTCTCAACACCTCGCCGACCTAGCAGAAATGTTCGCCATACTTAAGCACCACAAGCTTCGTTTGAACGCCTCCAACTGCGCCTTCGGAGTCGGCACCGGAAAGTTCCTTGGTTTTTTGGTCACAAACCGAGGAATCGAAGCCGACCCATCTCAAATCAAGGCGATACAGGAGCTGGAGCGCCCGAACTCCACGAAGGACGTGCAACATCTTGCCAGGATAGCAGCCACGCTGAACAGATTTATCAACCGGTCTTCGGATCGTTGCAGGCCCTTCTTCAAGACTTTGAAGACCAAGTTCTTCTGGGATGACGAGTGTGACCGTGCATTGACGGATTTAAAGGTGTACCTCTCCTCAGCCCCTATCTTGGTCACGCCTCAACCGGGCGAAGAGTTGTATCTCTACTTGGCGGTCTCTCAACATACGGTGAGCGCTGTTCTCGTCCGCGCTGAAGGCATTCAACACTTGCCCATTTTCTATGTAAGTAAGACTCTGCTCCCAGCCGAGACAAGATATCTTCCTCTGGAAAAATTGGCGCTGGCCCTGATGATGGCATCAAGGAAGCTGGCACACTATTTTCATGCCCATACAATAGTTGTGCTGACCGAGTTTCCACTTAAGGTGCTCTTTGAAAAGGCCGACTTCACTGGGAGGATTCTGAAATGGGCCGTGGAACTGGGACAGTACGACATTAAGTTTCGCCCGCGTACCGCAATCAAAGCTCAAGCTCTTGCAGACTTTGTGGCGGAATTTGCCCCTGGAACGTATCCAATTTGCCCGGTTGATTTGGCTAGTGCGGATTTAGCACAACCCATGGTTTAGACAGTAGAAGCAAGTGCTGGTGCGCAAGAGGAAGAAAGGCAAAGGGTGGCCGAACCAGCAAAGGCGAGTGACCTGTTGGAGGGCGGAGTTAACCATGACAAGGAAAGAGACCAGAATGGGCCGATCAGAGACTTGGAATTAAGAAGCTCCCAAAACCCTTCTGATTGCTGGAAGCTGTTCATTGGCGAAATGTGGAAACTCTTCATCGATGGAGCATCCAACAGACATGGGGCCGGGCTGGGCATCGTACTGACCTCTCCGGATGGGCTGATCATCGAACAGGCGATTACACTCGGCTTCCCGGCTTCCAACAACGAGGCCGAATATGAGGCCCTCCTTGTCGGACTAAGAAGCGCGTTGAGAATGAAAGCCACAGCCCTCATGGTGTTCAGCGATTCTAAGCTAGTGGTCAATCAAGTCTCAGGGGAGTATGAGGCCAGGGATGAAAGAATGGCCAAGTATCAGGCGCTAGTGCGTGGAGAAATCAAGAAGTTCGACGCCATCAGAGTGGAACAGATCAACCGTGAGGGAAACAACACGGCTGATGAATTGGCCGGTCTCGCTTCTACTCAAACAGCCTTTCCTAATCCCTTGATGATAGAGTTTTTACCTCGGCCAAGTATAGAAGAACCGGAAGTGACCGAGGTACTTTGCACCGACTTGGGTCCTTCTTGGATGGATCCCATCGTCGCCTTCCTGAAAGATAGAGTTCTGCCAGAAGAGAAGAAGGCGGCCCACAAAATCCGGGCAAAATTAGAGCAGTTTTGGCTCTCCTCGTCTGGAGCGTTGTAAAGAAGTCTTTTACTGGGCCGTATTTGAAGTGTGTCCACCCTGCCAAGGTGGATGCTTTTCTCTACGAGATCCATGAAGGTATCTACGGCAGCCACACTAGGGGCAGGTCTTTGGCGTACCTAGCAATTTCCCAAGGTTATTGGTGGCTGTGCATGCAGGTAGACGCGCAGAAATATGTTCGCAGGTGCGAGAAGTGTCAGAAGTTCGCTCACCAGATCCACCAGCCGGCCAGAGATTTGCTCCCTCTCACAAGTGCTTGGCCGTTCGCGCTTTGGGAGTTAGATATTGTTGGGCCACTCCCAGTTGCACTAGGCAATCGCAAGTTCTTCATCGCCGCCACCGACTATTTCACCAAGTGGGTTGAGGTCGAGCCACTAGCGACCATAAAGGAAAAGGACGTGAAGAAGTTTGTATGGCAAAACGTCATCACTCGTTTCGGTATACCCAAGGCCCTCATCTCGGATAACGGCACTCAATTTGATGGGAAACACTTTCGCGGATTTTGCGAAGAGTTGAAGATTGAGTTCTACAATTCGACATCGGCCTATCCTCAGTCAAATGGTCAAGCAGAGGCCTTAAACAAGACCATCCTGGACGGGCTGAAGAAGCGGCTTGACAAGGCTAAGGGCAAGTGGACTGAAGAACTCCCTAATGTGCTCTGGGCATACCGCACTACCCCAAGACGGTCGACCGGGGAAACACTATTCGCCTTGGCCTACGGCATGGAGGTCGTCATCCCGTTAGAAATTGGCATGCCAACCATCCGCTCTGAAAGTTTCCAGCCTAATCTAAACGATGAAGCCGTGGCACTGGAACTTGACCTCGCTGAGGAAAGGAGGGAGCGAGCGCTAATCCACATTGCTGCTTACCAACAAGAACTATCCAAGAAATACAACAAGGCAGTGCATCCCAGGCTATTCAAGATTGGGGACTGGGTCTTAAGGAAGGTGCTTGGCAACACGGTGGTCCCTGGCGAAGGAAAGCTCGGCGCAAATTGGGAAGGACCATACAAGGTGATTGGTCTAGCTGGTAAAGGGGCATACCATCTGGAAGATTTAGATGGCAAGGCTGTCCCCAGGCCATGGAATGCGGCCAACCTCAAGGTCTTTTACTTTTAAGATGTAATTTGCTTGTGTAGTTTAGCTTTTCCAGAACCTTAGCCTTTGGGCACTTGATGTAAAAAATGGCAATGCTTTTGTAATGAAAAATAGCCCTCTTGTCGTTTGGTATTACATCTTTGTACAATGACATCGCAAGGACACAAGGCAATTATGGGTGCCAGGGGCAAAGAGACCGACCTGAATGGGACCGGACTGATTTCCTCCCGCCGGAGTGAAAGCAGACCGCACAAAGAGTTGGTGCATTGTCCAACGATATAATTGGCGTATGGACCAATTCGCATTAGGGCCGAGCTGGTTTTGCTCGCCCGGTTGAAATGCTGGCGTCATGACCAACTTAACTGAAACATTGGTGTTCTGCCCAATGTAAGGGCCGAGCTGATTTTGCTCGGCCCAGTTGGCATATTGGTGTCTTGTCCAAAATGGAAAATGAGCTGATTTTGCTCGGCGAAACTTGCAATGTTGGTGTTTTGTCCAACCGGTAAGAAGCCGAGCTGACTTCGCTCGGCAGAAAGGAAATGTTGGCGGAATGCCCAACTTAAAAGGCGAGCTGATTTTGCTCGGTCACGTTGAAGTATTGGAATTTTATAATAAAAAAAAAATTTGCTCAGCCAAGTTAAAATGTCAGTTCATTTGAAAGTTCAAGGAACCGAACTGCTAGTTCTGATTAGAAAACGTTTGAGGTGATTTTAGCTCGGCAGATTGTGCGGCTTAGCCGACCTGGCAGTTGTGAATTGTCAACGACTGAATCAAGGAATCCATGCAGATGTCAGCCGAACAGAAATAGAAGATGTACGAGCAAAAAGTTCAAAAGTTTCATTGATAAAGGAAAATTCAGTACAAGAGGGGGGGACATAGCCCGGTTACATTTCAAAAAAAAAAACAGCAAAGAAAAGCAGGAAAATGAGAAAGGGAAATCTTCAATCCATTTCAAGATCAACGATTAGTTCGGCCACCTCCACCGTCTGCTCGGCAATCACAATTGTCTGCTCGGGCAAGTTTTCCTCGGCGTGATTGTCAGCTCCCTTCTCCACAGCAACATCCCGATCAGCCACTTCGTCTTCCACATCTTGAGATGCTTCGGTAGTAGTTTGCTCGGCTTGTTGCGCGGCGGTGGCTTCTTCCTCGGCCTCTTCCCTTGCCTCCGCAATGAGCCGGTTTTGGGTAGCATTGGCATAGGCCTGCATATAGACCGGGATATATGCTGCAGGGGGGTTTACAAACATTTCGGCATCCTGACCAAGGCCAACTTTTTCCACGGCAGCTTTCCAGCCGCACTGGAAAAAGATGTCCTTGGTCGCTTGGACCTGCCGCTCGTAAGTTTTCTCTCCCTGAGCGTATCCCCGGTCCTCGGCATCGTCCACAGCTTTGTCCCTTTCTTCTTTGTGGGCATCGCGCAGTTTGCGCAGCTCGGCGAGGTACCGAGCCTTGGTTGACTTCACGGCCCATTGTTTATCCGCCTCAGCTCGATCAACCTTCAGGCGCAGTTCATCTCGCTCGGCCGCAACTGCCTCTTGCGCGGCCTTTAGCTTTGATATCTCGGCCTTTTGGGCCTCGTTCTCGGCAATGGCCTCACGAAGACTCTGCCGCACTTTGATCATGCGATCGTGGGCAAGGTAGTTCTTTTGCGCGGCCTACAAACAAATGACAGATCGTTAATATTCGAGAAACCGAGCAAAAACCGAGCAATAACTTGAAGAAAAAGTGAACATCTTACCAGAACGATCGACTTTGCTGTCGAGCGAAGTACTTTCAGATCAGACAGCTCGTCATGCCTCTTCATGTCGGCTGGAAGGATTAGCCCCTTGGTCATGTTGAAACCAAGAGAATAATCCTTATCAGCGTAGACCGAGTCTTCGGCAGAAACTGGCCGGCCCTGGTATTTGAACTCAGGCGCCCAGACTCGGGGGGTGGCTGGGCCCTTGCCCTTGGATTTGCCGGCCTGTTGTTGCTCGGTCTGGTCGCCCAGCTCGGTGGAGTCCTCGTCGACGAGGTTTTGTCCGGATTTCTCCTTCCTCGGCCTCTTCTTTGACTGGCCAACCGGTTGTTCGCTGGCAAGGGCTAGCACAGCTTCTGTTTGCCCAGCTGGGGTGGAGGATGTTCCCCCAGTTGCCTCTGGAGGTTAGGACTCGCCTTCCTCCCCGGTTATCATGGACTTGATGGCCCTGATTTTTGCCATTTCTTGCTCGGCGGTGAGGGAAACGAGTCTGATCGGCGGTAAGTTTGGATCGGGCTCTGGGGAAGGCGCACGAAGGAAGTCGGTGACGCGGCTTTTGCGCGGTGCCTGGTAATGGTAGGTCTGTTCGAAGCCGAGCAGTTTCGACGCCGCCCTCTCCTCGACAGGATGGCGCAGCAGGGCTCTGATGGCTTCTTGGTTGGCCTGGTGATAGTCTGCCGCTAAGTGCTTATCTACAAAAAGAAGACCAAGTGTTAGACCGGTGCAAAATAATAATAATGAAATGCAGAAAGAAGATAGTGCGGTCAGCCGGGCTACTTACCAGCACTGCCAAAGTCTTTTCTAATATACCATCCCGGTATGGGTGCCTCGGTGTCTTCGTAGCGACCGGACACCCATAAGAAGTCGTCGTCGTTTGTCTCCTTGTCCGGGTTGTCCTCTATGAGTTTTGCTCGGCCCTTTTTGACTTTGAGGTACCAGCAAAGGCCACTCTTATTTCTACTAATACTATACTGATGGAAAATTTCGGCCAGACCGAGATTGAGACCGAGCATCCGGTTCAGCTCGGCGACCCCGTTTATTATTTTGTACGTGTTATTTGAGACTTGGCTCGGGCAAAGCCTTGTCTGCCTCAAAAACTCGCAGATCAAGGGTTGAACCGGGAAACGAAGCCCTCTTTCTACTATTGACATGACGGTGAAGGGGCACCGGTCTAGATCGCCCCAAGGAGTATCTCCTTTTTTGGCGAGCTCTAAGATGACGTCGTCAGGAATTTTGTACTCCCTTCGAAACTCCGCCATCGCGCCGGGCGAGCTGACCATAAATCGGTACTTCCCCATCTATCTCGGTTTTATTTGGTTTAGTGTGTATCCCGGTCAAAAATGTTGGTGTGTTTGCTCGGACTTTGAGCTCCACCAATTATAGTGTGGACTGGCTTGGTCGGTCCTATTTGTTCTGCATGTTAAAAAATAATTCCAAGGGTTAGCACGGCATAAACTGCGCGGCCCCTATGGGAATTGGCTCAGTGAAGGGATTACTAGTGTTTGGCCGGTTCGACCCCTACCTCGGCTAGGCTACTTAGTCGATTACTTAGCTCAGTTCGAACTCTCCACTTCTGGTCCGGTCAAGGTCCACTAAGTTATAGCTCGGTTGGATCCTACTTGACGAACTAACTGAGCCTTTAGTTCGGTCAAGGCCCAAGAAACGACCTCAAGTTTTCGCCCGGCTCAGTTCTATTACCGATCTAATCGGTAGGTCGGTTCGGTTACAGCCTCTATGAGAAGCCACAAACCGGTTTTTGCTCGGCCGAAGTGTCATTTATGGATCTAAACGAGTGTTTAGCTCGGTTCTACCCAGATTCAAACTGTTTATCCCAGAAATAGGGCAAACTCGTTCGAACCCAAGTGGAACTAGGGCACGAAGGCCCCATCCCCTCCTACTGTTTTCATTCGCCCTAGTGTGTTCGAGGCCTAAGCAAACGAAGGGAGCCCTAGTGGTCCCAAACACAGGACTCGAAAAACAAAAGCACAAAAATGAAGAACAAGTTCGAAGAATTGAAAGATGGAGACTGAATATACAATGGAGGAGAGGGGAAACTCACCACAACCTGATGACGGGCGAGGTTCGACTCCACAAGCTTGTAGGCAATCTCGGAAGTAGCAGAAACGATGGGTGAAGCAAAAGGCAGCAACGGCAGTGAAGGAATGGGGTTTTCAGAGTTAGGGTTTTGGGCTCAAGAAGAAGACGAAAAATGAAGGGTTTCAGACCCCTCATTGGAATACAAAAGAGGGGGGAAAGAACCCAAACAGCTGCGCCGTTTGAATTCTGCACGTGCAAGATAGCTGGGTGCACGACCCAATGGCGTGAAGCCACGTGGCACTGAGAATGCGGCTGTCAGTACGGCTGTACGACCATTGACAAGACTGCTGAAGTGATTACCGACCAGTTGGATTGCTCGGCGACGGTCTTTGGCCCAATTCGTGCTCGGCTTACAAATGATGCCATCGTGCCTGGCTCGGAAGTGATGCAAATATTGGACCGTGGGCTCGATCACAGGGGTAAACCCAATCACGATAGCTCGGATGGGTTTAAGGGGCAATTGAGAGGGGAGATTTGCACCGTTAGTACGGCCGAGCTAAGGTAGTGCGGTTGTGGCGGACTCTACGGCGCCGCGCTACTCCCCCCTACTGAGAAGGCCGGTGGACCTGTTTTGCTCGGTCGAGGAGAACGGCTGCCTAAGCGTGAGCTAAGCCTGGCCGGGCTACGACTTGCAGACATTTGGCAGGGAACGCAGTCGAGTAACGAGACCGAGATACGGGTAGCTCGGGCTAAACTGTGGACGAGGCGGAGGCCGGCCTGCCTTTGACCGGTTGGCCGAGATGGACAGATTCCAGATAATCTCGGATGAAGGTGGAACGGACGGAGACCGGCGTGTCTCGCAGCCGGTAAGCCACGATAGACCGGTCAATATCAGCCCGGCCGTGAGGATCACCTCTCGGCCTCCCTGCCAAGGGCAGTCCGGCGACACGTAGCTCGGTCATGTGCATATGGCAATTCACCGCAAGGGGTAGGTCGGTCGTGGTACTCCGGTTAGGTGTGCCACCTGGGCCAATGGCGTGAGGGAGAGGACATCTGCTCCACCCACGCATCAATACCGTTGGGCAGTTCTGCGTGTACTGGTTGGATGACAAAACCTTCACACGCGTAAGGTGGTGAGAGGCGAACACTGCCACCTGTCCAGGGAAGGACAGCAGAGGTAGTGCGCGCACGATCTTGAGGCTGCATGGCCAGCCTAGAAATGGGCGAGGAAGGTGAACGTGAGAGGTATGCAACTTCTTTCTCTAACAGAACACATTCTCTCTCTTTAGCCTTCTTCTTCCTCAAGTGGCTTGACTTGATCGTCGGAGGGTCTATCCGGCACCCCACCGCCGGGCAGCTCACCGTTTCTGTGTTGCCAGGTTAGACGCCATCAAGAGAAGCTTGGAGTGCAAGGAGTACGGAAAGCAGAGGATATTTCGCCCCCGTACAAACAACTAGGGGTGAGCGCGAGTCAGTTGCGGCCACAAAATTTTCAATCCACCATCCGTCTGTCAGATTGGTAGATTGAAGAAAATCAATCTACATCCGTCCATCAATTCGGCGAATGTGGATTGAGCGGATTGACGGATGGATGCGAATTGGTTTAACAGTTTAAAATTTTATAAATTTTCAACATAATTCAACTTACGCACTTCCTCAAAAAAAAAAGTATTACAGTTAATGAGTTAAAAAAGTTTTACAAGCACTGCATGTCTCTTCCAAAGAAAAAAAGTTTGAAACTTTAGAATATTATAATCACTGTATGCCTTATTCACATATTACAATCACAGCATGCCTCGTCCGCATAAAGTATTATAATCTGTGGTTCTTAAAATATAAAAACAATTCAAACCACAAAAATCATGAATAAAGCAGTAGTAAAAATTGTATACCTCTGTATTATTATATCTATATATGTTTTTGAAAACAAAAATCAACCATTATATATCATCTTTTTTATTTTTAGAGTTAGATTTAAAAATAAAAAAATATAGATAAATATTACATTTATTTTTTTCAATTCAAAAAATATATTCAAATTGAAAACTCTTTTTTAGTTGAAAACATAAATAGAATATCTAAACAAATTGAAAACACAAAGTCATACAAATTACTGGGGGTGCTCGCGGTTTGGCGGTTCGGTTGCGACCAAAGGAACCTCAAATCTGCCATCCGTTCAAAATTAGGCGGGTTAGAAAAAATCAATTCGTAACCATTCACTCGTCATCACACATCCGTCTAAAACGCGACGAATCAATTTAATTTAATTGATTTAAACGAATCGATATATCCACTGCTCACCCTAACAACAACTAGTTTAGAGCACCAAATAAACTTATTCCAGTAAGATTGAGTAATTTCTCAAGTCAAATATGTCTGCGAGACCAAGCCAGGAGAAGAATCTGGACATGATATGTAATGAGTTCAGTATTAGATTTGATTATCCAAAGAGCATTTTATTATTAGGATTCGACTTTGGCTGCCCGTGATTGTTCTTTTTGATCCATTACGTCCTGCTTGGGTAGGATTTTTTTAGATATTTTAAATTATTTAAGCACAAAATAAATTTGAAATTATTTGGTTATAACTTTTTTAGTCGGTGTTTAGGGTTGATTTTTTAAATAATTTTTTTAGGGAGATACACTAATAAATTTTAAATTAATAACTTATACACTGTTTAGTCCTAAAAGTTTTCTTATAGACTGAAAGGTCCCATTATAATGTTTCAAATATCATATTAATGTTTCGAATATTAGATTTCAAACATCTAATGTTTATCAGATTTCAATAATGTTTGAAATTATAGGATGAATGTTTCAAACATTAGATTTCACACATCTAATATTCATCAGATTTCAATAAATTTTGAAATTATAGAATGAAACATCAGATTCATTTACATCATGAACATCATGATGATGTATAAATGAGACTAAATGGAGCATAAGAAAACTTTTAAGACTAAATGGTTCAACTTTTCAGATACTAGGATTTATGGGTAAATTTTTCAATTTTTTATTGATATTTTTAATAATAATTTTGTGAATTCTTTTTAAAAAATTCAAAAAACCTAGCACTTTTGGGTTACTTTTTGATCGAAGAAAAAGTAAAAAATTTAAAAAGTAAAAAAACAAAAAGTCAAAATCAATATTTTCTAAATTTTTAATTATTTATTCATTTTTACATTTTATATTAGTTTGCATAAGTCAAATTTGAAAAGTGATAAAATTTGACATAATTTTGAGAACCCCTGAACTAACCAAAAAAAAAAAATTAGATGTATATTGAGAACCCCCTCAACTAACAATTGTAAAAAATTATTAAAAAATATGTTTACTTAAAATATGATTTGCCCATGTGATTTAAAAAATTAAAAATATTTTTTATCATAATTTTTTTATTTAATAGAGTTAACTAAAAAAATCAATTTTCTAATTGTACAACTGTAGAATAGTAAAATTACCTATTTCATACTATATTTTATGTTGGCAAAATATGAAATAATAAAATTACCAATTTCATTCTTATTTCATTACCTCATAGGCTATTTCTTATTTCATTGTGGAAAAATTGAATTTCTAGCCACTCTCTTATACAATAATAGAATTACCTATTTCATATTTCATATTTCACTGTTTCATATTTCTGACAAGGAGTTATGAAATAAGATTGCAAATTTAGTTTTTTAACGCAAAAGAGAAATTTATATTTTTGAGTTGTTTGGGGAGTTTGCTTATTGGCTAAAGAAGCCACATCTTTTTTTGATTTTTTTTTTTATCATTCGTGATTTTTTTGTTTAAAATTATGTCAAATTTTTTTTTTTTTACTATCCATCTTAAGTAGACAAATCTAAATTTTTTTTTAAAAAAGTGAAAATTTTCAAAAAAAATCAAAAAAGTAAAAAAAGTTCACTATTTTTAGCTTATATTTGTCTTTTCTGATTTTTTGAATTTTTTTAAAAATTTAATTTCTCTATTTGTCTCCAACTGAATTTAGACACTTAAAATATTTTAAAATTTTTAAAAAATCACTAAAGACTAAAATAAGCAAAAGCGCGCGCGCACACACAAAAAAAAAAAACTCACAAAATAAGCAAATCCCAAACACCCGCTGACTCATTTGGAAACTAGGTGTTTTAGTGATTTTTTAGTTAATATATACATACATATATATATATATATATATATTAATATGTTTTGAATATTTAAAATAAAAAAATAAAAAAAAATGTACAAAAAGCAAAGTGAATGAAATAATTTTTTAAATCTTTTTATATTTTTATTTTTTAATAACTTTTTCACTTTAAAACTTTTTTTGGCGGGGGGGGGGGGATTACCAAAACATCCAACCTATTTATAGTGTAAGGGGGGGGGGGGGGGGGGATTACCAAAACATCCAACCTATTTATAGTGTAGTAATGTCTTAACAAATTTTGTCTTGTGTACTGTGCTAGTTGTGTAAGGTTCTAAACGAATCAAGTCGAGTTTTGATATGTTTAAATTTATTTATTAAGATTTTAATGAATTAGAATTTGAGTTTAAATTCAATAAAAATTTAATGAATTGAGTTTGAAATGAGTTGGCTTAGGCTTGACTCAAGTTCGATCATATTCACGAATTTTAACGAGCTAAAAAAATTAATAATTTATATTTGTGTATGAAATTAAAATTACAATTAAAATTTTGATTATACAATTATATATAAATATACTAAAAAAAAGATTAATATCTTACCAAAATAATAATATCTACTACTACTATTATATAAATGTATTATCTATAATTAATTATTATTTACATATAAATAAATTTTGCTATTGTTTATATTTATATTATTTAAATATATAAATAACATGTTTACCCTATTATATATATATATATATATATATATATATATTATTTAATAGGGAACTTTTTCCATAAATCCATCTTTAATTACTTATATTCCATTTAATCCATATTCTTTTTGACTATTCCATTAGGTCCTATTTGAGATAAGAAGACCAAAATACCCTTTTCATCTACTTATGTTCTATTTAGTTCATATTATTTTCTTACGTTTCAATAAGTCCTATGGGTGACATAATTACCAAAATACCCCTAATGTGAATGTTCACACCGTCAATGTGAATGTTCATATCGTCAATGTGTAGGAGCTCGGCCTATGTACAATGTGAATATTCACATTGACATGTTAACACTCACATTGATAAAAGTGTAAAATTAGCCCGCGGCTTGTGGGCGGCCCGGGGCGAACCCGGTCCGGTCCGTGACAATGTGAATATTCACATTGACATATTAACATTCACATTGATAGGACTGTAAAATTGGCCCGCGGTCTGTGGGGTTGATAATGTGTTGGTTTGTTTTAGCAGGTATATTGGTATGAATGAACATATTATAGATATAGAATGTAGAAGAATCTCGCCATGCGTCACGAATTGGATGGCAGGCACAATTCTTACTAGTTCTCCGCACTACTTTTCTGCAGTTGAATACTATCATGCCTATTTAGTGAAAAACTGGCTGGCTCTGGCTACCTTGCGGAGCAAACAAAAGATCCAAAAATCACACTGCCTGTATGAACAAACAAACTTTGCACAACCAGCTTACGTAGAAAAGATTCCATATTCTACGCCAATAGACTCGTGACATCCATGTACTGAGTCGTCAAATGAGCCACGTTAAGAAAGCCCAAGCTTATACGCATTGGCCCACAGGGTGCCCATCCTCAAGAAGGCCCGAATGAAAGACCCAAGCCTACATGAACCATCAAAGAAAGTACTACAAATGAAGACTTGGGCCTATCAAGCCTGCTTTCCTCGATGAAAGCCCACAGAAGGGCCAAAGCACAACAAGAGCCCTACCCATCATCAAAGCAAGCCCAAGTCCATGCAAGAAGGCCCGCTGGATCTGTCCAAATTCAAAGCCCGTCAAAGGTGGCTCCTCACATGAAATCATGAAAAGGATCCGAGCTTATATAGCCTCGGCCCGTCCAAATTATGTTCAGCGGTCTAAACCCAAGTAGCTGTGGCCCATGGGACCCGCAACCAGTCAATCATGCTATCCTTACCTTCCAACCAATCGGCCAATCACGCTATCCTTACCTTTCAACCAACCCCTTCGATTCCGCTTCTGAAGCAGTATATAATCTCGGTCCCTTACCTTGATGCCTACAGCTCAATTTGTTTTCCAGTGATGGCAAGAATCCGCGAAATACTGCTTTTTCTTTTTCTTCTTCTTGTGTTGTTTCTGAATGGCATCATAGCTACACGAGGGAAAGCGATGCTGCCCACTCTGCCGCAAAAGGGGGCCGCTTTCTTCCCCCCCAAAATGCCCGTTCCACCATCAGGGCCCAGCAAGCAGCATAATTATGTTCCGAGGCTGCGTTTCATTCCAGCAACAGTAGTCTATGGTTCAAAACGCCTTGTTCCATCCGGCGCGAATCCCCTCCATCACTAGTATGGTGGAGGTGTTATTTGTATTGCAATAATGAAAAAATGTACGAACACAAATAATGAGCAGACCAGTCCACTTTTATATGTGGGTTATTTTCATAATGTATTTTTGTTTTGAATAAAGAAGCGCGCTCCTGTTAGTGTAACGTAGGTGTCTTTCTCGGTTGATGGATGGGATAAATGCCTATATCGCTTTGTAATGTTATTGTCATGTTGATGCTATATTAAATAATCTAATCTAAACAAGTTGCTCAAGACTTAGTCCCATTCTTTATAATTGTCTTTCTCGTACTGTGTAAACGAACTTCAAGTCTTAATTGTGTACTCAACAGGAAGCGTCACAGCCTAGGTTTGGGCCACCTCCGATGTCAATCTGCAGTAATAGTTTTCGAAAGTAGTTTTCCGAGGTAGGTTCTATTTTAACCTAGAGCGATTTGCCTGCTTCTTTATAGGCTATAGTTTACCTGTATCATGCAAATGTCCAACACTTAGGTGCTTTCTAAGATCATCCTATATGAAAGATGTATGACATGTGTGACTAATGAATGACTTGCATGGTATGCAATTTGAACGTCCACAGAGTACAAAAGGTAAGACCTAATAAGAGAAATGAGCTTAGCACAACACGATATGGGGGGATAGAAACCTAATCCTAAAAGGAGAAACCCCATCACTGAACAATCATAGGAATAGAAGAAATAGGTTCAGACCAAGTGACAAAACTCTCTATGAGTTGGGCTACATAAAAGATCCTATTCTAAAATGGATGTAGCTTAACTAAAGCCCAATGCAGGTTGAACTCTATGGAATCTAAGCCTCACTACCCTCTTAGAGCGTTACAAGGAATTTTGGGCCTAATGACAAGAGTTTAAAGTATGGGTTAAACCATAGGTGAAAGATAGCCTACACAAGCTAGGCCTAACACAAGGCCCCATATAGATTCAGCTTAGGGGTTTATGAGAGATTGATTGATGGACCTAAGCTAAACTTATAAGATTGAACCTAAACCAAAGCCTATAGACTGAATTAGGAGAGCAGAGGTTTAATCCAAGACCAGGAAAGCAAGCTATATCGAAGCCCAATGCCAAGCAAAGCCCTAGACTACAAGTGAAGAAATTGGGTTCAACTAAGCCCTTAACCCAACATGAAGTGGAGCCTTAACCCGACACAGGGACCCTATTAGGATAGTGGGCTTAGTCAGCCCAACATAGGTTGTCAACCAAAAAGGAGAAGTTCCCGTGATTTAAGGTTTATATCCTACCCTAAGACGAGAGGATTGGGCTTAGAACAAGACCCATCGGTGGATAAGATCACATCTTCATGACAAGAGGTGTACACGTTAGGCCTCACTCAGGGTAATGGGCCAAACCTAACGAGTCCAAACAAATTGGATCTTATTGTATGACAAAACCACAGATTGGGCTTAATTCAAGGCCCAGAAAAGATGGGTTGAATCCATAAACCGCTCCGTGGGGTCCAATGACTCTCAGAATGGCTTAGAATTGCACACAATTGCTATAACTTGGGTCTAGTCATAATCCTTATGGGCTCAAGTCGTATTGGATCCTAAGTCTCACACATCGGGCTTAATTCAAAGCCCACAACCAATGGAAGAGCCTACAACTTGACCATGCACTTACACACCAACACTAGGCTCTATTCGAAGGTCTCGACCAATTGGGCTTAATTCAAAGCCCTTCCCTATTTATTCTAAAGGTCCTTCTTTTCCCTTTGTAGACGGCTAAGCGCGCTCTTTCTCTTCAACTTGGCAAAAAGCCCTTTCCTTTCCGTCGCTTGACTTCACGTATTGAGTAGGACTCTCGCTCCTGGGCTAGCACCCTACACATCCTACATTTACAGTTGACAAGCAAGTTTCCCCAAATTAAGTTTCCGAAAGAGGAAAGGCCCGAGAGATTGGCTACTACTTTCTACTTCTACAAAAAGAGGAGATTACTTTTTTACTTATGAAAATAGAGTCAAAGCAAGGATGAAATCAAGCTCAGCAGAGTAAACCACTCTATCAGTATAGAGAGCACTCTAATAAACAGAAAAAGGCTCGAAAGACCTGAACCTGTAGAAAAGAAGATAGTAATCTGGAAAGGCTAATCTGGAAGAAGATCAGGTAGGTGATTGATTGTCAAATTCGGATAGAGCTCTACCACCTTCTGCCACTACGTGGACATCTGCCTCGCCCGCTAACCCCTGCTGTTATCCAAGCTTGGAAGTCGATGTTGCATCGAGCAAGTGAAGTGAAAACTTCCGGGTAGAGCTTTCAAGGATCTCCATTCATTCGCAAGTCACCTTCTTCTCTGTAACACTTAGTCTAGTATCTCGACCAGGTCATCTACGTGAAGCGAAACTGGCACACTTTAGGAAGTTTGAACAGGAAGAAATGCATATAGTAAAAAACCTCCCCGAGCTTGGATTCTAGCTTTGTCCGAGTTGGGCAGAAGCTAGTCCTGCTAAGACGATACACATGTTAATCGAGATAGTTAGAATGAAGACTTGGTTCCTATCTATGGAATATAAAAAAGACTTTCTGCACCATATGGATGAGCGATCTTACTCATATTCATTGATACGGGAATTTCAAGCAAACAAACTGATCCTGCTGGATGAGCAATGTGGTTAATAATTACAGAGCACGCGCATAGAAGCGAGGGGAGTTGGACGGGGATATAGGTTTAAATATCCTCACCGACCGACTGATTCACGGCTTGTCGGATGAGTTCAATGCATACTATTTTATTCCAAGAGCCAATGTTCGAATACCAGGCGCTACTGAGTCTCGACGCTGGCCGGAACTCAGGCGCATGCCCTCCCTTGAATGTCATTCTCCATCGAAAACCTGTCCTTAAGGAGGGTACTGCCACTGGTTTGGAGCTACTTTCTCTGAACGAGCTCTTTACTAAGAAAAAGGGCAAAGGCCAAAAGCAGGCCTACTTAGCTGGGTATAGAGGGAGCAGTAGATCGTCGATTGAAGAGCCAGCAGGTCAAACTTATTCGTAGAAAGCGGGTTACCGGTAGATGGCACTTAAGAGCGCAAATGGCCAGATGTGCAGGATCCCATGGAAGAAATTAACCTCTTGGACTGAAAAAAGGTTCCTTTCGCGTAACGCGTCGTCCATTCGGCCGGAAAAAAGAAGCGCCGCCCGCTAACTCGGCTCGTTCTTCGAGCTGGAAAGGGGGCCAAAGAGGAGAAAGCTTGCTGACTCAAGAACTCATTCGTCCTTGAGCTTCAACTTGCTGACTTGGTTCCTTAAAACCTATTTCTCCGACTTGGTCTGCTCTCCTTGCCTTGAAGTAAGTGTTTCGCTTTGGTGCTATCCTTCCCTTTGACTCCGATCTCCTCTTTCCTGCTCCATACAGATCCGGTTTTGAGGGCGAAGTCAGCTTTCTCATCCACCGGGCAAGCGGGTTCCACGGGTTAGGAGGCTGCCTTTAAGTGATAGGGGGGCCGTCATTTCATGTAACGCAAAGGAAAGCAGTGGCCGTTCACTCACTCAAGTTAGGGATGCAACGAAACCGCGGAACTGAAAGCATATATCCGGAATAGGAGGAAAAAGAAGCAGCTTCGGACCCTAGGGCATATACCTAGAAGGCATCTACTAATGTGTTAGCACCGGACATAGATCGTTTCATTCCCATCTCCTCCGGCCACTAAAGCCTTAAATTACGATCTCTCTTATCCATCCGATCGGTGAAGAGGCGCCTTACTCATTTAGGGGGAGTACCACCTATGCTCGAAAGAGATAGAAGTCCTCGCTAAATGATAGAAGGAGTTTGATGCTCTCCTACGCCGGGTTCGACCGCTGTTAATAAGAGGAGTGACTTCCTTTCCTCGCAGGAACCGGCCGATCAATCTATCCATTCTATTCAGTCCATTCAGTACTGTCTAGTCCCTTTTCGGATATCGGGTGGTCGAAGGGAGGTGAACTAGAGGTTCTTCAAAGGATGGCACATTGCAGCTATCTCTATCGGAAGGCAACCATCGGAAGTTTCATAGAAGAAAATGTGGAGGAATGAACTCTCATTTATTCGAATCCCTCACGATCCAAGAACTGCCCTGAAGGTAAGCTTGATAAGTCGAATGCGAGGGATTGAAATACCCGTCTTCGAACCACAGCTTACAACATAGGGCCTCCGCCGATCATGAGACGTGATCAGCTCTACCTGAAAAGGCTCGTCCAACCGATCCTTCCCTCCCCCCCCCCTTAATAGGCCGTTTATTGAAACTGGAATTCAATAAGTTAAG
This sequence comes from Camellia japonica, assembly GCA_030407325.1. Taxonomy (NCBI): domain Eukaryota; kingdom Viridiplantae; phylum Streptophyta; class Magnoliopsida; order Ericales; family Theaceae; genus Camellia; species Camellia japonica. Next base: position 191,620,520 of record JAPPVO010000031.1, on the reverse strand, counting down.
TATAGTACGCAAGGAAGGACCGAAGCCCGCCCGTTGCCGGGGCGGGCTCGGCCGTTGATAATGTGAATATTCACATTGACATGTTAACATTCACATTGATAAGAGTGTAAAATTGACTCACGTCCCATGGGTGGCCCGAAGCCCGTGGGCGGCCCGGGGAGAGCCCGGCCCCGCCCGTGACAATGTGAATATTCACATTGACATATTAACATTCACATTGATAGGAATGTAAAATTGGCCCGCGGCCTATGGGCGGCCCGAAGCCCGCCCGCTGCCCGGGACGGGCCCGGCCCGGCCCGTGACAATGTGAATATTCACATTGACATATTAACATTCACATTGATAGGAGTGTAAAATTAGCTCGCGGCCCGAAGACGACAGCCTCGGGTCGGGCCGGTGGGCCTAGGCCTAGGCCTAGGCTCAAGCTTAGGCCGAGCTTGGGCGGGCCTGGCAATTTTTTTTTAATTCTTTTTAATTTTTTCTACCAAAATTTTATTATTTTCCACAAAAAAAGACATTGTGCCTCAAGCGGGCTGGGCCTCGGACCGAGCATTGAATGGGCCTTAAGCGGGCCGATGGGCCGGGCCGGGCTTCTGTAACAACCCCATCACGTATAATGATTAGTACTTGATTGATTAAGAGGATTTGAGATTTAATTGCCGAGTATTATAATTTAATTGGGGTTTGTGAGAATTGTGGAATCTGACTCATATATGATTCTATTAAAGATTTATTTTGGAATTAGAAATTAAGGGTCCAAATGGCTTAAGGAAATGAAGTTAGGAAGTGAAATCAATTTAATTTTAATTACGGACCCATTTGGGAGTTTAATTAAACATTCGATTCAATTTAGTAAAATCGAAATTCAATTAATTAGATCTGAATTGGAGAAAATTAAGTTAATCAAATCATGAAAGATTGAGGATTATGAATATTGCGAATTAAACTTAATTATGGTGTGCCCAATTTGAATATATAATTTAATTGACGGAAACTTGGAGTCTTATCAGAAATTGAAGACCTAAATGATTTAAGAAACCAAAATTGAGGTTGGAAATAAGTTCGATTTATTATTTGGAGCCTTTTGGGAGTCTGATTAAAAATCTGAGTTGTACCGATGAATTTAAATATAATTAATTAGGCTCTAATGGAAATCAATTAGATTAATTAAATTATGTGGAATTTACGATTAGTCATAATTAATTCAACGATGTGCTAATTGAAATTTATTAAGATCAAGTGTTACTTAATTAAATAAATCCTAATCATAAATTGAATATAGGATTAATAATATATGTGGGTGTGCAAAGAAACTTAGGTGGGTGTGTGCATGTGTAATGTGGAGACAGCACATATTATATACATAAAAATATTAGTAGATGAATCCTTGTCTTGTTAAGAGATTGTGAATAAAAAAAAAAAGAAAGGATTAAGGAAGCTCTGTTTGAAACCGTGAGAGAGTGAGAGAGGGAGAGAAACCGTGGGAAGAAGAGAAGAAAAGAATTCTGGTTCTGTGCAAAAATTTGAAGGAAGAGCTTAAGAGACGCAACAAATTAAATTTCTAGGTAAGAAAGTTAAGCTTGACTCTTATAGATTAATTATTTAGCAATTGAAATCAAGGGATAATTGTATTTAATTTCATGACACAAGGGTAGAATGTAAAAGATTTGAGTTAAGATTAATAATTAGGAAGTTGTTGTTGTGATTTAATATTTGGGTTTGATTTTCTTTATCCTTCACATATTTTAAGTTTATCCTTGCATGCATTGTGAATTTTTAAGGTTTTAGAATTTAATTCATAGAAATTGGGTCTTGCATGTTTAATTAAGTTAGGTTGAAGTATATGAATTATGATTCCTTAAATTTGTTAAATTTGGGTTTAATTTCACATAAATAGAAGAAATTAGCAAGATGATGAATAAATGGAATTAGATTCAAATTTATGAAAATTTATTATTTAGGTTTGATGTTGTGATTTTACACGAAATTATGCCTAAATGGTACATGCATGGGAAAAATCTACAAGATTAATACTTTAATTAGACATGCATTATAAAATTTTAAGGTGTTTGGGATTTTAGTTCATGTCTAACAGGTCTATGGATTTGAATTGAGTTCAATTTTGTGAATCATTCTTAATTTGAGAGTTGATTTTGGAATTGAAAGAAGTTTTGATTTTATAATGAAAACTAGAAATTTGTTTGACCCATGCATGTAATTGAATTGAAAAGTTTTATTCAATTTAAATACATTCTAGAACACCCATGATTATGAATTAAATATTTGGTTAAAAATTGAATTAAGTTGATTTTGTTATTAAAAATAAAATTTGACTTATTTGTATTGCTTACATCATGGATTTTGAAAGATTTGGATTAATTCAATCTCATATTTTGAAGAGAAAAATGAAATATTTTATAAACATCAAGTTTATGGAAAATTAGAATTAATCCTAATGCTAGATAAAGTGTTGACTTAATAATTAGATTTTAACCCATACTTGTAATTTGAGATTTTATTTAAATTAAACATATTTTGGGGCATCTATGGTTATGAATTAAATTGGAGTTATAAATTAAGCTAAGTTCAAGATTATGGAAACTAGTTGGAAAATTTATAAGGATATAAAACTAGTAATTTTGATGTCAATTTCATGCGTGTGAATAATGTTCTAAGGAATTTATGACCTAATAAAGAATAATAAGCCACTAATCAACATGGATTAGTTAGTTAAAGAATGAATCATTGATCTAATTGTTTAAGAAGCGAAGTATAGGATCAATCTATTTGGAAAAGAGGGCTTAGCAACGAAAGAATATGTGAAATAAGAACCCAGTTTACTTAATTGAGAAAGAATAAATGTGGTAGAACTTCGGACTATAAAGACTAGAAAGGACAAGTTTAATCAAGGGAGTAATATTGTATTTCAATGTGTATATGTTATGTGCCTGTGTAGGTCACGCGCCATTGTCTGCCTGGTTTATCTGATATGTTCAGTCCGTCTGATTTGCTTCTGCGGCTATCTGTGAGCAATAACTTTGTAAAGTTATGTTCAATTATAAGTATTTTCTGAGTGATGTAAAATGATCTGTTTTCTAAGGTAATATTTTCTGTATGACTGAATGGTTGTCCAATGTTTCTGAAATGTATTCGTAGCATTCTTAGCCTCAAATGATAACTGTTGTATATTCTGTTTCGTCCCTTTATGGGCCAACTGTACGTCTCATGAGCCAACTGTTTATGGATCCTTACGTCCCTTTATGGGCCAACTGTACGTCTCATGAGCCAACTGTATCGTCTCCGTGCACGTGAGTCAACTGTTTGCCTTTATAGCCGTCCCTTTATGGGTCAACTGTTTGCCTTTATGATCGTCCCTTTATGGGTCAACTGTATTTGTGAGAGCTAATGAATGTATCACGTGTGCTTACGCATGACTTATGATTTCTGTATGTGATCTGGACAAATTATGATTTTGACACGAACTGAATTATGATTTCTGAATCTGTAACTGTTATGAACTACTGGATTCTATTCTACGTAACTATTATGGACAACATTCATTAAACCCTTTACTCTGTTATTATTCATTGGGCTTTAGCTCACTGTATTATTTATGTATGTAGGTGATCAGGCGCGTGACCAGGCTAGAGGCTTCTGTCTAGAATTTGTTTTGTCAGCCAACCAATGTGCCTCTCGTGGAGGTTCCGGATGTGTTAAGTGTTGTCGTTGTGTAATTTAAAGTTTAAGTCATGTTTTCTTCTTTGGTTCTTCAAGTCTTGTGTATTTTGAAAAACGGGGACTAAGTCCCTTTCTGCCTAATCCGTATATATATTATGACTTAGAGGTGATGTGTATATATGTATATAAAAAGTTTAAAATTTTTCTGTCTCATATAAGTTTGCACAGCTCAATGGACGTTGTATATTCTTAATTGCTTCCGCTAGCCCCTAAAATTATGTTAATCTATTCAGAGGCCGTAGGTAATCCTCGGATTACTGGCCGGTTACGGTGCCAAACCTATAGGGGCGGGTTTGGGTCGTGACAGCTTCAAAGTGATGGCCTAGGTCCTAGCCTAGGGTCTCGGACATGCTCGGACCCGGACCCAAACGAGCCTGCCCCAGGCCGTGGGCGGGCTTCGAGCAGCCCACGGGCGGCGGGCCAATTCTACATTCCTATCAATGTGCATGTTAACATGTCAATGTGAATATTCACATTGTCAACGGGCCAGGCTGGGCCTACCCCGGGCCGCGGGCGAGCTTCGGGCAGCGTGCAAATTTTACACTCCTATCAATGTTAATGTTAACATGTCAATGTGAATATTAACATTTTCACGGGTCGGGCCAAGCCCGCCTCGGGCCGCCCACGGGCTGCGGGCCAATTTTACACTCTTATCAATGTGAATGTTAACATTGTCAATGGGCTGGGCCGGGCCGGCCCCGGGCTGCGGGCGGGCTTTTGGCCGCCCATAGGCCGCGGGCCAATTTTATACTCTTATCAATGTGAATGTTAATATGTCCATGTGAATATTCACATTGTCAACAGGCCGGGCTGGGCTCGCCCCGGGCCACCCACGGGCTGTGGGCGAGTTTCGAGCAGCCACGGGGCACGGGCCAATTTTATACTTTTATCAATATGAATTTTAACATGTCAATGTGAATATTCACATTGTCAATAGGTCGGGCCGGGTCCGCCCCGAGCTGTCTACGGGCCGTGGGCGGGTTTTGGACAGCCACGAGGTGCGGGCTAATTTTATACTCTTATCAATGTGAATATTAACATGTCAATTTGAATATTCACATTGTCAACGGGCCGGGCCCACCCTGGGCCGCCCACGGGCCGTGGGCAGGTTTTCGGGCAGGCATGGGGCGCGGGCTAATCTTACACTCTTATCAATGTGAATGTTAACATGTCAATGTGAATATTCATATTGTCAACGGGCCGGGCCGGGCCCGCCCCAGGCCAGGGCGGGCTTTTGGCCGCCTACAGGACGCTGACCAATTTTATACTCTTATCAATGTGAATGTTAACATGTCAATGTGAATATTCACATTGTCAACGGGCCGGGCCGGGCCCGCCCGGGCCGTGGGCGGGCTTTTGGCCACCCATGGGCCGCGGACCAATTTTATACTCTTATCAATGTGAATGTTAACATGTCAACGTGAATATTCACATTGTCAACGGCCCGGACCGGGCTGCCCATGGGCCGCGGGCGAGTTTCGCGCCACCACGGGACGCGGGCCAATTTTACACTCTTATTAATGTGAATGTTAACATGTCAATGTGAATATTCACATTGTCAACGGGCCGGGCCAGGCCGGGCCCGGCTCGCAAACGGGTTTCGAGCCGCCCACGGGCCAATTTTACATTCCTACCAATGTGAATTTTAAAATATGAATGTTCACATCATAAAATTGCTAACCGTTCAAAAAATATTTATAAGGGTATCAAAATTAAATATAAGGGTATAAGTGTCCAAGAAAATAATGTAAATCAAGAAAAAGGACTTTATGGAATAAAACTATACATACATGGGACTAAATGTGTTAAAAAATTCCTTCATGGATTTCTTGAGTTAAAACACTTCTAAATGAGATTTATCAATAATTTTCCCTATTTAGTATATAAGTAATATATTTATTCTATTATTTAAATAAAGATTAAACGAACTAGCTAACGGGCCGAGTTTTAGTACGTTCATATTTATTTATTAAGATTTTAACGATTTCGAGTTTGAACTTGAACACAATAAAAATTAAGGATGCAGCTTGTCTCCAGTCAGAGATCGGACTGGACAATGCTGTTCGGTCCGTGAGGCCCACCACGGGTCTCATTTTGATAATCTGAACCGTTCAATGTATAGAACTCGTCAAGTACTATATGTTTGTAAAAAAATCATGTTGATCAGATATTGATAACTATGTGATCAAATCAGTTTTATAAAAAAAAAAATGGACTGTGAACAAATTAACGGTTGACAAAAAATTGATCAATGAGATAGTTATCGATATCCGATCAACATGATTTTTTACAAGCATATAGTACTCGACGAGTTCTATACATTGAATTGTTCGGATTATCAAAATGAGACCTGTAGTCGGTCCCCATAAACTGAACAACACCTTCCAATCCAATCTCAAACTAAAGGCAAGCTACTCCTAAAATTTAACTCCTTGAGTTCAAATGAATACTTACCTAATCGAGTTTGAAACTGTTGACAAACGGCTCAGTTCATTACATTTCCTAGCTTTTATTACCTCCCTTTTCCGAAATATAAACAAATCTCTTTTTTTATTTGCTGTCATACTAGCAGCTCGAATTGAGTATAAAAATCGAAAAAATCATAAGTTTGTCTCTTTAGATTTGGAAATAAGTTATTTTAATAATTTTTTTTATTAAAATATGAGATAAAAAAAATTAATATATTTGGAATGATTTTTTAATTTTTTACTAAAAGATGTGTAAAAAGTAAAAAAAAAAAGAATTTTTGATTTTTTGGTACAAATTATAAACTTTTAAATTTTTTTAGTAATTTTTTGAATTTTAAGTTAAAACTCTCACATGTCAAAGGAGACCTAAATGATTTAATTTGATTTGTTTAATGTACAATTTAATTATGATTTTTTAAATAGACGAATCACAATTCACGGTTCAGTCCGTGACTTTATAAATACCAATCCAGTTGAAACCGAATCGAATTGTTTATATTATATATATATATATATATATATTATATTTTACCAATGTAAATATTAAAATATTTTATTAGTATCAAATATATATATGTGTATAAATTAGGGTAAATTATAAATACACTCCTGAGATTTGTTTAAAATACAGATTGCTCCCTGTGGTTTGAAAAATTACAAATATCCCCTTATTAGAATTTTTTATTTAACATAATTAACTAAAAAAATGAAATTCATAATTGCTCTCTTATATAATAATAAAATTACCTAAATTATTAATTGAAACATATTTTTAACATTATTAAAAACTGTTAATTGATTTCATGATTTACAGAAGTGATTGGTAGCTCGAAAGAGAGGCCCTGAATCCTCCTGAATTCAAAAACGACGTCGTTTCGTCGTTTTGATTTTTTTTTTTCAAAAGAAGAGAATAAAGAAGAAGGAAGAAAAAGAAGAAGAACTGGAAGAAGAAGAACTGGATGGGCCAACAAAATCGAGCTGGAGGCGGAGGCGGGGGCAGGGGCGGAGGCAGAGGCAGAGGCGGAGGCGACGACAGGGCTGCGACGAGCTGCGACGAGGCAACGGCGGGGGACGATCGGGCGGAGGCGATAGCGGGCTTAGGGCTATCGCAGCTGCCATCTCCTCCTCTTCTCTCTCTCTTTCTCTTTCTATTCTAAATTCCGAGCTGTTCGGGGGGACAAATTTGTGGAGGAAAATCATTTTTCAATGATTTATTAATAAAAGGGCGCGATTTGTTATGAAATTAGAAATCTCGGAGGTGAAATGTAATTTTCAAAACCACAGGAGGCGATTTGTATTTTAATCAAATCTAAAGGGGTGTATTTCTAATTTATCATATAAATTATAACTCATTACAATTAAGTATATTTTTTTTATAGTGATAGAATTATTTTTAAACAATTATGTAAACAATTTTTAGATTGTTAATAATATTTTATGATCATATTGTGAACAATAATAATATTTTAAAATTTTGTTTTTCCAAACCGTGGTTTAATGGTTCAATTTGGATTGATTTCAAAATTTTCATAAATTAGTTTGGTTTCCAATTTGATAGAATCATAAGTAAGGGATTAGTTTTGGTTTACGGCTGAATCAAACAAATCCAAACCATAAGCACTCTAACTCCCAAAAAAAAAAAAAGAAAAGAAAAAAGGAAAAAAAAAAAAGAAGACTATTTCATAAAACCTCCTTTTTAAATAAAAATTCATTGAAAAAAACAAACGATAAAATCAAATTTTATATTAAATTTGTCAAAAAAGTTTGACAACTATTTTTTTATTTTAATTTTTTTGTTGGGGTGAAAACTTAACTAATTATTAGAGGCACAATTTTCACAAATCAAAATTAGATATTTTAAAATTATAAAAAAAATTACAATTTACAAAACTCAACAACCAATAACCATAGTTTAGCCTTCTTCAAAAAAAAAAATTTAAAAATTCATAATAAGGAAAATTAGTGAAACATCCCTCTCTAACTCTGTGTATTTAGAGAGATCCAAATTGTTTTTTATTAGCTAAGGTCTCTCTACATTTTCATAGGAAAAATTTGATTCAGAGAAATTTTACCCGATTCAGAGAAATTTCAATTTTCACAGAGAAATTTCAACATTTCTCTGTGAAATCAAAAAAAAAAATCTCTGTGAAAATTAAAATTTTTCTGAGTCAGAGCAAAATTTCTTTGAGTCGAATTTTCTCTGTAAAAATGTTGAGTGACCTTAACTATTATGAAAATAGTGTATGTCTTTTTGTAATGCCCTCAAAAAAAATAACATTAAACCCATCAATATAGATATGCATTGATATAAAAGATAAACATCCTTCTATTCATCAGAGTAATTCATTACAAAAAGTATTACATGTTGACAACAAAAGTAAACGCCCTATGAGCTTACAACTTTCTAAGCCAACACTTGGTTACAAGAAGTAAGTGCTAACTCATATGCACATTAAGCCCTTGACTTGAGTTTACATGTAATACATCAAAAGAAAGCTAACACAACAAAAAGTCTGTCTGCCTCTAGCCTCCCAAGCTATGTCCTTGGAGGTGGCATACTACCTGTACTTGAAAATGGTGTCCCATATAGGGTGAGCCACAACCCAATAGAAACATACTAAACCAGCCATAAACAATGGCTAAAAGATTAGCAATTGATAGAAGGTCAACACTCACACATCCAACTTATATCACATTACAGTTCCATGACAATCAAGTCCATGTTATACTTCATCATCCATTTCTTATTCAATTTTGAGTTTGAAAACGAGGCTCAAAACCTGGCCAAATAACTTAATGAAATTATAACTCATCTTTAAATACTTTCGAAATTCATGATGGATACACATATTGGTGATGTATCAATAACACATAAACCACTTCCATACTTCACGGGTGATACACATATTGGTGCTGTATCAATATAACATAGAAACACTTCTATACTTCACAATTGATAAAGATATACATTTTAGTGCTATATCAAATCAAATCAAACACTTCCACATTTCATAAATGATACACATGTTAGTGCTGTATCGATGTCAAACCAAAGTCCGGTTTAGAGGTCCATCCCCTGTCTTCCCCTAAACCGTGGAGTACATCCCCTATCTCCTCCCACACAACACAATGTATATAAACACAGATCATATACATAATCAATCAATACATAAGGTTAATGTATTGTTCCGACCGTCATATTCGATGACATATTCCATTGATTAGTTTTAGTTTGCCTAATCATCATGCATTGTCTACAACAATCAAGACTATCCTTCACCGATAGCCCAAAGCAGTTATTTCTAAACAGAAAATAAATGCACCAAATGGATACATAATCAACATTTCAGCTATGTGAGCGATAAATTATCCAACTACACCCTTTAATCCCATAACTTCCAAATTCCATTATTCTCCATTCAATTCCTCATTTCTCAAAATTAATTATACAAATTAATTTATTAAACCAATTAGGGCAATTTCCCATAATTCTCAACACCGACCCTAAGGTCCCATTTCTACCAATTTCATAACAAAACTTCCATTTTCAATGCTACAATTATACATGGGTTCAATTTAGTCAAAACCCCTCTTTTATGAAAATTACATAAAGACCCCCAAACTTTCTCAAAATCACACAACAACCCCCAACATATCAAAATGTTAAAATTTAAAGACAAAGCTCATAAGAAGGAATAGGATATCCCTACCTCGAAATTAGAGCCCAAACGGAGATGAAGACCAAAGACCAACGTGCTCCAAATCCAAAATTTTTCAGATTAAAACAAAGCCCTCAACACCCTCTATCATTTTAACAAAGGACTTAGGGTAGATTCACACTAGAGGGAGATGAAAACCTAGAGAGAAGGTTTGTAGAGAGAGAGGAAGCTCGGATCTAGGGTTTCCAAAAAGAAAAGGGGATGAAAAGTGAAGTTAAACCCGCTGCTGTCTACTGATATACAACAGGCTCGCTCGAGCGACCAGACACAAGAAACTCACCTCGGTCGAGCGAAGGAACTCTCGCACGAGCCAACAATTCAAACCCTCAGGTCTGCAACCAGACGCACGCTCGAGCGACAGAACGCTCACTCGAGCCAAGAAATGCAACTCTCAGGTCCAGAACCAGACGCAATCGCTCGCTCGAGCGAATAAACTCTGCTCGAGCCACCAGACACAAAAACTCAACTCTCGCTCAAGCGAAGAAACCCTGGCTCGAGCGAAGGACCAAAACAAGAAACTCGCTCGAGCGACAAACTGCTCTCTCGAGCGAAAGACCAAAAATCTGGGCAGCAACCACTTGTTTCCAAACACAACCAACCTGTAACAAACCTGCCCATCACATCCTATAACTCAAATACAAAGTATGAAAGGACGTAAACAAGATATAAACAACTGTTAACATCCATGGACACAAGTCCGGATCACTGTACAACAAGGGATAAAACCCAGGATCGCTATACTTTTATCTTATAAAATCTTAATATTAGAAATCTTAAAAAAAAATTTCCTTTATAATATCGTATATCATGACTATTTTAAACTTTGAAATATATAAAATTATAATGTTAATATGAAAAATATAAAATGATAGAAACAGAAAATATATTACATAGCAATCCAATAAAATTTGATGTAAATAATTAATCAACAACGCTAGAAACTCCAAAACTTTTGTTTCAAAATATTAATCTCTTTTGAATTTTTTTTTTTATAGTACAATTATTACACTTCAAAAGTATTAAATTTTTAAAATTATCCTTTGACTTTTTATTGGAACATCAATTGTCATAATTAATAAATTTAAAAGAATAACAAAATAAAATGATATTTTAGTCTTTAATTTTTTAAAATAGATTAATATTTTGAAATAATAAAAAATAGAATAGGAAATTAATATTTTGGGATGAAGGGATTACAAAAGTTTTACCAAATTGTGTGGAATCTCACGAGACTCATATGATGTGAGTCTCATATTCATGTAAAATATTTGATAAAAATTATAATAAAAATTATAAAATCTCTAACATTTTTCATAAAATACATAAATACATCACATCAGTAAGACAATGTAACGTATGTAACATACCATTCTGGTAGCATCACCATTTTAATTTTCACGGTTGAAATTGCTCTGCAACGTGTAAACTTATCAAAGCAGTGGTACATAAAAATCAAAGGGAAAATGTTTGGACCCATAAAAGAGGATTCTCATAATTTTTTTGATATATTGATTATTGTGTTTAAATTTTTTTTTTTTTTTCTATTTTTGCCAGTGACATGATAGTTCAAATTATTTTAAAAATTGTGAGAGTTATATTTTGTGGGAATCTTCATTATTATTGTTAAAAATATTAAAAAAATCTATCAAGATAGTTTATATTATCCAACCACGAGACTTCTCATCAAACCACTTTAAAGGAGGGGTGATTATTCAGTATTCTTAGGGTATATTTGATTGGGTGGATTAGAGCATGGGATTGGATTATTAATCCGTGGGCCCAATTATCCTATGTTTGTTTTAACATTTTGGTTTAGGATTATTAATCCAATGGATAATTAATCCAACAAATTTGTAGGATTATTAGTAATGGGGTAGGGGTGAGATTATTAATCCAATGGATATTAATCTAATTGGATAGTGAATACCACACTAATTTAATAGGATTATTAATACTTCACTATTAATCTTGTGAATCAAACATGACCTTAGAGTATGGACACGTGGTACTCCATAAGATTTTGATTGGTAGAGAGGGATAGGGGACCACGATTTATGTTGGAGATGAGGGAACAACATAAGGCTAAGTAATTGGTGATTGGTTTGGAATATGATCACATGGTGTTCTGGGATTATTGAATAATTTCCCTTAAAGGAGCAGTTGGGTTATGTAGGTCTATTACGAGTCTTATTTTGATAATTTAAATTATGGGTAAATTATATTGACACATTTTGAGATTTTTGTTTAATATAGACTCTCCTTTCACGTTTGAAAAATTACTTTCTTTTTTTTGAGGTTTGTAATCTTATTACAAATTATCTTGAATTGCTGATATCATGCTCCAAAATTTTTTAAATGACCATTTTGTCATTTTCCCTACCATTTTCTTCTTCATGTCATCATGACTACATTCTATAGCTTTTTATCATTAAATTCTATTGAAACATATTCTTATTAAGTGATGATATTCAAATATAAATTTTATATTAAATTTGCAAACACAATGACATAGTTTAGTGATGATCTTTCACTTTAAGACAAAACATCCATAAACATTATTTATATTTACAATAATATCACTATCATAACATTTATTATGATATTTTTTGTATAAATTTTTATATATGAATAGAATTTTTCATTTTTATTTCTACTATCTGGCTAAATTACAAATACACATCCTAAGGTTTGCTTAAAATATAGATTGTCCCATGTGGTTTGAAAAATTACAAATACCCTTTTATTAGAATTTTTTATTTAACAGAATTAACTAAAAAAATGAAATTCATAATTGCTCTCCTATAAAATAATAAAATTACCTAAATTATTAATTGAAACATATTTTTAACATCATTAAAAACTATTAATTGACTTGATGATTTATTAATAAAAATAGCAATTTGTTATAAAATTAAAAATCTCAGGAGGTGGAATGTAATTTTTTAAAACCACAAGGGGCAATTCATATTTTAATCAAAGCTCAGGGGCTGTATTTGTAATTTATCCTTTTTTATTTCTCATCTATTCACCCATGTTTATTATAGTATTACCAAACAGCGTCATTCACATTTATTACAGTATTACTAAATTTTTATATTTTTATATTTTTTTGTATTTGGTGAATTTAAAAAAAAATCACAAAATATTATACTTTTTAAGTATATCTAAATTAGGCGTATCTAATTTTTTTTAAAAAAAATGTTTAAATTATTAAAAAAAATCAGTAAAAATAAAAAAATACGAAAAATAAAAAATTTTAATTTTTTGTAAGTTAAACCAAAGAAGATAATTGTTATTTTTCTTGAAATGACATGAATAAAATATCAGTATTATTTTATATGTATAAAGGCTAATAGACAAATATGTTATTTTAATTTACTAGGAAATAAGTGTAATTTTTCAAACGTGAAGGAGATCTGTATTAAAGAGAAATCTCAAGGGAGGTAAATGTAATATATCCTTAACTTATTTATTTCATTTGATTATATGTATAAATTGTTCACGTAAAACAATTAAATTAATCCTACAAAACATGTTTTGATAATATTTATTGTCAGACACCTTAAAAATGAAGTGTTAATTTTTTTCCTTTTTACATATAAATTTGATAGGTTATGATTATGTAACTAATCTTATATAAATTTGATAGGTTATGATTATGTAACTAATCTTATTTTATTTTCTTATATAACTAACCTATTTATATAGTCAAATGAAATACTAAACAATTCAAATAATCTTATCAAAAATTTCTGTATAAAACATGAATATCATTTTCCAGCATATAAACCATCATCAAAGCAATCCCATTCCCACACACTGTGCTATTGCTAGAGAGAGTGAGATGGAGGGAATAGAGCATAAGACAATCAGTGTAAATGGCATAAACATGCACATAGCAGAAAAGGGCAAAGGTCCAGTGGTCCTCTTCCTCCACGGCTTCCCGGAGCTCTGGTACTCATGGCGGCACCAGATCCTCTACACGGCGGCGCACGGCTATAGAGCGGTGGCGCCGGACCTCCGAGGCTACGGCGACACCACCGGAGCACCACTCAACGACTCCACCAAATTCACCGCTCTCCATCTGATCGGAGACATCGTTGCTGTCCTTGACAAACTCGCACCTGATGAAGACAAGGTGTTTGTTGTGGGGCATGACTGGGGAGCAATTTTGGCTTGGTATTTGTGTCTTTTCAGACCCGATCGAGTCAAGGCTTTGGTGAATTTGAGCGTTCATTACCTTCCTAGAAACCCTACGATGAGCGTGGTCGATGTGTGTCGAGGAATTTACGGCGATGATCACTACGTCTGCAGATTTCAGGTTCTCGTTTTCACTCTGTTTGGATTTTGAGATTTGATTAAAAATTTGGGGAGGGAGAGGAAAATAAAAAAGATCAAAAAAGTGAAAATTTTGTGACTTGAAAAAGCTTGAAGGTATTTTTTTTTATTACGTCTTTATTTTTTTTTTATATTTTTATAAAAAAAAAGTTTTAAAATGTTAAAAAAATTAATTTTTAATCTATTTCTCAAAATAATTTTATATTAAAAAAATAAAATGACATAATTTTTAGTCATAATTATAAAAGAAAAATCCTAATCAAATATCTCATTACTAAAGGCATATGAAGGAGTTTGTATAGTAGAATTTCACATGTAACCTTTTAGATGTGTTTTTTATTTTGGAATGGTGATTTGGTGATACTAGACTAGTAGTTATATGATTTTCAGTAGAACTCACTTAAAAAATTAGCTATTAAGGTGAGGTTTTCTTGTATTTATATGTTTAATATTACTTTAATATTCAAGTGAATACTGATAAATTTATTAAAATAATAAATAATTTTTTTTGAACTAAAAAATGATTGGGATATTGACTTTTGTTAGTGAGTTTTAATTTATTTTTTTAGTTTATTTGCATTAATTTCTATTGAAATATGATATGAGAAGTATAAATAATTGAATTGTAATTTTTTAAAAATATTTGTATAATGATAATTTTTTTTTTTTTTTTTTTTTTGTGGTATCCTTATAATGATAAATTTATTAATAAAGCCTTATTTGTCAACTATATATTTTAGTCAAAAAGTTATTATCAATTATCATATCACTTTTTTTACTTTTCTGCATATATATATATTTTTTTTTTGTAAAAAATCAAAAAAATTATTAAAATAACTATTCCCAAACGAGATTTTAAATAAGATTTTTTTTTTTTTTTGATAAATAAGTCTAGAGGACCAGTTGGTCGTCCCATTTTTTTTATATTACCAATCCCCTTTTTTAAAGGGAAATTTAGCCAAAACCTCTCTATTGGACCATTATTTGGTGAAAAGGACAGCTTAATTTATTTTTCTTCATAAACCTCCTGAAGAGAAAATATATAATTGAGTAAGGATAAAGTAAAATATCTTCTTTTTTTTCTTAGGCAATATTACTAGAGTAACATGTTACTGTGAGATTGAATTACATATTACTGTGAGACAAAGTAACATGTTTGTTACTGTGAGACAGAGTAACAAGTTACTGCCAAACAGAGTAATATGTTATTGTTACTGTTTATATCAATTTCGACGGTAATGATTTATCTTTTTTTAAAGAATTTCATAGTCAACGTGAATCTTATTTGATAGATTTTGATGAGAGAATTTTAAAAATACTAATTTTATTAAAAACCGACATCTATATCAAAAGTTATATTATTTTAAAATTTAATATTTTGATAATAATGGTCTGTATTGGACTTTTCAAGGAAAATTTTTTGTGTTTGTCCTTAATGCATTTAAAGTTTATTATGAGGGAGTTTTGACCAAATTCTTCTTTTTTAAAACCAAAATTGCAAATTCAAGGACTTTTTGAACTTATTTTATAATACTATGTTGTTTTTTGAAAACACGATTTCAATTAATTTATTATAAAACTATTTAAGATAGTGTTTTTAAAAACTAAAATTTGAAAAATAAGTTTAGAACAACTTTTGGCAAATAGTTTTCTAAGGTTATTTCCAATTGTTCACCAGAATCATCACCAAATTTGAATTTGGTGAAAAAGTACACATTTTTTCTTGTCTCCAATGGTTTTATTAAAATGATATCAAATTGAGAATGCTCCAAAATTTTTACTAAACTGAGAATGTCTTGCACCTTTTAGTAATGTACTATGCATAGCCATTGAGTGGTGACCCATTGGATGACCGGTTGGACGTCTGGTCGGATGTCTTCCGGATGACCACCTCAAGGCAAAAATTTATGAAAAATTTACATTGATCGGTCGACCGCCCGGTCGACTCCCCAGATGACCAATTCTGTTTTTTTTTTTTTTTTTTTTTTTTTTTTCCACCTGTTCACCACCAGCTAGTGCAGGGACAATGCTCACCATTTGCAATAGAGATGACATGTGCTCACCAGCAACCTTTACATTTATGTTCATATGCTGTAGAAGCTTCAATAGAATAAGACCTCCCCACCATAGACAAAACTTATACCCACATGCATATATATACATATAGAGAGATATTTAGATAGAAAAAAAACAAGTAATCAATTACAGAGAGAGAAAGAAGAGGAGGAGAGGGAGGAAGAGAGAGATGGATAAAAGCTGTCACTCTTCTGGGGATTCTTCTACCACTACTGGTACTTCAAGTAGCACTAGCATCACCAACAACACCACCACCACCACCACCACCACCAACAACAACAACAATAACAACAACAACAGAGATCAATATCTGAATCACCTCAACAAAATTTCTCACAAAATCTCTAAACCCATTAGGAGCCCCACACCGACTTTTGATTATCACCATCAAGTTCACCACCCACTTTTGATCTCACAAAATCTCTAAACCCATTAGGAGACCCACACCCACATTTGATCATCACCATCAAGTTCACCACCCACTTTTGATCTCACAAAATCTCTAAACCCGTTAGGACACCCACACCCACTTTTGTAAAAAAAGATTGAATTCTCCGCCAATCCTCACATCTGTGCACTTGCCAGTCGGCCGGCCGGTCGGACGACCTGTGTTTTGCTGAAAGCTAAAAATCACTGTTGGAGAGTTTGATATCAAATAGAGGAATTCGTCAAATTTTTTACTCAAATTTGATGAAATATTTAGTGAATCGTTAGAGATGCCCTAAAGAACTTGGATTTGATAAATATATTTATCTAAAGCTCAGATTCTTAAGTTGTTTAGGTAAGAAATTGTCATACATCATAAAAGAATTAGAGAATTTGAGGTCTTATCTAAATTAAAAAAAATTGTTGTAGGTCCCTGGAGAAATTGAAGCTGAGTTTGCACAAGTTGGCATTAGAAGATCTATCAAGAAATTCCTAACATACCGTGATCCCGCTCCATTTTTTTTCCCTAAAGGTAAAGGATTTGGAGATGGCGATTCACCTGATACTCCAATTATCTTGCCTTCCTGGTTGTCGGAAGAAGATGTCGATTACTATGCTAGCAAATTTGAGAAGTATGGATTCACCGGAGGAGTTAACTACTACCGAGCTTTAGATCTGTAAGCTACCTTTCAATTTTTCTTAACTTTGAGATTTAGTAATGTCTTAGTCATGATAATTTATGGAAGTCCTAATAATTTTCTCTCGCCATTGTGAAATTATCATAATTTCAGAGATTTTGCATCTTCTTTTCATGTACATTTTCAAACTCATCTCCAATAGGGGTTCTCTCCAACATTTTAAGTCCAAGGATGCATATGTAATGACCCTAGGTTATGCACATGGTTTTAAATCAGAGTATTGGACAGTGTGACGCTTATGAACGTGTAGCGGTTGGCCAATGTATATCATGAATCGAAAACTGAACTTGTGAATTTTTTCAAGAACTAACAAATGCCAAAAAACTTATTGATATGTATGTTCCAACCTTATGTATCACAATTTGAATGTTTGTGATAGTTTTTAATTAAGATTGTGACACTTAAAATATGTTTAATGAAATATTATAGAATTCCATTTTTTTTTTTCATCGACAAAAATAAACTTTATTGAATCAGAACTAAGGATAAATCCTTTACATCTTATATCAATAAAGATAGACAAAAATAGTGCTAATAGCATCATAGTGAGTCCTACTCATCTCAACTAGGTTGGCATAAGAAAAGCCACCCAATCATGTGCTTACACTTTCCAAAAGCTAGTTGAAAACTCAACCAGCAGACCCACAACAGACAGAGACCAAAGCAAAGGAACAAAAATAGAAAACAGAAATGAAAGAAACAGAACACAATAAACCAAAGCAAAGACAAAAAACAGCATCCTCTCATTATAGAATTCCATATTGTTTTCAAGGTCCAAAAAAATGAAGAATTTCATGTAGTGCAATTAGGCCTATCATAAATTGATGTCAATCTTGCCTCTTCTTGTTCCAAAGTTTAGACATTATTGTTGAGTTACCTATATTCAAGAATGGTTATTACAATTCTCCAAAGATCTTAGCTATTTTCTTTTTCTTTCCCTCTTCATTGCAGAAATTGGGAACTCATGGCACCATGGGCAGGCTGCCAAGTGAAAGTGCCTGTGAAGTTTATTGTGGGTGACTTGGACTTGGTCTATAACGTCCCAGGCGCCAAGGAATACATACATAAGGATGGATTCAAGAAAGAAGTTCCGCTGTTGGATGAAGTTGTCGTCATGGAAGGTGTAGCGCACTTTCTCAACCAAGAAAAACCAGATGAGATCAACAAACACATTGTTGAGTTCATCAACAAGTTCTAATTTTCTTACCCCTTCGTCATGTTGTGTTTCTTGAAATAATAAGCTTGGCAGGCTGCAGAACACAACTTAAGGGTCATTTGTTCACGCTTCTATTTTTGTTTTTGTTCTTTTTGGAAACTTAGAAATGAAAATTTGAGATCGACTACTTAAAAAATCTCCATTGTCTATTTGTCACAGTAATATTTTACTTTTTAATGGAGTTAGGATGGCAATGGAGAGCAATAGAGCGGATATTAATTATCCATCTCTATTCTCTTATAATAATTTTCCCCCATTCCCCATTCCCATGGATATTACCCTTCCATCCCCTAATGGGTTTGGATTTTTTCCAACCTAATTTGACTTTCTTTTTTCTTTTTCTTTTTTTTTAAGGTTAACAATCAAAGCTAAATATACATTTTATTTTATTTTTTTGGTTCAACAATAAAATTAAATATACATTAATTAATTATGTATAGAAATGAAGAAATTATTGAATTGGAAGAGATTTCAAAATCCAAACAAGTAAATCAAAGAGATAGAAAATTGACTTCAATATATATATAGCTTTGGAAAAGTTTTCAAAATCCGAACAAGTAAAACAGTCAAATGCCTTGAATTCAACTTTGGAGATAGCAAACATCATTCCCAATGTCACAAAAGAGAGAGAAAAAGAAAGAGAATTCTTCGGATTTGTGATCACTGCCCGTGAGGCTTTGGCAGCTTTTAGGGATTTCAAAAAATGAAAAGTTTTGCATTTACGATTATATATATATATATATATAGCTATGTTTGCATATATATGGGAAGAAGTCAGGAATAAAATGGGGATGTACAGTAGTTACTGCTATGTCCTTTGTCCTTTGTGGGAGGTCGTTCTGAGTATTTTTCGATAATCTAAACTGTTCATATTGTAGGGTTTGTCAATAATATTGTTGAAGTAAAAAATTAAATTAATTGGATATTCATAACCCCATGATTAGGTCCTAATTGTTTTTAAAAATTTATGAAAGTTATGTTAACCGTTAATTTTTATAAAAACAAATGTGCTTTGGTTATAGGGCTACAAATATCCAATCAACTTGATTTTTTATATGAGTGATCTACTCAACGAACCCTACAATATGAATAGTTCAGATCATCAAAAAATACGCGGGACAACCTCCCACGAAGGGTACAATAGTAACTGCTAGTAACTATTGTGCTCAAGGCACAGCAATATCCCGAGTTCATAAAAACATGAGGAGAACATCTTGGTGTGGGTATACATGTATGTATATATATATATCAGCATATCACTCATGCTATGTAGGGGATAAAATAATATATTATTTAATAAAAATATGATAATTATATTTAATTTTTTTATATTATGTAAAATAAATGATAAATGAAAGCTCGCCAATCGAGATTTTCTTAATTGTTTAAAATTAAGAAAATCAAAAAAATTAGTATGAGATATTGATCATAAGAATTCTCACTAAAAATCTCATTTTGCTTATATAAATGGGAGTATAAGATTCACTTCATGTAAATGAAACAATTCACTTTTTTCTTCTTTTCACAATGTGAAACTATAAAATAAAAATTAAATGAAAGCTAACCAATGAGAATTTTTCTAATTGTTTAAATGTTAACAATTGTTTGGACGGGAAGTTCATTTCGAATCATACAATCTTAGCCGTTTAATCTTTAATGAGGTCAATTTTTAATTTATTTCGAATCAAACAAATTTAACCAATATATTTTGATAAAACTGCTAAAATCGCAGTTAAATCAGCGAATCAGTCAAACCGAAAACGGTTCACCCTATCGGCTAGGTCAAAGGACTAACCAACTTATACAAAAATTAATTAATTAAAACTTTTAAATTTGATTTTAATTTTAAAATTTAAACTGTCTTAAACTGAAACATATATAGCACTATAATATTAAATGGGAGCATAAGGTTTATATAGTAAAACAACTCATTTTTTCCCCTCCTTTTCCTGATGTGGGATTGTAAAATAAAAGTTAACAGTTGTTTGGACAGGAAGTTCATTTCTAATCAAGCAATCTCAGTTGTTTAATTTTTAATAAGATCAATCTTAGTTTATTTCAAATCAAACAAATCTAAGCAATATATTTTGATAAAACAACTAAAGCAATGGTTAAACCAGTGAATCAGTCAAACTGAAAACAATTCAGCCTGATTAGCTAAGTCAAAAGACCAGCTAATTTATAACAAAATTAATTAATTAAAACCTTTAAGTTTTATTTTAAAATTTAAACCATCTTGAACTGAAACACACACAATACTATAATATTAAATAAGAATATAAGATTCACTTTATATAAGTGAAACAACTCACTTTTTATTTCTTTTCTAGATGTGGGATTGTAATTATTTTAAAATTAAATATTATGAGAGTTTCAAAATCTCATACAAAACTATTTTTAAAATCAAAACGTCTATGTAGGATTGTACAATAAAAGTTAAATGAAAGCTAACCAATAGAGATTTTTCTTAATTGTTTAAAATTAAGAAAATAAAAAAAAAATTAAAAATTTTAAAAAAAATTGATATTAATTGTAGGGCTTCTTACTAAAAATCTTCTTTTGATTATATAAATGGGTGCATAAGATTCACTTTATATAGGTGAAACAATTTACTTTTTCTTTCTTTTCCCGATGTGGGATTGCAAAATAAAAGTTAAATGGATGTACACATTGGATTGCAGATTGAAACTGTGTTTACAAAAACACCTTCACATTGCACCTTCACATAGCACGAGTGATATGCTAGAAGTATTCTACATATGTTCTTAAACACACAAACAAAAAAAATGGTATTTATTATAAGGTTTCTCACTAAAAATCTTATTTTGCTTGTATAAATGGGAGCATAAGATTCACTTTAAATAAGTGAAACAATTCACTTTTTTCTTCTTTTTTCGATGTGGGATTGTAAAATAAAAGTTAAATGAAAGCTAACCAATGGCAATTGTTTAAAATTAAGAAATTTCAATAATTTATATAAATTAGAGCATAAGATTTACTTTATATAAATGAAATAATTCACTTTTTTCCCTTTTTTCTCCAATTTGGGATTGTAAAATAAGGGTAAATGGAAGCAAGCCAATAGAAATTTTCTTAATTGTTTAAAATTAAGAAAATTCAATAATTTTAGAATGAGGGTTTGGACCTTCTAAAAGGCTTCTTCCTTAAACTCATTTTATAAGATTCATTTTATATAAGTAAAACAACTCACTTTTTCGTTCTTTTCCTGACGTGGGATTGTAACACTTTATATAAGTGAAATAACTCATTTTTTTTTTCTTTTCTCAATGTGGAATTGTAATTATTTTAAAGTTAAATATTATAAGAGTTTCAAAATCTCATACAAAATTATTTTTAAAATCAAAACTATGTGGGATTGTAAAATAAAAGTTAAATGTAGGTAGTGAATGGGGATTTTCTTAATTGTTTAAAATTAAGAAAATCAAAAAAATGAGTATGAGATATTGATCATAAGGCTTCTCACTAAAAATCTATTTTTGCTTATATAAATAAGAGTATAAAATTCACTTTATTTAAGTGAAACAATTCATTTTTTCTTTCTTTTTTCGATGTGGGATTGTAAAATAAAAGATAAATGAAAGCTAATCAACAGGAATTAGAGAGGCATAGTTTAGGTTGATAGATTTATCATACTCGATCATTTTGTAGACTCATATGCATATTAAAAAAAAAAATCAAATTCATTCTAAAGCCATGTTCATGTGATTTCAATGTATTTATCTTTAATAAAAATATATGATCTATTTATAAAATTATATATATTATTTATTTTTAAAAATTAAATATGATAAAATTATGTGATTAAAAATGATAGTCTCGCTCAAAGTAAATCAAACTTTAACTTGTTCAGAATGTTGGTAATAAAAAATGAAAATAAATCAAAATCAATCAACTGACCTCTTCTTTCTCTCTGACATGTGTCTTGTTACATTGTCATCTATATGGTCATAATCGTGGAATTAACTTGCATCATTGCATTTGGAAGAAAATATTGTTTTAAAAATATAATTGATTGTAGTCATGCAAGCAAGATGGATTCAATTGGGAGAGATGGGTGACGGCCTCCAAATTTTGAAACGTCATATTATAATAATAATAACATTAATTATTAAAAAAAACCTTTAAATTATAAGTTCGCCTCATATTATAGAGACATATTTTCACTGTACAGTTTAGTGAACCATCAACCAAAACTATGATAAAAGCTTCCAACCTAAACTATCACAACCTAAACAATTCACTCTATTCCAACCTAAACAATTCACTTTTTCTTTCTTTTTTCGATGTGTGATTTTCAAATAAAAGTTAGCCAATGGAAATTTTCTTAATTTTTTAAAATTAATAAAATCAAGAAAATTAGTATGAGATATTGAAACTCTCACAATGTTCCTCACTAAATGGAATGGGAGTATAAGATTCTCTTTATATAAGTAAAATAACTCATTTTTTTCTTCTTTTTCCCGATGTGAGATTATTAATAAAAGTAATTATTTAAAATTAAGAAAATCAAGAAAATTAGAATGAGGGTTTGGAACTCCTAGAAGGCTTCTCACTAAAAAGTCTCTTTTCCTTATATATATAGATATGGTAAAATGGACGAGTATCCATCTTTGACCCATCTCTGATGGAGATTTAAAGAACACCATTTACCCGACCTGACGGATAAGAAACAAGAGAAAATCCATGTATTTGGGTTGGGTCTCCATGGGTACTCATAGGTTAGGTTATCCATTGTCATCCCTAAATGGAGTAACTGTTGAGCTATGAAGCACAAGTATGAATACGAGTACTGATACTGATACGATACTGGTACATCGATATGATAAAATTCTAAAAACATAATAAGGTACGAGTACGTTTTGGTACGCTTATAAAAAAATATTTGTTTTTAATTTAGATTAATGCAAAAAATAATTAAATGGTTTAATTTGTTAAGGTCCAACCTACAATTAATATTTAATGTCAAAAGTAAAAGTATAAATCAAAATTAAATGTCAATATATTTAATAACTTATAAACCATAGTTTAATTTTAAAATCATGTTAACCATAAAACAAAAAATAAAAAATAAATCTAGTGAAAGGAGTTTTATCTGTGTAGTATAAGAAAATATTGTTTCAATTTAGATACAGTACGGCTTGGGTGTACGTCTGGGTATGCCAAAAATTAAGAAGAAAACTTTTGGGTACATATTTCGTGTAACCAGTACGTATGTAGAAATACCATACAAGATACCATACGCGGTTAAGTACCCGGTACGGGTACGGCATGTTTTTCGAAGTACCCATGTTTCATAGGTGCTGAGTAGACACAAGAATTACATTAGCAAAATTATATCAGAAATGGCCCTCTACACTTAACTTGGACCTGTGTTATCTATTTTTGAATATATTTAAAAAAAACTAGTTGGCCCCCCACCCGCATTACGCGTGGAGGTCGTGCTACAGTTTCAATACAAATATTTTTCAAATTTTGTTTGGTTTATGAATTTGAGAAGCGAAATGTAATTATATTTTATATTTAATTTGTCTATCTTTTGTTTTTCTCTTTGCAAATTTCTTCTCAAATTGATAGAAATATAAACATAGCTGTGTAATATCGGATGTAAATATATTTTCGCTTTTGCATTAAAAATATATATATATATATACATATATATATTCATAACCATATTTATATCTAAAAAGAAATATAGATACATTTTTGTCTTTCTTGATGTACCATATTTGAATTATGCCTATATCTTTGGCCATTCATTTTTTCCTATCATTAGCAAGGAAATGAAAAGAAACGCGATCACGCCATTTGTATACATATTTATACAAATATTTTACAGCTTTGATCGTGGAGCAGATTTCAACATTTAGCTGGCAATCGAACTTTGCAAGTAAGTACGAGTTATAAGGAACAACCCACTTATTGTCTAGAAGGCTGCCTTGAACATTCACACACTTGCCGTCGTTTCGATGCCTAAAGATTGGGTAGGAGTTCTCACCACACTTGGTCACTTATGAGAATTCTCGAGGGTATTTGTTCTTACATTCAACTTTCTTGGTCATGCAAGGGTTTGTTGGCTTCAATGTGCCATATGGGCTATGCATCATATGCTTGACAACTACCTTATAAAAATATGGGTTGTCATCTTTATTAGGTATTTCAGCAAAAATATATGTATTATATTCTCCAGGGAGGATAATCTTTGCATGAGATTTCAAAACCAACAAAAAATAGACCTGTGGAAGACCATGCTTTTGATATTCAATCACCTATGTGTAAGCTGCTACGAGGCCGAAGAGTTTTTTTTTTTATTAACTCATTTTTTAGTTCCATAATTTTTGCACGGAAAACACGAGTGATAAGATCTGGTCGATTTTGTGCTTTTTCTGTTTCATGAAGCTCTGCTTTGATTTCAGGCCAAAAAGGGTTGCATGTCATTGTTAGGAATATATCAAGCTTTCCATATCGTTGTACTAATGTCATGGCATCCAAATATCTTTGCTTCATATCTCGGGGGCCACCAATGAAGGACGTTGGAAGGACTATGCGCTTACCAATGTTTGATGCTCTTGTTTCACCGATTGTTACACTGTCGACTATTCCTTGATACAAGTAGGCACGAATAGTGACTTGGTTAGCTCGTATGTAGTCTAACCGAGTGCTTTCAATTTTTATGTACATGTCAACAATAAATTGTTGTAGCAACTTGCTTGAAAGTAATATTGTCGATATTTGTGAAGGCCTAATTTGTAGCAGATAACAATAATATTGGCGATAGGAAATTCCTGATGCAACACTTGTGACAGCATGTGAAGCTATAAGGAAAAAGATAGTTAGAATGGATGTAGGGTGGTTTTGAGGTTTTAGGTTTTTTTTCTCAATGAAATGATAATATAATTTCAATGAGTAAAAGAATTTTTACCTTCATTTTGTAAGGCCAACAATTCTGATGTGTCGGCGAAAATGCTTGTGCTGTCTAGTGGAATATTTTTTCTTTTTCTTTTCACGTTACGATGCCAGCCTATTTCACCATAAGGAAATAATAGAGGGTATTGAAGAGGGTCATAGCAACCATGGTAATACATAACTCATTGGTTACCACCTGATTTTTTATGTACAAGAATGTTGCGAGTCTTATTGTTTGTGGACTCATCTTCAACCCATATTGTTGCAACTTGTGAAGCTGACGGTGCATTGTAGATTCTTTGATTTGGGCAAGGATCTGTTCGAATGGCAATACTACATTTCTCGTTGATGTCGATATCGACATCTTTTAAGCTGCGCAATAATTTTGCATAGGGATTTTTTAACAAAATGCCAATTATTGACTCGATGATATCTACACGTAATTGTGGGGCATTTTCAGAACGATGTTGCAATTCATGGTCAGTGTCATAGAAATAAAGTTAGAGGCATTGGGTCTTGTGTTAGATGGTTGTAAACTATTGATGTAGTGATATATTTGACCTTGAGCTCGAAAAGTATATGTGCCATTTTTCCTTGTTGCAACCTTGCTATCAAGTTTGACACCCATAGATGTGAAGGTGAATAAGTTGTTGAATGTTCGAATATTTGCACGGAAATACTAGTTGTCCTCATCTTTGGATGTCATTAGGTGATATAAGGCTTGTGCTGCTTGGTTGCAAGCAAGTTGTATTTCACCTTGCAAACAGCATAACCTTTTAGGCTCATACGAAAAAAGTGTTGCACCACAAAATCTACAAGAAGATGTTGGAGAAAGATAGGAAGCAAATATTGGAGGAAGACAGGAAGCAGAAGTTGGAGGAAATGGCATCCTATTTACATTTCTCTGTGTTCGTTCACAACCAACCAATAGCAATAATTGTTAGTATGTCAAGTCTTGATCAAAATGTTGTAGAATACATTTTAGGTAAAGTTTTCTATTATGGGAACATACGCTTACACTTTTTTGTACAAGTTGCGATTATCTTGCTATCAAATTTGCTCGACTGATAGTTTAATGAATCTCTCGAATGGTCAGCATATGAAGAAAGCATTCCTACAATTATGATAGTAAGTGGAATGTACAAGTAAGGTGTATTTTGACAAATGGTAAATAGTCTTTACACATTGATATGGAAATATGAAGTTATAGAGTCATACGGATTGGAAAGTCATTTAATTCCGAAGAAGCTCCAATGCCACCAGTTGAGCAACTCCCATAGCAAAAAGCTTCAGTTGGGGCCACAACAGTTGAAGGCACAATATAAAATTTGAATTAGATGTTATAGATAAGAAGAAATATCATAAAGCATGTAACACCCTCAAAATATCATACAAATCAACCATTCATAAGATCCATAATCATAATAGAAATGTTGCATTTTCATTTATCAGGGTATGTATTACAAAAGATATTACATGCATTACACTTTCATAAATATTCTTCCTGAAACTATAGCATGTAACTCTAATTGATAACAACAAAATAGATGCTCTACGGGTTTACATCTTTCCAAGTTATCACTTGGTTACAATAAAAGAAGAGTCTAGTCTCTATACAAGTAAAGCCCTCGACTTAAAAGGAAAACATCCAACACAAAAGGAAATAGCAAAAATGGAGCCTTCAGCCCCTAAACCTTTCGAGCTATGCCCTTAGAGGTGGCATGTCGCCTGTATAGCGATCCCGGTTTTTCCCGTCATGTATTGTGTTCCTAACTCGGGTTTAGTGGTTGTATGTTGTTGTATTATTCTCGTTTCCATCATTTCATTCTTTGTATTTGAGTTTTGGGATGTGTTTGGCAGGCTTGAAACAGGTTGGTTGGGTGTTAGAACAAATGGTTGTTGTCCAGATTTTGGTTTCTTCACTCGAGCGAGGCTTTTGTCGCTTGAGCGAGCTTTGTGTTTTAGTTCCTTCGCTCGAGCCAGGGTTCCTTCGCTCGAGCGAGCTTTAAGTGGTGTGTCTCTTGGCTCAAGCGAGAACTCCTACACTTGAGCGTGCGTCTGCGTCTAGATTGGACCTAAAGGTTGGTAATCTTCGCTCGAGCGAGCGAGCTAGCTCTATGTTTTGTGTTTCTTTGCTCAAGCGAGGACTCCTGCGCTCGAGCGTGCTTCTGGGTTGCAGACCTGAAGCTTCACATTGTTCACTCGAGCGACGCTTCTTGCGCTTGAGTGAGGTCCTTTTGTGTCTGGTTGCTCGAGTGATCACTTCTTCGCTCGAGCGAGCCTCAAGTATATCAGATCGCAGCAGCGGGTTCCTTCTACACTTTTTGATCTTCTTTTCTTCTCAAACCCTAAATTCGTTGCACTCTCTCTCTATACACTCATTCTCTCTACAAATACACTTAATCTAGAGTGTTTCTACCCTAGTCCCTTTGTTAAAAAGGTGGAGTATCACGTGGGCTACATTTTGATCTAAAAAAGCTTGTGTTTGGAGCATCTTCGAATTTCCTCTCTTTCTCCTTTGAGCTCCTAACTTTGAGGTAGGGATAAACTACTCGTCTTTATAAGTTTTAACATAAATTTTAGTCATCTTGTATAAATGGTGAAATATGGAGATTTTGGAAGGTTAGGGTTTGAATTTGAAATTATAGAAAGGGGGTTTTCAATTGTTGAGCTCCATGTCTATGTGAGACCTTGGAAAATGGGATTATTGGTATAAAATTGAGGAAATTGAGCCTTAGGGCTAAAGTTGAGAAAATGGGGAAAGTGCCCTAATTAAATGTAATTGATTAAGTTTGTATAATTAATTTGGTAATTGTGGGAATATGAAATTGATTTGAAAATCATGAAACTGGATGGAATTGGGATTAAATGGTGTAGTTGGATTGATTAATCATTCACCTATGAAAATGTTGATAATTTATTTGTTGATAAATTTATTATCTGTTTAGAAATAATTGTTTTGGGCTATCGGTGGAGGATAGTCTTGATTGTTGTAGACACTGCATGATGATTAGGTAAACTGAAACTAATCACCTGGAATATGTCATTGAATATGACGGTTGGAATAACACATTCAATATGTGCATTAAATGATCATTGTGTATGATAAAGTGTTCAAATACATTGCATATGTATCTTTGTTTGGGAGGAGATAGGGGTTGTACTCCATGGTTTGTGAGGAGATAGGGGATGGACTCTATTGATAATTACGTTGGCCGGAGTGTCCAGGGTGAAAGTCCCGAAATCTTATATACATCTGAATGATGTTGATGAATTGAAGTGTTGTCTTTATGAGTTGTAGTCTCATTTGAAATTGTTGATGATAGAAGTGTTGATAATATAAGTTGTAGTCTCATTTTGAATTGTTTGGATAAATAATGTACTATGTTGTTGATTTGATTGAGATAAAGAAATGGGAATGAATTGAAACACAGTTGTAAATGTAAATGGATGTATGGAAATCTATGTTGATCGAATATGGAAAAAGGGTAGGGATAGTTTCAAACTATTAAACATTTATCAAATGCCAATATTTAGTTATTTCTCATATTATGTTTAGCATATCTCTACTGGGCTTTGGCTCACCCTATATGGGACATCATTTTCAGGTTCAAGTGATATGCCGCCTCCAAGGATCTAGCTTGGATAGTTTAGAGGCTGCAGGCTCCCTTTTGTTATTACTTTTCTGTATTACATGTTTTATTTCCAAGCCGAGGGCTTTAATTGTAAAAGGGCTTCTGACCCTCTTTTCTTGTAACCAAGTGTTGACTTAGAAAGTTGTAAGCCCATAGGACATTTACTTTTGTTGTCAACATGTAATACTTTCTGTAGAAAATACTCTGATGAATGGAAATATAATATCTCTTTTATGATTTTGGAATCTTATAAATGATTGATTTATGTATTATTTTGAGGGCATTACAGCTGTATCTGAAAATGGTGTCCCAAGTAGGGTCAGCTAAAGTCCAGTAGAGATATGCAACACAATATATGAGAAATAACTAAGACATAAGTATCAGATAAATGTGGGATATTTCTTAACCGACACATATTATTTCCATGACCATTCAATTTACATAACCATGTCTCAATTCATTTTCAATCATCCATTTTGGGTAAATCCATTTACCAAGTTCATAATTATCAAAACAACCAAAATGAGATTTCAACTCACTGGTTCACAATTCAATGCATTCATCAATCCAACACTTCTATTTCTTGCCATTTTAAGGAACTACGTCCGAGGGAACCGGCACCTATAAATAAATAAGATTTCTGGACTTTTACCCTGGACACTCCGACCAACTTAATTCTCAATGGAGTCCATCCCCTATTTCCTCCCAAACAATGGAGTACATCCCATATCTCCTCTGAAACAATGATACATATACAATGTATTTAAACACGTTGTCATATACAATGACTCATCAATTCACATATTCAATGGTTTACTCAAACCGTCATATTCAATGACATAATTCAATTGATTAGTTTCAATTTTTTTTCTAATCCTCATGCATTTTCTACAACAATCACAGTTATCCTCCACTGATAGCCCAAAACAGATATTTCTAAGCAGATAAATAAATCTATTAACAGATAATTTATCAAAATTTTCATAGGTGAGTGATTTATGAATCCAGCTACACCATTTAAACTTATATTCCCCTAATTTCATAATTCCCAAACCAATTTCATATTTACACATTGATTTCATTATTTATACAAAATAGTTTATTTAATTCAAACTAGGGCATTTTTCCCCCTTTTCCAAATATTGCACCCAAGGCTAAATTTCACCCATTATACACAAACAAACCCATTTTCAAGACCTCACATACACATATGGAGTCCAAAGTAGAAAACCTCTCTTTCACAAATTCAATCCCAGACCCTAACTTCACCCTAACTTCCAAACTCCACCATTTATGCAAAGATGACACACATCTAGGTTAAAACTCATAATAAAGAGTAGAACATCCCTACCTCAAATGGAGATGCTCAAAGAGGAAGAAGGAGAAACTTGAAGATGCTCCAAACTTGAACTTTTCCAGATCAAAAGGAAGCCCACGCCAAACTCTAGCTTTTTAACAAAGGGAGTAGGGTAGAAAGACCCTAAATCATGGAGAATTTGAAGAGAGAAAGGGTGTTTTAGAGAGAGAGGCAGCCGGATTAGGGTTTTGAGTGACGAAAAGGTCAAAAAGTGATATAAAATCACGCCACTGCGAACTGATATATGCGAGGCTCGCTCGAGTGAAGGAGTTGTCGCTCGAGTGAAGGAGTTGTCGCTTGAGCGACCAGACACAACAAGTGGCCTCGCTCGAGCGCAAGAAGCGTCGATTGAGCACACAATACAAAACTTCAAGTCTGCCACCAACATAGACGCACACTCAAGCGTAATAGTTCTTGCTCGAGCGAAGGAACAAAAACACACGTCTCGCTTGGGCGCAAAAGTTCTCGCTCAAGTGAAAGCTGCGTCTAAGAAAGAAACCTGAGGACTCTCAATCCTTGCTCGAGCGCAAGAACCCTCGCTCAAGCGAATGAGCAACTACCCAAGGCTCACTCGAGCATAAAAAGCCTCGCTCGAGCGAAGAAGCCAAAACCTAGGCAGCATCCATTTGCACCAAAAGACAACTAACCTATTCCAAACACGCCCAACAAGACCCAAAACTCAAATTCAAAGAATTAAAGGAAGGAAACAAGACATAGACAACAACATACAACCACAAAACCCGAGTCTGGAACACAATAAAGGTTGGGATAAAACCTGGATCGCTATAACCTCCCCCCCTTAAAGAATTTCGTCCCCGAAATTTTATACAATTTTTAAAATTATGGTTATTCAATTCCCAACGTGATTACAATTCAACATTCACTATCATGACCTACCCACCGGTTGTTCCATCTCTTCACAAGAGAACAAATCCACAGCATGTACAGCTCAACATATATTACCAATATGCATATTCCAAGATTTAACAAATTTCAACACATACATCTCATGTTTCCAAAACATATTCAATGTTTATAACAAGTTTATATTTCCAAAAATTAAATAACATATGCAATGTTCAAATTTAACTTGTGTTTCCGAAACATACTCAACATTCACAATGTGTTACAATCTCAAAACATATACAATGTTTTTATAGTTCTTAAACAAAACTAAAATCTCAACTTATACTCAAACATCAACAAATAGGTCCGGATATTTCTCTCGGACCTCCATTTCACGTTCCCAAGTTGCTTCCTCAACCCCGTGATGTTTTCACAATACTTTGACCAAGGGAATCATCTTGCCTCGCAAGACTTGGTCTCGTCTATCTAAGACTCGCCCCGGTCTCTCCTCATATGAGGCATCCTCATCTACCTCTAAGTCGGTCCAATCCAACACATGTAATGCATCCAGCTCATACTTCCGAAGCATACTAACATGAAATACGTCATGCACTCCGGAAAGTTGTGGCGACAATGCTAAACGATAGGTAGCCTCCCCAATCCGCTCAAAGATCTCAAAAGGGCCAATAAACCGAGGGGACAACTTCCCATTCTTCCCAAACCTCATCAAACCCTCTCTAGGTGATATTTTCAAAAAGACGTGATCACCAACCTCGAATGACAAAGGTCTCCTCCTACAGTCGGCATAACTCTTTTAGCGACTTTGGGCTGTAACCAACCTCTTACGGATAAGTGTCACATTCTCCGTCATTTCCCGAACCAACTCTAGACCTAACAAAAGTGCATCACCCACCTCGGCCTAACACACTGGAGATCTACACGGTTAGCCATACAAGGCCTCAAACGGTGCCATGCCAATACTCAATTGGAAACTGTTATTGTAGGCAAACTCCACTAAGGGTAAGTGTCTCTCCCACGACCCCTTAAAATCAAGGACGCAGCCTCTAAGCATATCCTCAATGATCTGAATAGTACGCTCAGACTGCTCATCAGTCTGAAGATGGTAAACCATGTTAAAAGTCAATCTAGTGCCTAAGGCACTCTACAAACTTTGCCACAACCGAGTAGTGAAACGCGGGTCTCTATTTGAGACAATCGTCACTGGGACCCCGTGCAACCTCACTATGTCCCGAATATACAAGTCAGTAAGGTAATCTACCGAATCTCTTACGCACATAGGAATAAAGTGCGCCGACTTGGTCAACTGGTCAACTACCACCTAAATGGCATCATTACGCTGTTGAGTCCTCGGAAGACCCACAACAAAGTCCATCGTGACATGCTCCCACTTCCACTCAGCGATAGGCAAGGGTTGCAATAAACCCGCTGGCCTCTGGTGTTCGGCCTTCACTCGCTGGCAAGTAAGGCACCTCGATACAAATACTGCCACATCCTTCTTCACACCCCTCCACCAAAACTGGTGACTTAGATCATGATACATCTTTGTGCCTCCCAGATGCACCGCAAGGCGTGAATGGTGAAACTCTCAGAGTACTTCCTCTCGGCAAGACTCCGGCACAAACAAGTGGTCTCGGTATCTCACACTCAGGTCAGGATACACAGACAAACCCTTCTCTACCTTCCCACTAGAGATCTTCTCCCAGAGGGATTCTACCTCAAAGTCACCCTTTTGTGCTTCTAACACTTGGTTCACAAGTGTAGATGTTGCAACTATAGAAAGCAAGGCTACGGACTCAACAGACTCACCCAGACGCAAGTCAAATTCACCAAGGGCACCCAACATCTCCCATTCCCGGATAGCTATACAAGCTACACTACTGATGGACTTCCTACTTAGGGCATCGACCACAACATTGGCCTTTCTCGAATGATAGTGCAACTCGAAGTCATAATTCTCTATGAACTCCATCCACCTTCTCTGCCTCAAATTTAAGTCCTTTTGTGTAAACAGATACTTCAGGCTCTTATGATCAGAAAATACCTCAAATCTCTCACCATACAGATAGTGCCTCCAAATCTTCAAGGCAAAGATTACAGCTGCTAACTCTAAATCGTAAGTGGGGTAGTTTCTCTCGTGTGTTTTCAACTGCCACGAACCATAGGCTACTACTTTCCCCTCTTGCATCAATACACAACCCAAACTTTCTCGCAAGGCATCACAATACACTGAATAACCCAAACCCCTCTCAAGAATAATCAAGACTGGAGCAGTGGTAAGTCTAACCTTAAGTTCTTGGAACAACTTTTCACAAGTCTCACTCCACAAAAATTTGACCCATTTCCGCGTCAATCTAGTCAAAGGCGAAGCTAGTCTGGAGAAATCTTTCACAAACCGACGGTAATACCCGGCCAATCCCAGAAAACTACGGGTCTCAAAGGCATTCTTAGGCTGTACCCAATCTTGTACTACGTCAATTTTCGATGAATCTACAGTCACTCCTTCCCCGGAAACTACATAGCCTAGAAACTTCACTTCTTTCAGCTAAAACTCACACTTCCCGAACTTGGCATACAACTTATGGGCTCTAAGCAACTCAAGCACCACTCGCAAGTGTTCATCGTGCTCCTCCTCAGAGGGTGAGTAAATCAGAATGTCATCCACAAAGACGACCACAAAACGGTCTAAGAACTCTCAGAAGATTCGATTCATCAAGTCCATAAACACAACTGGGGCATTGGTTAGCCCAAAAGGCATCACCAGAAACTCATAATGGCTATACCGTGTACGGAATGCCGTCTTCGGGATATCCTCCTCCCTGACTCTCAACTGATGGTAGCCTGATCTCAAATCTATCTTAGAGAAACAACGGGATCCTTCCAACTGGTCAAACAGATCATTTATACGAGGCATAGGGTACTTGTTCTTAACCGTAACTCGGTTCAATTTTTGATAATCAATCCAAAGTCTCAAGGCCCTATCTTTCTTCTTAGCAAAGAGGACCGGTGCTCGCCAAGGTGAAGTACTAGAGAGAATAAAACCCTTATCTAGTAATTTCTGGAGCTGAACATTCGACTTATTCAACTCAACTGAGGCAAAGCGATATGGTGCAATGGAAATCGATGCCATGCCAGGCACTAAATCAATAGAGAACTCGATCTCTCGGTGAGGTGGTAAACTAATAAGATCCTCAGGAAAGACATTCAAGTACTCACAAACCACTCTTGGCAACTCACTCTAGACCTCATCACACTTACTACTCATAAAGCTAGTTAGAAGGTAACTAAGCTCATTCCGCCCGCACGGATCATACACCGGTGGTAAAACTCTACCGACCCGATCCCCCAAGAAATGAAAATAATCGCCGCTCAAGGTACATATAGTAACCCTTTGACGATAGCAATCTATAATAGCCCGGTATGACGATAACCAGTCCATACCCAAAATAACATCAAAACTAGTCATATCCATTAATACAAAAGAAAAGGGAAGTAGATGATCGGCGACCTTTATATCACAACCCCAACACCCCTGTTTCAAAATCATCTCACCCCCAACAGGTGATACAACACATAAAGGAGATGCTAACTATGCCAACTCTAACCCCAAAACTGATGCAAAAGCAGAAGATATAAAGGAATAGGATGCACCCGTATCAATCAACACATTAGCAACCAAGTTGCAAAACAAAAAGGTACCTCTCACTACTGATGGAGCCGGTACAAGATCTGGAAGCATAGACACGCCCTGTAGGTCTCTGATCTACCTGCTCACCTCTCGGAGCATAAGATTGCTGCACTGACTGAGCTGAAGAGGCTCTCTGATTGGCCCTCGAGGCCTGTGTTGACTGCGCTAGCTGGTGACTCTGTGTCTGCCTCAAACCAGACGCACCAAGTGTGCCACCTAACTGCGGGCAAAACCTCTTCAAGTGTCCCGCCTACCCACACTGATAACAAGTGAGCGACTAGCCTTTACCTTGACTCTGGCCTTGAGAACGAGCCGAAGATGAAGTTGCTCGCTGCCCTCCTCCCCTTTGTGG
This sequence comes from Camellia japonica, assembly GCA_030407325.1. NCBI lineage: Eukaryota > Viridiplantae > Streptophyta > Magnoliopsida > Ericales > Theaceae > Camellia > Camellia japonica. The sequence goes on along the minus strand of JAPPVO010000031.1, from coordinate 191,585,021 downwards.
GCAAGCTGGAGACTTGTGGCCTAATTGACCATACCTATAACAAGTGATGTCTCCCTGACCGCCTCTCCTAGAACCCGAAATCGGTACTGGAAAGGTAGATCTCGAATGTACTCCCTGGGTGTAATAACCCAACGCTCGTACATGTTTTGGTATACTTTTAGTCCCTTACTCTGTGCATTTATATGCTTACTGTGAAATTTCATGTGGAAATTAAATTTAATTGAGCGAATCTTATGATTAGAGATTCATATCTGTCTCTTAAGAGAAATATCTGTTATAATTTTAATGTTTAGATCAGAAATTGAAGCCCTTAGAGGCTTGATAATCCGAAATTGACTTTATACATGTGATCAACATGATTTTTAGAGCATAATATGATTTTCTGTAAAAATTTAATTTGGAGTGATTACACTGATTGGATTTCGTCTTTATCTACCTTATATATATATATATATATATATCTATTTTGGCTTGGAAGCAATTTCATAAATATCTCCTGAGAGAGAGAGTTAGAGGAGAAAGGAGTTTGAGAGCAAAAGGGAAAGACTTCAACAAGAGAAGATAGGAAAATTAAGGAAAATTGTAGAGGGTTGAACCAAGGTATGTAAGAATTACTTTACATAAGCCCTTTCTTGAACATGTGTAAGAATCCCCTTTTAATTGTGAGAACAGGGTTTGTGGTGGAAGTTTTGTATGTGATATTTACTCAATTGGAAAATTGTATTTGTTTTGAAGGTTAATTTGAGCTATATAGGGAAAATTATACTTTATTCTTAGTTTTCCATGTTCACATAGTGATACATATATATTGTTCATATATTAATGGTGGCCTTCAACATGAAAGAATTGGATTGTAATTGATTGTGATTGTGAATTCAAAGTAGTTAAGGACTCAAGTAAGTTTTTGATTCATCCTTATGTGATTTTGAGCCATGTTCTTGTATGAAATTTACCTATTTTGGGCCTTGCCATAGATTTACCAAGATGGGTTTTTGCTTGAATTTCGGACTGCAAACTGGGTAGAATCGCCGCACTTGCGGGGGTCATGGCCGCACATGCAGGAGCACTGCCGCATGTGCGGAGGTCATGGCCGCACGTGTGGAAAACAGAGAATTTTGGGTCTTTGGCTATTGGAAAAAAAGGCACGTGCAGGGCTTCACAGCTACACGTACAGGCTCACAGCCGCACGTGCGGCCCATGCTGGAAAATTTTATCTGCACTGTTTTACGTGTTTGACCCTCTGATGTTATTGAAATCTGTATTTGATGCCTTAAAATGTTTGTAAATTCATGTGAAACGAAACGAATCAAAAAATGATTTAAAAAAGGAAAGGAACTAATTTGTGAGTTGTGCATGTGTGTAGGTCACAATCCGGGATGAACTATCGCTCCACTACAGCACAGTGAGTAATAGTTCTACAGTTGTACATTTGCTTATCGTTAATAATTATTATTATTAACGCTTTGCTATTCGCAAGTTAATTATGCTAACATTTATAAACGTTTGGAAAATCTGTATACATTTGTACAACTGTGGAAACATTCTGCTTTGTTGATATCTGGGCTAGAGGCCAATCTGTGAAATCTGTTAGGCCAGAGGCCGATCTGTAATGTCCGTTAGGCCAAAGGCCGATCTGTAAAGTTTATTGGGCCTAAGGCCGATCTGTGTGTTACTAGGCTTGAAGCCACTCTACAAAGGTTTGGCCCAAGGCCGTTCTGAACATGTTTACAAAATAAGTTTATACATATGTTCTCTACACTTACATACATTACACTTCGAGTTTGTTCGGTAAATTGTTTATGTACTTATTCATTGAGCCTTGTTCACTCTGTGTTATGTCTACTTCTGTAGGTAATCAGCCTAGAGGTCAGTCTTAACCCATGATGCTCATTTCTTTTTTGTCAACCTCAGTGCGTCCAGGCACTTAGATGAACCTGTTCATTTTTGTGGAGTTTTGCTAAGCTTTTGGCTTTGTACTCTAATTGTCTGCCTAACGTTGAAATGTATATAACCTCTTTAACCGATACCTTTGTTATACGCCCAGTTATGGGGCCAGGCTTGTATTCATATATATATATATATATATATAAGTACATAACTGCTTCTCATATGTATTTTCACGGTATGGTTGTTAGTCTAGTATAATACTTGTGATCCTGGCATGTTAGTGAGAGCTCAATGGAGACTGTTATGTTGATAAATGCTTCCGTTCAGGCCCCATATGTTATACAAGTCAAATTTTATGTCTGTTTCTGAATAGCTCATGCCCAAACTTTTAGGGGCGAGTTTGGGGTGTAACACTAGGACTGCTGAGGGTTAAAACCCCTCTACCTCTTACCGTCCCCCTGGTCATCCTGACTCCTCCTAGAGCCCCTCATCCTCTCCTCCTCTGCATGCATGATGGTCTCAAGATGGGTTGCAGCCTCCACAAGACGCCTATAGTCTCTAATCATGGACCCGATAACTCTGAACATGAGTCTGGTCCTTAGTTTCTTCTCGAACTCCAGACAACGGCGTTTCTTAATCGCCACTAACTCCGGTGCAAACCTAGACAAGCTAGTAAAGGTGGCCTCAAACTCAGCCACTGGTGTGTTCAACTGTTTGAGCTGAAAAAACTGATCCATCAGCTTCTTCCTTACTGTAGCAGGCAAGAACTTGTCTTGGAAAGCTTCAACAAAGGCCTCTCAAGTCCTTTCAATGCGCCCTTGCACATACTTCCACTACTGACCCGCGTCTCCCTTCAGCTGGAAGGACGCCAAGGTCACCCTCAAACCTCCATCTTCGATGCCGAGCATCTCAAACGTCTTTGTCATCTGCTCAAGCCACTCATCTGCCTTCAGTGGCTCCTTAGGATCACCCAAAAATTCATCCGGATTCGACCGGAAGAACTCCCTCTTCAGAAAAGATGGCCCTGCCTCAGCTACTTAGGTCTGGACTTGATTCTCAACCCTGAGAATGTCCATAGATTCCCTCAATGCTCCGACCATTTCACGGGCTAAGGCGCCCATGGCTTGCTAACCAACCGGTTCGGCCACATTGGCCTGACCAACTCCTTCCTTCTGTGCCGAAATCTCATCTGATATAGGCATCTCATGCCTCCTAGGCCTACCACACCTATCACCACGACCTTGTCCTGACATCCTAATAAAGGTAACAAAAAGATTAGCACATTCACAAATGTGTCGAAGCTATCTCACTCGCGTCCTAATACAATGGACAACTGTAATTCACTCAACATAAGCACATAATCATATAAACACATACGAATTTCATTTTCGGATAATGACCGTCCCGTGGCGTCGCTAGAGTTCCAGTTAGAAATGGCAGTGATCAAGTGCCTTTCCAACAGGACTCCTAGAAACCCATGGACCCAATCAACATCCTAGAAACTAAATTCCATACCCATATAGTCATGTAAGCATGTTATCATAACAAGCGAGACAAACCCATTGTGGTACTAACCACTTCCCACGTACCCAAAGTATTCAAAACCCAGTACGCTCTAATACCAAGTTGTAACGCCCTCAAAATATCATACAAATCAACCATTCATAAGATCTATAAGCATAATAGAAATGTTGCATTTTCATTTATCAGGGTCTGTATTACAAAAGATATTACATGCATTACACTTTCATAAATATTCTTCCTGAAACTATAGCATGTAACTCTAATTGATAACAACAAAATAGATGCCCTACGGGCTTACATCTTTCCAAGTTATCACTTGGTTACAACAAAAGAGGAGTTTAGTCTCTATACAAGTAAAGCCCTCGGCTTAAAAGGAAAACATCCAACGCAAAAGGAAATACCAAAAATGGAGCCTTCAGCCCCTAAACCTTTCAAGTTATGCCCTTGGAGGCGGCATGTCGCCTGTTGTAGATGTCCCCGAACGCCCCGGGAGGAGATCCCGTTTCGTTCATTTCAGCTCACTACAGTTCAGGACTCAATGTCACGGTCCTGTATCTAATCTCGCAGAGTGCAATGCAAGACCGATGAATCAGCAAAGAGTCCAAATCCAGCAAATCGTTTTTGAAAACAGATTTTTTGAAAGAAGTGCCAAACATGGACTGCTTTGCCAGATACAGAGTCGCCACCTAAATATTTTATTTTGGGAAATTTAGGAAACCCTGACTCGTTGCCTAAGGCCACGTGTCCGTCATCACCAAAGTTGCCTCGGCTCGGAAACTTGGGTACGATTGGGGAAGGTCACTTCGTGATCACCCCCGCTCGCCCGATCAAAGATTGGCCTCTACTAACCATGATATCGAGTTTTGAAAACATTATGTGCCCTTATTCCGGTTATTAGCCTAGATTTACTACATGATGCGCACAACATACAAGTATAGACCAGATCGCCTGAATTGGAACAAAACATTTCATCTTTGTTTATTTTGAAAACGGTTTGATGGTGCTACTCGTAAGTAGGCTAAGATGTGGATTTGCCACCCTCAGGTGGGCTTAGAAAAAATGGCTTTGCCACTATCTAGTGGGCTTAAAACTCACAGTCAATGCATTATTCCAATTCAGATAATCCAACCTTCACCGACAGACATTCAGGCAGTTATATCATATAAGCACGTAGCCTGATGGTAAGCATGCTGTCATGGCAGTCACTCACACGCATGCAAGGTTGCTAAAGCATAAACACTCACCGAGTACTCCGAGCCAAAGAAAAAAACTAATTAGAAATCATGCATGAATCCTAACTATGCTGAAATGCCTAATACAACACATACATGAATGCAACTAAGTTAGGCTTGGCTATTCTAAGATGACATATGATGATGCTACAGCTAACACGTATTCAATTTGGAACTGAAATACAAATGCAGTTAGTATGATGTGCCGAGCCCGGTGCATGCGATACAAATGAATGATGCAAACATGCTATCATAAGTATGCTAATTGAAACATGCCTTAATCTAACCATCATAAGCTGGTAAATAAAAGGGAGAAAGACGTGGAGTTGGGAGACATACATCACACACACGCACACTTATTACAGTTATGCCCTCACTCGGAGGGTCCGAATGAATATTACACAACCAAAATAAATAACGAATTATTACACAATACTAATTACTTAACAAATGAACTAGGTAAGCAAAGTAAACTAGCATGCTATGCTACGTGTAATAGACTGCCTCAGCTCTGCTCGGAATGATGGAGGGTGTATGCATGCTCAATTTGCCTTGTTAGTAAATTCCATCGTGATGCCTTGACTCACCTTTGTTTGCAATTGAATCCAGAAACTTGCACAAAGCTCTAAGAGGCTGAAACTCCACTCTGGGAGGCTGTGGGAGGGCCACCAACCAAGTATTAGGCTTGGAGACCACCCACCGACCAGTTTATGTGGGAAAAACCAAAAAGGGTGGTCGGCCTGCCAGAAAAGCTGGTCGGCCGACCAGTTCCTGCCTTCAGTTTCTGGTTTTTCTGCAACAAAGGCAAGAGAAAGAAAAAGCAAGGTATTTGCAACACATGTGTGCACGACCACTCTCCCCGTCATTGCACAAGCTCTAGGAAGTGTAGTCCTCGATCCTCGTGCTACCAATCATGCATCTCGATGCATGATGGCCGAGGAGTCGAATTGCACGACTCGATGTGAAATGAATGCACATATAAACACAACAAGGCCTAGACTCCATCATGGTTAATCCGGAGTGTCGGCGACCGGGAATTGAGACACGTTCCGTCACTTGGAGTATGAAACGTCCCTCGTTTCCCGTGCTTGGGCTAACTCCTATCCCAAACACAATGCAAATGAGATGGCATACACAATGCGACTAACATGTAACCTACCATACGCAATGCTATGGACTAAAATGGCATACACAATGCACGTGATGTAACATGGCATACACAATGCTCTAACATGCAACCTAGCATACGCAATGCTATGGATTGAAATGGCATACACAATGCACGATGGACTTACACCAACATGAGTGGACCTCAGCCACACTCACATCAGTGGCCATATGATGGAAATGAGACAATCGAAACACATGCAAACATGTACGATGCAAGGATCGATCCTAAGGCATCAAATGCCTTTCTACCAAAGCATGGAAAAGGCTACAATATGGCATACAAACACACAAATTCCAGCTCTGAAACATGACACAAAATGGTCCCGAAACATGCAAACATGGCACACAATGCAAGCTACGGGGCCCGGGTACCGAAACTAGTGAAGTGCGTTGCTTTAGAGGTACCCAAAACAATGCACTAATGGAAAAATCAACCCCAAAAAGACCCTAGGCAGGTCTGAAACAGTAGGGAAATGGCCTAAAATGATGGCTCGGAATGCAATGAAATGGAGCTCATTCAATGGTCGGTAAATGAGGCATACAAGCTCGACTCTCAAACGCATTTAAAGAGTACAAAACATGGCAATATGGAATTGATACAAGTTCTGAAATATGATGTATAATGGACCCAAAACAAGGAAATACCTCAGTATATGCATGTAATGGACCCCGAAACCCAAAGCTAAGCAAGTGTATTGAACCACAAGCATGCAAAACAAACACCATTCAACCATGAGACCCAAAAATAGAGCTAGGGCAGTCCAAAATGTGCACAAAATCAGTTTAAGGCAAGGCCAAAAGGTGCTAACATGAAGGGCCAAAACAACATGCAACATAGGCTAGTAAGCATGGTTTTCACTACAGCTATATGAAGCACATGAGGGCTCACCAAACCAGCCAAAAATAGAAGTATGCCATGCTAGAATATGCCCAAATAACCACTGAAACTCAGTCAACGCATGCAAAAATGATAGGCTCCTTTGGAGGGCCATGCAAGGGGTTGTTCCACACGTATATGACAGACATATAAAATGGAAAAATGGCCTCTGGAAAGAGGTTATGAGGGTCCTAAAACCCACCAAAAAGGCCCTTAAATTGGTCTAGGAAGCATGCAAGTGAAAGCCTCTTTGAAAGGCCTTGAAGAGGATATCTCTACACATGCAAAATAGACACTTTATATGGAAAAATGGGCTCTAGACAGAGCTAAGGCAGACGTTAAAACTCAGCAAATTGGGCCTGAAATGTGGCTTTGAAACATGCAAATAGGGGCCCCTTTGGAAGGCCAACAAAGCTAGTAAAGAGAACAAGGGGTGAGAGGGTCACCCCTCTCTGATTTTGAGGCTCAAACACACATAATAACCACTGAAAATCCATTGGATTTCAGTGGTTAAAAGGTCCAACAAAACTCACAACAAAGGCCCTAAAGCATAGCTCAAAATAAGGGGAAATGAAGCATGCAAGGGGGCAGATGACCCCCAACAGAGAAATGACCTTAAACAAACATGTTTATAAGCTCAAAGCAAAACTTTTTTTAGTTTATGACAAAGCCTAAATATGCTTGCAAGTATGGCTAAACAATGAATCAAAAAGAGTGCTTAAAAGGGAAGAAATGTGTTACCCTTGTAGCACAGCAACTCCAGCAGCTCTAGACCAACAATGTGACTCCTTAGCCTCTGCAAATCAGTTCCAAGGTGCTTGGATGGATGGTGGAGGTGTTATTCTAGGAGGTGTGGTGCAATGGGACCAAGAACAAGGGTTTTTGGAGCTTGGAATAGAGAGATATGGAGGAGTGTGTTTGTATGAGCCTCTGGAAATTCTGAACCCTTGCAAGTGAAGAGGGGCCTTTCCTTTATAGAGGAGAGGGGCTAAAGCTTCTTCAAGAAGCTTAAAACCAAGCTCAAAGATCCTCCATACACGTGTATGGAGGATGCAGCAAATGCCTCCCAGCTGGCACAGCTGGAACACACTCACTGAGACAAACAAACTGAGAGCTGGCCGACCAGTTCAAGTGGTCGGCCAACCACTTTCCCTGGTCGGCCGACCAGGGGTCAAAAGGTTCAAACTCCAAAGCTGGTCATCCATGAAGCCCTTGAAGTTAGCTTTCCAATGCCGCAAACCTTGCATTGAAATTCCTCCTGTGCAGAAAGTTATGCCTGTTTTGGTGAAGCCGCGCAGATTCGATCCAATTGGATTGATACCCTACTTCAACCAACCATATCTCCCCCACCCGGACTCGGCTTTAGGAGATTCTTGAGTGCAAAATGAAGCCCCAGAAGTAATCTTTCCAATGGTGGTGGCCTCATAGCTTAACTCTAAGTGCATAGACAAATAAGCCTAATTTAGCGAGGACTGTTCGACTTTTTCTCTCCTTCCCGAATTCATGCCGAACCACTTTTGACCACCTAAGTGGTTGGCTATCTGATTTTCTAGTATTCCATGTGGCCACATTGAAGCCCCAGAAGTTAGCTTTCCAATGGCGCCAACCTTGCATCAAAATTCCTCTTGTGCAAAGAGTTATGCCCGTTTCGATGAAGCCGCGCAGTTTCGATCCTACCCGAATTCATGCCGAACTTCTCCCAAACTAGTTTTCCTCTCTCTTCTCCTCTTTTCTTCAACTCCAAACCCCTAGACAAGGTGTTTTGAAAGATTTTTCAAAGATTTCATCTCTCTTTCATTCATTTCCACTTTGTCCTTGCTCGGTTTATCGAAAAGCGCAACATTTGACAAAATGCGAACCTCGGAACATCGTAAAAACTTTAGTTTAAAAACGTTTTGAAAGAGAGGGTTTTAAGGTCTAAAATATTTTGATCAAGATTGTTTTGGTCCAAAAAGGGGTATGAAGTTGAGATTTGACTCTTTCCTTGCTGAAGAAACTGAACCTTTCCCCTGCACACCTTGCTCCACCATGTAAACCATCAATCGCGTCCAAGTCTTAAGGGCGGTCAAAAATGGGGTGTCTACAGTTGCCCCTCTTTGACAGAACTTGGAAGTCAAGAAGTGACGGGAGTAAATGTCAAAGTCCAGAGATGACCCATTTTTGACAAGGCCGAAGACTTGGACAAACAAACAGAGTACAGACAAATAAATGGTTGCGCCCGCAGGCTGCCTTCGTATCCCTTTGCAAGAAATCAAACCAGCGTAGTTCAGGGGCAGGATGCAAAATGTTATGCAGGAAGATTTCGATAATTGGACCTATACGCTAACGCGAAGCTGGTTTAAAAATTGGACTTATACACTACGCGAAGCCAGTTTGAAAATTAGACTTATACGCTACGCGAAGCCGGTTTGAAGATTGGACTTATACGCTAAGCGAAGCCGGTTTGAAGATTGGACTTATACGTCAAGCGAAGCCGGTTTGAAAATTCAGGATTTATGTAATGCAATGGAATGAAACAGTGCAAATGATATGCAATGTATCGAAATAATCAAACCACAAGTAGTGCAAAACCACACAAATATCATAAAGGGATGGAGATGCAAAATCAAACTCCGTCTACCATAGAAAAGGTGTCGACACCCTCAAACCACAATTCCATCAGTGGAATAGGCACGTACACATGCAGAACTATGTGTGCGTAGACAGAACACAAATACAAGTAATTGGGTGGCATGATATAAGTGAGGCATGATCTGCTCAGGAAAGATCGTGATCCTAAATGCTAGATGCAACATACTACACTATAATGCAATGGATACAACGGATAAGGCGCGCAGCCAAACCAAATTTTGCCTAGGAAAGGCATGGACACAAACAAACCATGTCTAACACGGAAATGGTGTCGTCACCCTCAAACTACAATCCCATTAGTGGAATAGGTGCGTACACAAAATCTCATAACCATGTTTTGACATGAAAAGTATGAGCACATACCTGACCAAGCTCAACATGGAAATAATGCAGGCGATACAACGGTTATGCAGTAGATGCATGCGATAGATACTATATACAATGCAATGTAGTAGCTAAAATGCAATGTAATAGCTAGGAAGGGAAGGTACCTTACAGGGGCAATTGGCAATGACTTACCTCGGCAATGTCCTACCTCATGCTGATGTGGGAATCTTCCTCTTCTTCTCAGTTGAATCACAGGTACTATTTTTCTTCCTGACTATGGTTGCAGCTTTCCCTATTCTCCAACAGGGTGACAGACTAGGTTGATTCGGTATCCAGAATTGAGGCGCATACATATACTATCTCAATCTATGGGGCTGCCATACAGATTTCAAGCCAAGGATATATCCCTGGGTATTTAAACCAGACTTTAGTCTCGAAAATCCCGAACCTTTGCGTTCTAGGCAAGAGTCATTCGAACTCTAGTTTTCACCGTCTCAATTAGTCTCCTAGGAACTCACCGCAAACACAGGTAGGTGGCTATACCAGACCACCGGAAGTCGTTCAGGCACGACAAACACCAAAAGAATTGCACTTTTAGAGGATTTAAGGTCTCCTAGACCAGGCGAGGGCACAAGACAGTGCGAATGAAGATACGGGATTTAAGGTCTCCTAGACCAAACGATAAAATAGATATAATGCAATGGATGTAACAGATGTGATGCAATAGGTAATAGATGCGATGCAACAAATAGTACAATAGATGCAAAGGGTGACATACTTCAACCACGCTGGACTCGTGAGTGGAGGCAGAACAAAGAAAATTAATCAAGAGAGCGTTCCACGCAACCTAAGATAAATTCCAAATACGCTGAAAATCGTGTGAGGAAGGGGAGGCTCCAATCACGCTGAAATCGTGAGAAGAGGTAAACAAATTCCAAACAAGCTGAAATTGTGTGAGGAAAGGGAGGCTCCAATCACGCTGAAATCGTGAGAAGAGGTAAACAAATTCCAAACAAGCTGAAATCGTGTGAGGAAATGGAGGCACTCTAACCACGCTAAAATCGTGAGAAGAGGTGCGAAAATAACAGCTCGGGCTCACGCTTCACACGTCCCAAGATAAATTCCAAACACGCTGGAATCGCGTAAGGAACGGGACACTCAAACCACGCTGAAATCGTGAGAGGAGATCCAACAATCCGCCCAGTATGTCTACAACGCAACCTGGGATAAATTCCAAACACGCTGAAATCGCGTAAGGAACGGGACACTCAAACCACGTTGAAATCGTGAGAGGAGGCTTGAAAAAAACCGCCCAGGTACGTACACAACGCAACCTGAGATAAATTCCAAACACGCTGAAATCGCTTAAGGAACGGGACACTCAAACCACGCTGAAATCGTGAGAGGAGGTCCAACAATCCGCCCAGTGCGTCTACAACGTAACCTGGGATAAATTCCAAACACGCTGAAATCGCGTAAGGAACGGGACACTCAAACCACACTGAAATCGTGAGAGGAGGCCTGAAAAAAAACCGCCCAGATGCGTACACAACACAACCTGAGATAAATTCCAAACATGCTGAAATCGCGTAAGGAACGGGACACTCAAACCACGCTGAAATCATGAGAGGAGGTCCAACAATCCGCCCAGCGCGTCTACAATGCAACCTGGGATAAATTCCAAACATGCTGAAATCGCGTAAGGAACGGGACACTCAAACCACGCTGAAATCGTGAGAGGAGGCCCAACAACCCACCCAGCGTATCTACAACGCAACCTGGGATAAATTCTAAACACGCTGAAATCGCGTAAGGAACGGGACACTCAAACCACGCTGAAATCATAAGAGGAGGTCCAACAACCCGCCCAGCGCGTGTATAACGCAACCTGGGATAAATTCCAAACACGCTAAAATCGTGTAAGAAACGGGACACTCAAACCACGCTGAAATCATGAGAGGAGGTCCAACAAACTATCAGTCGTGTGCTCGGCGCCACCTGAGAAAGTCCCAGAGGATAACGATCCTAAACACAGCTCGGCGTAAAAGGATAAATGATACAAGATAACACAAGATGCAAATAAACGCAATAAGTGCGATGATACAGTACATGTTGCAAGTAATGTGGAGCATGATGCTAAGGGAATGCAATAAACAGACAAAGCGGCACTCTAGAAAGCACCTCATGGAGTGAGTGGCGATAAACCACTTTACTCTGACGGGGAATGGTACTCAGGGAAAGCACTTCTGATCGCCATTCTGGCTTGCAACAGTGAAACAGTCAACACAGTATTCTGTTCACTTTGAACACACAGCTCATATCAGCACACTGCTCATTTCTGAACATACAGCTCATAACACAGTACTCGATTCATTCTGCACACGGCTCAGTCTGAACAAACAGTCCGATCTGAAAAGACGGGATGCAAAAACGGAACCTGTAGAAGTTGAAACAAACTCGGATGCTCCAAATTTTCCCTCTTTTCTTTTGCTTTGCAGTCTGGAATCCATATAACTTCAGATAGGTCCTAGTTTTACTGTTCTCACATGACCTGGGTCGAACCCTGCGGTTTTTTGAAAGAACAAAATCTTGTTTTGCACAAATGTGGAGAATGACACGGCACTCCTTAGCACAAAACGATTCATTTTGAAATTGAGAAATGAATTCTTAACCGGGTATTGAACTTACGACTAAACACAACGCACTACGACTCAACAAAGAAAAACAAAAGGTAAACAACCTAAACACAAACACAGACACTTGAAACGACTCAAAAAAAACAAGAATCGAGACAAACAAAAACAAGAGACATGACACTCAGACGTGTTACAAAGACGAGAGACCTCTCAGTGCATGAGGAGCCAGTTTCTCTGGGTATTGTTTCCCACCATTTCTCATTTGTGATTCTCACATCACTCGGCTCTCAAGCTCTGTTCTTCTGAAAAAGCCCTTTCCTCACTTTTTCTCTCAGCGCACATCTCTCTATTCTTCAATCTCTCATTTTTTTATCCCTCCACTGGGTGGTTGATGGATAAGCAGGAAGTTGTGGGCTCTTGCCCCTGGTATTCTACCAGCTTCTTATTCTTGTTCACAACAGTGAGTCTCTCCCACAGAGGGGCTGCGCTACAACTGGGTGTGTAGCAAATTTGCAGCTGACATCGATTGACGATGCTCTGCTAGGGAGTTTGGACGTGATCAGATCTATCCGGATGATTGATTGGAATACCTTGCCCCATTCCAGTTCGTGCTTCGCACTTGGGTTGATACCTCGTTGCTTGGAGGGTGTGAGAGCTTTCTGCCCTTTTGTGGTCAGCTTCAGTGGTGCCTCTTTTTGGCAGGTAGAGTGCCCTTTTTGGCAGGTATGTTGACCATGGGGAAAAGACAAAATACCTGACTCAACTGTGCCCCTAGTTCATCATTTGACCATTTTTTTGTTTTGGTTTTCTACTAAAACAATTTTTGACCAATATGAGAGTTAGATTAACATGCTTGTTCGATTTTTTGATTTTGAAAATCATGCAAGTTAGGTCATGAGCACTGAAAATTTTCCTTTTTCGGGTCCAAGAAAGGGTCCAGTTTTTGAAAAAAAAGTGGAATAATTTTCAAGAGAATCAGTCAACCTCAGTAAAAATTCTCAAAAACTATTTTTGCAAATGGCCACTGCTCGACCAACATGGAACTTACTCTTGAGATGCACAACCTCAGATCCGATGGAAAATTACCCCTTGCTCGAGGAAAGTTACATGGCAACGGAAAGTTGCCCCTTGTTTGAATAACGCCGCAGCGCGTTGTATGGCAACGGAAAGTTGCCCCTTGTCTGAATGGCACTGCAGCGCATTGCAATCAATCCTCAGGGTGATGATCACAACCGAACTCCCGGATACAGAAAAGACAAAGATGACCAGAACCATCACATGGACACAGTTGAATTTGAAGTGTTTTACAGCTGGACTTCAGAATGAAGTTGCCTACGTATCCCAAAGATGGGAATCAAGCCTTACATAGTTCGGGGTTAAGGTACACTCGGGTATTAACCTCTCCTTTTGTGCTCTAACTTTTGCCAAGGCCGCCCTTCCGGGTTTTCAACCTTGCGAGCTATGTTTTTCTTCTTTTCTTTTCAATTTTTTTCATCTTTTTTCTTTTCTTCTTTTTTTTTTTTCAATTTTGATTGCTCTTCATTTCTTTTTTGTTCTTTGCATTTTTTCTCTTTTTTTTTCTTTTTCTTCTTTTTCTTGCTCTAGCTTTTGACTGGACCGTCCTTCCGGATTTTCGGCCCAACAAGCCTCTCAAGGGTAAAAGTGTAGCTTTGTCCATGTCAAATGGTTTTAGGATACTAAAGTCATTTGAATCTAGGAGAATGGCTGTTGTTCGCTGACGATGCAAGAGTCCATCCAACGGGGGGCTGATTTTGCCCCTAGTGTTGCGGATAGGAACTCTGTTGTTCTTCAGCAGAAACTGTCTTCTTTCCTCCCTTCTGGGATTTGGCATTCTTGCCAGTCTTCGTCTTTGACTCTTCGAGCACATCTGACATTTTTGCCCCTAGTTTGAGGGGTGCTCTTGATCTAGCTTCACAAGTTTCTTGGTCTGACTTTTCTTGCCCTTAGTTCGCGAGCTGCTTCAAATCTGGCCACACAAGCCTCACATCGTGGTTGACCATTGAACATTCTGAATCTAAGTTTGAGGTTCGAAAGCAAGGGGTCGAGTCTCGAGGCTGAGAGCGATCCTAGGCTGCACAATCTCAAGAGCGATTCTACACAAGTCTTCGCAAGACAGCGCAAAATATTTTTTTGAAAGTTTTTAAGAAAGTGACAAATCGCTCGCGCCGAAGATAGTATAGAACCAATCTGGATCAAAGCCAGGGTCCTTCTCAGTACTTACATTAACAAGCATGATCTCAATCATTAAGGGCTTAGCACGCCTCTCTTTCTCTCAGTTGATCAAAAATTTTTTGCAAATCCCGAGGAATTCCTTCTTCTTTGTTTTCATCACAATGTTCAAAAAGTTTTTGAAAAACTTAGGTCAATGCAATGAGTTCGAGGCACAAAAAAGTAGGCGAAAAGCATTGCCGTTTCATTCCAACTTTTGGCATAACTGGCGTAAGGCAGAAGCGAACACGAGAGTGTGAAAATCACTGTTGTTTCAATCAGATCTGTCGACACAACTGGCTCCAAGGCAGAAACAGACTCAAAAGAAAGCAAAAAAGACAAATGCAAAACAAAATGGTGATACACGAGGTAACACCCTCGGAATCACCCGACCTTTGTACAACAGGATCGACTCGATACAACAAGACAGACCCTTAATCAAAAAGACTGACTCAAGACAAAGAGACAGACTCAAAACAAAACTACAGAACTGACTCAACACCCAAGTCAGAAACTACAAAACTAGCATTCGTAAATGCTCAAAACAGTGCGTGCCAAACGCTACATCCAGAGTAAACTGAGCGTTGCCCGCAGGTGGTTCATCCCCCCTAATCACATCACATTATCCCCCAAGTTCACCGATCCAGTGCCGATAGACTTTGCAGAGCTTGGTGCGGCAATGACCCTGTCGTCAATCAGATCTTGCACTTCGTGGCGAAGACGAGAGCAATTGTCAGTGCCATGACCGGTTTGTTGATGGAAGGCACAGTACTGGGTGGCATCATACGTAGCCGGAGGAGTATTCGAGAGGGGCTGAGGCTCAAGAGGTTTGAGATGGCCTTGTCCAACAAGGATTTGGAGTGCTGTGGACAAAGGCATATAGAGGGCATGGAAGACCCTTTGACCTCGGGGTTAGTACTTCAAGGTTTGTGGATCTTTGCTGGACGCACCAGCAGAGGGATTGGCAGGTGCTGGCCTGGTTTGCTGATCTCTTCCAAGTGGAGGATTAGAGCTAACAGGATCGTTTTTGGTACAACATCCTTTGTCTCGGCTTGCCCCTTGATTCAGACTGCCCCCAACTTGAGTGGCAAAAGTATCATCCACAGTTTTTGCGATCACTGCGAGCACTTGCTGTTTGTTCAGTCCCTCAGCTTTCAAAGCCTCAACAGCCCACTGAAGGTGTTCATGGGGACCAATTCCTGCCCCTACCCTGTTCTTACCGCTGGCCTCCACTATGCCAAGGGATTGGCCTTCTTCAAATGCAGCCAGTCCCAAGATTGGAGAGCCTTTTGTCATGAAATTCCCGGTATGTGGTGTGGTCGATGACCGAGCCAATGTCCCAGAGGCCAGATCTGTCACAGTTCTCTGAAGATCTTCGATCATTCTCTTCAGCTCAGTAGTAGTGGGCTCACAGGCTTGAGATAATTGAGGTCCAGGTGTATCCATCATGTATAAGTCCATGCTTTCTGGAATGAACACCTCAGGCTTGGGTAGATGGGCTAGGGTGATGTATATGCTAGGGTCGAAGGTGGATGGTAGTGCATGGATGAGGTTGAGGTGGGGAGATGACGAGTCAATACTAACCTGAGGTCCTTTGGGTGGAGCTAGGGTCTCTTCGTCAATAAGATCCTGAATCTTATGACGGAGGCGGATGCAACGGTTCGTATCATGACCGTGTTGTTAATGATAGGCACAGTATTTAGCTGGGTCATACCTTGGTGGAAGAGGATTTGGAATGGGTTGGGGTTCTAGGAGTTCTAGGTGCCATTCTTCTTGCAGCTTTTTCAAAGCTTGGGAGAAACTCATATAAAGAGGATTGAACTTTCGGGATTGGGGCCGATTTGAGGTGGTTGGTTTTTGGCCATTGAGGGAAGTGGTGATAGTGTCCACTTCTGAGCATTTCACAGCTGTGATACCTTTAGTAGTAGCATTGGAATTGTGAACAACATTTCTCTTCAACGGCTCATTATCTTCTGCAAAGATCCCTTGTCGGATGGCATCCTCGATCTGAACCCCTATTCCATGAAGGTCTGGAAAGGTAAACAGTGGTAGAACGATCATTTTCTGCAGCAACATGCCATGTAGATTCCGAACAATCATCCTGATCTGATCTTTGTCGGAAGGCCTTGTAGTCATCATTGAGGCTTTTGCTCTCAATCTCATCACAAACTCTGAGAAACTCTCCTTAGGTTCTTGGCGGGTGACTTTGAGATCACGAGTTGTGACCTCGATCTGTGTGTTGTAGGAGTATTGAGCAATAAACGCCTCAGCCAGCTCTTCCCAGTTCCGTTTCACGGAGTCCTCCAATTTCGCATACCAGATTGCGGCTATCCCAAACATGGTTCAGCCAAAAAGAGACAACTTCTGAGCTGTGGTCAAACCCATTGGCCTCAAGATTTAGAAAACAGGTGGAGGTGCACCCTTGGGTCTCCAGAGCCGTCAAAGCGGTCGATATGCGGCATTTTAAATCTGTCCGGCAGCGTCACAGCTGCGTCGGTATACCCATTCTCGATGTCCGAGATGGACTTTACTCCCTAAGATTTCTTGAACATCTTTTCAATCTTGCTCAACTTCAACACTATAGGGTCTATCTCGAACTCAAAGGGAGAGTCCGGTAGGTTGATTTGTGCTTTAGACAGCTGGGGTAAGATTGTGGGCGGAGCTGGCCCTGTCGGAATGTCCGTACCTTCCTGGACATTTGGCGTCTCCCCGGGTATTGGATCTACTGGTGGGGGGGAGCTTGATTCGAAGCAGATGCTCCGTTTTGCTGTTGCAACCTGGTGATTAGCTCTACCTACTGGGCCATGACCGCAGCCTGCTGTTTGGCAAATTCCGCTTGGCGGACAGCATCTTGTTGCATGAGTTTCATACTTTCTTGGAGTTGGCGCATCATTTCCTCCATCCCTGCCATGTTCTGCTGTTTCGGCTAACTGACTGGTATATCTATCTCTGTGATAAAAACTGAGGCCTCAACCTGACTGTTCACTGGTGGGGTGGATAAGGGCCACTGATCTAGTAACTGCTGAACTGGTGATCTGTGCCTGACTGGCCCTTTTACCCTGCCTCTGGCAAAGGAACACTGATTGCCCTTGAATTGAATCTCTGATCCGCCAAAGTCTATCAACACAAGTCCAATGAATCTGGGGGATCTCAGAGCCTTCTGGAGCTATGGTTCCAAGACTACCTAGCAAAAGGGAAAACAGAGAGCATCTCAGCCTGATTTCACGATAACCCATATGAGTAGAGCTGAATGACTGTGCCCCCTACAGAATTCTGCCCAAAATTCTGCCCGTAAACTGATATCCTTAGGTGAATTGAATCCCAAAATACTGAATTGGTGCCCGCAGGCCTGATGCCCAAACTTGCAAACTGATACATGCATTCCTGTAGAAACGCACTCTAAAAGCACATAACAAGGAAGCGAGAGCCAAAACACCCCTATGTTGGGGTAGGGTTTCCCTGTCCTATTTTGTCAGGAGCTAGGGTTTCACTACGCACGCAACGGTTTCAAACAACCTATAATCGGGTAAGCAACCTGTCCTAGCTTGGAATGGTCACTATGGATTCCGAATATGCACTAGGTCGAACAGTCAAAAAGGGTGTCCCGGTAAAAATCAGGGTTTGTGTTCCCGTCGTGGCAGAGCCTGCAACCAGTCAGCCTTATGGCACGCTTCTCGAAGCGAGCCTCCGGCAAACCGTTCAGGAATAGCATACGGCAAACACGGTGTCCTAGGCGCACCAATGCAAATGCAATGCAAAGAAACACATAAGTGTAATCAAAACAAGATATCATGAGTTCGAGTCAAGTTCTCTAACTCCCCAGCAGAGTCGCCAGAAACTGTAGACGTCCCCGAACGCCTCGGGAAGAGATCCCGTTTCGTTCATTTCAGCTCACTACAGTTCAAGACTCAATGTCACGGTCCTGTATCTAATCTCGCAGAGTGCAATGCAAGACCGATGAATCATCAAAGAGTCCAAATCCGGCAAATCGTTTTTGGAAAACATATTTTTTGAAAGAAGTGCCAAACATGGACTGCTTTGCCAGATACCGAGTCGCCACCTAAATATTTTATTTTGGAAAATTTAGGAAACCCTAACTTGTTGCCTAAGGCCACGTGCCTGTCATCACCAAAGTTGCCTCGGCTCGGGAACTTGGGTACGATTGGGGAAGGTCACTTCGTGAGCACCCCCGCTCGCCCGATCAGAGATCGGCCTCTACTAACCATGATATCGAGTTTTGAAAATATTATGTGCTCTTATTCCGGTTATTAGCCTAGATTTACTACGTGATGCGCACAACATACAAGTATAGACCAGATCGCCTGAATTGGAACAAAACATTTCATGTTTGTTTATTTTGAAAACGGTTTGATGGTGTTACTTGTAAGTAGGCTAAGATGTGGATTTGCCACCCTTGGGTGGGCTTAGAAAAGATGGCTTTGCCACTATCTAGTGGGCTTAAAACTCACAATCAATGCATTATTCCAATTCAGATAATCCAACCTTCACCCACAGGCATTCAGGCAGTTATATCATATAAGCACGTAGCCTCATGGTAAGCATGCTGTCATGGCAGTCACTCACACGCATGCAAGGATGCTAAAGCATAAACACTTACCGAGTAGCCAAAGAAAAAGCTAATTAGAAATCATACATGAATCCTAACTGTGCTGAAATGCCTAATGCAACACATACATGAATGCAACTAAGTTAGGCTCGGCTATTCTAAGATGACATATGATGATGCTACAGCTAACACGTCTTCAATTTGGAATTGAAATACAAATGCAGTTAGTATGATGTGCCGAGCCCGGTGCATGCGATACAAATGAATGATGAAAACATGCTATCATAAGTATGCTAATTGAAACATGCCCTAATCTAACCATCATAAGCTGGTAAATAAAAGGGAGAAAGACGTGGGGTTGGGAGACATACATCACACACACACACGCACACTTATTACAGTTATGCCCTCGCTCGGAGGGTCCGAATGAATATTACACAACCAAAATAAATAACGAATTATTACACAACACTAATTACTTAACAAATGAACTAGGTAAGCAAAGTAAACTAGCATGCTATGCTACGTGCAATGGACTGCCTCAGCTCTGCTCGGAATGATGGAGGGTGTATGCATGCTCAATTTGCCTTGTCGGTAAATTCCATCGCGATACCTTGACTCGCCTTTGTTTGCAATTGAATCCAGAAACTTGCACAAAGCTCCGAGAGGTTGAAACTCCACTCTGGGAGGCTGTGGGAGGGCCACCGACCAGCTATTGGGCTTGGAGAACACCCACCGACCTGTTTATGTGGGAAAAACCAAAAGGGGTGGTCAGCCTGCCAGAAAAGCTGGTCGGCCGACCAGTTCCTGCCTCCAGTTTCTGGTTTTTCTGCAACAAAGGCAAGAGAAAGAGAAAGCAAGGTATTTGCAACACATGTGTGCACGACCACTCTCCCCATCATTGCACAAGCTCTAGGGAGTGTATTCTTCGATCCTCGTGCCACCAATCATGCATCTCGATGCGTGATGGCCAAGGAGTCGAATTGCACGACTCGATGTGAAATGAATGCACATATAAACACAACAAGGCCTAGACTCCATCATGGTTAATCCGGAGTGTCGGCGACCGGGAATTGAGACACGTTCCGTCACTTGGAGTATGAAACGTCCCTCGTTTCCCGTGCTTGGGCTAACTTACCATACGCAATGCTATGGACTAAAATGGCATACACAATGCACGTGATGTAACATGGCATACACAATGCTCTAACATGCAACCTAGCATACGCAATGCTATGGACTGAAATGGCATACACAATGCACGATGGACTTACACCAACATGAGTGGACCTCAGCCACACTCACATCAGTGGCCATATGATGGAAATGAGACAACCGAAACACATGCAAACATGCACGATGCAAGGGATCGATCCTAAGGCATCGAATGCCTCTCTACCAAAGCATGGAAAAGGATGCAATATGGCATACAAACACACAAATTCCAGCTCTGAAACATGACACAAAATGGTCCCGAAACATGCAAACATGGCACACAATGCAAGCTAGGGGGCCCGGGTACCGAAACTAGTGAAGTGCGTTGCTCTAGAGGTACCCAAAACAATGCACTAATGGCAAAATCAACCCCAAACAGACCCTAGGCAGGTCTGAAACAGTGGGGAAATGGCCTAAAATGATGGCTCGGAATGCAATGAAATGGAGCTTATTCAATGGTCGGTAAATGAGGCATACAAGCTCGACTCTCAAACGCATTTAAAGAGTACAAAACATGGCAATATGGCATTGATACAAGCTCTGAAATATGATGTATAATGGACCCAAAACAAGGAATACCTCAGTATATGCATGTAATGGACCCCGAAACCCAAAGCTAAGCAAGTGTATTGAACCACAAGCATGCAAAACAAACACCATTCAACCATGAGACCCAAAAATAGAGCTAGGGCAGTCCAAAATATGCACAAAATCAGTTTAGGGCAAGGACAAAAGGTGCTAACATGAAGGGCCAAAACAACATGCAACATAGGCTAGTAAGCATGGTTTTCACTACAGCTATATGAAGCACATGAGGGCTCACCAAACCAGCCAAAAATAGAAGTATTCCATGCTAAAATATGCCCGAATAACCACTGAAACTCAGCCAACGCATGCAAAAATGATAGGCTCCTTTGGAGGGCCATGCAAGGGGTTGTTCCACACGTATATGACGGACATATAAAATGGAAAAATGGCCTCTGGAAAGAGGTTATGAGGGTCCTAAAACCCACCAAAAAGGCCCTTAAATTGGTCTAGGAAGCATGCAAGTGAAAGCCTCTTTGAAAGGCCTTGAAGAGGATATCTCTACACATGCAAAATAGACACTTTATATGGCAAAATGGGCTCTGGGCAGAGTTAAGGTAGACGTTAAAACTCAGCAAATTGGGCCTGAAATGTGGCTTTGAAACATGCAAATAGGGGCCCCTTTGGAAGGCCAACAAAGCTAGTAAAGAGAACAAGGGGTGAGAGGGTCACCCCTCTCTGATTTTGAGGCTCAAAAACACATAATAACCACTAAAAATCCGTTGGATTTTAGTGGTTAAAAGGTCCAACAAAACTCACAACAAAGGCCCTAAAGCATAGCTCAAAACAAGGGGAAATGAAGCATGCAAGGGGGTAGATGACCCCCAACAAAGAAATGACCTTAAACAAACATGTTTATAAACTCAAAATTTTTTTTTTTTCAGTTTATGACAAAGCCTAAATATTCTTGCAAGTATGGCTAAACAATGAATCAAAAAGAGTGCTTAAAAGGGAATAAATGTGTTACCCTTGTAGCACAGCAACTCCAGCAGCTCTGGACCAACAATGTGACTCCTTAGCCTCTGCAAATCAGTTCCAAGGTGCTTGGATGGATGGTGGAGGTGTTATGCTAGGAGGTGTGGTGCAATGGGACCAAGAACAAGGGTTTTTGGAGCTTGGAATAGAGA
Source organism: Camellia japonica (assembly GCA_030407325.1). Taxonomy (NCBI): domain Eukaryota; kingdom Viridiplantae; phylum Streptophyta; class Magnoliopsida; order Ericales; family Theaceae; genus Camellia; species Camellia japonica. Next base: position 191,563,014 of record JAPPVO010000031.1, on the reverse strand, counting down.
GATATGGAGGAGTGTGTTTGTATGAGCCTCTGGAAATTCTGAACCCTTGCAAGTGAAGAGGGGCCTTTCCTTTATAGAGGAGAGGGGCTAAAGCTTCTTCAAGAAGCTTAAAACCAAGCTCAAAGATCCTCCATTATGGAGGATGCAGCAAATGCCTCCCAGCTGGCACAGCTGGAACACACTCACTGAGACAAACAAACTGAGAGCTGGCCGACCAGTTCAAGTGGTCGGCCAACCACTTTCCCTGGTCGGCCGACCAGGGGTCAAAAGGTTCAAACTCCAAAGCTGGTCGTCCATAAAGCCCTTGAAGTTAGCTTTCCAATGCCGCAAACCTTGCATTAAAATTCCTCCTGTGCAGAAAGTTATGCATGTTTTGGTGAAGCCGCGCAGATTCGGTCCAACCGGATTGATACCCTACTTCAACCAACCATATCTCCCCCACCCGGACTCAGCTTTAGGAGATTCTTGAGTACAAAATGAAGCCCCGGAGGTAAGCTTTCCAACGGTGGTGGCCTCATAGCTTAACTCCAAGTGCATAGACAGATAAGCCTAATTTAGCGAGGACCGCTCGACTTTTTCTCTCCTTCCTGGATTCATACCGAACCACTTTTGACCACCTAAGTGGTCGTTCATCTGATTTTATGGTCTTCCATGTGGCCACATTGAAGCCCCAGAAGTTAGCTTTCCAATGGCGCCAACCTTGCATCAAAATTCCTCTTGTGCAAAGAGTTATGCCCATTTCGGTGAAGCCGCGCAGTTTCGGTCCTACCCGGATTCATGCCGAACTTCTCCCAAACTAGTTTTCCTCTCTCTTCTCCTCTTTTCTTCAACTCCAAACCCCTAGACAAGGTGTTTTGAAATATTTTTCAAAGATTTTATCTCTCTTTCATTCATTTCCACTTTGTCCTTGCTCGGTTTACCGAAAAGCGCAACATTTGACAAAATGCGAGTCTCGGAACATCGTAAAAACTTTAGTTCAAAAACGTTTTGAAAGAGAGGGTTTTAAGGTCTAAAATCTTTTGATCAAGATTGTTTTGGTCCAAAAAGGGGTATGAAGTTGAGATTGGACTCTCTCCTTGCCGAAGAAACTGAACCTTTCCCCTGCACGCCTTTCTCCACCATGTAAACCATCAGTCGCGTCCAAGTCTTAAGGGCGGTCAAAAATAGGGTGTCTACACCTGTACCTGAAAATGGTTTCCCAAGTAGGGTGGGCCAAAGTCCAGTAGAGATATGCATCACAATATATGAGAAATAACTAAAACATAAGCATCAGATAAATGTGGGATATTTCTTAACCAACACATATTATTTCCATGACCATTCAATTTACATAACCATGTCTCAATTCATTTCCAATCATCCATTTTGGGTAAATCCATTTACCAAGTCCATAATTATCAAAACAACCAAAATGAGATTTCAACTCACTGGTTCACAATTCAATGCATTCATCAATCCAACACTTCTATTTCTTGCCATTTTACGGAACTACGTCTGAGGGAACCGGCACCCATAAATAAATAAGATTTCAGAACTTTCACCCTGGACACTCCGGCCAACTTAATTCTCAATGGAGTCCATCCCCTATCTCCTCCCAAATAATGGAGTACATCCCCTATCTCCTCCCAAACAATGATACATATACAATGTATTTAAACACGTTGTCATATACAATGACTCATCAATTCACATATTCAATGGTTTACTCAAACCGTCTTATTCAATGACATAATTCAATTGATTAGTTTCAATTTTTTTTCTAATCCTCATGCATTTTCTACAATAATCATAGTTATCCTCCACCGATAGCCCAAAACAGATATTTCTAAGCAGATAAATAAATCTATCAATAGATAATTTATCAAATTTTCCATAGGTGAGTGATTTATCAATCCAAATACACCATTTAAACACATATTCCCCCAATTTCATAATTCCCAAACCAATTTCATATTTCCACATTGATTTCATTATGTATACAAAATAGTTTATTTAATTCAAACTAGGGCATTTTTCCCCCTTTCCCAAATATTGCACCCAAGGTTAAATTTCACCCATTATACACGAACAAACCCATTTTCAAAACCTCACATACACATATGGAGTCCAAAGTAGAAAACCTCTCTTTCACAAATTCAATCCCAGACCCTAACTTCACCCAAACTTCCAAACTCCACCATTTATGCAAAGATAACACACATCTAGGTTAAAACTCATAATAAAGAGTAGAACATCCCTACCTCAAATGGAGAAGCTCAAAGAGGAAGAAGGAGAAACTTGAAAATGCTCCAAACCTGAGCTTTTCCGAATCAAAAGGAAGTCCATGCCAAACTCTAGCTTTTTAACAAAGGGAGTAGGGTAGAAAGACCCTAAATCATGGAGTATTTGAAGAGAGAAAGGGTGTTTTAGAGAGAGAGGCAGCCGAATGAGGGTTTTGAGTGAAGAAAAGGTCAAAAAGTGATATAACATCATGCTGCTCCGAACTGATATATGCGAGGCTCGCTCGAGTGAAGGAGTTGTCGCTCAAGCAACCAGACACAACAAGTGGCCTCGCTCGAGCGCAAGAAGCATCGCTCGAGCGCACAATGCAATGCTTCAGGTCTACCACCAACGTAGACGCACGCTCGAGTGCAACAGTTCTCGCTCAAGCGAAGGAACAAAGAACACACATCTCACTCGAGCGCAAAAGTTCTCGCTCGAGCAAAAGCTATGTGTAAAAAAGAAACCTGAGGACTCTCAATCCTCGCTCGAGCGCAAGAACCCTCGCTCGAGCAAAGAAGCAAATACCCAGGGCTCGCTCAAGCGCAAAAAGCCTCGCTCGAGCGAAGAAGCCAAAACCTGGACAGCAACCATTTGCACCAAAAGACAACTAACCTATTCCAAACACGCCCGACAAGACCCAAAACTCAAATTCAAAGAATTAAAGGGAAGAAACAAGACATAGATAACAACGTACAACCACGGAACCCGAGTCCGGAACACAATAAAGGTCGAGGTAAAACCTGGATTGCTATAGAGCAGGACTGCAAATATGTTTGGTTCTTCCTTGCAAAGGCTAGTCAAACAATAGGTTTGTAAGTTTGTTTATCCTATTACATCTGACAACATATTGTATACCTTTATCATTGTCAAAGATTTTGTTGCATAATTACTGTTCTTTTGCTCGTTAACGATTTTCTCTTCGCTGTTGTAATAGTTGTTGCTTGCGTTCACTTGTTAGTCTTAAACTGTATGCGCGCTAACGTTGGTGATTTTGTTCACGTTTACGAGATGGGAAATATCGACTAGTTAATTGTGAACATATTGGTGACACAAAGTAAGTAGCTCTAGTTATTTGGCATACCTTGTTGTTCTTCAAATAGGCTTTCTCAAGTTTTGACTAAACGATTATTCATATTGTTTGAGCTAAATTCTCAACTATACCTACATTTAATTATAAATTGTATAGCATACATTTACAATAAATCAATAATGAAATTCTTAAGCTAGTAAACAATCAGAAGCTAAACCAAGAACTACAATTTCAATTGGAGAAATAAACACATACCAATAGCAAGCCAAAGGGTCATGAAAAGAAAACATGCAACATGTTTAATATGTTTAAATTTCATTTAATGGATTCTTTGTAGTGTAGTGTGTTAATTATAGTGTACTATGTTAATTATACCATGTGAACTTATTAAATGTTTAACTTGTAATATAGGATCTATTCGTCTTCAATGTTTGGGGTGATATTAATGACTTGTTTTTTTTGCATTTTCATTTTTTTTAATTGTTTTATATTTTTATAGCTATGATTTCCATTGTTAGAAATGTGATGCTTCCAAGTAGGAAAAAATCAATTGTCAATTTTGTATGTTGTTTATTTCTTGGATAGAATGTTGCTAAACATCCTAATCGACAACATGATTTCAATCTCCTCTAGTGTAAGGCAAAATAGGAGATCATATTTCACTTTCTCTAAGGCCACTTAACATTATTTCTTCATCTCTTATTGGTGAAAAGATAGAATATCTATTAGATGTGGGGGTTGTGCTACAGTTTCAATATAAATATTTTTTTCAAATTGTGTTTGGTTTATGAATTTGAGAAGTGAAATGTAGTCATATTTTGTATCTAATTTGTCTATCTTTTATGTTTCTCTTTGCCAATTTTTTCTCAAATTAATAGAAATATGAACATAGCTATGTGTCATATCAGATGTAAATATACCTTTACATTTGTAGGTAAAAAAAAAATATTTTTGATTAGTCGACAAAACTACAGAGAAAAGCAGTACATTTATTTCATAATAGAAAAATAATTCAACTGTGTAATTTTTGTGAATAACATGGCAAGTGAAATTTAAAAATCTACATTCAAATATTTCTTCAAAGTTTCCTTGTATGTATTTTAGGTGGAAATTGTATAGTTATAACACTGTTGTTGATAATAAGTATTCGATGTGATCTTGTCCAAACGTTACATACAAACATATTTATGTTGATGGTTTGATAATAATATGCATACGGTATACATCTTATAACATAAATTTAACCAAAAATAATTGATCAAAAAAATATGTTCTTTATATCACTCCATATAGTCCGTTGTTTTCATAACATTATACATTATAGTAGATATGTATAGCAGGATTTGTTTACAAAAGATAAGAAGAGGAAGAAATACTGTGTTAGTGTGATTATGAACAATGTATATAAATACATCCTTGTCTTTCGTAATGTACAATATTTTTAATTTTGCATGGTAAAGTCTTGTCATCATATGATTGAAATTTTGTTAGTTTAGTTGCAAATTTCTATGTCAGTAGTTTTAAGGTGAATTGAACTGACATAAACGGGGGAATCAAATTTGATTGCTCTGTTTTTGAGTTGGTTGCCTTCTTTATGATTCCAAACTTGTGCTCTTTGAATTGTCCTTTTGGGAATCATTTCAATTAAAATACTAGAAGGAAAGCTCTTTTAAATATTAGTTTTTTTTTGGCTGAAAATGATACACATACACTTAACTCAATCTTTTAGAATATTTGAATGGGTGATTATTAGGGTAAATCGAATTAATATTGTTGTTCCTGTATGTCTTACAATTTTTTATCCACTTGCGTTTTTTTAACTTCCACACAGCGATTGGGCTTAGAAATGTAGTGTCTTTTTGCCTGTGTAGCTAATGTAGTTTTCCTGTGCAAAATGGACATGATATCAAGTGGAAGATTAATGTGCACTTTAATTTTCTTTTGATGGCTTTAAATGTGTATTGAATTAAGCATGTCAATGGCTCCTAAAGGTATGTTCATGCAAATAATGCTCTAGCTTTTGTTTTTATTTTTAAATCTCAAGATAGACATATAAGTGGGATTTGGTGATTGGGATTTCTTTAGCTTGAATGTGGTCTAAACTCAATTCAATGAACCTATTGAGCATGTCTTAATACATTTTCTATTCACATAAATTGAATACAATGGATTCATCCTATTAGCCTAACCTGCTGTTTTTCTTAATTTGTAAATGTGTGTGCTAGCTTTATTTGCTATCAAGGGGATCTACTAATATTATTGATAGATTTAGTAATACCATTTTTCAAGCTAAATGAAGATCATTTTCTCAAATGAAAACCTAATCTACTTCCAGAAATTGCTATTAGAATCAAAACAAATCTAATCCATTTTCCCAAAGAAAACTTACACGCCGTTAAAGACAGGGAGCACATTTATTTTATGATCCTAAATTTGATTCTATGATTCATTCCACGATACCCACTCAGCGATTACACAGTTTCATGATTTGAACAATTGTGCTTTGAATTTTAGCAGCTGTTATTCAGGCTTTTATTGTTGCAAGTTTTCATGTTCCTTTCCTTTATCTTCTTTCTTTTAATATCTTTGGCTCTATAAATAGTTCGAAGCTGCTTAAATAATAATGCTAACTGGAGTTGTGCTCCTGGTTTTTATATAGGTAAAAAACTTCAGGGCTAATGAGACGATAGGAGTTTTACAAAGTGAGTCTAAATTTATGATTTCTTCAGGAATTTGTATAGGGTTTTTAATTGCATCTTCTTCATCATTTGGGTTTTAAAATAATTTTTGCGAGACACTACACTTCTAACCATAACCAAAAAAAAAAATCACACCAAAGACAACAACCCAAACTCAAATCCAAACTCCAAACATATAGACATCAAACTCCACACTAGAACCACTTTAGATGAAAACTCATTTGAGAGTAACTCCAATTTGCCAAAGAATTATGATACGTAGTTATTGGTTGGTCATATAAAATAGAGAGAAGGAGATGAATCTTTTGATCATTTTTATTAGGCTTTTTGGGTTGCTATTTTTTTTTTAGTTTCTATGTTGGTAGTTTTAAGTTGAATTGAACTGACATAAACAGAAGAATAAAACTTGATTGCTCTGTTTTTGAGTTGGTTGCCTTCTTTATGATTCCAAACTTGTGCTCTTTGAGTTGTCCATTTGGGAATCATTTCAATTAAAATACCAGAAGGAATGCTCCTTTACAGGTTAGTTTTTTTTTTTTTTTTTTTGGTGAAAATGATACATATATTGGGTAGTGGGTGATTGGCATTTCTTTAGCTAATACAATGGATTAAGCCTATTAGCCTAACTTGCCATTTTTCTAATTTGTATGTGTGTGCTAACTTTATTTGCTGTCAAGGAGATGTATAAATATTATTGATAGATTTAGTAATACTATTTGTTAACCCAAATGAAAATCATTCTCTCAGATGAAAACTTAATGTAGTTCCAGAAATTGCTATTAGAATCAAAACAAATCTAATCCATTTACTCAAAGAAAACTTACACCCCATTGAAGAGAGGGAGCAAATTTATTTTATAATCCTTAATTTGATTGTACGATTCAATCCACAATACCCACTCAGCAATTACACAGTTTCATGACTTAAACAATTTGTGTTTTGAATTTTAAATGATGTTCTCTCAATTTCTACATTGGGAACCCTTTTTGGCCCCAAATTTTTAGAGAGAATTGCATAGCAATGGAGTTTCATGCATGGGTTACTTGTAATCAAATTTGCTTTTGGGTTATTTTTCGTGTTTTCTTTATAAATAAGTAATCTTCTTCTTGTTATTTAGGCTTGGGAAAATTATGCAAATAGTCGCTGTAGTTTATACAATGTGTCAATTTGGTCCCTGTAGTTTCAATTTGCTCAATTTTGCCCCTTAATTTAACGGATTGTGTCATTTTAGTCAAATAAATAATGGTTGTTAAGTTAATTTAATGAAAAGTCAAACAATGTGTCAATTTGGTCCCTGTATTTTCCACAATGTATCAATTTAGACCCTATCAAAATTGAGAAAATTGAAACTAAGTGACACATCATGTAAAGTACAGTGACCAAATTAACACATTGTTTGACATTCCGTTAAGTTAACTTAACAACCGTTATTTATTGGACTAAAATGACACGATCCATTAAATTAAGGGGCAAAATTGAGCAAATTGAAACTACAGGGACCAAATTGACACATCGTGTAAACTACAGGGACTATTTGCATAATTTACCCTTCAGGCTTTTATTGTTGCAAGTTTTCATGTTGCTTTCCTTTTATCTTCTTTGTTTTAATATCTTTGGCTCCATAAATAGTTCCAAGTTGCTTAAATAATAATGCTAACTTGAGCTATGCTTCGGGTTTTTATATACCTAAAAAACTTCGGGGCTAAAGAGACGATGTGAGTCTTTCAAAGTGAGTCCGAATTTATGAACTAACATAAACAAGGGAATCAAATTTGATTGCTTGGAAGATTGTTTTTTGGGATTCAATCTTCTTCAGTTTTACAAAAATTTTGGGCTTCATAGGCCTTCAAAGTGTTAAGATCGAATAACAACAATGAAAGAAGATTTTATGAATTCATTCTTTTGTGTCAATTTCAATTCCCTTATGTTACAGAGTACATCCAGAGAATTTCTTTTTATTTTATTTTTGTAATGGCTTGTGATTTGTCTTATTTTTTAATATAAAAAAGTTGTTTTTGCTTTATTCTTCGTTACTGTTGTGATGATTTCAAAGCTTTCATTGATGTTCTGCCCGAATTAAACAGTTTTTTGCATTATTGTGTTCATATAAAGTTTGATTTGTGAATCAACAAACATGTTTGGTTTTATGAAGACCATGCCTTTAGCTGCCTTGCTTTTTCCCCTTCCAAATCGTGATCTTAGTTTCTATCAGAATCTTTAATTCTAGAATTTCTTTCATTGTTGGGTGTTGGACTTTTCACTCGAGAAAACATCATTTTCTGTGTCTAAACACTTCGCAGCTCTGCCTTAATCCAAAGCTTTTTTTTAAGTGTTCATATAACCCTGAAAGCACCTGAACCATGCTCTATAATTTATGTCTTGCTGTTGCCTTTTTCTTTCACCCAAATTCAAGACTCTAGATTTTTTTTTTGGGCCTCACTCGAGTAATAAAGACTTCTTTCTTTTTTCTTCTTCTTATAAATTTGTTTTTAATTTAAGTTAGGTTTGATTTTTGTCAATTTATGATTTACATGATTTAGCATGAAATAAAGAATTGTTAAGCTATTCTTTAATTAGGAATTTCTAGTCTGTATGAATAGGTGGTTAAATTTTCCCTCTTCTATTTCTTTAAACCTTTTACGACAATTCTTATGGTGTATGATCCTGTAGTAGTAAATGTATTATGTAACTGTTTACTTTGTGCCTTCTACTAATTTGTTCTCAATTGTCTTGTCCTCATAGTTGTTATCAGACCAAGCATCAGTTAACCTTCCAGGATGTGGACTTTGGAAAAATAAAACTGCCTTATTAGCTATAAAAATTTCATAAATTAGGAATTATTGTCTTTGTTTGAGTGGGGTTGGAAATTGGATAGTTTGGAAATGTTGGAATTTTTCCCCTTCTTTATGATTGACCATGCCTTTAGCTGCCTTGTTATGTCCCCTTCCAAATCATGATCTTAGTTTCTATCAAAATCTTTAATTCTAGAATTTCTTTCTTGTTGTTGCCTTTTTCTTTCACCTAAATTGAAGACTCTAATAGAGTATATTGGATTTCTAAGATTTCAATGAATAAATTGTGATGGGATATCAGATTTTATCTCTTACGATTTTATTTCTTATGATTTTTTTTTTTTTTTTGGCTTCATTCAAGTGATAAAGACTTCTTTCTTTTTTTTCTTCTTCTTATAAAGTTGTTTTTAATTTAACTTATGTTTGATTTCTGTCAATTTATGATTTACAATATTTAGCATGAAATAACGAATTGTTAAGCTATTCTTTAATTAGGAATTTCTAGTCTATATGAATAGGTGGTTAAATTTTCCCTCTTCTATTTCTTCAATCAGGAATTTCTACTAATTTGTTCTCAATCTTCTCCTCATCGTTGTTATCAGACCAAGCATCAGTAAACCTTCTAGGATGTGGACTTTGGAAAAATAAAACTGTCTTATTAGCTATAAAAATTTCAAAACTTGGGAATTATTGTCTTTGTTTGAGTGGGGTTGGAAATTGGCTGGTTTGGAAATGTTGGAATTTTCCACTTTCTTTATGATTCCTGGCAAAGTCTTTGTTTATTGAGACATATTGACAAACACATGGTGTGCAGGGGCAGGGGTGAAAACAAAGAGGCCACAAACATGTAGGCAGGGATGAAAAACAGTGTGGGTAAATATTGTTCAACACACTTGTAAATAGTAGGCATGAAAATACAGATATAATTACCAAGATTTGCAACAGCAAGAGCGAAGCTTTGGATGCCCAATTTTGACAGCATTACGGCAGCAACAACACCGACAGTGATAGGAAGAACAGGATAACAGCAACTCCATCCACATGATATGTATATATATATGCTATTCAATGGGATAACATTTATTTTCTTCTTCATTGTTGGCGTGGCTAATCTGAATTCCACGTGACTAACCCAAATTCTGCAACCAAATTTGGCATGGAGTAGCTTTAGGAAATAGGCAAAGAGTAGACCACCGTTTTGGGAAATTTATATGAGGAGCTTTGAAACTAACTTGTTTGTAACTACCATCGTGTGTGTAGCTAAGCTGAAGGCCGTGTAGCCAAGAAGCCCTAGCATTACATCATCTGTTACACCACTCTTACCTTCTTTTTATATATGTTACTAGTTGGACCTCACGCGTATAGCACGTAGGGTCGCATTAAAGTTAGAGTGCTTATTTTGTGTATATGTATATCGTATCATATTGTCTAGTGGGTCACATTGAAATTAAGAGTGCTTATTTTTTATATATGTATATCGTATCATATTGTCTAGTTGTATATTGTATTCGATTTATTAAATAATCAAAAATAGAGAAGGCAATCATTCAAGTAATACCATTAACTAAAATATAACAAGTACATAACAAAATAATTTATTAGTAATAGATTAAGCTAGAAGCATTTCTATTTATGCACATACTCCATATTATGTGCCTATTCCCTATTTCCGTTTTTCTTTACAAATATTTATCTAAATTTATGATCTAAACACAATATGTAAAGAAATTAAGAAAAATGTATTACAAATCATTCTATGGACAGACAAAAAAATAATTGTTCCATTACATTTTATTTCAATCGAATGAACCAAATACTACACAAGTGATTATCACACAAATCTACCAAAGAGCAAGATGTACTTTCAAATCATTAGACAAAATAAACAAAAAATAGAAACATAAATCTTACATTAGGTTGTTCTTTGAATCCAATCCATTAATGGTATTCTTTTTTTCTTTGTTGATCAAATAAGAAAAATCAAATCAAAGTTACCTTGGAGTGCATTCATATGAATTTGATTAACTAACATTTAGTAAGGCAAAGTTTCCTAATTTAGAGCAAAATTGTTTCAATCTCATATATATAAAGAAATATACATACAAATTGCTTTGGTAAAAACATAAAGGGACGCATTAGATTTTTAAATTGAGGATAACCCAGAACTTTTTTTGGCCTTAAAATGTCAATTCTCATCAGAAAGAAAACAAATAGATTAACAAAGAAATACAGAAAACGATCATCAAGAAATAAATGCATAATTGAGAATGATAAACTAAATAAGTATAAGCATAAATATACAATAAAAATTTACATTTCCAGAGAAATATCACTAAAGAAGAAGTAAATATCACTAAAAGAAAATAAGAACATATTCAATCTTGTTTAATTCAAGTTCTATGCAATGAAAAATCAAGAGCTTGGTTGTCTGAAAATAAGAATCAAATAATTTTAGAATTGAATATTTTATATATAGCTAGTTAGATATATTTAACTGGCAAAATTGAAACAAATAAAAAATCTTCAAACTAACTTTTTCTTACAACACTTTAAAATTTCTTTTCCCTTTTACACGAAGAACAACCTAATCTAAAATTAGAGGATTCAAATCCTGTTCTCTTGAACACCTGCATAAAATTTGAAGCTCAATATTTGATATTGGTTCTGCTTGCAATGATACCCATGTATTCAAAAGCAAAGAGAAAGCAAATGAAGACTGAGAGTATTGAAATATACATACGGAACATCTTAGCCATGGGTTTGAGCTTGTCCTGGGCGTCTTTGATGAGCTCTTTGACTTGGCCACTTTCAAGGTGCTTCTCAATTGTTTTTTATCTGTAGAGGAACCAAATATCAAAACACATTAGAAACTCTATCTACCCAAGAACAAATGAATATGAAAAATTAATTGAAACAAACTAAATTGTAAGAAATAAGCCAGGCCTTTTCCTTGAAATTTTGTTGCAATCTTAGGAAGAGGCTTTGCCATGAAGAGAATTTATGGGTTATTTTAGTCAGGCATATTGTCAAACAATTGGTATGCATAATTTTTTCACACATGAACAAGCTCGAAAACACACACAAATCAGGCATGAACATCTCAGTAGAAGACAAACAATGAGCAGGAATATCGCCAACAGTAGAGCAAGAAGATGGTGGTACGAAATTTAAATGTTGCCAAACCAATTCTTCTACAAAGAAGTGCTTCAAGATTGTACACTGAACAGAGGGAGCTTGTAGAAGCCATTGAAATTTACACCAGTGCAAACAATGTGAAGGCAACCAAGGGTGAGATCAGCTGAACAAGCAAACAAAGAGCACCGCTTTTGTCACGACCCGCTCCCCGTACCCAAGGGTTAAGCATCGTGATGGCTAGTAACTGAGGTTACCTCCGGCTAATTTATAAACAAATTAATAAACGCGAGCAGAAGAAATATTTAAATGAGGGTACCAAAATAATCATTGGAGCTTCTATTTAATTAAATTGTCAGAGCTGAACTAAGTCTACAAGTGCTTTGTGCCTACCCCACATGCTGGCCCTGACATATCACTTGAAAGTGATAAACAACTATAAGCACATGGCAGAGTGAGAAATATTATATTAAGAGCATAAGGGCATAAAATTCACCATGTATAATTATTGGCTAAAAAGAGCTTGATATTAAAATACAGAATACATATCATACAGAAATCATTTGACATATACTACATAAATTACGTAAATAATTATAACCACGGTATGTAACAAAACAGGGGTCACTAGAGTGACAATCAGAACAGGGGTCAAAGGATCCATGACAAACAGGGGACCACAAAGTGGTCAAACAGGGGTCACTAGAGTGACAATCAGAATAGAGGTCAATAGATCTATGACAAACAGGGGACCACAAAGTGGTCAAACAGGAGCCAATGGTTATTTAAGTCCCCCAAGGCATGGGACTCCCGTGGTGGTACTTACAAAACATAATTGTTTATAAGGTTATAGTCAAATATTCTTTAAAAGTAAAACAAACATATCCATGGGTTTCCTTTTAAGCAAATAGGGTTCAGAAATAAAACCACGTAACTGAAACCTTTATAAAACATAATTTTTATTAATATACTAATAAAACATAACTTGTATAAAATAGATTTTAGTACGTCAAAACATACGTAAAATACATTTTGGTGAATCAAGGTATAATATAACCCACCTTAACTTTAATACCTCACTCTTTCTTTATACCACCAAAGACCCTTTCAGCGTCCATTATTTTTCCTCTCTTTTCTTCCTTTCTTTCTCTCATTTTCTTTCTTTTCCTTTCTCTTTTTGTTTTTCCACCCAACTAAATCACTCCTTTTATACTAGGGGAAATGCTTGCCCACCAAGCTTAGTGACACGTGGGCATGTCACATACCCCTCTATATATATAGTTGTCATCATCATCCGTAGCTTTTAATCTTATCCCTTAGAAATGTAAGTATAAATTAGTGACTTATTTATGCTTTGACCCCCAAAGTTCTTTATATTATTTTACAAAATTATACATAATAATACAAAATAAATTATATATTTTCTTAACTGTGATTAAATAATATTAATATAAATTTTACAAAATAATTAAAAATCTGGGTTGTTACAGCTTTCTTCTCAGCATACAAGAAACTTATGAGAGGGATAGATGGTGGGCTTTGGTTGGTTGGTTGGGCGATTGGCAGGATCAGGATGGAAGGAACACACTCTGAAGATAGCTCATTGTTTCTACTATCGTGTGTGTGGCTAAGGTGAAAGCCACGTAGCCAGCCCAAATCTACTTTGCAAACAAAAAACGACAGACTTACACAAGAACCACCAGTGCTACACCATACGTTACACCACTCTTACCTTCTTTTTATATATATATATATATATATATATTTGTTACATATTCACCCAAATTATTGACGGTAAAAAGTATTGTTAACATTTTATACATCAACCATGATTTAACCTCATTCACAATGATTATTATTGTGACCAGTGATGCTAGGAATTTAGAAAACTTATCAAAAAATTATTCAAAAAAACCCAATGTGGTGAAGATTCAGTTCAAGCGAAGGTCCTATTATATAAAAATGGGTTTGGCTTCCCTTCAATCTGTGATCGAATTTGAGGGTATTGTTGGATTAGTGAGGATCCACCACAGGTCTCATTTTGATAATCTGAATTGCTTAATATGTAGAACTCATCGAGTAATCTATATCTATAAAATATAACGTAGATTGGATATCGATAACTACGTGATCAAACCAGTCTTGTATAAATAAATTAAAAAATGGATAGTGAAAAAATAAACGGTTGACAAAAACTTGATCCAATGAAATTGAGATCGATATCTGATCAACGTGATTTTTTACAGGCATATAGTACTCAATAAGTTCTATACATTGAACAGTTTGGATTATCAAAATGAGACCCCTGGTGGGCCCTCATGGGCCCAACATCACCCTTCAGTCCGTAGCCAATTCCTATAAAATTAAATTTGAATCATTCATCACTTTTCGGTATAAGTTTTCAATATAATTTTTATGGTAGTGCTACATGCACCAATTGGTATATCAATTAGTATACCAATATATGTTATGATATCATTAATAATCCCACTCATTATACAAATTACAAATACCCAAAATTTCTAAAATTATGTCATATCATCTGTTAGTACACCAATTGGTGCATATTGTATTATTTCAATTTTTATAGGTGTATATTTACTGTTATTATGACTCATAACACCAAAAATGATAATATTATACAAACAAAATTAGTATATAAAAAATTCATACAATAAAAATAAAATAAATTACATCATTTTGTATGAAAATAAATTGAAATCTCAAAAAATTCTCTAAATTTACTCAAAATGACCAGGCAACTTATATTTGTGTCGTGTTTGTTTGGACGAACTAAGACTCTATTTGTTTTGGCATAAAATATTTTACACAAAAAAAAATATATTTTTCTTGTAAATTGATTTTACATAGAAAAATGTTTTTGTTTTTATTTTTCGGTATTTGGTTGACACATATTCAATAAAGTGTCATTTATGACTTTTTAGTGAGTCTATATACTTATTTGAAAATGCTAAATGTGTTGAAAAGGTAGTGAGTGAGAGTCAATTTTGTAAAAATTGACTTGCAAAATTTTTATAGGTAAGTTATTTTGGGGAAAATAATGAAAAAATATTTTTCTTAAAAAATATTTTACTTGCTTTTTGTTTAACCAAACAACAAAAAATGAGTAAAATATTTTTGAAAAAAATATTTTATTTCAAAACAAACGGAGCCTAAATAAGTAAGATTGTAAAATGCACTATTAGTTTGAAGATAAATAGTTTCTAGACTATTTGGTTAGAAATGATGTTGAAAAATCTAGAAATCCCCTAAATGTTGATTTGTGATTATGTATCAATTTTAAGCAGTAAGCAACAATCCCAATCAAACAATCAAGACAAATCAACACAACGATTTTACGTGAAAAAACCACAATTGGACACCTCCAATTGTGATAAAAAAAAAAAACCACGGGCAACAGCCACAAAACAATCCACTAAGAAGATATAAAGGAATTACACAGGTATACTCTCAATTACCTAGCGAATCCACGCCCAAATTGAACCAACCCCTATGTATCTCTTCCAACCCCGTCTTCACCTCGGAATTGTCTTGACGATGAGCCACTCTAGAATCCACCAAAGCTTCAGGCTCGAATTCCCCAGAATCTACTGAAGAACAACTCTCTCTTTTGTGTAGAACAAACAAATAATCCTTTGATGTATACTCTTTAAACCATGAGTTGAATACTCAAAAAAACATCAAAGAAAACTAGCAAAATATCCCCAGATATAAACCTTAATATCCAAGAAGAAGATTTGGAGGAGTAATCCTAGTTTTGGACTAAAACAAATACTTATAGAAATCTGGGATTGCGAAGCTCGCTCGAGCGAAGACTCTCTTGCTCAAGCGAGGAACCAAAAACGCGTGTTTTCCATAAGTGACTTCGCTCGAGCCACACAAGCTTCGCTCGAGCGCACATTCATCTCTTTCAAGTTTTTTGCCAGACGCAATCTTCGCTCGAGCGAGGACTCCTTCGCTCGAGCGAGCAAGGGCGGACATGCAACTTCAAATGCAATTTTGCATTTTGCTTCAGGGGCGCTGCCCCTCGACCCCGCCTGGGCGCTGCTCCCTCAACCCCCGCGAGCTGACCGGGCAACTCGATCCCCGTTATAATCAGCGAAGTGGCAATCTTGAAAGTATTAACATCACAAACTTCTCTGCAAGGCACAATTCGGGTTGGATTCGCATCTAACAAACTCATAGCCTCACTGAAATAAAAGTGCGAAAACAAGTACAACTGAAAGGAATTTTGTCAAACGGAATTGCCAAGAATAAAAACCTAACAGATGTGTATTTAACTACTAGTCTAATCTTTGCTTTTTAACCAAACGATTGACTAATAAATCTATTAGACATGGAA
This sequence comes from Camellia japonica, assembly GCA_030407325.1. Lineage (NCBI taxonomy): Eukaryota > Viridiplantae > Streptophyta > Magnoliopsida > Ericales > Theaceae > Camellia > Camellia japonica. Next base: position 191,546,736 of record JAPPVO010000031.1, on the reverse strand, counting down.
TATCCAATCATATACCTCAATCCCATGAAGCAAACACCACTACCTTTTACGGTATGATTTAGATTCATTTTTCATTTAAAAATTTTTGGCCATGTTTGATTATCATATTAGGTTATCTAGATTATGAGTAAAGTGTGAAAAGAAAGAATTGTAACAGAGTGAGAGAGTGAGAAATTGTGAAGCAAAGAGGTCGTGAGGTTATGGATATGGATGGGGGTCGTGAAGAGGGAAGAGGGTTGGAAGAGAGGTAGCACTGGAGGATAGGGAGGAGGCAACGAAGAGAAAGGGGTTTGCAGGTAGTAAGGGATTGGAGGTGTTGCCGAAGGGTAGAGGAGGGAGCAAGGGGCTACAAGGAAGAAAAGAAATAGTAGAGAAGGGAGCTGCAAGTGACAATGAAAGGAAGGGACTAAAGAGGGAAATGAACGGGTTATGAGCGACCACATAGATTCATTGGCAGTAGAGGTGAGTGGATTGTAGGTCAGTATTACTTGGAGTGTTTAAAAAAGAAGACAAAAATTCAAAATTAGAGATAAGATTTCTTAAGAAATACAATATCCAACTAAAATTTTCAAGTTGCATTTAGAGACACCCATTAGATTGTAAACCATCCCCGTTAGAATGTTAATCTCACCATTAGGGGACTAGCAATCCATAAGCCTCATAATCCCATGTCATTTTTGCCAACTAAATATGATTTACGCGTGTTCTATCGAATTGTTAATTCAATCTTATTTTTTGAAGTGGAAATATTAAGAAAATAGATGGTAGAAAAAATAATTTTAAAATGATATCGTACAAATCTTTATCGCATAAATTTATGCATGAATCACTTGTACTTTCATCTTTTTAAAATTATTTTATCTACACTCCACTATTTTTAAATTCTCTCTTTTTTGAAAGGTATGAATTTTAACAATTCTGCGACAAACATGTAAATTGTTTACATAATCAAATATAAAATAGGATAAATTTTAAATACACTTTCTGAGATTTGCTTAAAATATAAATTGCCTCGTGTGATTCTGGAAATTACATCTCATTCCTTGAAAATTTTAATTTCATAAAAAACGTCTATTTTTATTAATAAATCATCAAATTCAATTAATAGTTTTTAATAATGTCAAAATTTTATTTTAACTAAAAAATTAAGTAATTTTATTATTGTATAGAAAACTAGTTAGGAATTTACATTTTTAATTAATTATATTAAACAAAAAATTCTGATAAAGAGGCATTAGTAATTTTTTAAATTACATGTATCAATCTGTATTTTAAGGAAACTTGGGATTTATTTGTAATTTATCCTATAAAAAATATATAAATAGACAAATAATAGTAATAATAATAATAATAATAATAATATAAAAGCCACCAAAGATGAAAAAAAAAAAAACTTTTTGTCCCCTTCCCAAGAAACAAACAAATCTCTTAACAAGTATGATTCATGAACATGTAGGCTTGTTTTGGCAAAGAGTAAGGGTTCTAAAGTTAAAATTTTAATTTGAGTTTCAATGTGGTATAGAAAAAAAAAATAATAAAAGAATTAAATAAAAATGAACAAGTAAATATAAATGTCACATTATATGGTGGTGGGTCTCACCATTAAAACTCTTCTTAGAGTTTCAAAATTAGAGCTCTCAATTATTTTTGTTTGGCAAATGGGTAAAAAGTTATGGGCTTGTTTGGTTTTATCTCAAGATACTGGGCTTGTTTAGTTTGTATCTCAAGATACAATTTTTGAAAAGAATTTTTGAAAAGAATTTTCAAAATTTTATTTGGTTCAAATTTTGTGAAAAAAAAAATTCAAAATCATTTTCTCTCTCTGACACATCAATCAATCACTTTTTCTCTCACACACATCTACTCAACTACAACAAAATATCAAATCATCCCAAACTCTAAAACTATTTTCAAAATATACAACCAAATAAACCAAAAAAATTTCTAAACTCTTTCCCTAATTTTTTTTTTTTTTAAAATTTATCACAAAACACAAACCAAACACACCCACAAGTTTTGAAAAAAAAATTCAAAATTTTGTTTGGTTCAAATTTTTTGAAAAAAAATTTCAAAATCGCTTTCTCTTTCCTATACATCAATCAATCACTTTTTCTCTATCTTTTCTCATTCTCAATCACTTTTTCTCTCACACACATCTACTCAACTACTACAAAATATCAAATCATCCCAAACTCTAAAACTATTTTCAAAATATACAACCAAATAAACTAAAAAATTTTCTAAACTCTTTCCCCAAATTTTTTTTTCAAAAATTTATCTCAAAACACAAACCAAACACACCTTATATTTGAACTTTTGACTTATCTTAAATCATATCACTTCTCATTTTTTTTATATTTTAAAAACAAAAAAAATTAACAAACTTTTCAAAACTAAGGGATTGTTTGGGATGAACATGCACTTTTTAACTTTTTTACTAAAAAAGTAGAGGAAAAAAAAATGTATGTTTACAATAACTTTTTAACCTTTTATGAAAAAATGTGTATTAAAATATTATATCAACTAGCAAAATTACCGAAGTACCCTTCTAAACACTGACATACACTATGTTGCGTCAATGCACTGAGCTGCATCAATGCACTGTGCGGCGCTATTTTTTTTTATTTATTTAATTTCTGTGCATATCAGCAAAGGCTTTTTATTCTTTTTGACCTCTGTGTATGCTGACTTTTTAACTAAACAATTGATTAGTGAATAATGTTAACTTTTTTACTTTTTTAATAACTTTTTGACTTTTTATCTATTTTAGATGATTCCAAACAAGCACTAAGGCCTCGTTTGGCAAGTGATAATTTTAGCCAAAAAGTTAAAAAGTCACTAAAAAAATCAAAAAGCCAACAGCCTATGCCAAAAATTCAAAGATTTCTTTTTCTCTCTACTTTTTGCACATCTTTTCGTAAGAGCATCTCCAACCATGCTCTCTAAAATGGCTTCTCAAAGTACGCAGAAAACTACCTTCTTCATTTTGCCTAACTAGTTTAGCTAGTGTACACTCCAACCATACTCTTTATTTTAGCTAATCAATCAAACTAACTTAACTAATTTTTAAAAGAAAACTGCCATAAACATTAATAAATAAATAAATAATCTTTTTATGACATGTTACATATATTGACGTGGCATTTGTAAATATTTATTTATTTAAAATATATAATTAAATTATTTATAAAAAAAATATATTTTCAAACAATCATATTATCTCAACGATCATATTTTCAAACGGTAATATTCTCTCAACAGTTATATTTTGAAACGGTAATATTCTCTCAACGGTCATATTTTGAAATGGTATTATTCTCTAATGGTAATATTCTCTAACGGACATATTCCTAACGGTCATATATTTTTGTTTATAAAAAGGATTTACTCTTTCATTTTTATCAATTTGAACTATATTTCTCAACTTCATTCATTTTTTAATTACCATGGTTTGCAATACCATGAAAATGATTCTTAACGACTTTGACGGTGATGACAAATTGCAGCTAATAACGATAGCTGCAATGGAAAAAGAGTGACTCAATAGAGAAAGATGTTCGAGAAGACATAGCGGTTCCATTAAAGGCCAAGCAGTTATTTATCGCAATCGAGTTCAAGGCCATGAGAGACTTTATCGAGACTACTTCTCAGAAACAGCTATATATCCTGCCCATTTATTCAGGAGGAGATTCCGGATGAATCAATCTCTCCTTCTTCATATTGTATCTGTTGTGGAAGCATACGATCCATATTTTGTCCAGAAAACAGATGCTGTTGGAATCATTGGTTTGTCTTCCCTTCAAAAAATGACAGCTGCTATGAGGATGCTCGCTTATAGAGTAGCAGCAAATTCAATGAATGATTATGTGAGAATTGGTTAAAGCACCACCATAGAGAGTCTAAAACACTTTGTTAAGGCGATGGTTGCAATGTTTTCTAAGAGGTACTTGAGGAGCCCTAACAACGATGATATTTCAAGATTATTAGCGATGCGAAGCAATCGCAGGTTTCCTGGTATGTTAGGAAGCATTGATTGTATGCATTGGAAGTGGAAAAATTGTCCTACTGCACGGAAAGGTATGTATTCTGGTCACATCCATGAACCAGCTATTATTTTAGAGGCTGTGGCTTCTCAAGATTTATGGATATGGCATGCCTTTTTTGGGATGCCTGGATCTCATAACGACATCAATGTATTAGATCGTTCTTCTGTATTTTCACTCCTTACTCAAGGTCGTGCTCCTCCAGTCAATTACTCAATCGATGGAAATAATTATACAATAGGATACTATCTTGCCGATAGTATATATCCGTAATGGGCAACATTTGTCAAAACAAACTCATCTCCACAAGGGAATAAGCAAATATATTTTGCAAAAGCTCAAGAATCGGCAAGGAAGGATGTTGAGCAAGCATTCAGTGTGCTCCAAGCACGTTCGCGATTGTGCAAGGACCTGCACGGTTTTGGAAAACGGAAATAATGGAAGATATTATGATGGCATGCATAATAATTCAAAACATGATTGTTGAAGATGAGAGGGATGCCAATGGATTAGACTTTAATTATGATACAATTAGTGAAAGTCTTCCACCAATATCTCATGAGCGTACACCAGAACTTTTTGAATTCATTCAAAATCATCATCACATCAGAGATAGAGGAACTCACTCCAAACTCAAATAGGACTTGGTCGAACACTTGTGGACACTACATGGAGACTCCTTGTGAGAAGTACTAGTTGGTTCTTATTGATTTCTATACTAGTTTATATGCTTTAGTGAGTGTGTTTTCAAAAATATTTGTACTACTTTATGTGCTTTCAATAATATATCACTAGTGATTTGTTTTTAATCTATGATCTTTAGTGATACTTAGAATAAATTTTTTCTATCAATAAATCCCTAACTTATTTTTGGAATACAGTCAAACTTATTATTGGCCATAAAAATAACAAAAGAATAAGTGAATGAAAGATCCCATTAAGTTGAATATGGAGAATTCTTAATCTTTCTTTACATCTCTCATGAATTTTGAAATCCATGACTTGAATGGACATCCAAAATATAAAGAGCAAAAATTGAAGTAACCATAATTAGTTGTATAAATTTTCTATAGAAACACTTGTTAATTAGAATATTGATTTAATACCCCATTTATTTGTTCAATTTTATTTTCCTACCACAAATTGACCTCACCCTTAACAAACACAACAAGTCTAAACTAACTTAGAAGAGCACATGCTTTAAATTTAAAGAATACCCAGTCCACAACTCTAGCACAAGATACAACACATCAAGCAAAATTAGTACAGAGAATATGCAAAACAATAACAATAATTTTCAACAACTCACTGTTATGCCATGAAAAGTGAAATTCAATCATAACCCAAATTTACATTAACACAAAGTTAAAAGAAAACTAAATTCTTAGACACTGAGAAATACAAATCAATGATATTTAGGCACAAAAAAAACATATGTTTTGTATGTCTACAAGTACCTGAATCTTTACATCCTTCAACAGCCTCTTCCTTCACAATAACTACAAAATCTTTAGAATTCAAACCCAAGAAGTCTCTCTCTATTTCAGATTTCAACCAGCAAAATTTGAAACAAACCCAACTCTAAATCCAAGGCAAAGCACTCAAATTCTACAAATCAAAAACAGAGTAGCAGCTCTCTGCTACTGCAACCACCAAACCCTAAAGCCTAATAAAGCTTAAAGCTGTTAAAAAATAACTTTTAATTTTATTTCTGCATAATTAGATTCATCAAGCATGGACTATTTTGGTCCTGCATCTGCTGAAGCAAATATTGGGATTTGGATTGCTTGCAAATTGAATTCCCATCTGATAACCCATTTTCCCCAAACAAGTTTTGCCAAAACTTGGCTAAATACCCAGCTCCAGCTGCTGCTGCAACAACCTATAAATCCATTCTCTCTCTCTCTCTCTCTCTCTCTCTCTCTCTCTCTCTCAAAAATTCCAGAACAAAACTTGAATTTTCCTTCAGTTACAATTGATCAAAATCTTGAAGTAAAAACAATTATAAATTCAAAACAAACAACAAGGGCTTGAATTCAAAACCCAAAGGCAAAAATCAAGTTATTAATAAATAAATAAAAGAAAGAAAGAAAAACAATAAAAAGAATAACATGTCAAATATAAAGGATTGAAACTAATAATATATAGATGAAAAAAGCATATTAAAGAACAACAAACAAACTTTCATGTGCTCTGTACAATCATCATAGTAAGAGGAAGAGAATGAAAAATCAAATAGAACCCAATTGAGGACAAACATACCAGGAAAGAAATCAAAGTGAAGCAAAGGTATTGATTTAGGGTTCAAAGAGTTCTGACCTTGAAATCCAATGTCCAGACCTCTTGAATCTTCCTAAATCGCAAGAAGTAAACTAAGCTTAACGAGATCAAACAGAAGGGGAAGGGTTTCGTAGTGCAAGAGGTGGGTTGAGAGAGATCGTTGATGGGGAAAAACGAGAAAGGGAGAAAGAGAGAGAAATAGAAAGAGAGTTGTAATAACCCTCACCACTGATCACTGATAACACTACTGATTACTGCTAAACTGAGACTGAACATGATTAGTAATTGAATTGATTGAAATACTGAACTGACTGATTGAATGCGCTAGTTTAAATGCATATCTATCTGTTGACTGTTAAACTTATCTGTCCATGTTTTATGTTTTAAATTACGAATTGAAGGCATTATCGGCGGCCGAATCTGAAATCGATTGATGTTTTATGATCATTAGAATTTATGTGATTTTATGGTAAAATTTATTGAAAATTGATTTGGTATGGTTAAATTAGATTAAATAAGCTAAATTGCATGGATTGGACTAATTACCACTTTGCCATGCCTAGTGGCCCACTAACTAAACACTTTGAGCTTCATACACACTTGACCAAAACATTTTCATCAGCCATTTTGAGAAGTAAGAACTGGCTAGAGTGAGAGGAATAGGAGAATTGTGGAATCAACTAGGAGATTGGCTTGAATTGTGGAAGAATTGGAGATTGATAGCAAGTTTGAGCTTCTCAACTTGAAATTGAGGACATAAGGTAGAGCTTTTACCTTCTTGTGTTTAATTTGAGTTACTCTAGCATGATTTAGAGGATTGTCGAAGATTAGAGCCAAGACATGGCTTATAATGTTGTATTGAAGCTCATTCCATGCATGCATGTTGCCATTCATGAGTTTTGAGGTGTTTGTTCATGGAATTACTCATGCATGTTCATATTTTTACAATGGACCATGAATTCATCTTGTTTTTGGAACAATTGGCTCATTAGAGCAATTATTTGAAGCTTGAAAGTTGTTTAAAGTCTTGCATGTCCAATTGAGGTCATGTTCATGAAAATTGGTTTGAAATTGGATTTAATTGAACTACCCTTGGGCTTTGATTTCCTAAATTGATCTTTGAAACATGTAATATTATGGGTTTTGAAGTGTTTCCAGAAAATTATCCCAAGAGGATCGAAATTTATGTAACAAAACTTGATTTTGAACTTGGAACTCAAATCTGGATTTTCCAAATTTTGGTCTTCCACTCGAGCGGGGAGAGTGGCGCTCGAGCGGGGAATTCGTGCTCCCAGCACTCTGCACTGTTTTACAGTCCGCTCGAGCGGAGGAATGTACGCTCGAGCGGAGAAGTGTGTCACACGCGCGAGCGCGTGTCAAGCACCCATTGAGCGTGAATTTCACCTATCCAGTACTTTTGCAGTACGCTCGAGCGTGGGAGTTGACGCTCGAGCGTAGGCCTTTGTTACATGTCCGCTCGAACAGGACCTCTGTTTTCTGAAAATTCTGAAAATATTTTCTGAATGCATCTTTGCATCCTCATCCCATCCTAGGCATTCTTAGGCCTAGTTTAAGACATCTCATTGAGGATATAGATGTAGAACCACACCGAGGCAAATTAGGGATTAAGTTATTATTTTCCCAACTGTGTAGCTTAGTGTGTGTTCAATCTGTAACTGTGTAGGGTTAGCATCTGGGGACGCGCTCTAGCTTATCTGTAGCCCAGAACTCTGTGAGTAACGATGTCGTAAAGATATGTTCAAAGATGAATATTTTCTGACTGTTAACTGAACTGCTTTCTGAATTGTTACTGTTAACTGAACGAATGTATGTCCTCTATTCTGAACTGTATTGTGGAATCCTTAGCAACTACTGTTACTGTTACTGTTACTGTTACAGAGATCTCTGTCAGTTCCTATTTTGGAACTTCTGTTTACTGATATGATGGCCATCATTGACTGTTCGGTCATTTAAGACCTACTGTTTACTATACTGCTATGCTAATGGATGTACCACACATGACTGTTATGACTGAATGACTGAAATACTGATTTAATGAACTGTTTTCATTACTGTAAGGACATTCATTCTTAACCTCTTTATGCATTATGTTATTCACTGGGCTTTAGCTCACTGCTCATATATATATGTAGGTGTACAGGCACCAGACCGTTGCTAGAAATGTCAAGGTAAACTCCAGTTTTGTCAAGCCAACCTTTGTGTCTCACTTGAGGTTCCAGAACTGTTCAAGCTATGGCTTTGGGGTGTTTAATTTCCCCCATCTGTCTCTGTATCTGTTTTGTATAACTGTATAGACTGTTACTGTATTGTTTTAATAGGGATTAAGTCCCTGTCCTGAACGATTGTAAATATTGTACATACTGTTTCGTACTGATTGTATATATGTATGAAAAGTCTTTTTTTGCATACAGACTGTCACAGCTCATTGGACATCCTTTAATTACTGTTTTGGCTTCCATCATGCCCCTGTACTCTGTATTACTGTATTACTGTTAAGCAGGCCTTCGGTAATCTCGGATTACTGGCCGGTTATGGTGCTAAACCCATAGGGGCGAGTTTGGGGCGTGACAAGAGTCACCTGAGTTGGCGGGAACACATTTTGCCTAGCAATGGAGGCTGGCTACATGTGGAGAGCCAAAACGAGAATAGGCAAAATGCCTCACCATTTGCCTCATGCATTGGAGCCCTAGAAATGCAACTTCAGTAGGCAAAATGCCTAATTCTCTCCATTTGCCTCGTGCATTGGAGATGCTCTAAAAAACTAAAAAGTCATCCCAAACATACTAATTTTTTTTATATCATATTTTAGCTAAAAAGTCAAAAAATTACTAAAAAAAACTGTTCCCAAACAAGGCTAAGTCATAGAAAAAGTTCTAAACCACTCATCCCCCCCACCCCATCCCACCCCACCCCACACACACACTTTGCTAGAGAGAGAGAGAGAGAGAGAGAGATGGAGGGAATAGAACACAAGATGATCAGTGTCAATGGCATAAACATGCACGTAGCAAAAAAAAGGCAAAGGACCAGTGGTCCTCTTCCTTCACGGCTTCTCGCAGCTCTAGTACTCATGGCGGCACGAGATCCTCTACATGGCAACGCACGGCTACAAAGCAGTGGCGCCAGACCTCCGCGGCTACGGCACACCACCGGAGCACCAGTCAACGACTCCACCAAATTCACCATTCTCCATGTGATCGGAGACAACATTGGTCTCCCTGACAAAATCGCTCCTGATGAAGACAAGGTGTTTGTGGTTGGGCATGACTGGGGAGCATATGCAGCTTGGTATTTGTGTCTATACAGACCTGATAGAGTCAAGGCTTTGGTCAATTTGAGCATTCATTACCTTCCTAGAAACCCTACGATGAAGCCTGTTGAGATGTTTCGACTCTTGCATGGCGATGATCACTACATTTGCAGATTTCAAGTGAACTTTTAGCCTTGATCAGGATTCTTATTTATTTATTATATTTGAGTTTTTGTTTGAATTTGTGGAGTGAAAGAAAGAGCATTAAGGTCTTATCTAAATTATGTTGCAGGTCCCTGGAGATATTGAAGCTGAGTTTGCCCAAATTGGTGTTAGAAAAGTGGTCAAGAAATTCCTAACATACTGCAATCCTGCTCCATTTTTTTTTTTTTTCCTAACGCTTTGTTCGGTTGGGAGATTTGGGAAGAAATTTGAAAAAAGAAAGAGAAAAGATAGGTGAAATGAAAATAAAATATACTTTCATTTCACCTAGTTTGACATACCTTTTTCCTTTCTATGTCCAAATCCCTCTTCAAATTCTCCAACCAAACATAGCATAAATGTGAAGGATTTGGCGATGGCAATTCACCTGATACGCCAGTTATCTTGCCTTCTTGGTTGTCAGAAGAAGACGTTGATTTCTATGCTAGCAAATTTGAAAAGGATGGCTTCACCGAAGGAATTAACTACTACCGAGCTTTTGATTGTGAGTTACTTTCTAGTTTTTGATGACTTTGAGATTTATTAATGTCTTAATCATGATAATTTCTCAGAAGACAAAATCTTCTATCACCATGGTGAAATTCTAAATTTTTAGAGATAGCGCAGCTTCTTTTCATGTAGATTTCAAATCATCCCCAACTTCTTTTTTTCTTTATTTTGATATACAAGCCGAGTTAACTATTCAAATTTGGTTTGAAAACTTTAATGAGTTTCAAAATTTGCTTTTGGCGAGTCAAGCTTGAATAGTTTGGTATTTTTATATAGTTTTAGGCTTATCAAACGAAACTAAATGAACAATTGATTGTTCGACCTTGGTTTGAAAACTTTAACAAGCTCCAAATGTGTTCAAGATTGATTTGTTTATTTAACAAATTGAATTTAAACGAGCTTTTAACGAGCCAAACATGAGTCGAGCTCCAGCTATCACCCTTAGGAGTTCTCTACAAGTCCTAGGATGGTTATACACTGACACTTTGTGGATTGGATAGTTTTAGTTATGCCTACTAGGTTCAAACATGTCGTTGAGTTACCGATACTCAAGAAAGCCAAAAGTGGTTATTACAATTCTCCTGAGATCTTATCTATTTTCCTTTTGTTTCCCACTTCATTGCAGAAACTGGGAACTCACAACACCTTGGACGGGTCCCAAGTGAAAGTGCCTGTGAAGTTTATTGTCGTGACTTGGACTTGGTCTATAACATCCGGGCCGCCGAGGAATACATAAATAATGGTGGATTCAAGAAAGATGTCCCATTGTTGGATGAAGTTGTGGTCATGGAAGGTGTAGCACATTTTCTCAACCAAGAAAAGCCAGATGAGATCAACAAACACATTCTTGAGTTTATCAAGAAGTTCTGATTTTCTTACCCCTTCTTCTTGTTGTGTTTCTTGCAAGTAGCTGGGAGGGCTGCAGAGCACAAACTGTTGTGTTTCTGTTGGTGCGAGTAAAAAGTTTCTTCAATAGATTTTCGAGTAACTTGACTCCTAACGCTGTGTTTGGTTGGAGAATGTTTCACCTACATTTTCCTTTTCCATCCCAAATTCTCCAATCAAATACAGCGTAAATGTTCAGTGCATGTATTATTTATTTTAAGATCGACTAGTCTAAATCTTCAATGCATTTGTTCATACAATCTCTCTCTCTCTCTCTCTCTCTCTCTCTCTCTCTCTCTCTCTCTCTCTCTCTCTCATTAGTTGGCTTTGATCTGAATGAAAGAGGGATTGAAAAAGTGACACAAATAAAAAAATTTGTTTTGAAACAAAATCTTAAATTCATGGACAATGTCGAATCAATTAAAAGTATAAGGATTAAAATGATACAGCGTCTAAAGTATAGGAACTATTTATATAATTTATCTAATCTAAAAGTATTTTAAAAAATAGAAAAATGCCAAAATATAAAGGGCAAATTATACTCACCTCCTTTGAGATTTGAAAAAAATACAGTTAGTTTCCATACTTTTAACATAATTACATTGACTTCTCTTTAATATAACTAAAATGATTTAAACTAATGCAAAAGATGGGTAGACACTAAAATAAACAAAGATAATTTTAATTAAAAATATATAGGAATATTATTTTTTCATTAATATGACTAATAAATTACATATTTAAAAACACCTAATTGTTATGTGAATTAAGAGAGGTCAGCATAATTATGTCAAAAATATAAGGTTAATTCTATTTTTTTCAAACTCTATGGGCGGTGAGTGTAATTTATCCAAATACAAAATGAAAGAAGAAACAGTAGGGACAAAAGGATAGAGGGGTGAGTGGTTGGCGTATAATGAGTGTGTAGAGTGTATGGAGGAGAGGCTGCTGCATAATTAAGTTAATTAGCTATTATCTTTCAACTCATGGCTTCTCTACTATCCTTTTTTAATACTAGTACCAGTATTCTTCTTCCAAAACCAACCTTAAGCTTAACAAAGGCCTGTGCTGCTGCTGCTGGTGGTGCAACCACCCTTTCCCCGGCGGAGGAGAGTAGTCTTGAGCAGCGGTTTGGCCGGAAAGGGATTAAATTTTCAGGGCCGTTGTCGGGGGAGGAGGTTGAGCTGACAGTGAGAAATGGAAGCTCACTGAGGCTTCGAATACCAGACGGCCATGTCACTTCTTACAAGCCCAATGTCTACTGGAAACCTGATGGTTTTGAGGAGGTTTTGTACACCATTCCTGGTCAAGAAGCCGAAGATAAAGCCAAAGCCAAAGGAGGGATTGGTTTGGTGATAAATGACGTGTCTGAGTCTGAAGCGAATTCCAAACCTGTCATCACTTCGCAATGGACCCTTAAGGATGTCGATTCTGATTCCATTGATGCTCTCCAGGTATACTTGAATTATTTGTGCTTTGAATTTTACAAATTTTGAGCATTAATAATCATTTTTAAGGAGGATAAGCACAAAATTTAATTATATATGAATTTCTAAGATTAAATATGAAGTTTTTCAGTGATGAATTATGATGGTTTCGAAGAAGAAGAAAGAACAATATAAAAGTAGTTATTTTGAAATATTTCATACTCTTTAAGGATTATAGTTATAGAAAAAAGATCAATATAAATTCACTGAAAAAATAAGAATAAAGATCAATATAAATTCACCCAAAAAATTGAATATTGAATTTTCATATTTTTTTGTATTGGGTGATTTTTTTTTATTAAATGTTTCTAGTTGAAGTGGATCTAAAATGTATAAATAAATAGAAGTTAAAAAAAAAAATTTAAAAAATCACTAAAAATAGGGGAAGGAGGATTGAAAATTCAAAAATATGTTTTGAAAATTTCAAACCAAACAAAGTGATGCTTCCTGCCAACTGTAAATTTCAAATCAACAGAAATAGAAATCATATGAAATGGAAGCAGAATTGTAATAATTATGGAGAAAATTCCATTGTTGTTGTTCTAGGTTGAATTGAGCTGCAAGAGTGGAAATCTTGACATAAGCTATGTAGTGTCATTGTACCCGGTGAGCATGGCAACAGCAGTGATAGTGAAAAACAATGGCCGCAAACCTGTCAAACTGACGGGTGCTATACTCAACCACTTCAAGTTCAAGAAGAGAGACGGGACATCAATCAAAGGACTTCGATCCTGCTCTTACTGCACCCACCCTCCCCTACCGTCTCCATTCCAAGTTTTATCTCCATCCGAAGCCATGAAATATGAAGAAAACCCTGCTTGGTTCTCTTTTGGGTACGAGCCTGAAAAGAAACCTGGAGTGTGGAGCGTTCAAGACGTGCCCATTACTGTTTTGAAGAATAAGCTCAGTAGAGTCTACACTGCTCCTCCAGAAGAAAGACGTAAACATTTTTATAACACTGCACCTTCTAAATATGAAACCATTGATCAGGGGAGAGAGCTATTCTTCAGGATAATCAAGATTGGTTTTGAGGACATCTATGTATCGAGCCCTGGTTCCTTGTCACGCAAATTTGGAAATGAGGGTTATTTTATCTGCACCGGCTCTGCTTCAATGCTGGTTCCTGTGCTTGTCAACCCTGGTGGAGAATGGAGAGCTGCTCAAGTTATTGAACACGATAACTTGTAATTTATTTCAATTGAAATCAAACTTTTTTCCTCTTTTCAATTATTTTTTTCCTTGAGGATTGATTTTTCTGTCCGAAATAGAAGAAACAGTTTGTTGTTGCTCTTACATACTCTCATTTCATTTGTTAATAATGTTGTTTTGTTCACTCGACACAAAAATGTACAAATAAAGAGAAATGTGAAGTTTAAAGTAATTTTGAGGGGGTTCGGGAAATTGAACCGTACTATTAATTAACATATTTGGGCTAAAATGGAAATGAGATTTGTTAGAGAGATTCAAAATTTTAGGATAAATTACACTGACAACCCCCCAAGATTTGGTCCGATTATATTCCATCCCCTAATGTTATAGAAATTACATTCTCACTCTTGTAGTTCACAAACCCCTACTTATATAAAAGGTAACAACTCCTGGTAGAAATATAGAGAATTACATTTTTAAAAAAAAGTAAAGCAAAGGAAAAAAAAAAGACAGAAGAAGTAAAGCAAAGCAAGAAAAGATAAAGTGTATGAATTCAATATCTTTTTAATACTAACGTTAATTCTGTCTAAATAATTACAATGACAAGGGGTCAATGTAATTTTTCAAACATCAAGAGTGATATATATATTAAACCCAAACCTCAAGAAATGTAAGTGTAATTATCCAAAATTTTATTATGCCTACAAGTGCTAAATTTATCCGGTTATTTACATGAAGACCTCCTAAACTATTACTTCTTGATAGTTTAGAAAGTTTTCTTGTAAATAACCTTCAAACAATTATAAACAAAGAATGAAGAAGAAGATAAGGCTAAATTCTGGGCCAACCGCTATGTATCTCATCTGAAGATCAGTGAAAAAAAACAAAAGAAAAAAATTGCATTTCAGGGCATGTTTTTAAAAAAAATTACAAATCAGTGGTAAACTTTATCAACTTTAATAACTAAAGTTATAAACATTTTTATAAATTTGTAAATATTTTTTTGAAAAGACCACAGATTTGCAATTTTCCTATATAAAAAAAATCATTGAAAAAATCTCAAGAAAATATATCTATCTATATTTATATACTATAAATGCCTCTTCCAATTTTGCTACAGTAAAAGTGGCTCTCTAACCAATAGGGCGATTGGTCAAAACTTCGGACTCTCATTAAAAGGTCCATGGTTCAAATTCTCCATCTAAGTGAATCTTATTCCCCGTATATTTATTAGGATTTTCTCTCCTATTTTGAGAGTTTCTTTATATCGAATTATATGTTGTATTGTATTTCATTTTTACCAATATAATTATAATTCATTGAGTTTCACCACAACCGACTCTCTCTTCTCGTTCCCATCTGCCATTACAGCAGCAAAATTTTATCCAAAAATGCATATGGTTGGGTTAAGAAATATTTTTGGCAGCTTCATATGGCATTGGGTGGTGATGCTCTTTCTTTCTTTAACTTTCCTAATGTCCTGTATATTTTTTATATTGCTATGGCCGGCTAATCATTTCATTTTCACCAATATAATTATGATTCATTGAGTTTCACCACAACCCACTCTCTTCTCTTTCCCATCTGCCATTACAGCAGCAAAATTTTATCCAAAAACGCATATGGTTGGGTTAACAAATATTTTTGGCAGCTTCATATGGCATTGGGTGGTGATGCTCTTTCTTTCTTTAACTTTCCTAATGTCCTGTATATTTTTTATATTGCTATGGCCGGCTAAACATTTCATTTTGTTTTTTAATTCACAGCTTTTACTTTGTCACTTTCCTGAGAAACAATCTCTAGACTGCTATAAACATCTCAAGGTAACACACTGAGAAATACCACAAACACTCTGTTAGAGATGGAGGGAATAGAGCATAAGATGATTAGTGTCAATGGCATAAACATGCACATAGCAGAAAAAGGCAAGGGCCCAATGGTCCTATTCCTCCACGGCTTCCCCGAGCTCTGGTACTCTTGGCGCCACCAAATCCTCTACATGGCAGCTCAAGGGTACCGAGCTGTGGCCCCAGATCTCCGTGGCTACGGTGACACAACGGGGCCTCCTGTCAAGGACTTCACTAAATTCACCATCCTCCATGTGCTTGGAGACATCATGGCGCTCCTTGACAAAATCGCACCCGATGAAGACAAGGTGTTTGTGGTTGGGCATGACTGGGGAGCATACATAGCCTGGCACTTGTGTCTGTTCAGACCTGATAGAGTCAAGGCTATGGTGAATTTGAGTGTTCATTTCCTTCCCAGAAGCCCTACAATGAACTTTGTAGATATCTTTCGAGGATTGTATGGCGATGACCACTACATTTACAGATTTCAGGTTTTCTTGTCTTTTCATTTTAAGTTTTGAATCCATGTTCATTAATTTGGTTTATAAAATCTTTTTTGTCTGCTTTTTTTTTTTTTTCCTGTGGGATTGATTACTTCCACACACAAATAGCGTCTATATGTGTGAAGCCTTGTTCATTTGATCTGTACTCTTTGGTTGGTGCATAGTTTATGTTTTCAATGGTTGATTGCTGAATATAAGAATTGATTGGATGATCTGTACTCTTTGATTTGTGCATAGTTTTATCCATTATTATATTAGAACCATATTTTCAATGGTTGATTGTTGAATATAAGAATTGATGAAACTTGGATTCGCATTAGATCCCATGTCAAGTTCATGTAAAATTTAAGTTTAGCTCTATTTGTATACATCACTATTAGTACAATTATTTATTGTGGTCAAAATTTAGACAATTTGTTTAGGAATTTGGTGGAATTAACTTCGATAAATTTAACACCATCTATCTATCTATTTATTTGTTTTTGCTTTGGGTTATTTGACTATGTTGTTTATCCATTATTATATTAGAACCATATTTTCAATGGTTGATTGTTGAATATAAGAATTGATGAAACTTGGATTCGCATTAGATCCATGTCAAGTTCATGTAAAATTTAAGTTTAGCTCTATTTGTATACATCACTATTAGTACAATTATTTATTGTGGTCAAAATTTAGACAATTTGTTTAGGAATTTGGTGGAATTAACTTCGATAAATTTAACACCATCTATCTATCTATTTATTTGTTTTTGCTTTGGGTTATTTGACTATGTTGCATTGACATAATTGAATTGATGTAGATAGCAACAATTCATGTGATCATGGGAGGGTTGTATGCGGTTGAGGTTGATTTGATTTGCAACCAAATTGTGTTCCAAGTTTTTCAACCTAGCATCCAACCAAACCAAGCAAGTGAAAGAACCCTACCAAGCCAAATTGACAAACGACTTACTCGATCAAATCCAAACCAAACAGAAAGATGACGTTCAGTTCGGATTGGGTTCAGTTTTTCTATTTCAACCCAACTACTTAAATAGCCCCATCCATCAAATCGGATTATTTGGCCAAATGAGTTTCACCCCTTGAATCCATACCCAATGTGTTTCAACTTATCTCCCCTCTGTCCTCTATCTGAGTATATGCGCGCGCGCGCACACACACAAGGTCTTGGCTAAATTAAATTATGTTGTAGGTACCTGGGGAAATTGAAGCTGAGTTTGCCCAGATTGGTGTTAGAAGGGTGGTCAAGAAATTCCTAACATACCGCGATCCTGCTCCATTTCTTTTCCCTAAAGGTAAAGGATTTGGGGATGGCAATTCACCTGATACTCAAGTTATCCTGCCTTCTTGGTTGTCGGAAGAAGATGTCGATTACTATACTAGCAAATTTGAGAAGAATGGATTCACCGGAGGAATTAATTACTACCGAGTTATACATCAGTAAGTTACCTTCCAAACTTTTAAATCCAAGGGTGTGGTTATGCAATGACATCTAAAATCTTGCGTGTGCAATTAGTTTATGAGTTGGGGATCGATTGGTTTTAAATTAGGCCTACCATAAATTATGTCAATCTTCTGCTCCGTTTGTTTCGGTGAAAAACTTTTTTTGAAAAATATTTTACCTAATTTCTAACATTTGGTACAACGGAAAATGAAAGTCAATGGAAAACATTTCCATATTCAATAGAAAACAAGCTTATTAGGGTGGAAAACATTTTCTATTTTTGAAAGGTAAAAAACATTTTTTTGGACTAAGTCTTACCAATGCCGCCGCCGCCACCACCACTCCACCAATACCATCACCACCACCACTTCCTCCTCCACCACCCCACTACTAATACAAGCACTAGCACATTAGTTTGAAAACGTTCTCCAAAACTTTATTCTAGAAAATATTCTCTACTGAAACAAATGGACTGTTACCCTTGATTTTATTTCTAGGTTCAATTCATGTGGTTGATTTACCTATTTCCCCTCCTTTTCCCCCTCTACATTGCAGAAACTGGGAACTCACAGCACCCTGGACAGGGTCCCAAGTGAAAGTGCCTGTGAAGTTTGTTGTGGGTGACTTGGACTTGGTCTATAACATCCCGGGCGCAAAGGAATACATACATAATGGCGAATTCAAGAAAGATGTGCCGCTATTGGATGAAGTTGTTGTCATGGAAGGTGTAGCACATTTTCTCAACCAAGAAAAGCCGGAGGAGATCAACAAACACATTCTTGAGTTCATCAAGAAGTTCTGATTTTCTTACCCCTTCTTCTTGTTGTTTCTTGCAATAAGTTTGACAACCTATGGAACACAGTTTTTCTGCTGGTGCCCACTGGTGGTGGTGTCATGAACTAATGAATTAGCTTCTATATAGAAATTTTCAAGTAATTTGGCTTCTAAATTATTGATTTTGAGATTGACTAAGGATTCAAAATACAGGTTATATATCTAGCCTACTCTTAAAGATGAGGGGAAAGAGAGACACTAAGCAGCAGTTGCAAGTCGTACAAACAAACATAAGCTAAAGGAGAACTGCCACCCAATCTCGCCTCTGGCAAGAATCGAATTCCCGACCTCTCATACGTGAGAGGCAGGAAGATGCTGCTAGGCTAGAAACCCATTGGCCTGGTCTAAATCTTCAATGCATGTATTATTCACTCTTTGCTGAGTTTTGACTCTCTCCTCTCTCTCTCTCTCTCCAACACACACGATTGAGCTGACAAGATGGTCACATCATCTGAAGCAAACAATGATATGGATCAAATGAACTTAATTTGTTTATATAACGAGTCCATTCAAACAAGTTTTAACGAGTTGAACACGAGTTGAGTTCGAATAATATCATGTGTTGCGTGGAAGCTTGACGGCCAGAGAGTAGAAACTGGGCAAGTTTCGGGCTTTGTCCAGTTTGCAAGCACAAGTTGTAACTTTTTTTAATGCACCTATAATATTCGACAATGCTACGTAACTCAAATTTTGTGGCTCAAAAGTGGCTCAAATGGCCAAAACGACGTCGTTTTGAGTACAGAACAACATAAAAATGGCCAATAATATTTTTAGGAAAAAAAAAACTTCAAAAAATTTATCAAATACAAAAAATATAAAAATTTGATACATTTTCATATTTTGTTATATTCAATAAATTTGTTAAAGATTTTTATATAAATTTTATATTTTTTAAATATATCAAGTAGATCTAAACAGTAAAAAAAATAATTAAATATTTTAAAAAATCACTAAAAATATAAAAATACAAATTGAAAACTCATAAAACTTTTTTTTTTTTTAAACACTCCAAACCAAACATTGATTTTTAAGATTGAATGAGAAATTCAATTAGCAGTACACTTCCATCAAAGAAATTATGTACAAAATTTGCAAGTATGCTACAATGAAATCAAGTAACCAAAGCTCAGAAAAACTAGAAAAAATCATAATTAAGCAATTGAGTGTGATTTATAAGATCGAATCAGAAATTCAATTAGCAGTACAGTTCAAATCAAAGAATACAAAAACAACACACGCATTGATTGATGCATATACACATATATGAAGAATTGATTGTTTTCTAGGTCAAAATTCGAGATCGAAGAGGAAGTTTTTGGAGAGAGAAAGAGGAGAGAGAAAGAAGGAGACCTTGGGGACGGCGTTGCCGAGTTCGACGATGAGTTCGCCATGATCGTCGTCTAAATCGGAGCAGTAAACTTGTATGCATGTAGACATGTACTTATATATATACAGTAGAATTCAGCATAAGTTTGTGGCTATTGCCATGCCAGTTTCAACCGCTGCCAGGTTAATGTAGCATCACTAGGGTCATCATATATCGGCTAGGTGAGCAGCGGATTTTTCAATCCGTCCTATTTTAGACCGATATGTGATGATCTGTAGACAATTATGAATTGATTTTTTTCAATTTAGTTTTGAACAAATGATGGATTTGAAATTTTTTTGACCATAATCGAATCTTCAAATTGTAAGTGTCTTTAATAATTTATAAAATTTTGTATTTTTAATTTGTTTAGATATTCTATTTGTGTTTTTAATTAAAAAATAATTTAGATATTCTGTTGTGTTTTCAATTTGAAAATCCTTTTATCAAATGGTAAAGGTTGATATTTAGTATTTTTGTGTAAAAAATATAAGACTTAATTTTGTCATTTTTCTTTAAAATCAAATTAAATAGTTTTTAAATAAAAAAAAAATAATGACATAGTTTTAATAATATATGATTTTCTTATATGTATTTATTATTGGTATTTGACAATTTACTTGATAATCTTTTGGTTATGTTAAGTTGGATTGTTATAAAAAAAAAATGTTGACAAATTGTTATATTATATTTAAAATTTGTAAAAGTTTAAACTGTCAAACTGATTCGTATCCATCCGCCAATCCGCTCAATCTACATCTCTCAATTCGACGAACGAATGCGGATTGATTTTTTTAATCGGCCCATTTGGCAGACGGATGGCGGATTAAAGGTTTTCCAACCTCGACCGAACTGCGAACACCTCCTAATATCCACCCAACTCGACTGAACCGATCCAATCCTACTGATTTTGGGTGAATGCGTGTCTTTCGATGAACGAATGCGGATAAAATATTTCAAAATCAGTGGATACAATTTGGATGGCGGATCAATCATCCCCCCCCCGGGCATGAACCCGATCTATACGTAGATGAAATTCAAAAAAACAAAAGAAACTGCTAACAACATAGAATAAAAATAATAACATATATGTTTTGTGAAAATAGATTCGCCATGGTCTATTATAAATAAATAATACATATTTTTTCAGATTATTAGTTATTGGAGAGTGCAAAAGTTATGAATTATAATTCAAAAAAATGTCCAAATTTTGTAAAATTCATACTGCCAAACCGATCATATTCATTCGCTAAACCGATGGACAGATGCAGATTAATTTTTTCTAATCCACTTAATTTTGAACGTATAGCTAATGAGATGCCACCCGACTAAATCCAATTCGCGATCACTCCAAACCATCACAATCGTGTGCCTATTTTTTTTTTATTGGGGAAATTATTGTTCAAAAGGTGGTTTTTAAAAAATTATTACATATTATTGAAAAAATTTATGATATTAATTATTAATATTTATAATACTTTGAGAAACTTACGTATAGATCATAATAGATGGACTTATTGTCCAATAAGTCATCAAACATTATTAAAAAAATATCACTAATTTTTAATTTTCAAAGGCAGTTTAAAAATTATCACAAAAAATGTCACTAATTATAAGTTTTAACGACAATTTAAAAAAATCGTCTCAAAAAAAGTTACTAATTATAAGTTTTAGCAACATTTAATAAAAATCGTGACAAAAAAATTACTAATTATCAATTTTTAGCGACATATGTAAAAAATCGTCACAAAATTATTTTTAACGATGATTTTACTAGCACTTATTTTCAATAAGACTTGATGAGATTAAGGCCAAGTTTGGCATATTGCAAAAAAGTTAAAAAGCCAAAAATGTACTAAAAAAGTTAAAAAGTTAACACTATTCACCAAAAGTCAACAATTACGGCTGCACAACTCCCAATCCTAATTTTTCCCTACAAATCAATTTTTACAATTTTTTATTACATATTTTTTCATAAAAAGTCAAAAAGTTAACCTAAACATCCATATTTTCTTCCTCAATTTTTTAGTCCAAAAAGACAAAAAGTACACTTATTTAGAAAACCCCAAACAACCCTTAAGTCCAACTATTAAGATCTATTAATAGTTTAACCTAATAATTTTTAATTTTTTTTGTAAATATTTTTCACTGATAAAATTTCAATATAATTCCCCTTTTTTTTTGGTTACATGTTTCCTTGGAAATAAAAATGACAACCAATGGGCAAAACAAGGTCAAGTTTGTAATCTCTCGTTTCTGTCTTTGTTTATGTATCTACCTAGGAGTGTAAAAATTGCACGTGGCCCGTGGGTGGCATGAAACCCACCCATTGCCCGGGGTGGGCCCGACCCAGTTAGGCCCAGGCACAAGCTCTAGGCCTAGGCTTGGGCCTGGACCATCATTTTTTAAGCCCGGCCCGTGGCCCAGCCTATCGGCCCGCTTAAGACCCACTCAAGGCACAACCCCGAGGCCCGGCCCATGGCCTAACCCATCGGCTCACTTAAGACCCACTCAAGGCTCAACCCCGAGGCCCAATGTCTTTTTTAGTGAAAAATAATAATTTTTTGGTGTAAAAAATTTTAAAAAACAAAAAAAAATGGTCAGACCCGCCCAAGTCAGAGGACAGGCCCAAGCCCAGGCCCACCGAGTTAGCCCTCCGGTCTGTCCAAAGCTTGAATACCCCTAGGCTTGGGCCTAATGTTTTGGCCCGTAGGCCGACTCAGCCAAGCCCAAATTTTGGCAAGAGCCTACGAGGCCCATGGGTTGGGCCAGGCCAAATATACACTCCTATATCTGCTTGTTGTTATTGGAGTCGAAAAAATTAGAGCAGTGGTAAGAGCAAAAAAATTTCAAGATAATCTGTCACATATACTTACAAAAACGTGCATCAATCGAAACTTATTTATCAAATGTTCTACTCTAACTTTTATTATTGTAAAAATATTTAAAAATATATATAATTCAACTACTTACACTTCTACATTATATTTATATTTTAATAAAATTAATACAAATAAACTAAAAATAAATCAAAACTAACAAACAAAAGTCAAATTATCCTAATCATGTATCACTTTGATAATTTTTTTAGTTTCATTACCAGTCTCAAATTATTATTCTACAAATACAAACACATCTGGTAAGTCTCAAAAAAATTTCATTATCAAAACAAGGAGTAAATGGGTTTAAAAAAAATAATAATGAACAAATAAAATTCACTCAAAGCTTTTGAATAAATAAGTCTAATTAAGATCTATTAGTGGTAATTATTATTTTATTTTTTTATTATTTTATGTTACCTTTTCCCTTATGCAAAGTCAATTGGCAAAAAGGACAAGCCTGGAAGAGGCCCAAAAGCCCAAGCTAGCGTCATTCAGAACATGGTGATCAGACCCACAACAAAAGCACATACACAATTTAAGAAGGCCCATCAATATAATGGCCCAATGCTGAGAGGCCTATTGGCCCAATTTTAGTACTTTGTGTAACTCCGTAGTAGGGCAGTGTACCCGTCTCCCACACATTTATGAAGCCCACACTTACTGAGCTCACATTAAACCCACTTGTACGTGAGAGGGAAACAGGTCTGTTGTGCCTTGGTGGGCCTTATTCCAGGCCCAATTTAATGATGACTCGATGAGAAAAGTATTCATGCAAAAAATCAAATTAATTGAATATCAGTATTCATGTGATCAAATTATATTTGTATTTAAAAATTTGATAATTTGTTGCCAAAATCATACTTGCTTTTTTTTTTATAAAAAAAAAAAAATACACGTGATTATGTGATTATCAATATTTGATCATCCTAATTTTTTATATGAATAATCTACTCAACTAGCTATGCAAAATGAAGAGCTTGAATGCCTCCAGAAGGGCACACTTCAGAAGGACACACACACCAGCATGACATATCTGTTACATAAAATACAAAATCCAATTCATAAGCTGTGCCAAATGCCAACTTCACTAACTTGTGACCCCCCCAACCCATGTTCCCCAGTGGGCTTTTGGACATTTCAGTAGTTCGAATTGAGTTAGGTACAAAAAGGGAAGGTGGCGATAATGTCAAGTCACATGTTTATGGGACCTAAAAAGCCCATTCTTCACATTATAATATGTTTCTTTTTCTTATCAACTATCTTCTTCTCCACAGACTTTCAAGCGCTTGCATACATGTTTAGCTAAATTGGGATAATCTAACTAAGTCATCACATTTAGAAATCCTCCATCTTTCACCTAAAACCAAATGCCATGTTGGGATTTGGGACCCATAAACCAACTCTATGTTATAAATAATTATTCATTAGTTTTAAAATATTATTTAATATTATTCATGTTGTGTTCTTAATTAATGATACAGTAAAAAATTTTACGAATAGAACAATACTAATCCACTGTTACTAGTAGTCGAGCAACATGAATAACTCACCTAATGTATTTTATAATTTCTCATTTATTAAAAACGCTACCTAAATAATATCACAAAATATTTTAAAATTGAGTAATAATTCACTCAATTATTAAGATATTAGGATTCCAGAGATTCTTTTGGCACAATCCAAACTTTCTAGTACTCCTCTTTTTCTGTTCAATCCCATGATAAGATTGTGTTCTTTCATTTATGTAAAATTACCCAATAAAAAAAGGTTAGGTCATATATTATGAGCAATGCTTCTTGTCGCATAAAAACAACTACAAAACTCACATAACGCATTTGATACAGTTTATGAGATAATTGTGACATTTTTTTTTTATGAGTCATTTAAAGTATTTAATAAAAAAATTCAAAAACTTATTATTAGATTTTTTTTTGTGTTTAAAAAAAGTGATAACAAAATCAAGATCTTGATGTTTTCATTTCTTGATCTTCCCACATGCAATCCATCACCTCCAATCAACAGCTACAAACCACCCTCATTGGCCACCGCCACCAACCACTTCCACCTTTGGCCACTTTGCATCTCCTACCATCGCCTACGAACGACTACTCGTCAAACATGTGTCTTTTTTTTCTTTTTCTTTTTCTTCTTTTTCTTTTTTTGGCAAGTTTTTTTTTTCTTTTTTCAAAAAATTGTGTACCACACAATTTTTGTATTTTTGTTACATATTTCCTATTTATAGATAATAAAGAACTAACAGCGTTACTAAATTGCATCTAAAAAGATGGGAAAATGATTTGTCCCCCTAAAAAAGCTCCCCCTAATCCCCCTAATGCCCAAAACGTCGTTTTGGGCTTCTTTTTTTTTTCTTTTTTTTGCCTTGGTTTGAAATTTAGGGAGATTAGGGGGCCAAAAATTAGGGGGATGTAGCACAGCCCAAAAAGATGAGATTTTTTTGAATTAGATTTTTTTTTAGTTTTAACTGGCAATAATGTACACCAAACACGTCCATAATCATGTTTAGCTAGTAATAGGAGGGTTCATCAGCCTCCGTTTGGGAAGTGGGCTGGCTCTTTGGCTTTTTGGCTTTTTTGGCTATATGAGCCTGGGCTCAAAAGCTTGGTTTGGGAAGGGCTCTTGGCTTTTTGGCTTTTTTGACTTTTTTTGTGAGAGAATAGTGTAATGATTATGGAGTTGGATGTGATATTTTGTCTGTTGTGGCTCATGAGCCTGTTTTGTCTTTTGTGGCTCATGAGCCACTTGAGCCCTTCCCAAACGGACCCATTAAACTTGCCAAAACCATTAAGGGTCTTTCAAGTAAGAGATCATATATGTCCATATAGAATTGGGATTATGAAAAGACCAACATAATGTCCAGTAGGCTCATTACTGATTATAAAAACCATCATTCAAAAAACCAATTTAATGGCATAACTGAGACATGTATCCATAATCTGATCAAGTGCACTCCCTACATTTGCATGTTAGATCACTAGTTTCAAAAGTTTAAACTATTGAGAAATTAGTCAAATAATATATATTGAGCTGATATTTCTCTTTATATGCAACAGATTGAGAAATAAGGTACATAAAGACAGACGAAACAAAGTGTACAATAACAGAGATAATGAAAGCGACAAAACTCAAATCTAAGATCTCCAAAAACTAGTGTGGGAGTCAGAAAATTGATCCAAGTGAGACAAAATATAAGGATAAAAATGTCATATATATATACACAAGAAGAGAGACTAAAGAAAAAAGAGGGAAGTTGTTAGTAATATATAATATATCAAAGGGATATTATATAACAAATAAATATTTTAAAGGGTCAAATTACAAGGCTTTATATGCAAAAAGAAAAAAAAAATGTAAGGGGCTTATATAAAATTTTAGAAGGGGTAAACTAAAAGCAATATATATTAAAGACCATAGCTCAAATAATGAGTTTCAATGAGTTTTCAAAATTCCTAAACCAATCTGATTTTGGATTTTGATTTGGTTTAGGAAAATTGATTCAAAATAATGAGTTTCAAAAAATTAAGAAGGGGCACTAGCTCCTCTTGGTCTGATGAAATCAGAACCTGATAACATATTAGATCATTACTGATTATGAAAGTTTAAGTTATTAAAAAATAAATACAATAACATAGATCAAGCTATCAGAAAGTTTCACGGTGATTCTAATCTGACATAAGATTTATTCAAAAACAAATCTATGGGCTTAGATTGCATTTTTTGACCTTTACAACACTTTGAAGGGGACATATTTGACGACAAAGTTTTGAAGACTAATCAATACTTTAGATGAGAATGTCAATAAAGACCATGTACTGCATGGTACTGAACTGTGTATATGTACCCCAAAAATGTTCCGGACCCCCTCCAAATAGTGACCCCCATGACCCCCTTGGCCTGTGATTGGCCAAATTTTCTTTTTTTTTCTTCTTTTTTTTCTCTTCCTCCAATCACCAACCCCCACGTGTGTGTGGGGGTGGTGGGGGTTGGTGATTGAGGGGGTCTCTATCAAAGTTGATATATACCCACCGAACTGAATTCACTATTCCACCAAATAGTTTGCCATTAGAAGTCCTTTTAAGTTAGTTTCTCATTTTGCAAGTTTTTTCACATTAGATTACAATAGCATGATAGATAAAGAGTATTTGGGGACTCGGTGTATGAATGATAACAATAAGATTGTTCTATTATGAATATAAAACTAAATCCTTTGCATAAGAAGGTAAGTGTTATGTACATCAAACTCTCAACATAGAAGTTCTGATCACTCTTCATTTTAATACATGGCTTGAAGACATGTATATTAACATCTCTTATAATTGTTATTTTAACATTATCAAACTCATTTTGTCATTTTAGCATCTCTTGTAATTATGTGGGCCATCAAAAGAGGGAGACAGAAAGTATGGATTGAAAATCTCAACTTTGCTAAATTATAACAACTCATTTGGCTTGACAACTCATTTGGCATTAAGGAGTTTTTTTTTTTTTTTTTTTTTTGGGGGGTTAAGTTCTAGTCAAATTTTGATAAGTACAGCTGGTTGCTCTTAGTCACTAAAATTTTCTTTCATGTTTTTAGAATTGGCAACCAATTTTTATTTTTTTTTAATGAAGAACATACACAAAATAATAGCAAAAACACTTGAGTTTAACCATGTGAATAATCAGCCATCAAAGGTCAAACACAGTAGATCTAGATTACTATCTTAAAAGTTGCAAAAGAGTGATCTACTTTCTTAATTTTTAATTTTTTTTTTTTTCACAGACCCATGTATGCGCAAAGCACGCATCATGCGTGAAAAAATAATTATTATTATATTTATTATTTTTTGTACGATTTTATTGACCATTTAATATGACACATGCACACTCATTATTATAACAGACCGTACATAATCTGCTCAAATATTCAACCCTTGTGAATATATTATATTATATTATATGGTAAATAAAGTTAAACGGTCAAATTTTGATATTTTTGTTTAGACTCAATGAACATGCCTACTATAACATTTTCCTTTTCTTTTCATTTGTATGAACGAGAATTCATCCTAAACAAAGTCTTTTAGACCCATCCTAGGAAGGTAAACTCAAGATTCAATAGTCACTCCTTAAGTTAGTAAACATGACAATGAAAAGGGAATTCGAACCGCCATGAATAACATAGAAAGTATACCCACTTACTAACTCGGATATGCTACTGTGGCACTTGATGAGGCAAAGAGACTAAGCAATGTGGATGATCAAATAGAAGGCGATTCTGTCCACTAACAACTCCAATTATGGAGGTACTACAATCATAGTTAAGGCTAAAAATAAATGAAATCTTGTTGACTAAGTAGAACAAAGGAAAAATAAGTGCTACATCTAGTAAGAAATTTTCAAAACTCATGCTTAGAGATCCACAAAATCTCTTTATTGAGTTTGGTTTTTGACTATAATTGGTGTTCATTGATTAAAAAAAACTAAGCTTCTAGAGTAGTTCTTTTTTTTTTTATATATATATAATTTTTGATATTTTTTAAGCTTAAACCATCTTTTACTTGTCAACAAAAGACACTAAACAACCAACCAACATATATGTGGGGCATAGAACAAGCATCTTATGCCAACCTTGGTCCAACTTGTGGTTCAATTGCCCAAGCTTTTTAGACTAAGATAATGAGATCTGTACTGTGATTGGTGGTTAGTGAATGATAACCTCCTCACCCCTACAAATAGGTTTTTCAAATCCCAGACTTTCTCAATAAATTATTTTAGAGTAATGATATATAAACATAATTTTTTTACAAAATTCACACATATGAAGTGATTTTTGTGATCGTTTCATCTCAAACTAAAATACCCATTAGTGTCTTATAATTTTAAAAATAAATAAATAAATAAAAACATGACTAGCACATCACCACATCATTTTAGTTGAGTTTTATGCATAAATTTTTTGTTTATAAATTATTTTTATTATTTTATAGTCCTAGACTATCACATCATTTTTTATTCCAACCACTCATAATTGGCTACCTATGTACACAGAATTTGTACTATGAAAATTAATCCAAAAGTGAGGTATTCTGTGTAAATTTAAAGTTAGTGTGATGTGAACCACACCTAAAATGAATGTGATCCATTGATGTAATTTTCTAAATACTTTTCAAGGTAATTTTTTTAGGTACGTAGCATTAAGCATGTTTAGTGAAGCTTGTTGCAAGCTAAAAACTAATAATAATCATAAAGCAGAAGTTTAAATTATTTGTGCCTCATAAGCTGCAAGTAAAAGTTGCATCTACATTAATTTTTTTTTAAAAACCTATACGCAGCCCCATGAATGATCAGGATCAAAATGGCATGGTGATCCCAGACTGCAGAATAATTTACCCATATATTACTATAGTGGGGAGGTGAGAAATATGTCGGTTTTTCCAATGCTTAGAAACAATGCTTTGAGACTTTGGGACAAACCTCATCAACACAATGAGAGATGTGACCCTTGGAGATGGGTTACCTTTTCCTCTTTAACAACCATACCCATGGTGGTTGTTGAAAGGGCTATTGGGTGGGGGAGGAATGATAACATTTGACATTGTTGGGGAAGAAGAAAAAAAAAAGTTAATTGAAGTGCAATTTGTGTACAAGATTATGAGGAGTGTGGGGATAATTATTGTTGATAAGGATTGATTTGTTGGTCATTTGGTGTAACCAAATGCCACATGCATGGTTTCATGGAAGTGTGACAGGTTGGTTATTTTCATTGCAAGTGATTGATTATGAATGGGAAACTATGAAGCAGATTATTGAAAGAGGGGACACAAGGCTTCTCAAATAAAGAAACTGGAAGTTTTTTGGCGCATCGAAGAAGGAATTGAGAAATTACGGAGGAAAGATATATATACATATATATCAATAGAACGTTGTTTCATGAAAAGAAAGTAGGAAAGGGGGTGATATGTCTTTGAAGAGGGTCAGAGTTCCTATTTGGAGAGAAGATAAACAAAAATAAAGTTCTTGAAAAATAACAATGGCTTCAAAATGATGCCAATCTTTTGACTTGGTGCTACTTTAGTCCTAGAATTCAGTCCAACTGTCTCATTTTAACTATCTATTAACATGACACAAAAAATACTCAGATATTATATTCGAAGCAATTCAAGGCCTACAGACGACATGTTTACAGTCATTTCAAAAAATTAAGAGGAAAAATTCAATAAATATATGTTAAGATGTCACTAATGATAGATATGTCACATATTACACCCAAATATAGTTGAGCTATTGTAATGTTATTTGAAAATATAAATTGACATAAACTAGTAAAACTCTTGTGATGTTGACAAGAAAATCCCATAAACATAAGCATGCATAGTCAAATGTATGCTAAGTAATTGCTAGCAAGCGTACATTTAAATATGTATATTACACACACAAGTATTGTAATGTGCATATTGTTGGGGTAGAATCATGAATTTAAAGTAAAGGTATTTTTAGTCTTTATGCACTTGTAACTTGTCCCCTAATTCTATGTCTATGTAGTTGAGAGAAGGTGGCTATCTTTGTATCTCTCTTGTAACCTTTACTAATCATAGTGAAACTGCATTGACCGTGGACATAACCCTAGCTTTGAAGTGAACAACAAAATTCTTGCGTGTGGGCGTGTTTTACAATTCTTGAATTTTTGTTGTTCTCTATTTTTCGCATCTCACCAATCCTAGAAATGAGTTTCGGATTCCTTACACATGCAAGGATGTAAAACAAACACATCAATGTGCATATACCACCAACTAAAGACATTATGTGCAGTAGAAACTTGCAATTTGATGTCCAAAAATAACTAACAAATGAAATCCCCATCTCATGTTATCAACTTCAAGCAAAGCAGAACATCAACTATTACCATGATTATATTATATTCCAATAAAAATAAACCAAAACAGAGAGAATGTGTGATTGTTCTTGATTGAAACCAGGCTAATAAAAAAGAAAAAGAAAAAAATATCTGATATCGAGAGAAGGTTAGTTGTATTATCTGTCATGGAAAAGCTCTGTGCTGGTATTGGAAATGTGGGGTAAGGGAGGGATTGGGTCATGGACTTTATGTCCCATTGAAGGAATCTAACAAAAAAATGTGACATAAGTGTTTTGCCTAGCATGCTAATAATTCAATGACTTTATAAAAATCACATATATCAGCAAAAAATAGTGATTTTTATATGGTTCTAAATTAATGATTTAAGCTTAAGGAAAGGTACGGGAGTTTTTGCCAAACCTCCACTCATTATATTGAAGACCCTACAACCAAAAGGTGCATCAAATAACATCACAACAATCAATGGTGGAGCCAAGAAATTAATTCAGCGGGTCACTATATATTACACTCGCAAAAGTTTTCTATCCAAAATCAACAACGATAAGATAATACTAATTTTTTGAGCTAATATTAAGCATAAAAATCTAAATATTCATTACAAAAGTTTTAAAATATTAGC
Organism: Camellia japonica; assembly: GCA_030407325.1. Classification (NCBI taxonomy): domain Eukaryota; kingdom Viridiplantae; phylum Streptophyta; class Magnoliopsida; order Ericales; family Theaceae; genus Camellia; species Camellia japonica. The sequence goes on along the minus strand of JAPPVO010000031.1, from coordinate 191,515,537 downwards.
AGATTAGGAAGTTAGTACTACTAAACATTCGATGCTTCTCTTAAAGCTTGAACCCCAAAACCTCCCTCTAAAAACTTAGAGATACAACCACTTGAGATATGCTTGAGTTCTTTTACAAATTTTCATCTTTCGAAAACTTTCCATAGTAGTATCATTATTAATGCCTTCATTTTTTTTCCCATATATACACAATTAAAATCACTTAATTTTAACACAATTCACAAGAAGTCAAAATCCCTAATTTTAGCACAAATTGAAATCTTTAATTTTAACTCAACCAAACACATCATTTTAGTATCAATGGAGTAGGCACGTACCTAATAGAAAATGGGAGGCGCATTTTGACCCCTCCCCCCGGGGACCCTTCGTACATCACCCCTGACACCAATAGTTGTTAAATAAAATATTTCACATACCACATGACTTTTGAAGATGAAATAGGAAAAAATCAATGAAAAAATAAGTCTGAACAAGGGAGAATGTTGCAAGATTAACATTTTCCTTGATTTCCTCGGTTTGAAAATGAACACCTGTAACCTTAAATCTGACCCTTTATATATATTTACACTTCAAAGGTGAAATAAAAAAGCTTGTTTTTTTCCAAGGCAACGAAACATCACATACTGAATATCAAGGGAGAGGCCAAGAGCACAGTATGGAACTAGTGACCAGTCACCACCAATAAGGCAATAAAATCACACCTCAAAGTAGTAGCAGTTATGAGAATAATAATATTAAGGGGTAAATAATAAATACACCTCCTAAGGTTTGCTTAAAATACAGATTAGCCCTTGTGGTTTGAAAAATTACAAATACCTCCTTATTAGAATTTTTTATTTAACAGAATTAACTGAAAAAATAAAATTCATAATTGTTCTCCTATACAATAATAAAATTACCTAAATTATTAATTGAAACATATTTTTAATACCATTAAAAACTGTTAATTGACTTAATGATTTATTAATAAAAGGGATAATTTGTTATGAAATTAAAAACCTCAAGGGGTGGAATGTAATTTTCAAAACCACAGGGGGAGATTCATATTTTAATAAAACCTCATGGGGTGTATTTGTAACTTACCCTAATATTAATAATGACAACAACAGCAATCTATTGCCACCCAAATTTCTTCATTTGAATATAGGTTTAGGTATTTTAACATTGAGCATGACTCTTTTCAAAAAGGAAGTGGATATGTTCTCATTTATTTGGACAATTGACAAAATATAGTTAGCACAGTAGGGGGACCCCAGACCTCAAAAGGTTAATTTTTTATTTAAAAAAATTACAGCACTCTGCCTTCTGTTTGAAAACTTTTAACAACGGAAATTTCCAACCCCACCACCTCCCACCATTATAAAGCTCTACTCATTCTTTTCTGACACTGGCAACTCTTCTCTCCCTCTCTCTCAAAATGACACTCTACTCTGTCCATGTGTAAGCAAGAGAATATCCCTACCATTAACTCTCTGACTCTAATAACACAAGCAGACAAGAAAAAGAAGAATCAGCAAAAAAGAAAGAAAAAAAAACAGATGGCTGCAGAGCAAACACAAAAGTACCCGACAATGCCAGAGGTACTGACTACAAAATTTTAAAAACTTCAAGAATCTTCTTTCCATTTAAATGTGTAATATTACATTGTGATAACCCTTTTTTGTTCCATGATTTTTCCAGGTTGTGGATGAGTTGAAGAGAATGACTGACATAGGCTTCCCTATATTGGCCATGGGCCTGGTGGGCTATCTCAAAAACATGATTTTAGTTGTGTGCATGGGAAGGCTAGGGAGCCTTGAGCTAGCTGGTGGTGCACTAGCCATTGGATTCACCAATATCACTGGATACTCAGTTCTATCAGGTCTAGCCATGGGAATGGAGCCCCTTTGCAGCCAGGCTTTTGGTTCTAGAAACTTAACTTTAGTGTCACTCACTCTTCAAAGAACAATTGTAATGTTACTATTAGCCTCAATACCAATTGGATTGTTATGGTTTAACCTAGAGCCTTTCATGCTTAGGCTCCATCAAAACCCAGATATAACACATATTGCAAGCCTGTACTGTCGCTATGCTATACCAGATCTCATTGCTAATAGCCTTCTTCACCCACTACGTATCTACTTACGTAGTAAAGGGACAACATGGCCACTGATGTGGTGCACTTCATTCGCAATACTTCTCCACCTTCCCATCACGATTTTCTTTACCTTCACTCTTAGTCTTGGGATCCCTGGGATTGCAATTTCAACCTTTGTCACCAACATGAATACCTTGTTCTTCCTTCTAGGCTACAAAATTTACACTCGCACGCCAAAGGAGCCTATGTGTCAACCATTAGTAACAAAAATGATACCACTTTCTTCATCTTCGCCAGGGGAGGAGTGGGGAATGCTTCTTCGACTTGCTATACCAAGTTGTCTAGCTGTTTGTTTGGAGTGGTGGTGGTACGAGTTCATGACACTTTTAGCTGGTTATCTTAACAAACCTCACGTTGCCCTCGCAACATCAGCAATAGTAATCCAAACCACCTCTCTCATGTATACATTGCCTTCAGCACTTAGTGCATCAGTGTCAACCAGAGTAGGCAATGAGCTTGGAGCAGGCAGGCCAAGTCAGGCCAGTTTGGCAACAGTGGTAGCCATAGGATTGGCCCTTTTAACCTCTAGTTTTGGCTTGTTATTGACCACCTTGGGCAGACAAGCATGGGGGAGAGTTTTCACAATGGATAATGAGGTTCTAGAGTTAACAATGGCAGTGCTACCCATAATTGGGCTATGCGAGCTCGCGAACTGTCCACAAACCACATGTTGTGGTGTTTTACGTGGAAGTGCTAGGCCCAGTGTTGGTGTAGGTATAAACTTCTACTCCTTCTACATGGTGGGTACACCAGTGGCTATCGTTTTGGCATTTTTTGGGAGACTTGGGTTTCCCGGCCTTTGTTATGGGCTTTTAGCAGCTCAGGTGGCATGTGTAATCTCAATCTTCACAGTGATATACAAGATGGATTGGAACAGAGAGTCAATAAAGGCTAAAGAGTTGGTGGGAGGGAGTTGTGCAGTTGCCCATGCAGATCTAACAGTGAAATGTGAGGAAGGATTTGGACCTCTCAAGGAGGTAGCTTTTGAAAAGTGAACAAACTTATGGAAGTAATGTACTGTCATCCACAAATAACATATCATTAACAAGATAACCGTATAATCTCATTTTCACTGTGTCAAGTCATACTATGTCTGTTGTGCATCTCTTACTTTCTTTTTTCTCCTATTTCTATCCCTGCAAATCTCAAAGTGTCTTGATCTATGCACATGCAGTTACAGGTGACGATTTAAATTCACCTATTGTTCAAAGGCAGATGTAAAAGTCATTCCTTCTGTTCAATGTTAATTTCAAAAAAGGTTTTACGATTGTAAGTTTTCCTTAGGCATGGCCAATCAAGGGGCCTATTCAATCTTAACATTTCATGTGCTTAGAAAATAATAATAATAATTTAAAAAAACAATCCTTCATGTTTCATGCACTGAATCCACATGTCATAAAAAGCTGTGTGGGACACTAAATGAATATGCCATAATATATGACAGATACCCACTGCCACAAACAGCCTGAACCATGAGGCCTTTGCGTTTCAGCCTACTATTAGGAGGTTGGTCGCCTCACCTTTTGGTTTGACCTAGCTCTGGCATACAAGAACAGGATAAATTGAGTTTATTTCTTACGTTGTTCTCTGACTGCTTGAGAATTTCCTCCGATATTCAATTTCTACTGTCTTGAATCCATCAACTCTGATAACTCCAACACTTCACTTGATTCCACATCTCCAGGAGACAACTATCGAATCAAAACCTTTAAGATAAAAATAAGTAAAAGAGATCTCAGTCACTCATATTATTCTCCCATGGATCGAGGTACTTCAAGACATTTAATTTTTCATTCTTGTTTCATGTTTTTTATTTTTTTTCCTTTTACTCTTAAATTTCAATAGGCAAGCAAAACTCAGTCTAGAAAATATCGGGGGTAATAAGAGATGAATGAGATATAGCAAGAGAGGCCACCTTGCATGCATGCCACCGGGTTATAAAATTTGGTGCAAGAGAAATGTGGAGTCTGGTACTAGAATATTAACCACCGAATAGACACATGAATCTCACCCAATGAAATATGTCATGATAATAATGTGAGTTTCTGCAAACTTTTGCCCAATGTAGATTTCCCTCAGACCAAAACGAGCTGAAGTTGCCCTTTTACAAAAACGCATACAAAGAAAGTAAGTTACATGTCAAAGAGTTATACAAATTAATAATTGCAAGCTAGATCTCCTTTTATATTTCCCTTCTAGTTTGGTTTGTGTTTCAAATTCTTTATTTTTAAATTACCTTCCTATTCCAAATTTGTACTGCAACTGATCTCTCCTTTTTTCACGCTATATTATTTTATTTTATTTTTATAAATAAACAAATTTTATTAAAAAAACATCAAGGTGATGCAAAGAATACAATGAGAGACGCCCCTAAAAGGCCCAAAGACTAAGATATCAAATCCTCAACAAAATCTACAAAGGCCAAAACATCCGGATCAACTAGACTAATAACCCAACTATACAGAACCATAAGATGTCTTTGAAGCCAAGAAAACGAATGAACCACCCCTTGAAAAACCCACCTATTACGTTCCAACCAAATCAACCACAATAAACAGTGGGGAGCAAGCATCCATGCCTTTCGATACCTCCTCCCAACTTGACCCCCTACCTAGCTTTACAAAACTCCAAACGTAACCAATCCAAGCCAAACGTCGCAACAATGAGCATCCAGAGCCGAGAAGCAACCGGACAGTGAATAAGCAAACGATCCATCGACTCCACATCAGCACAACACAAACAATACCAGTTCACCAAAATGTGCCCTCACTGGATAAGGTTATCAATAGTAAGTATACGATCTAACATCACCGTCCACACAAAGAAAGCAACCTTTGAAGGCAATAAAACCACAATACACATAATTTGATTCATAATTTGGCCAACTATAGAATTAAAGGGAGACTTAACTACTAATGCGAAGTTAGTGTGGAGTAACAAGAACTCAATAATTTTTTTGAGCACATTGCAATTGCTTATTAGCTTTTTAAAAAGGCGTACTCCTTGTGTGGATGATTAGTTGGTGAGATGGTAGTGATATAACCTTCTCAAAAGATACTAGGCACTAAGATGGCACAGGATCACTGTAGATGAGAGCTAAGGCAACCATAGGTAAGGGAGAGGATGGCAGTGGAAAAGGCTCTCGCTATAGGAGGAAAAGGTGGTGTAAGAATATCCCTTTTATGTATGCGGGAGGTCCCTACTAGTCAAGTTGTAGGTCCCTTCAAGGAAGGGAATGGCAAGGCACCATAATGAACCCTCAACTCTGGTCACCAAGCCACAGACCTCTAGTGATCCCAAGTAGGGGTTCCTAGGCCCTGCCCCCTACCCCCTACCCCCTACCCAATTAATCATGGTGATGCTAGGATACTCTTTTAGAGACCAAGTATGCTGGAGATCAGGTATCGCTCAGTAGGGAGTCTAGCCAAGCCAAGCGGGCCAAGCAAATGCTATGGGGAGGTGCACTTGGCCAAAGTATGAATGCACCTTTGTCTTGGAAGGGACAAGTATAGGAGAAGGCATATTGGTTTATTTTGAGAAAAAAAAAAGTTAAAGGTATGAGTGGTATATCATCCCCTTTTATATAAAATCATTAGCATAATTACAGGAACACCCTAAGGCATAAATAAAGATATTGAATATACATAAGAATGAAATAGGAAATATTTATAACACATTCTAACACTCCCCCCTCAAGCTAGTGCGAAGATATCTCTCATGCCCAACTTGTTGAGAATGTCACGAAATGGTTTATTGCCTAATCCTTTGGTGAGAACATCAGCCAGTTGGTCCCTACACCTCACAAATGGCGTACATATAGTGCCACCAGTGAGTTTTTCCTTGATAAAATGCCTATCAATCTTTACATGCTTGGTCCTGTCATCCTGAACCGGATTGTAAACTATATTGATGGCTGCCTTATTGTCGCAGTATAGCCTCATCGAATTTGTCTGATGAATCCCCAAATCCTTCAAAAATAATCTAATCCATAATAGCTCACACACACCCTAAGCCATAGCTCTGAATTCAGCCTCTACACTGGACCTCACAACAACATTTTGTTTCTTGCTTCACTAAGTAACTAGATTTCCTCCAACAAAGGTACAATAGCCAAAGGTTGACCTTCTATCAGTGACTGATCCAACCCAATCAGCATCTATATATGCCTCCACACTAAGATGACCATGCTTTGAGAAACAAAGACCCTTTCCCGAGGAAGACTTCAAGTACCTCAGAATCCGCATAACTGCCTCTAAGTGAATTGCACGTGGAGCATGCATAAACTGATTAACCATACTCACTGCGATAGCAATGTCAGGATACGAATAAGATAAGCAAATAAGCTTACCCACTAGCCTCTCTCCCCCTGTCTACAAGTTCGCCTCCTTGATCCTCACTAAGCTTCAGTCCAGGCTCTAGTGGTGTATCACAGGCTTTACTTCCAAGCATTCCAGTTTCTTTTAGCAAATCAAGAACATACTTTCTTTGACATATAAAGATGCCATCTTGGACCGAGCAACCTCAATACCTAGAAAGTACTTCAAGCTACCTAAGTCTTTGATTTCAAACTTATTGGCCAAATACTCCTTTAACTGAGGAAACTTCTCAACATCATCTCTTGTGAGTACAATATCATCCACATAGACAATAAGAGCTGTCATCTTAACATGTGAGGAGTGTTTCACAAACAAAGTATGATCAACTTGACTCTGTTTAAAACCATATCGCAATATGGCCTAAGTAAACCTCTCAAACCAAGCCCTAAGAGACTGTTTAAGTCCATAAAGTGACTTGCGTAGTCGGCACACTTTTCCTTTGGTTTTAACATCCTTAAAGTTTAGGGGAATGTCCATGTATACTTCTTCTTCCAAATCTCCATAGAGGAAAGCATTCTTCACATCAAATTAATGGAGAGGCCAGTCGAGATTGGAGGCAAGGGAGAGAAGGGACTCTGACAGAGTTCATCTCAACAACAGGTACAAATGTCTCCTAGTAGTCTACTCCATAAGTTTGCGTAAAGCCCTTGGCCACCAATCTTGCCTTGTAACGTTCAATTGACCCATCGGCTTTGTGCTTCACAGTGTTTACCCACTTACATCCAACAGGTCGTTTGCCCTTAAGTAACTCAGCCAATTCCCAAGTGCCATTTTTAACAAGTGCTCTCATCTCCTCCATCATGGCATGCTTCTACTCAGGAGTAGAAAGAGCATCCTGAAAATTAGAAGGAAGACTCACAAACGAAACTTTAGACAGGAAAGCTTTATAGGAAGAAGACAAATTAGTGTAGGAGACAAAATGAGAAATAGGATATTGAGTACAAAACCTAAATCCCTTCCTTTTAGCAATGAGAACATCTAGATCAAAAAGAATAGAATTACCTGGAGTTTCATCAGCAGAAAAGGATTCTGGACACTCATCAAAAGGAGAAGATAGCAGTGGAAAATCTGAATTGGTCTCTTGTACCCAAGTAACTTGTTTTCTATCCTTTTCCCTGACATAAACTTTGCCATCTTTCACTGTGCATTCAGATTCAAAGTCAACAGTCTCAATAGCTGGGTCACCCTTAACATTCTCAACCTACTCAATCACTGATGGTAGTGATACAGGTAGTGATACAGGAATCACTTCACACCAACGCTTCTCCTGAAAGAATGACTGGAAAACCGGTGAGGACAGGAAGTAGAACTGTGACTCAAAGAAAAACATATCCATAGAGACAAATAGGGCTGCAAATGAACAGAGCCGTTCGTGAACAGGCTCGAGCTCGACTCGATAAGAGCTCGTTCGAACTCAGTTCGTTAATTTTTTTTTGCGTTCAAGCTCGAGCTCGAGCTCGTTAAATTTTTAATAAACAAGTCCAAACATTCTAAAGCTCGGCTCGTGAGCTCGGCTCGTTAGCTAGCTCGTTTAATATTTATTATTTATATATTAAATAATATAAAAATATGTATAAAAAATAAGAGAAATATACTATTTATATATTTAAAAAATATAAATGTAAATAATAGTTAACTATAGATAGTATATTTATATAATACTGGTAGTAGATATTATTATTTTAGTAAAATATAGACTTTTTTTTAGTATATTGTATATATAATTGTATAATAAAAGTTTTAATTGTAATTTTAGTCTCACATGCAAGTATGAATTTATAAATTTTTTGGCTCGTTAAGGCTCGTGAACAGGCTCGAGCTCGGGTCGAGCCTAAGCTAACTCGGCTCGAGCTCGGTTCGTTAAATTTTTATTCAGCTCGAGCTCGTTAAATTCTTAACAAACAAGCCCAAACATACTAAAGCTCGGCTCGGCTCGTTTGCAGCCCTAGAGACAAACCATTTCTGAGATGGTGGATGATAACATTTGTAACCCTTTTGTGTGGCAGAGTAACCCAGGAAGACACACCAAAGAGACCTAGGATCTAACTTACCACAGGTAGGAGAACGGTTATGAACAAAACACACACAACCAAAGGTTTTGGGAGGAATGGAGAAACCAAAAGATGTGGACCCTAACAAAACCTGAAGAGGAGTTTGCTTGTGGAGAACTTGGGTAGGCAGACGATTGATGAGGAAGGCTGTAATGAGAACAACGTCCCCCTATTATGATCGAGGAACACACATTTCAAAGGATAGAGTCAAAAAATAACTGGTGAATAATACCATGAGTGGCAAAATAACTGGCAAGGCTAGAGTCATTGTATTCCCCCCCATTATCAGAATGCAGAATTTTGACAACCGCCCCAAACTGAGTGCAAATCATTTTATGAAAATTTTGAAACAGAGAAAAAATCTCACATTTGTTCTTCATAAGATACACCCAGGTGGTCCGAGAACAATCATCAATAAAGGTGACAAACCATCTTTGACCCTTTAAAAACACAAAACGAGAGGGACTCCATACATCAGAATGAATCAATGAAAAAAGAACTAAACTTTTATTAATAGAAGGAGCAAAAGAAGCTCTGTGTTGTTTTCCAAGTTGACATGACTCACAGTGAAACTCAAAAACATTATTTTTCAAAAAAACTGAAGGAAAAAGGTGCTTGAGTAACAAAAAGATGGATGCCTAAAGCGGCGGTGCCACAACCATAGGTCGTCCTTGGTAGAGGGTAACTGAATGGATGAATGAGCCAGGTTGTCTGCTTGATCTAGGATATAGAGACTATTCTCGTGTCTACCACTGCCAATCATCTTCCTCATGATAAGGTCCTGAAACAGACAATGATCAGGAAAAAAGGTCACACTACAATTTAAGTCCCGAGTAAGACGACTCAAAGATAAAAAATTAATACTAAAATTGGGAACATGTAGTACAGAAGACAAAGGAAGGGAAGCAGTGGCATGAATTAAATCTTTCCCAGACACAGAAAAAATGGTACCATCAGCAATTCGAACTTTATCATGTCTTGAAGAAGGGATATATGCTAAGAACAAATCAGAAGACCCAGACATATGGTCTGAAGCACCAAAATCGATAATCTAAGGCAATGTTTGATGAGATAGGAAAGCACATGTAGAAGAAGGTAAGTTACTTGAATGGGCAAAGTTACCTGAAGATGAACTAGATGCCCGACGGTCTAACAAGTGGCGAAGAGCAACCTCCAACTCAAAAGTAGAAAAACCAAAGACATCAACAGAAAAAACAACCGAAGCTGGGGACTGTGGCTTAACTGTATCAGAATGATAGGTGCGAGCATTGGGCCCTCGGCCTCTAGACTGACCGGAACGACCCCCGCGAGAACCAGAACGATCCCCATGAACCCCAGATGGCGGCCAGTGCAACTTCCAACAAGTCTCACGAGTGTGGCGAGGGCGACGACAATAGTCGCAAAAAAGGGTATCCTTCTCAAAAGGAGGACGGGAACCACGATCCCTATCCCTAGAGGGTGCAAAAACTAAGGCAGATCAATCAGAAGAGGCAGACGGAAGCATAGCAGAACGACAACTCTCCTCATTCTGCACATAAGCAAACGCTTCTTAGAGAGAAAGAAGCACATCCATACCAAGCACACGACTCCGAACAGGATCAAACTCCACATTCAGACCTTCGAAAAACTTGAAAACCCGCACTTGTTCAGCAAATTTCAAGTAACCAGCAGAATCAGTGGGACAGACAGGCTTGTAATCGAGAAGATGATCAAGTCTCTTCCACCAATTGCTAAGAAAAGTAAAATATTGGGGGATAGTCATCTCACCCTGGACGGACCGGTCAATGGAGCGTCGCAACTCAAAAGTCCGTGAAAAATTGCCTTTGCGAGAATACGAAGTGGCCACAGCCTCCCAAATATCATGTGCTGTGTCTATAGACAAATATCCCTCACCAATCTCCGAAACCATGGAATGTATCAACTAGCCCATGATAAGAGAATTGGTAATCTCCCACTGATCATAACCTGGGGGGCTGAACACGCCCATCAACATATCCCATCTTCCCTTTGTTCTTCAAAAAAATAGTCAAACTCTGCGACCATGATAGATAATTCTGACCATTAAAGAGAGAAGTGGTGATTTTCTGGCTAGGATGGAGAGAATCAGTCATAGTAGGAGGCAAAACAAAACTCGCACCTTGAGAAGCAAGCTGCGAAGTAGTAGACTCACTAGTTAATTCTGCCATGAATACTCTACCAAGTAACCCTCACAAACAAACATTGGTCTAATTACAAACCCAGAAGAAAGGAGAACACAACAACCAGAACAAAAAAGAATTTAAGAGTACCTTTTTTTTTTTTTTTTTTTTTTGAGAAGAAGACAAAAAAACAAAGATACAGAAAATGAAAATAAAAATAAAAATAAAAATAAAATAAAAAAATACATGAAGAAAGAGACTAAGTACCAATGGTCACAGATTAAGTATTTCACAGCAACCCAAACCCACGAAAGAGAGACCTAACTGAACCAAGGCTCCTTAGAGGCTATCGACAGCCTGAGAAGGAAGGAAATACACCCCCGACTGGACCTGCAAACCTGCCGACAGACCTGGGCTGGGAAAAGGAGACTTCGACGAGCCGTAGGGTGCTGTCGAAGCCCTAGGAGGCTGCAGCTAGGACTACCGACAGCCTAGCCAACTACGACTAGTGACGTCGGAACCCTAGGTGGCTACAACTGGTGTTGTGGTGGTGCGACTGGGGTGTGTTGGTGCTGTGTTGGTGCAACTGGTGGCTGTCGAAACCATAAGGGGCTGCGGCTAGTGTGGTGGTGTTGTGGTTTCTAAGATTTTAGAGTGGCTCTGACACCATGTTTATTTTGAGAAGAGAAAAATTAGAAGTATGAGTGGTTCTATATTAAATCATTAGCAAAATTACACGAGCACCCCAAGGCATAAATAAAGATACTGAATATACATAAGAATGAAATAGGAAATATTTATAACACATTCTAACAATATTTAGGTGATTGGAGATACCGAGTGCCAACCACAAATGGAAAGGAAGATGCACTCAAGATGTACTTTGAGCAATCTTGAAACTTGTTCTTGAGTGCCTATGCTCACAGTTAGAGCACCGCTTGTGCGCTATCCTCAACTGGCATATCTCAACCCTAGAGCGGAATTTGAGGAGACATGAGTGGCCCACGTGTCACCTGTGGTGCCAAATCTAAGAAGCACAAACATCGATACAGACACGTGACATGGCAATTTTGAAAAAAAATAGGATACAGTCATTATAGAGATATGGGAAAAAAAAAAAAGTAACATATTTTTATTTGCTATGTTTATGAATATGGATATATGGCATAAAGATATAAGAGGCATCAATGTATATGTTGGTGTATATTTATTTATTTTTTCACTTTGTTTCATATATTTTATTTTGACCCCAAATCATGTATATGTCAGTCTCCCATATATCTCTGACACAGAACCCATTTTGAAGTGTCTGTACTTCATAGCATTTCTTTGAAAATGACATAGCAGGGATGGACACATGTATGTACACCTTGGATCCTTATGATATTTATTAACATCTGAATGACTAATGAGCAAGATGGATTATGCTGACTAATGAGCAAGATGGATTATGCTCAAGAACAAGAACTAGCTAGATTAATGTGCTTGGTGGAACACACTGGGACAAAGCAAAAGAGACCATATTCAAGCTCAAGCTTGATCCAGGTTTAAACAATCCAAGCTTAAATAAACAAATATTCAACTAGGTTCAGCTTGTTTTCACCCTTAGTTTTGAATGGTCACTTGCAAATGAAGGCAAATTAACACACTACAAAACAAATGTTTTAAATCATCAATATAAAATGCATTCCATGGTAAAGCATGCTGCATCAGAATATTCAATCCACAACCAAAGGGGAACAATAGCATCGCAAAAGAAAGTCTAATTAATAATTATTTTGGCATTTCCGCTAACATCTGCTGAAACTTATTCTACCGATCAAACTGAATAAAACCTGTTGAAACCGTGTTTGACAGAGCATGTAGAGAATACAAATGGAAATATCAAAATAGTTTCCAATGGTACCTCATAGAAGCCATCGTTGAGGTAAATGCCCGTCATCCACACTTATTGCATTGGTGATAACTCTTCTGTAGAAAGGAGAAAAACAATTAGAGCAATCAGAACCCTTCGCAAATAAAAGTTTCTCTTTAGCCTCATTTGCAGCCATGTCAAGAAACATAGCTCATAACAAATACTTGTAAAAAAATATAAAAATATAAAAAACTTTTCTATTTGGTGAAAACTTTATTGACTTGAAAACAAGCCACAATTGCGAACAAATAATCTGAATTTTTCATATCACGATTTTCCTTAAGAAGCGAAAATGCTATTTGATTAAGCACAGTCTGATTGGGATTTCATGAACACTAATCCCTTTTTTTCTGAATCCCAAAAAAAAAAAAATTACTTTTGAAACAAAATCCATACAATTACGAAACAAATAATTTTGGATTTCAAAACCAAAAATTAATCAATTAAGCCATGATACCAATCTATCAGATGATTTCAATGTGGAATCCAAATTATTCGATTCGAATTTGATTCAATTGCTAATGAAACACAATTATTTGATTACTTCTAGGTCTGCAGCAACAATTTATGAGACAATTTCATGAACAGTAGACCGTACGTTCACGTAATTCACAAAACATGCCAAATAGCTCTGTTAAACCCTAAAGTTCCAGCAATCAAGAGTAATTCAACACATATAATCTAGTGAAGAAAGCAATATACAGGTATGTGTGTGCATATATACATACATACATAGAGAGAGAGAGAGAGAGAGAGAGAGAGCTCACTTCTTCCTCTTCTTGCAGAGAAAAAGAGTTACGTGATTGTGTTTCCCGCGTTTTGGAGTACTGGGTTTTTCAACGGGGGTGAGAGATTTGGCCCGTTTGGATTTTCAGAATTTATTTCAGAAAAAAAAAATAAAAATTAAATTAATTTAGTGAGAAATTTTTTAAAAAAATAATTATATTTTTATATACTTTTATTTTGGGGGTTTTTTTTAGGATCCTGTTATTAAGATTTTATAGTATAAAAATATTTAGTATTTTCATAATGTTTAAGGTCTCTCAATATTGATCCAGAAAAATTTCAATCTGGAAAAATTATCTCTAGAGAAATTATGGACATTCCAAAGAATTTCTCTTTTATTTGAGTTCAAATCAGAGAAAATTTAATTTTTTCTAAGTTTAAATCAGAGAAAATTGAATAACACAGAGAAAATTAAAATTTCTCTGAGTTCAAACTAAAAAATTCAAAGAAAATTAAATAACATAGAGAAAATTAAACAAAGTAGAGAAAATTTGTGACATCCGAATTTTTAATTTAATTCAATACCGTGATGATATCAATCACTCAAAAGTAGGCAATATATATATAATTAATAAATAGAATTCTTTATTATATCAAAAAAAAGTGCATTAGTGGAAGTTTGTAGTTTAAAAACGATAAAAATAAAAATAAAATAACATATTTGAGTAAGTGGTAAGTGATGTTGTATAGTTTGGTGGTCAGATTTTTGGACGTGAACCTAGTTAATAATCATAAATAAAATAAAATAACAAAAAAAAATATAAAAACACACAATTTTGCCGAAGAGTAATAACTCTTAGAATGGTAAAAAAGTCAAGGATTTAGCAGCTAGTAAAAATGACAAGGGGTTAATGGCTCTTGGACAAATTCATGGGGTAATAATACAGGTGACATCACTTCTCCTAACCAACAGAGTAGAAACACGGTCGAGAAAAGGAGCAACGTGGCAATCATAGAGCTTAGGACTTGCGTAGCAAGCAAGAGAATGGGCCTATAAATAGTGAAGTACCAGTGCAGCAAGCTTCGAAAAAGTAAGGACGAGAAATTAGAACCCATTCGTAGTGAGGTACCAGTGAGCTTCGAGAAGTGAGAGAGTATAGCTGGGAGTTGTAGTAGAAAACTCAAAGTTAAAGATCAATCTTAAAATGAGTTATATTATACCTTGAGTTACCATAATGTGTTTTCTATATGTCTTGAGTCACCATAATATATTTTACGAATGTTTTGGTTTACCACAATTTATTTTATATATTTTATGTTTTGTAGTTATATTAATGTTTCAATTATGTGGAATATTTTTTGACCTCTATTTATTTAAATGGAAACCCATGGATATGTTTATTTAAATTTTAGAAAGTATTTGACAAAGATCTTGTAAACAATTATTTCTATAAGTACCACCATAGGAGTCCCATACCTTTGGAGACTTAAATAACCATTGGCTCATGTTTGGCCACTTTGTGATTCTCTATTTGTCATGGATCCATTGACCCCTGTTCTAATTGTCACTCTAGTGAACCCTATAGCGATCCCGGTATTCCCTTGCTGTATTTGTCGTATTCCGGACCTTGGTTCCGTGGAGTTGGTAGTTGTATCCATCTTATTGTCATCCTTTGATTCCATTTCTTGAGTTTTAGGATGTGTTGGGCTTGTTTCGAGCAAGTGGGTTGAGCCTTAGCCTAAGATCTTGTTGCCGGGTTTTTGGTTGTTCTACTCGAGCGGGTCTTAGGGCGCTCGAGCGGAGATTGCACACTCCCAGTATTTTGTGCCCTGCAAAACTTCTGCAGGTGTGATTTCTACGCTCGAGCGAGTTTCTCGCGCTCAAGCGGGCTTGTTGGCGCTCGAGCGGACTGGTTTTTCACGCTCGAGTGGATGTGCTTTACTTTTGTGTCTTGGCGCTCGAGCGGACTCAGATTTTTGTTCTTGACGCTCAAGCGTTGTGTTTTCCGCTCGAGCGGACCTGTTATATATCAGTTGGCTGTAAGGCATTTTTGAATCACTTCTTTACAATCTCTCTCTCTCTTACTTTCTAAAAAGATATTTTGAGAGCCTCTCTCTCTAGAAACTCCCTTCTCTCTAGGGTTTGATCTAGTTAGAGTGCTTCACTTTCCTTCGGCCTTTGTGAAAGTTGTGTTGATCGTCGAGGGCTTCGTTTTAATCTGAAGAACTTGGGATTTGGAGCACGTTGGATTTTGGTCTTCATCTCCGTTTGAGCTCAAACTTCAAGGTAGGGATAACCTACTCCATCTTATGAGTTTTGTCTTTAAATTTTAGCATTTTGATATGTTGGAGGTTGTTGTGTAATTTTGAAAAAGTTTGGGCCTTTGTGTAATTTTACAAAAGTTGGGGTTTTATTTATTATTACCTATATGCATGTTTAGCATAGAGAAATGAGATGAATGTTGGATTGTTGATAGAAATGAAACTTAGGGTTGTTTTGTTAATTATGGAAAATGCCCTAATTGCATTGTTAAATTAATTTGTGAAATTAATTTGAGAAATGAGAAATGAAATTGAAAATGTTGGAATTGGGAATGTATGGAATTAAAGGGTGTAGTTGGATTATTTATCACTCACCAAATTGAAATGTCGATATTTTATCCATTTGGCGCATTTATTTTTTGTTTAGAAATAACTGCTTTGGGCTATCGGTGGAGGATAGTCTTGATTGTTATAGACAATGCATGATGATTAGGCAAACTAAAACTAATCGATTAAGTGTACTATTGAATATAGCGATTGGAATAATACATTAACTTTATGTATTGATTGATTGTATATGATAACTGTTTATATACATTGTTTGTGTGGGAGGAGAAAGGGGCTGTACTCCACGGTTTATTGGAAGAAAGGGGCTGTACCTCTAAACCGGAAGGTTTATTGGAAGAAAGGGGCTAGACCTCTAAACCAGAAATTGTGTTACACAGATACAGCTCATATGCTTATCTATTGAGGTGCAGATACAGCTCATATGCTTATCTATTGAAGTGCAGATACAGCTAATATGCTTATTTGTTGAAGTATTAATACAGCTTGTATGGTTATCTGTTGATGTATTGATATAGCTAGTATGCTTATCTATTGCGAAATGTAAATGTTTAATATGAGTGTCTGTCTCATATAGGTTGTTTGACCAGGTTCTGAGTCATAGTTATGAATTGAGAATTGGATAAGAAACGGAAAGTGAAATGTAACATGGACATGATTGTCGTGAAACTATAACACGGTATAAATTGGAATATAAGTGTGGACCACCTATTGAATGCTATTATCTTAGTCATTGTTTATAGTTGATTTAGTGTATTTCTACTGGGCTGTGGCTCACCCTATATGGGACACCATTTTCAGGTACAGGAAGCATGCCACTTCCAAGGGCGTAGTTTGGGAGGCTAGAGGCAGACAGACTGCTTTTGTTGTTTTGCTTTCTTTGATGTATTATATGTAAATTCAAGCCAAGGGCTTAAGATGTATTGAGTTAGTACTCTTCTCTTTTTGTAACCAAGTGTTAACTTGGAAAACTGTAAGCCCGTAGGGCATTTGTTTTGTTATTAGCATGTAATATTTTCTGTATGAACTACTCTGATTAATAGAAAGATGTTTATTTCTCGTACATCATTGCATGTCTAAAATGATGGGTTTTTTGTATTATTTTGACGGCGTGACAACCCCTGTTCTGTTCTATCATGTACCGTGGTTATAGTTATTTACGTAATTTCTGTATTTTAGTTTCTGCCACTTAATTAATTTGTTTATTCAACTTAAATTATGTTAATGTTTTAGCTTAAATAACTATCCATGGTTACTTTGTACCCATATACTTACAATATAATATTTCTCACTCTGTTATGTGCTTATAGCTGGTATCCTTTTCAGGTGACGAGATTTAGCAAGATCAAGATAGAGGATAAACCACAGTGTTTTCTCTCTTTTTTTTTTTGTACTAACTGTATTTCTAATTGGACACCTGGAATAAAATAAAAACCCAAATGACTATGTTTGTTTCTTTTTAATAAACATTTGATACCTAATCATTTTATTTTAATTTATTTAATTTAACCGCTTGTGCTGTGACTACAAAATTATTAGAATTATTTTATTTTTATCTTGTTGCGACGTCGAGCCTTTAGATACCAGGTTTAGGTTGTGACAAAAGTGGTATCAGAACAATGGTTTTGGGCACAAAAAAATAATAATAATAAATTTAACCTCATATTATTATTATGGTATATGTTTTCCAAAACAAAAAAATAAATTAATTAATTAAATTGCCTAACATAAGTAAACTGTGTTATAAATATTTTTGGGCTAAGTTTTCCTGTGATGTAAGAAATGGAAAACCTAATAGAGTTATTTTGGTTCGAGTCCCCAAGAGCTCATCCCGAACTTATTAGAAGGCTGGGGTGATTCAGAGAGTCTTGTCAGGCAAGCCCATCCGACACTTGACCGACTCATGAGGCGACCCGTGTATTTACAGGCTAACCCCGATGAGGATTTCTTATTTTGGACACTTAGCCAAGGCAGCACTCGTGAGGTACATAGGGCCGACCCACGTTGTTGGTCTTGCTTCGGACCTAGGACAACCGCATTTTTTGGTCGCACTTCTACCCTTGGGCTTTGCGGAGAGGAGATGACAAACATATCCTAGCAGCCACATTCGCACTATGACACCTCCTCCACAGCACATTGTCGAGACCCTAACTGTGGACTTCACTGACAGTGTATCATACTTGGAGATACCGGTGCGGATTACTGGACAGGAGTTTTAGGGTTATGATCACGGTATTGCTGTCTACATGGTCCGACTAGTATGGTGGTGCTTTGAAGTAGAGCTCAGTGGGTGAGAGTTTAAGCCCCTCATGCAGAGTGAGTTCGCAGGGTTATTTTATGGGCCAGTTTTCTAGAGCCAGTTCTCATGGTGGCCTAACAGTCCCTTTTAGACATCTGACCAGGAGGTCATTTTTTTTGTGACCTGACCATGATTAGTCTAATCCTTCTGTTTTTTGTATTAATAGGATTAGACACTAACTCTTGACTGTATTTTAAGTACATTGTAGTAATATGTTTTCTTTTGCATAAGGAAAAATGATATATATACTGTTATAGTATCTTGTGAATCATAGATATGATATCATGATATGTACTGTTACAGTATCTTGTGAATCATAGATAATTAAATGTATACTAAGTGGTTCAAAAAAAAAAAATGGAGTTCACTAATCATTTTCACCTTGTAGTAATGGTTAATGATGGAAATGGAATTGGATCATCAGTCAGTGGTACTGATCCAATGGAGCAAATCATGGAAAGAGCAGTTACTAGTTTTTTGCGAGCCCTACAAACTAGCATTAATAGCGGATTGCCTAAACGATGAGAAGAGCCAACTACAATAAAACATTTCCAAGACTTGAAACCTACCATATTCACTGGTAGTACAAACCCATTGGTGGCAGAAGCTTGGGTCAAAGATATGGAGAAAATTTTCCACGCACTACCTTGCACAGAGAGACAGAAGGTGACTTTCACCACATTCACCTTCAAAGACGATGCACAAGAATAGTGGCTTCTTACCTAAGAAAAACAAGATATTGTGACTTAGGCAAGATTCTTGGAGGTATTCTATGAAAAATACTTTCTAGATTCACTACGGGAACAAAAGGCGGCAGAATTCATACATCTAAGGCAAGGAACCATGACGGTGACCGAATACGAGAGCAAGTTCACGCAACTGGCTCGATTTATGACATACGTCATCCCCACCGAAACTTGAAAAGCCAGGAAATTCGAAACAGGATTGGATGCTAAAATCAAGGACAGGCTAGAGGTTTTGAAACTACTAACCTATGCGGGGGTAGTGGATCGAGCATACATTGCGGAAAAAGAGATTAAAGCCTTGCGCTCTGGGGAACCAAGCCAAAGGAAGCGAGTTTGAGAAAGAGATAACAAAGACCCGGTGTCACGCCTCCCAAGAGGGTAAATACAAATCCCAGAGGTGGCACCACTCCAACTTGCTCTACTTGTGAAAGGACTCATTTGAGACAATGCCGTCGAGACAAGGGAGCATACTTTAGATGTGGCCAAGTTGGCCACTTGCTGAGAGATTGTCCAAAGCTTGCCAATCCTACAACCAGCCCCTCTGAACCAGTCCGAAAACCCGTGATACCTGGAGGAGTAAGGAAAGACCAAAAAGGCCAAGGAAGAGCTTTTGCCCTGGTGTCTAGAAACTCAAAAGTTACTGAGAATGTTGTGTCAGGTACACTTTCTATTTGTGGTCACTGAGCTTATGTTCTCTTTGACTCTGGTTCAACTCATTCTTTTGTTACACCACACTTTGCTACCAAGTTGACATCAACACCCGAACCCTTAGGATATATACTATCTGTGTCTTTTTCTTTTGGTAACTCCATCCTTAGTACTGATGTGTACAAATCTTGTACTGTATCCTTAAAAGGGGGAAACCTTACATGTAGACTTGATTCCCCTCTACATTAGTACCTTTGATGTGATCTTAGGAATGGATTGGTTAGCTGCCAACCATGCCTCTATTGATTGTGAAGCCAAAAAGGTCTTCTTCCAGTCACCAAACCAACTCGAGCTTGTCTTTGATGGAGCTGGAGTCTCTTCCCCTCCATGTGTTATATCCTTCATGACAGCCTAACAGCTTTTAAGAAAGGGTTATTGTAGTTGTATCTGTTATGTGATCAATACTCAACAAGAGAACCCCATACTTGATGAAATCCCTGTGGTATGAGAATTCTTGGATGTATTTCCTAAAGACCTACATGGTACTCCGATTGACCGAGAAATCGAATTCACCATTAAAACCCAACCTGGTACACAATTAATCTCAAAAGCCCCTTACCGCATGTCCATGACATAATTAAAAGAGCTGAAAACTCAACTCTAAGAACTTTTGGACAAAAGTTTCATTTGACCAAGTACCTCACCATATGGAGCTCCAGTATTATTCGTAAAGAAAAAGGATGGCACGATGAGGTTATGCATCGATTACCGTGAACTAAACAAAGTCACCATAAAAAATCGGTACCCTCTGCCATGAATTAACAACTTGTTCGATCAACTGCAAGCCGCTCAAGTATTCTCGAAAATTGACTTCCATTCTGGCTACCATTAACTAAAAGTCAAAACAGAAAACATCGAAAAGACTGCCTTCACAACTCATTACGGGCACTACGAGTTTTTCGTCATGCCATTTGGCGTCACAAATGCTCCAGTGGCCTTCATGGACCTCATGAATCAAGTGTTCAAACCCTATCTTGATGAGTTCGTCATTGTCTTCATTGATGACATTCTCATATACGAATAGTTCTACAGACACTACGTGATCACAAGCTTTATGTCAAGTTGAAGAAATACGACTTCTGGATCACTAGTGTACATTTTCTCGGTCACATCATCAACAAATATGGCATCTCAGTTGGCCCCCAAAAGGTTGCAGCAATCGTGGATTGGCCATGACCTACTAACGTGTCCGAGATTCGAAGCTTCTTGGGTCTAGCCGGCTATTACCGGTGCTTCGTGCAAGATTTCTCGAAGATAGCATCACCCTTGACCCAGCTAACTCAGAAGAACACACCCTTTGAATGGACCGACAAGTAAGAACGTTGCTTCCAAGAATTGAAAAACAGGCTCGTGACGGCTCCTATACTAGCACTCCCCGTGGAAACAGAAAGGATCATAATTTATAGTAATGCCTCATACAATGGTTTAGGTTGCGTTCTTATGCAAAATGGGAAGGTCATTGCATATGCCTCATGTCAACTAAAGACCCACGATAAGAACTACCCAACCCACGATCTGGAATTAGCCGCAGTAATCTTTGTTCTCAAAATCTGGCGTCATTATCTCTACGGAGTAACCTGCGAAATTTACACATATTACAAGAGTCTCAAATATCTGTTTACATAAAAGGAACTGAATATGAGGCAACGACGATGGCTAGAATTTATGAAGGACTAGGATATAGAGATCCATCACCATCCCGGCAAAGCTAACGTAGTAGCAGACGCATTTAGTCGAAAGACGACCAAAAGTTTGGCATGTACCCTCGTTCCCCGGAAGATCAATGGACTGCTTGCCAACATAATCATAGAACCTGAGCTGATTGAAGAAATTAGAGTCCGCCAATGTGAAAATAAACTTTTGAAGAAAAAGTACAAGGGACAAGCAGACACGCCCGATCCTGACTTCACAATAAGCAATTGGATGCTAAAATTTTGGAATCGAATTTGCATACCCAACCTTCCACAACTTAAGAAAAAGATATTGGTAGAAGCTTATAGCTCGAAGTTTGCAATCCACCCTGGCAATACGAAGATGTATCACGATCTGAATGAACGCTTCTGGTGAACAGGAATGATGAAAAACATAGTAAGTCACATCTCCAAATGCCTACATTATTAACGGATTAAGTAGAACATCAGAGACCTGAAGGAATTTTGCAACCACTCCCCATTCTTGAATGAAAATGGGAGCACATTACTATGGACTTCGTGGTCGAGCTACCGCAATTAGTCTCAAAGAATGATACAATATGGGTTATCGTAGATCGATTGACGAAGTCAACGCATTTTCTACCAATCAGAATCATGTACTCCCTCTCTAAGTTTGTCGCTCTATACATTAAGGAAATCATTCATTTGCACGACACCCCAGTTTCAGTCGTATTCGATAGAGACCCCCGCTTTGTGTCTCACTTCTGGAACAAATTGCAAGAAGCTTTGGGAACCACTTTGAAGTTTAGCATGGCTTATCACCCATAAACCGATGGGCAATCTGAAAGAACAATCCAGACTTTGGAAGATATGTTACGTATGTATGCGCTAGACCTCAAAGGTAATTGGGATGATCACCTATATTTGGTGGAGTTTGCCTATAATAATAGCTACTATGCAAGCATTGGAATAGCACAATACAAGGCACTATACGGAATAAAATATCGATCATCTCTGTGTTGGACAGAAGTCGAAGACAGGAAATTGTTAGACCCCGAGATCATGCAAATAACAAGCGACAAAATTCAACTCATCCAACAATGAATTCGCATTGCCCAGAGTCGCCAGAAAAGCTATGCAGATACACGGAGACGGGACTTAGAATTTCAAATAGGAGATCATGTGTTTCTAAAGATTTCACCAGCAAGAGGGGTTATCCGATTTGGAAAACGAGGAAAGTTAAACCCATGTTACATCGAGCTATTCGAGATACTAGAAAGGATTAGTCTTGTGGCATATCGCCTTGCGCTTCCACCAGAATTGTCCAATGTCCACAATGTGTTTCACGTTTCAATGCTTCGTCAATATCTTCGGGATCCAGAGCATGTTGTCGATTATGAGAACCTGGAAGTTCAAGAAGACCTCTTTTATGAAGAACAACCTGTACAAATTCTCGATCGTCGTGATCAGGTCCTTTGAAACAGACCATATGTCTTGTAAAAGTCTCATAGAGAAACCATCGTGTCGAAGAAACAACATGGGAAACTAAAAGCCAAATGCGAACCAAGTACCCATACCTCTTCGAAAAACAAGGTATGACAAGTTTGAGGACAAACTTCTTTTAAGGAGGGAAGAAA
Organism: Camellia japonica; assembly: GCA_030407325.1. Taxonomy (NCBI): domain Eukaryota; kingdom Viridiplantae; phylum Streptophyta; class Magnoliopsida; order Ericales; family Theaceae; genus Camellia; species Camellia japonica. The sequence goes on along the minus strand of JAPPVO010000031.1, from coordinate 191,492,545 downwards.
TGTGACATCCGAATTTTTAATTTAATTCAATACCATGATGATATCAATCACTCATAAGTAGGCAATATATATATATAAGAAAAAAAATTAATAAATAAATAATGAGTAATTAATAAATAGAATTCTTTATTATATCAAAATAAAAGTGCATTAGTGGAAGCTTGTGGTTTATAAACAATAAAAATTTAAAAAATATATATTTGAGTAAGCAGTAAGTGATGTTGTATAGTTTGGTAGTGAGATTTTTGGACATGAACTTAGTTAATAATCATAAAATAATAATAATAATAAAAAAAAAAAAACACACAACTTTACCGAAGAGTAATAACTCTTAGAATGGTAAAACAGTCAAGGATTTAGTGGCTAGAAAAAAGGACAAGGGGTTAGTGGCTCTTGGACAAATTCATGGGATAACAATACAGGTGGCATCACTTCTCCTAGCCAATAGAGTAGAAACGTGGTTGAGAAAGGGAGCAACATGGCAATTATAGAGCTTAGGACTTGCGTAGCAAGCAAGAGAATGGGCCTATAAATAGTGAAGTATCAGTGCAGCAAGCTTCGAAAAAGTAAGGACGAGAAATTAGAACCCATTCGTAGTAAGGTACCAGTGAGCTTCAAGAAGTGAGAGAGTATAGCTAGGAGTTGTAGCAGAAAACTTAAAGTTAAGGATCAATCTAAAGGTGAGTTATATTATACCTTGAGTTACCATAATATATTTTCTATATGTCTTGAGTCACCATAATATATTTTACGAATGTTTTGAGTTACTACAATTTATTTTATATAATTTATGTTTTGTAGTTATATTAATGTTTCAATTATGTGAAATATTTTCTGACCTCTATTTGCTTAAATGGAAACCCATGGATATGTTTATTTAAATTTTAGAAAATATTTGACAAAGATCTTATAAACAATTATTTTTGTAAATACCACCACGGGAGTCCCATACCTTGGGAGACTTAAATAACCATTGGCCCCTATTTGGCCACTTTGTGGTCCTTTGTTTGTTATGGATCCATTGACCCCTGTTCTAATTGTCACTCTAGTGACCCCTGTTCTGTTCTGTTCTGTACCGTGGTTATAGTTATTTACGTAATTTCTGTATTTCAGTTTCTGCCACTTAATTAATTTGTTTATTCAACTTAAATTATGTTAATGTTTTAACTTAAATAACTATCTATGGTTATTTTGTACCCCTATACTCACAGTATAATATTTCTCACTCTGCTATGTGCTTATAGCTGTTACCCCTTTCAAGTGACGAGATTTAGCAAGATCAAGATGGGGGATAAACCACAGTGTGTTTTTTTTTTTTAGTACTATCTGTGTTTCTAATTGGACACCTGAAATAAAATAAAAGTCCAAATGACTATGTTTGTTTATTTTTAATAAACATTTGGTACTCAATTATTTTATTTTAATTTATTTAATTTATCCGTTTGCGCTACGACTACAAAATTATTAGAATTATTTTATTTTTATTTTGTTGCGACGTTGAGCCTTTAGATACCAGGTTTGAGTCATGACAAAATTACCTAAAGAAAATTGATCAAAACAAAATATTAACAAGTTCCTATAATTTCCTTACCAAAATACTAAATTTTGTAAATTTATAACCCAACTTCCTAACAATTTTTTTATTTTTATTTTTGATCAACCTTCAAAATCCAAACCCAAATCTATAATTCACCAACTTAGCAAAATTACACAGCAAAACTGTAATACAAAACCAGAACTTCAACCCATTTCTTAACCAAAATAGTACTAAAATTCATGAATTCGTAGCCTAATTTCTCAAAAAGAAAAAAAAAAAAAAAAGAATTTCCCAAAATTGGATCAAGCTTCGAACCCCAAAACCAAATCCAAACTCTGGTAAATTACCGAGAATTTCTCAAAGAATTTATCTGTGTTTTGACTAATTTTCTCTGGCTTGCTCATAATTTTCTCTATGTTTTTTTATCTAATTAGAGAAAATTAAACAACCACCATTTTCATTTTGACCAATTTTTTCTGGACTGTAAGACACAATATTATTTTATGAAATCCAAAGAAATTCCCCAAATGCATCTTCGTCTTCGTCTTCGTCTTCGTCCAAGAACAGGTCATCGTCTTTGCAATCCTTGCCAGTTATTAACAGTCTTTTATATCTCCAGTGTCGATCTTCAAGCCTTAATTTGGTTCGAGACATGAACATCATTGGCTTTCTCATAACCAAATCACCGTCGTTGTCTTCATCATCATCATCATCTTGAATTTAGGAAAATTTTATGGTCCGTCTTGAAATTGGATCATGAGTTTGGTTTAGAAATCAAAATTGTCACCAGATTAATCGCCAATCTCGAGCGTCACATCGTCACAGCCGCTTGAATTTGGAAATTGTTGAGCCATGTGATCATCTCTGTTGCTATAACAAACTTGCTATTGTTGTTGGTGAGATTTATAGAATTCATGAAAGATATCAACAACATTGTGTTAATGAACTGGGAACGAATCTATTAAAAAAAAGAGAGAGAAAAAACTGTCGGAATCATGTTCAAACCCAAGATAACCACTAATTTAAAGACCCCTTTTTCTTTTTCTTTTTTCCTTATAAGAACATTATTCGAAACTGTGAATGATAAGTGTAGATGATATGATAGATCAGTCGTTCAAACTAGAGAAATTCTTTGGAAGTTGGCTTGGAGAAGTGTGAAGCTGAATCAAGATTGGGTGGGTGAGGGACATTAGACATTACAAAATAATATTGTGGACATCTCCATTACTAAAAATGAGAAAGGGACCTTAGACTAATTTTCTCTTTATTTTTTGGGATAACAAAAATAATTTTAAAAATATTTCTTTGACACTTATTTTTGTCAAACTAATTTCTATTTTTCGGATAAATTACGAATATATCCCATGAGGTTTGATTAAAATATGAATCGCCCCCTATGATTTTGAAAATTACATTCTACCTCCTGAGGTTTCTATTTCATAACAAATCGCCTTTTTTTTAAAATAAATTATCAAGTCAATTAACAGTTTTTAATAATGTTATAAATATGTTTCAATTAATAATTTAAGTAATTTTATTAATGTATAGGAGAGTAATTATGAATTTTATTTTTTTAGTTAATTCTATTAAATAAAAAATTTTAACAATGAGGTATTTGTAATTTTTCAAACCACAAGGGACAATCTGTACTTTAAACAAACCTCAAGGGGAGTATTTATAATTTACCCCTTTTTTTTAATCTAAAAATAATTTTAAAAAATTAAATGGCCATAATTTTGACCATTTTGATGATTTTTTATTTTGACTTCCGAAAAATAAAATAAAAAAACTTAGTTGGCCAGCATCACCTCCCCAATTGGATTATTAACTGAGGAGGAACTTGGCCATAAAACTAATGTAGAATTTAGTAAAATTTGCCCATTTTAATTATATTATTTTAAAATAAAAAATTCATTAAGATGCATTATATTTCAAAAATGTCATTGTTATATAATTCCACTCTATGTGATCAAAGTTATTTGACTATCTTTTACAACCGTGCGTGTTGTGTTTAATCATAGAGTAGAACTAATCTCGTCTCTAGTTTGGACTGTAAAGTCTAGTTTACATGATTGTAGTCTCATTTTAGACTTATTTTGATTATTTAAATTATTCAATCTATAAGGATCGCTGAGCAAATTATGCACACACAAAAATCAACATATCAAATTTCAATAGCTACCTTATCAAATTATATTTCTCCTTAAAAAATAAAAAATAAATGGTAAGTATAATTTAAAAAATAGACCGTCAATTATTATTATACAAATATATACTGTTCATATGTTTTTCGATACCAAATTAACTTAATAATTAATTTACTCGATAAATCCTACACGTTGAACGATTTAAATCACCAAAATAATCTACAGATGAGCTCATATTCACGCAAACTGGACTATAATATCCCCAAAAAAAAATATTTAAAAAAAATAAAAAAATTAAGGCAAACTTGATTTTATTAATAAGATATGACTACTCAATTTACTTTTATTAGCCATCAGCATCACCTAAGTGAAATTGTACATAATTGTTATTCCTTAGAGCATCTCCAACGGTGAATCAGATTTTTTACCAAATCTGAGTAAAAAATGACCTATTTTATCAAATCTGATACCATTCACTCCAACGGTACATCATCAAATCTCGTGGGTCAACCTGTAAGCGTAAATATTTTTTCAAATGATGTAAAATGATGAAAACCCACCAATTGTTTCAAATGATGAAACAACCAATTGTTTAAACAATTGTTTCTCAACATGGGTTTGGTTCACGTTGGAGAACAACTCAGAAACAGTCGCCGACAACCATTCTCAGCTTTGGCATGAAACAACCAATATTTTATGCTCAGAAACAATTGTTTAATGCTCAGAAACAACCAAACAACCAACTCAGTTTGGCATGAAACAACCAAAGCATTAAAGAATTGTTTCTTTAAACAATTCATATCAAGCAATCAAATGAATCCACGATAACAGACAGCTTTCATTCACAGCTTTCATTCTCAGATGCCAAGGTCGACCGGTTGGTTGACCGGCCGGTCAACCGGGTAGGCAAAAATATATATATATATATATTTTTTTTACCTGTTTGAACCTTTTTTTGACCAGTTTGAACCCACCAATTGTAAAGGAAAGCGGTCGCCTGGTTGGTCAACCGGCCGGGCAACCGGTTGGTTGGCCGGTGCACCTCTTTCAACGGTCAGTAACAGTGATTTGGTGAAATCTGTATCTCGTTCTCAGTTTGATGTTTTGTTTTCTGAATTCTCATTTTGGTATAACTTTGGTGCAACCGTTGGAACGTGAAAAAGTGAGTTTTTTATCAAAATTTAAATCTGATGCTGGGTTTGGTTCACCGTTGGAGATGGTCTTAGCACACATGTACACACATGTCACCAAAGCAAAAATTAGTTAGTAAAATGTTTAGGGCTCCTTTTGGGAAGAATCCCATCACCTTTACAGTGATGTGGATCAATAATATGTTTGTATTATTTTTTTTTTCTCTTTATTATTTAAATCAATCACAAGTGAGTGAGAATTGTAAGGGTAATGTTTTGTAAGGGTCTGAATCATTACTGAATTAGTTAAATACATAAATAAAATATAAATAAGGTGGACATGGCTGCTATAGAATTGTCAGGGTTCACATGCCTGTGCAGAGATATATTTGCTAATTTATCTCTCTACCACTGAACTATGAAAACTAAAGACAATTCATGTAGTACTGGATGAGAATTCAATGGCTGTTCCTGTTTTGAATTACCATGGTTTTGGGGGGATAGTACAAAGACAAAAAAGAGACATTGATTTAAGCATTAGTATAGCCTATACAGCCAATAAATTGGGTATTGATCTAATCTTCAATAAAAGGAATAAATTTTTAAAATTGATTAAGTCAACTATAATGAAACTCGTTTGTTATTGACTCAAAAATAAATAAAACAAATTTAAACACACTTAGAAATTCATTAAATTTTGAAGTCATGTTTAGCTCGACTCAACTCATTTACCCTGCAATGTAACGAAAAATAGGACAAATTATAAAAACCCTGCACTTACAAGGGATCTAACACATGTATCTTTTTTTTTTTTTTTGAACGGAAAGAGTTACACAGAAAGAAATTACAGGGAATCAGGAAGAGCATCATGCCTAACAATTTCACCTAGAGCCAAAGGAGGGTGGTAAACCCAATCTCCTGGCAAGTCATTATGGGCACAAGCTTGTGCTACCCAATGGGCAGCCCTATTGTTGGTTCTGTTAGTCCATTTCAGCTGAAGATTGCCCTGTCTTGCAAGTTGGATCTAACACGTATCTTATTCACAAAAAAAAAAACACACACACACACACCATGTATCTAATTTGATTTAAATTGAAGTGAAAATGTGTGAATTTTTCTACTTTTCAAGTCCCTCCTAGAACCCTGGATGAATAAAAAACCAACTGACCTACCTTGGTCCGCTTAGTGAGAGACAAAATCTACCCCATCCATTTCTTTTTACACGGCCACATTGGTCCACCAGGTGGGAGACAAAATTGACCCCTTCTAATCCTTTTTTGCGTGACCATATTGGTCAAGAGCATTACGTGTACATGCCACAATAATACTCCAGTACTACTTGCATAATTTTCTCTATATTTTCTGCCTTTCAATGATTAACAAGCAAAAAAGTCCAGAAAACATTGAATTGAACCAGTGAAATTCCAAGTTCACTAAAAGGTTAAAACCACATTTATGTCAAAACAAATATACAAGTTAAGCACAAGAATGACTTTGCTAAACATTTTGCATGATAGGATCCTTCTATTAATACATACACGTGCTAGATTGTAACAACACTATCATCATCAGCAGCATCCCTGTCAGCATTCCCACCATGGTTAACCAGATTTGAACAGCAATACAGCTTTGGAGTCCAAATAGAAGTACACAAAGTGGTTTGTCTCATGAGTCACATAAGAACCTACACAAGAAAACCAGGGAAATGAAGAGATCAATGCAACTCTCATAACAACTCATAAATCCTTTTATTATGAACAAGACAATTACCCCAAAAAAGAAAAGAAAAAGAGTTCACCGTCATAATCATCTCAAAACCATGCAAATATCTTGAACAGCACAAATTCCTCAGAAGTGAGTATATCAACTCATATTCTCCATAAATAAGTTTCAAAATATCTAGAACAACTCAAATTCTGGCCATCATAAACTACACATCAATCAGCACTTAGCATGTGTGTGAGTATCTATCATTAATGACCTCCAAAAGGGAAATCGACTTAGCACCAATTATTACACACTATAAACTGTACATGTACAACATATTATTCGGATGCTTCTTCTAATATTGCAACATCAGTGACAAAGTCACCCGATATAACATACGTAACAATATAAGAACTAATGGTAACAAACTCAATGGACTCCTTGCCAAAATTTCAATAATTTATCAGTAAAGGATCTTGAGTAGCCTCATTTCAAACATCTTTAAAATTTTAGTAATTGATCCTTAAAAGTGATTTCATATAATTCACATTGCAGTGGTTTCATGTTTTGATATACCAATTGTGGCATGTTAATCTAAGGTAAAAACATCGAGATCAACTGGGGCAGTTCTTAGCCTGAAGACTGGACTAATAGTTTACCTTATAAATTTCATACAAATATTTGTTATTGTTGCACAAAAAATTTCTTATTCATTTTTAGCATATACAAAAATGTGACTCCAATCAATTGGGACACAAGCCTTGGTTTGATTTGGTATAATAAATAATAATGTGACTAAATTCTTAAAACTGCAGTTCTTTTCCACTGATTATCCAACACTTTGGATCTGTCAAAAGAAATTAAATTATTGAAGTTAATTGTAACAAAGAAAAGTTACATAATCCAATTCCACTGTAACTAATGCCAAATTGAAACTACTTTATCATATTTTTACAAACTAATGTTGCATGCAATCCATCAAAATTCAAAATTGTGAGCAAAAATACAATCATTTTCTGTAGTTTTATAGTATATGTAAGAAAAATTGATAGAGAGAATAAATTGTATATTGATTGATTTAGAATGTATACAATGACTCTCCTATATATAGGAGAGAAAGAGAAATATACTAACACACTCACCTACCACACTATACACTCACCTACCACACTAATACTCACCTAACACACCACACTATACACTCACCTACCACACTAATACTCACCTAACACACTCACATCTACCTACCACACTAACAGCCTCCCTCAAACTCAAGGAGGATAGGTACTAACCAACTTGAGTTTGGAGAGAAAGTAACAAAACAGGAAAATAATCTGACAAATAAAATAAAAGTGGATAGGAGACACTGTATGGTCGTGTCAGACCGTTGTAGAAGACCGTATGGTTATGGCAGACCGATGTAGAAGACAGTTTATGGGGTCATGTCGGACCGTTGTAGAAAACAGTTTACGAGGTCATGTCGGACTGATGTAGAAAACAATTTACGGGGTCATGTCGGACCGTTGTAGAAGACACTATATGGCTGTGTCGAACCGTTGTAGCAGAGAACCGAAATCAATGTCGGAACAGTTTACCGAGTCTTGTCGGACCCATATAGGAGCTAACCGGAATCAATGTCGGGACAGTTTACAGAGTCTTGTCGGACCCATATAGAAGCTAACCAGAATCAAAGTCGGGACAGTTTACAGAGTCTTGTCGGACCCATATAGAAGCTAACCGGAATCAATGTCGGGACAGTTTACCGAGTCTTGTCGGACCCACAAAAGGCGTGCCCAATCTTATCAAAAGGCGTGCAATCAAAAGGCGTGCCATCAAAAAGCGTGCCATCAAAAGGCGTGCCATCAAAAGATGTGCCCGACAGCCATCAAAAGGCGAGCCATCAAAAGGCGCGCCGATTTGTCGTCTGGCGTTGAGAGGCGCGTAAGGCGCGTGTCTGCCTTGCCTATTTAAACCAAGGCGAGGCTGCCGCTGATGCATAACAAACCAGCTGAAAAAACTCTTCGTTCTCTCTGTAACACTTCTGAGAGAGATACTCTGTAACACGCTGTTGCTCGGAAAATGGCTTCTTCTTCCAGCCCCGTTACCCAGAACATAGCATCTTCGTCCCGTGGTCTCACTCTCTTTCCCGACCTCAACGAGGCCACAACCCAGAATATGGCCTTTGAACCTCAACCAAGCGCCCCTGGACCAAGCGCCCTTGGTTTTGCGCCGTTGAACTTTCCGATGCTGTCTGTGGAGCAAAGAATGGCTGCACAATCGGATATTGAGGCGAATTATTACACATTGAAGTCATGTGTTGAGACCATGACTGCGGTCTCAAACCTGTCGCACCGGCTTCAGAGTAGGACAAATGAGGTGCAGCAGTTAAACGCCCAACTGGCTCTGCTCCAGGGCATGTATAAGGATGCCCGAGCAGAGATATGTGTGCTGAAGGCAGAAAACAAGGAACTGAAGCGGAAGGCCACCGTGATGCTCAGATTTGGAGGTCCGCCATATGTAACAGTTGAGGAGCAACGGGAAGACAACTTGCTCGGTGGCGTGGGAAACACGGAGGCAGCACCGGCAAGGGTCGCCCAAGACAAAGGCAAGAAGAAGAGAACGGCTGAAGAGGCGAAGAAGTGAGGCCGGTTGTGTTTTTTTTTTTTTTTTTGTGTAAAATGGTGATTGGGTTTGATCCCCGACATGAATAAAATGAGTGTTGTTTGGGTTCGTTAAAACCTGCAACGGTGTGTTTTTTTTTTTTTTTTTTTTTTTTTTTTTTTTTTTGTGGAATGAAATAAAAGAAAATTTTGAAAAATCAGAACTGGTTGGAATGTATATAGATATAGATATATAGAGAAAATAAAAGAAAGTGGAAGAGAGGGATGATTATGGTTTCAAAAAGAATGGGTAAAAAAGAAAAGAAAAGAAGCACCCGTAAGGTGGAAATATTAAAAAAATATGTGGGTGGTGGAAGGTGAGTTGTTTTGGTTCATTTCTGACCGGACTTTAAAAAATGTGATGCTCACCCTTTTGTTAGAGATGGGCACATGACATGCCTTGCCATATCAGAGCTGTTTCCCCTCATCACTAGAAGAGACCCTTCCTTAAGTGGAAGCATGAGTGTCCCTTTATAGTTCCCATCATTATCGGTTATGAGAGTTCGTCCAAAAAACCATCACTGATTCAGAGAGGAGAAGAGTAGAGATGGGTTGGTCCACTGATCTGGTCTTCAATCTTCGAAGCCGGTGGATCGAAGTCGGATTTGGACTAAGACTTCAGATTCGAATTCGGATTAATCGAACCTTAAGATGAGAGGTTGATTGATCGACTTAAACAGCGAAGAACCACGTTTGCGAACTCGATCAAGAATACTTTTGTGACTGCAAACTAAGAACATCTTCACGATCTGAGATGGATTTGCGAACCACGAAAGCGGAGAGGTCAACGGTGGTGGTGGTTCTCGATCTGCGGCAGTGAAACGACGGATCTCACGATCTCGCAGCGGTGATTCTGAATCATTGTGAATCGGCGACGGATCTGCAGAGAGAGAGAGACAGAGATCGGTGTGGATGAACTTTTGGTAGTTCTCAAGCGACGGCGAGACCGCCGGCTCCGATGATTGAACTTCACCATCGGAAGGAGGAAATGGTGGCTGAAAATTATACTGCTGCTCGAATGGTCCTTGTAGCTACTGGTGTTGAACATGAGGAGCTGATGAAAATTGCAGAACCACTTCTGTCTGACTTACCCAGCATGTACAACAATACTGGCATATTTGGAATTCACGCTACCACTGGGAGAGAGAGATAGGTTGACTAAACAAAATGATTAGAGCCACAAAGAAAGAGTTAGAAGATGTAGCGGAGTGAAGGTATGGGTATACAACTCCAGCGGGCAGCGAAGGCAAAGTTGCCGGCCGGCTGCCCGCCGGTGAGAAGGAAATACAGGCCTAAATCTTATAGTTCTGATGCCATGTAAGAAAAATTGATAGAGAGAATAAACTGTATATTGATTGATTTAGAATGTATACAATGACTCTCCTATATATAGGAGAGGAAGAGAAATATACTAACACACTCACCTACCACACTATACACTCATCTACCACACTAATACTCACCTAACACACCACACTATACACTCACCTACCACACTAATACTCACCTAACACACTCACATCTACCTACCACACTAACAGTATATATAGTGATCATGGACAAGAAATGATCAAGAAAGGCTAAACAAAAGCTACTTTCTATAATGTGGGAGCCATAGCTGATTTTAAACTGTTCTGACATTCTGCTGGGTTAATTTCTTTGAATCATGTGAACTAAAATCATCCCACCAGATCACTGACAGGCTACTTGTGATTCTGAGACCCTTCAAATGCATCATCCACCCAACTAATGTGTTCAAATAACCATGAAACAATAGAACATAACTAGCATCACCATTCTTGGAAAATACGAGTACATAATAGACTACCGGTCATAGACATAGTTATATTACAATAGTATGAAGATTACCAAAAAACAAAAAAACCTCTCCACCATGGATAGGCTTACAAAATCGACAAGTAGAATGACATTCTGAGAGAACTACAATGCATTCTGAAGTAATCATTTATTATCAAAATTATGACTACTTCAGGCAAGAACTCATCTGTTGGTAAATTCTCTAACTGCCAGTATTACCATATTTAGGATTATTGAAGTGTCTTTCTATTTTTAGAATTCTCTTTTTGATATAATACAACTTTCTAAACACCAGATAAAGCTGGACATAAATTATAAATATCATAAAAATATAAACCTTTTAGTGAGAATCATTATATCTCTATGCGGTAATGGTTCAGTCCACCATGGCACCACCATATTTCAGTATCATTTACACAAAAATATAACCCAGCTCAACTCCCAACTCACTCAGTCAACATTTTTCTTTTCTGGATTTTTCTTGTTTAAGGCAGACCAGTCAACACGCTTTTCATCATAAACCAAAGTCATCCGTAGGTATTCTATCTGACCCATTCACTTCAAATCGGCATTGGCAAAAATAAGATAGTTCAGATATACACAATTCAAAATTTCATGCAAGGCAACCTTAAGAATGTGTGACATGTATCTTTAATACTTTTTTCTTCCACTCGTGGTTTTTGTTTTGTCATTTTTTTGGGGGTCAGGTCTTCAAATCATAGTAAGTGGCAACAACTATTTGAGGACACTCATATATCCTCAGCAGGTGGATCAAATAAGAACTCTCTCTCTCTCTCTCTATATATATATATACACGTATGTATGTATGTTATACTCAATGTTTACTATGTGCAAACAAATATTTAGTGCTGACACCAATCAACAAAAGATTGTAAATGGGATTGAGCAAACATCATTGTCTCTCACCAACCCAGCCAAGTAGTCCCCAATAACGCAATGTAAGATCTCTCGTATATAAAGTGTACACCTAAGTTAGTGTGAACGTTTTCACATTTTGTACTTTTCAAGAATGCTCTTCCTACCCAGTAATTCACCCCTTCCCATCCAATAATTGTTAGAATAATTTTTCTCCTTCATCAAACCGTCCAAAACTACTAATCAATTTTCTCAATCATCAAACTATCCAAATTTTAAATATAAATTTGCAAGCACTTGTACACACCGCTAATACAAGTAAGATTAATGATTCATCCACCGAATTTGTTTAGCCCAAATTCGTCCGAATGAGTCTCTTCCTGGGAAGAGACTCTCGTGAGCGATTTTATTTCCAGAACGAGACTCATTCAGGTGAATTCAGGCTAAACAAATTCAGTGAATGTAGAGGCGCTGTACATGTAAATACACACAGATACCAATAAATGAAAAGGGGGCAATGTATGCAACATCTGATAATGCAAGAATAAGGAAATTGGCATCCGATCTACGCCTAGATCTATACCATTCTCTAACAGAACAAGAATCACATCCAAATATCATAAAAAGGACATAAATGTATCCACACACAACTTTCTATAACAATCTCAGCAGAATTCAGATAATACCAATTAACATTTGTCAAACACATGAAATACTTATAATTTCACAAATCTGAAGGAAAAAAAAAAAGGGAAAGAATTTGGAGCATATTTACCGAAATTTTTGCCTACAATACAATGCCAAGTAGGGCCATGCTTCCTATCGAACTCCTTCTTTATGTGCTCTGCTACATCCTTCTCTACATTGTTCTTCTCAAACGCCTACACATACATATTATATACATATATATATATATATAATCAGTGTTTGATAGAAAGTGAAAAGTAACGAAAATTATATTGTATTTTTAGAGAGAGAGAGAGAGAGAGAGAGAGAGAGAAGAGGGAGATACGGAGATGGCGATTTCGACGGCCTCCTTCTGCATGTCGTCCTTCATGTCGGCGCTCTTGATGATGACTTTTTTCGCCGGAGAGGGAGGCGCTGCCGTCGACGAGGGCTTCCGATCGTCGGAGGGGGCTTTGATGACCAGAGCTCCGGCTCCGATTCTCTTTGCGTCTTCACTCATTTTCCTTCTGATTTTGATTTTTCGATTGCTGAAAGAGAGAGAGAGAGAGTTGTTTTTGTTTGTTGGTAGAGAAAGAGTAGAAGAGAAGGAGAGCAGGGGAATGTAGTGAGAGCGTGTGTTTTAAAACACAACTCGGACGTGGTCTCACCGATTTCTTACTACCGGTCTCCTCTCGACAAAAAATTATTTGGTGCTTGGGCCATTTGTTTTGGATGTGGACTGATAATGAGGGATTAATAATGTGGAGATTGGATAAAATTATATTTATTTTGATAATAGTTGTTAGTGTATGGATTATTAAATTATTTTTATATAAAATAAATATCAAATAATTAAAAAAATATAAAAATATTAAACATTAATATTTTAAAAAAAATGTTAAATATGTAAAAAAAAATTAAAAATAAAAATAAAATAAAAAATTTTCAAAAAATAAAACAAATAAAATAATGATTTTTACTTAACAAAAAATACAAAAAATTAAATATTAATGTTCAAAAAAAAAATGTCCGACATGTAAAAGATAAAATAAAAAATTTCTAGTCTACCGGACTATTTTTCTAATATCACGTCTTGGAGGTCCATCCGAATCCCCTTGGGAAAACCTATCCTAATCCGGAGCTCACTATCAATCCCCTCCCCATTTCTCAAAACAAACACAATATTAGTGGGTCCCACCTCACTACCAATCACAATCCCCCCTTTAACTCTCCAAACAAACGGGGCCTTGAGGCTCACCACGTAGCTAGAGATAGTAATTTGAACCCGACTTAACGGGAACTCGACTCTCTGACTCCAAATTGAGCGGTTTTTTTTCAAAAAATATTCTTAACGAATCGAGGATGGTATTTAAAAATAAATCCCCGATGATATTTGGGCCAGGGACGAGGATACATTTTTCAACCCTGGACCCGGCCCAGCCCCTGCCCCGTTAAGCCCCCGATCCTGTTTATATATATATAAATGTATATGTGTGTGTTGTGTGTTTATATATATATATATATATATGTGTGTGTGTGTGTGTGTGTGCAGGGTTTGGTTGAGTTGACCCACGAACATAACACATCTGGCCTCCCCTCTCTCTCTCTCTCTTTCTCTCTCACTGTCACTCTCATTCTCACTCTTTCACACACAATTGCAGCTCCTTTATTGCCAGCTCCTTCTCTCGTTCTCACCGGCAGCTCCTTCACCGCCGGCTTCTTCTCTTGTTCTCATCGGTGACTCCTCATCTCTCTCTCACGGTATCTCCGTCTCTCTCTCTCTCTCTCTCTCTCTCTCTTGTTTTTTGCTTTTGTTCTTCAGATCTAGAACATAATGAAAATGAAGATGAAGAGGTTGATGAAGATCTGTTGGTGATACAAATGATGAAGATGTTTTTTGATCTGTTAGATCTGTTAGAGCTCAGATGTTGTTTGATTTGTTAGATGTTTTTTAAGCTCAGATCTGTTAGATTTGTTAGATCTGTTGACGTTGTTGTTGTTATTGATGAATTCGTTTTCTAGAGCTGATTTTTTTTTTTTTTTTGGCCCAGGATTTTCGGGATCGGGGAAACCCGATCCCCATTAGGGGCGCGGGAGTGGAGGTGATAGTGGGTTCCCTGTCGGGAATCGGGACCGGGGACGGGGAGGGTGATCCCCGGCCCCGCCCCGTTGCCATTCATACACGTAGCGCATCTCCAATCCTGCTTTTAGATTTGTCATCAAATTTAAATTTGGTGAAACGCATTACATTTTGGGCTCTAATTGTGGCATAAATCCGTATCAAATAGAAGGAAAAATCAAAAAATTTATCAAATTAATGGAGCATTTAATCTTTTATCAAATTTTGTAAGTGACTGTTGGTGGATAACTGGGTGAATGACTGGCCGAATAACTAGTTAGATGACCAGATTGGAAAAGATTCAATGAAAATTTACTCTAGGCCAGACAATTGACCCGATTTGATGAAACGATTGAAACACATCATATCAAATCAAATCAAACTTTTACTCAAATTTAATGAAGCGTTAGAGATGCTCTTAGTCATGTTCCTCACTAATCACCAAAACATCATGTGTTTTACTGTTCTACGTGACTTTGGGGCAATTTGGCAACCTAGTTAAAAGTTAACTTTTATCTCATTTTGAGTTACATCACCTTTCATATTTTTTACACATAAAATGACAAAAAAGTCAAAAAAAAATTAAAAGTCAACTTTTAACTAACTTTTCAAATCATCCCTTAATACAAGTTTTGCTACATTCTCCATTTTATCACTCTCAATTTTACCTCTAACGAGATGACAAACAATTTTAAAATGAGAGAAAATAATTTATTAGTTGTTATTATTTGTCATTTATTAGAAATGCAATTGAAGGTGATAAAATGGAGATGAGACACATTCCTTCCATCAATCACAATACTCATGTAATGCAATGTGACTATGTCACATGTGTTGGAACATTTTCATAATATATTTATATATATTTAAATGTATAATATAGTTATGTGAATTATTAAAGAGATGTGACTTTTGGGTTTAAATCAAAGGGTATAACCATTGCGTTTAAACAAAAATATGTGTCTTTTAGATTTAAATCATAGGGTATAACCATTGAATTTAAACCAAAAGACATAACTATTGAATTTAAAAGACGGTACTTTTGAATCTAAAGGATACGACCTTTGGTCTAAAGAACAAACTTGTGCATATATAAAAGCAGTCTAAGATTCATTATATCCTAGAGGCGGATTTGGGAGCAACCTGATGTACACCATATTCGATAGAATTGGTGAGCGCTAATATCATCTTAAAAAAAATAACGTTGTAACACGTCTTGAAACAATACTAATTATTTTTTGTTTTATCTCTTTCATCACATTTATCAAAATTGCACCAACAACATGATCACTAAAACTTTTCATGTGGTTCTTCTTTCTTTCGTTTTTTTGGTGTGTTTAATTTGATTGGGTGAGACTTTTGTACGGACTATTCCCTCGGGACAAAATTATTAATAAATAAAAAAAAATCAAAACTTGAAATTTATAACAAAATAAATTTTAAATTTTATCAATTTAAATATTATTTTTTCTTTGAGTTTACTAATTAAAATATTTTTTTATCATTTTTATATAACTAAAGTAAATAGATAATTTAAACTGAAAATAAATTTAAATTGATAAAATTAAAAATTAATTTATTTTGTTATATGGATGATTTTTTATTTTTTATTTTGGGTAATTTGCTGTCAAGATGGATCCAATGCCAATCCAACATTTTCCACTGTTGTTTACCAGATGCATACATGATTACAACAAATGATACGCTGTCGTTTTTGTTTATACTAAAAATTTAAAAAACAATAAAAGAAAAAAGAAGAATAATGACGTGATAGATTTGATTTTTTATTTTCTTTGGGCGGAAGATATTCTTTGAAAAAAAGAAGAGAATAGTGTGTTTGGTTTGAAATTTTTGAATTAGATTTTTTAAAAGTTAAATTTTTAGTTTTCGTGTTTTTTATTTTTAATGCTTATTTTTTAAATTTTAAACAAATTTTTTTTTTTACTTTTTTAGATGCACCTTGTTTAGAGCATCCACAATGGACACACTAAGCTGTGTGTTAGTGTCAGGTGCCAAGTTTTGGCTAGCTGAGGGTGTTGTTTGGAACTGCAATGGAGCTGTTAACGTGTGTGTTAGTGTCAGATATTAATATGTGTGTTATCTACAGCGAGCGTTTTAGCTAGCGAAAGAGAGAGCGAATGTGTGTAGGACGTCCCCCCGGACGTTCGGCTCCGAATCCTTCAAGAAAAAAAAAAAAAAAATTAGTCTTACCGGTTGACCGGTCAACGACATTTTTTAATTTTTTTATTTTTACTTGTTGGGATTTTTTTTTGGACTTGAAATTTATTTTGGGCTTGAAATTTTTGATTAAACTAAATTATTTATTTATTTTATTTATTATATACACACACATATATATATATATTTAACACACACCTTAACACACCCCTTAACACATTCATTGTACCACCATTCATTCACTATTCACTCACTAAATTAACAAACTCTTAACATATATTTTTGGGTCATACTTTTAACACTTTTTGTCATATAACACACTTTAACACATAATTTTAACACATCCATTGTGGATGCCCTTTGATGTATCTAAAAAGTAAAAAATTTGTAAAAAAAATATTTTAAAAAATTAATAAATACATAAAAATACAAAAAATGTACTGAATTCTCATTTTTTTTTGTATTTTTGGTATTTAGTAAATTTTTAAAAGGTTTTTTTCACAATTTTTTTTACTTTTTAGGTATATTTATGTTAGGTATGTCTAAAAATTAAAAAAAATTACTTAAAATATTAAAAAACTTCAGTAAAAATTAAAAAAAAAAAACACGGAAAACAAAAAGGTAGAATTTTCTGAAAAGTATTTTTGGAAAACTCTAACCAAGTATTTTCTGATATTTGGTACAATAAAAAATAAAAGTTAACGAAAAATATTTTTTATAATCAACAGAAAATAAGTCTATATGGACAGAAAATATTTTTTACTTTTAAAAGGCGAAAAACATTTTATGAACTAAGACTTACCAATATCACCACACTACCACCATCATCACTAAGGTTACTACCACCATCATCGTCGTTATCACCACTACTATCGCCCCACCACCATGCCATCACTTCCACCTCCATTGTCGCTTTACCACCACTACCACTTAACATAGAAAAATATTTTCTAAAAAAAAGTGTATAAAATATTTTTCACTCAAATAAACAAAATGTAAGAAAAAAACTCATCAAAATAATTTATATGTTTAGCAATGTTACTATCATGTCATTTTTATGAAAAAGTAAAACACCCAAGTTTTATGAAATGACTTCAAATTATTTTTTGAATTCTCAAAAATGAAAAAAAAATATACATATATATATGTTTGTGAAATTTTCATTATTTAAAAAAAAAAAAAGAGAATTTCGAAAGTAATGTATACCAAACTTTTGCAGCACCTCCGCTTACCACGGTTTTTGAATAAGCTCATTTTTCTTATAAATTAACACAAAAAAAATAATAATAAAAACTTCTTCTCATAAATGGTTCTTTCATGCCTTTTGCCTCTCCTTTTTCTTTTCCTTTGACCCCTTCTTGTTCCCATCATTCCCCTTCTACAACTTCACTCAACTTTAGTCTATAGATTATTCTCTTTGCACTTGAATGCAAAGCAGTTGACTCGATACCAAACTACTACAACTTTTAAAATAAAATTCACTTTTAAAAATCAACTCATAACAAGATCAATAATAATACATTCTCCTAAGATGAATTACATTAATAGTTTCTATAGTTTGAGACTTGTGTCATTTTAGTCCTTAACTTTTCAATTGTGACACATTTGACTCTGAATTTTAAATCTTGTTCCAAATAAGGACAATTGAAGATACCATTAGATTTTTCAAAGGTAAAATTGTCAATTTAATAAAATATAAACTAATTTGACAAAAATAAATGTCAAAAAAATATTTTAAATTTTTAAAAATTATTTCTATCCACTAAAGATAAAATTATGTAAAATTAATAAATCTTTTAGACATTTATTTATTTTTTTTACCAAATTAATTTTTATTATGTGTTTGGATGATAATCATATAAAATTAATTTTTAAAAATTAATCAGGTAATTTTTATTAATTTTGATCAATTTTATCTTTAGTGGATAAAAATAATTTAAAAAAAAATTTAAAATATTTTTTTGTCATTTATTTTTGTTAAATTAGTTTATATTTTATTAAATTGATAATTTTGCCCTTGAAATTAAACAATTATATCTTCAATTGTTCTTATTTGAAACAAGATTCAAAATTCGAGATCAAATGTGTTACAATTAAAAAGTCAATGACTAAAGTAACACAAGTCCAAAATTATAGTAACTGTTAGTGTAATTTGCCCTTCTCCTAATTTATCACCTTTAAATGATCCAATAATATTGAGATTAAACTCCACGTGATAAAATATTTAATAAATTAAAATTTGATACTTATCAAACATATTATTAGAGACACGATAATAAAATTGAATCTTATGCAATTAAGATTGAATGAATAAAATAAAAATAGACTTTTCATGATCTCAACCAGTTTTCAAATTTAAAATTATGTCTAAAGAATATTACTATAATTGTTAAGGAAAATGTCTCGTAGCTCAAATTTTGTGGATTAAAAGTGGCTCAAATGGCCAAAATGACGTCGTTTTGGCCATTTTTATATTGTTCTGTACTCAAAATAACGTCGTTTTGGCCATTTGAGTCACTTTTGAGCCACAAAATTTGAGTTACATAGCATTGCCGAATTGTTAATATATAACAAACTCTCAATCTAATCAATCAACTGTTATTCCTTCAATACATTCCTGCTTTGACATTGCCCGGTGTGTACTACTCCCTCTCTCTCTCTCTCTCTCTCTCTCTCTGTGCAAAAGTGTATAACATTTGGTTAAATCACCAAATCTTGTTTTCTACCTAGTTTTGTCATTTTGGTTTTCCCTGGTTTGGAAAACAAAAACAAGGAATGTTGAAAATCACTAATCATTTTCATATCATTTTTATTTAAATAATTATATTGACTGCCCGTAAATTTTTTTAAAAAATAGAATAAATCCTATAAATTTAACATGACAATACTTGATTTGTCTTCTAGTAAGACTAAGGGCATCTCCAATGTTGTATTTTTTTTTTTTTTTATATACTAAATTTGAATAAAAACTCTATTTGATATCAAGTGCTCTAACGGATTTTTATCAAAGTACTAGTCGACAGGGTGAATGTCCGGTAGGTCGACCGACCAGTATAATTTTTTTACAAATTTTTGCAAAGAGATAATCATCTGAGGGAACAACCGGCTAGATATCTAACCAGTCATCCGATGATAAAAATGACGTGCAACTTCAACAGTTATAAACAGTGATTTGATGAAAGACACATTCATTTTCAATTTGATGAAAAATTTAAAAAATCTTGGATTTGATACTTATTTGGTGAAAGGATTGAAGCAGCAAAAGGTAGGTTTTTTCATCAAATTTAAATTTGATGAAAGAAAATGTGAGGGATTGGAGATGGTCTATAGCAATCCAAATTAACACAAATGTTAATAGACACAAGGATAATATATTGAAGTGTAATTTACTCCTTTTATTTTGTGTGAAATAATAACTCTTTGGTGTCTCCTTAAAAACAGGTTTCATAAAATTTTCTTAAGAACAGTTCTCAAAAGCAGTTTGCCGAACATGTATCCATCTGTTTCAGAAAATGAAAATGATACCGAGTAACAACTCCATTAGTTTTTCCTAAGAAAGATATAGTAGAACACATAATGAGGAGATTATACCTGCCTGAAACAGATGAACAAGAATCTCACTGCTGAGATCAGCCAAATAGGAAAGCCCAAACCACCTACTTGTTGAAGACAAACATTTTGCAAAACTGATATTCATATTCAAATCAACTGCCAAAGTTTCAACAACACTGAACACTTCTATTTCCCAATATTCATTCCCTTTCCATCCCAGCTTCTTGTCATCAAGATCCATTCATATGTGAATTAGATATCAAAAAATATATACAACCATCTCACTTCACAGACCAGGACTTCCTTCTTAGCTCACTCGGTTTGTTATGGCTACACTTCATCATCCGAGTCCTGCACAACTCTACTCATCTTTGCTCTCTTGGCATTAGGATGCACATTTCCATCTTTATCTGATTCAGATGCCTCTGCAGCCAAAGGGTTGCCAGATTCAGGTGACAAGCCCCTCTCAGATCCATTTCCGTCGTCATTTTCACTCTCCTCACCCAGTTCATTTTGAGCAGCAGTAGTAGAAGGATTGTCATGGTTGGGTTCTTGGTTTGCATCTTCTTCCCCAACAATATGGCTAGGGTCTACTATCTTGAAGTCCCTAGCAGTGCTACGCTTGGCGTGCCTCAACAAATTGACTTTGCTAGCCTTGCTAAGTTGGATGAGATACTTCTCATAATCTTCTATCTGGAAAATCAAGTCCGGGATACATCTATTCTCCCTTTTGATCTTGTTCATAATTCCTCTACTTTTTGCATTCCCTAGCTGATTCTACAAGTCCAGTATAATGTAACCCAGTCAGCAAAAATACTTCTAAATTCAAAAACATGAAAACACAGATAAATAAAGTAGGAAAACAGAATAAGAAAAAATGAATTTCAAAGGATCTAGGGTTCATACACGTTGCATCAGTGCTACAAAATTATATAGAGGAGCAGTTAGTTGCTTGCAAGTAATCTCAACAAGCTTCTGGTACTTGAGGCTTGGTAAAACTTGTTTGCAACCTTTAGGAGAGATCTGAAACTTTGATATTCGAGCCAAATTCTTGTAAAATCTTCCAGCCAATCTGACCAAATGTTCTGCTTGAGAGTCTGCAGATTTTTTTCTAGTAATAATAACTGAATGATATATACAAACAAATAAATTGGAGATGATAGAAAGTACACAGAATTGTTGGTGCAACTTACCGTTAAGTTTCATCACCATGAAAAAAGACAAGACTGTCACCACAGCTTCTGTTCTTGAGTAAAGTGTCTCTTCCAAAGTAAATCCTAGAGCATGTTCTCCATTAGGATCGAAGGGAATGCCTTTCCGAATGGCTGCTAAACACATTTTCATTTTCATTATGATCCGATCCATATCTGCAATGACTGATTCAATTAATTGCAGTACAGAAGAAGCTGTTGTGGTGCACGTTGAATGATTTATGACATGGTACATTTCAGACATCTCCAATGGATCACTCGTCTCTAACCCCATTACTTTGATCAGCTCAGTTGCCATTTCTTGGGCCACGACTAAATCATGGGGAGGAGAACTTAAACAGAGAGCAAGTGAAACTACACTTTTTGCAACCTTGGAATTTGCTATATTATTGCTTTTGCAGATTTGTGTTGCCCAGGCTCCGAGAATGTTTCTCCTTTCACCGGGCAATTTGATCCCAATCATCATTACTATATCACAGAGTATCTGAAAACAAACTAATGCCTTAGATGGTTGTATTTCTAAAGGAAATAGAATTTAGCAACACATCAAGTGTTAAGCGAAAACTGTGCACAACTGAAATGATATGGATGACAATGCATTTACCTCAACTTCACGGAGAAATGAAACTGCAAGAAGCTCAGAGAACAATGGCCTGATGCATTTTTTTATGAACAATTCTTTGCTCCTTGCAAGTGGATCATCAATGCCAGAGGCTTGTTGACATTCATCATCCCAACTCACATCCATCATATTTGTTGATACATGGTCGGGCGAAGAGACTGACATCAAATCTTCAATCAAGCCCATCGCGTTTGGTCCCCGCAAACTTATTGTTATCAATTCCTTTAAACAAGTTAAGGCTAAATAGATGTTTTCCTTTCTGTCTTCAACATCTTTCCTCACCTTGACTTCTCTTTTCTTTTGGGTTGTCTCAAACTTTGGTATCGACATAAGCAACCAAACCAATTCCAGCAGTGGCAGCCCCAAAGCCTTGATTTCTCCATAGATAAGAGTCTTCAATGGATCATCTTTTCCCACAAAAAGAAAAGACTTTATATGACGACGGGAAGCATTCAAGACGAAAGATAAAATTTTATAAGAGCGACTTGATGTCTTGCCCGAGGACAACTGGGTCTGGTTCTGGGAAGCTGCATCGTTATTGGAGCAATCTGATTTATATAGCTTTAAAGCTGTTTGAAGTAGCTGGTAAATACTTGAAGTTGCCAAGAAAGGTGCTCTCTCTTGAGACAATTTCATGTTGCTTGCATCAGAGTTATCGGGTATATCATGAGCACTAGACCGTACTATCCCTCTTCTAGTGCCATTGCCCTGTTTGGAAGTGCATGTGTACTTTCCCAAAGACTCATATGCATAAACAAGCTCAATAAGCTCTTTTTCAAAATCTTCCCTTTTTACATCATTCACTTTCTCCAATTCAGTGGCAACAATATTCAACACCACCTCAAATATCCCTGATAAAACCAAAGCACTGTATCTGCTCTTTTTTTCTTCCTGAGTAGAGCCAGCATTCTGAGTCAGACTCAGTAAGCCTGATCTGACATGCAAAGAATCAGAAACTTGTAAGATGAAGTAGCTTTGTTCGACAAGTGAACCAGGGAGCAAAAATAGAAATCCGAACAGGAATTAGACAAATAGTGTGGAAAACATTTTTGTTCTTTCTCAGGAAAAGAAACAAACAATCTATTTTTATTCATCATTTCTCTTGATATAATAATATATTTTCACATCATTATCACCACAAATTCCTTCAAAACATAAACAATAGAAGAAACAAACATCAGATAATTTTGAAGAGCTACCCTTTAATTTTTAGGACAAGAATGGTGAGTACTTGAAATAAACTTCTGGCCAAAAATAATACTAGCATTGAAAACTGGACTAACCTTCCAAATTTCCATTTCTCAACAACTTCCGGATTTTTGATAATGCGCAGGAGAATGACTCACCAGACAACATCCTTCCCCCCTGCGGCACTTCCAAATAAATACTGAGAATCAACTTAAAGTCATCAGTACATGCATCAGTTGTATAACTTCAATTATATAGCAATACCTCATTCTCTTGAGTAAGGGAGAAACCTAAACAAGCCCATGAATCTGATGGATGGTCAGTTTTACCATGAGGCTGAAGAAGAAGAATCCAAGAGACACAAGAGAGAAGGCAGTCTAATGGCTCTTCAATGCATACTTTTCCACTCTCCGATTTAACACAATTACCAACACAGAGCTGAACATCTTCGTTCTGAAAAAAAAAATGTTTCAATGTCAAGTGAGGAATTCTGGTGAACACATGAAGTAGTTTTACCGGATGTGAATAGCAGTGCTAAATGATTTTTTCTTTTGCAAATGATGACATGAATACAATTTTTTGCTTTTTTCTTTCACACACGTAAAGCTCAAAAATTTAAACCTGTAATCAAGAATTAAACTTTATGATAAAAGTTCACGTGACCCTTAAGTTTTAGTACCTCCTTGTAAAACCGAAGGAAGTGAGGCAAGAGAAAATCAAAGACAGCTCCTGCAGTGGATGGGTCCGCCAAAATGACCTTTACAAGCCCATGGTACATGACCTCCTTGACTTTTGCCTGAACATAAGGATTTATTTGCAGTGAGAAATGTGGTTTAAAAGAAGAAATAATTCACAAAAAGAGAAGAGGAAGATAAAAAAAGAAAAGAAAAAAAAGACCGTCTGATAAAGACATCTCTGCAGCAAACCACTCAGCTCTTGAAAAAGATCAGCCCCCATGCCACAACCGGGAATTTCAGCTTGTTGGCTGCTACTGGCTTGGCTAGATGATTCTTGAAAAGAACATGGACCGTCTGATTTTGATTGTTTTTCTGCCAAAATCAAGTTGATAATGGCATTTGTTGCAGCAATACGAACAGATTCTTCTCGGTTAAACATAGCTTTACGCAAAACTAAAATGATGTAATCCTGCATCAATGAGGCAGAAACCCAGACTGCATGTTTGAACATTAAAAACTCAAAACATGGCATTCCATTAGATAAACTAACCAAATCAGAAAAAATACAGCGACTAAAAAAGTAGACAATTAGCAAGAAATGATTGATTTCATTCTCACATATCATTATAATGGAAGTTCAAAAGGAAGGCAGAACTTAGAATAGCCAAATCTAAGATGATTTTGTATATTGTTCAAGAGTCAAGACCTCTATAAACAAACGTAACTATGTTGTTTAATTAAGACAGTGAAGAATAAATACCCGAAGATCACGGCTGAATTTGATGAGGGGCAACAAAATAGTAACAAGATGGGTTGCAATATTGCCATGCATGAAAGTGAAATAATCCAACAGTTCCTTCAAACGTGAAACATGTTCCAACAAAGGATACGGATATCTCTGAACTAGATGACCAAGCAATCTGAAAAATAAAAAACTAACTAAACACACCATATACCAACTCAAACAAAAAAAAGTTGACAACTTTCCTCTCTTTTTTTTTAAACTAAAAATAGCTGACAACTTGATGATAAAATGGAGTTACCTGATGATAGGTAAACCCTGTTCGGGCTTCAAAGAAAGAACACGAAATTTGCATTGTTCAATAATCTGCATAAAATTAACTAGGTCAATAGCATGTTGCGAAAACATAAATGTGCACACCTTTAAGAGTAGTTGGTAATCATTTCTCAAAAATTAAAATACTTCTCCTTAACTGGAAGTTCACGTATTTGCATGTGGATGAAAAAAAGCAAAAAAACAAAATGAGGATGGGCATATAAGATGAAAAAGGGCAAGGGAGAGGGAGAAACAAATCAAAACACAAGGAGAAGAAATTAAGTGTATATTTCATTAAATATATATATTCTACAGAAACTGCTGCAATCAACCACAACTAAATGACCATTCATTATCAACAATATGGAAACTAAGTCAAGCACCACTACAAAATGAACTATCAAGGAAGAGTTGGTCGCTTAAGACAACCAGATTGTGAAGAGAAAGACTTCCATCGAGGTTTAACAAAAATTTATTTGAAGTTCAAAAGATTGTGAAGAGAAATCTTTCCACCCAAAGCTTGAGGCCAGCTGTCTTGAAATTCTTCTACTGATGCAGTAATCAAGAAGGCAACCATGAAAAGCTGGCTAAGATGATTCTTTTCTGTAGAAGTATCTATTATGACAATATTATGATGCTATAATAAATTTGAAGGTGTGACAAGGACACGGTGATCACCGAAAAGAACAATGTTTTAACTACTGAGAGAAGATTGAAGGCATGTGACTTTACAGGAAAGCAACTCCACGCAGATGGAAGCACATCCCCAATTCGTGCAATTGATTTTCTAGAGATAAAGAAATCAACGCCATGCTTATGGCATTGTCATAGTAGTGCTCAACAATATTAATATCATGTCACATGAATTGTGGTTAGTTTCTACATAAACATCTTGAGATACTTTCATATCAAGAAGACTCACTTTAAAGTCATGCCTCATAAAGCAAAATAAAGTAACAAACTTCTAAACCAAAGTGTTGCTATACTGACCTCATTTCTTGCCATATCATGAACCTCAAATAAAGTTTGAAGCATCTGAATACCGAATTCTTCAATACCCATCACCTGATCAGACTTGCCAAGCTCTTTACTGCTTCCCTCTTCCAATGATTCTAGCAATACAAAGCCAAACTGTACAATGCTAGGCACAATATGCTCTCTTCCATAGTTGCTCTCATTAACCTACAAGCCAATATATACATACACACACACATATAAAGAAATCTCAACTTAACAGGAATGAGAAATAGAATGTGTATCTTGATGATAACTCTAAAACAATAAATGAAAATCACCAGTCCCCCTTATATGCATATAGCTAACAATCCTATTACATGCTTGTTACCCAAGGTTCATCAATCATTCAATCTAATTGATGGTGATCTTCCATTTTTTTTTCTTTTTGCTGTCATACATTGTACAAGAAAGACTAACTAAGTAGTAATATAAAGCTAACAGAAGAAAGGGCATCACTAGCATCATCTCACTAAAGTTTAGCAATAAGCACATATATCTTATTCACATCTTCATGTCTGCCATGGCACAGATGATTTCAAATGAACAGAATGGAAAGACAAGGGAAAATTACAGCTCTCAACACAGCCTTCTCCACTACTTTCACACTACGCAGATATTCTTCCTTCAAGTCATCCGGTAGCCAATTACAAACCCTGAAAAATAAGGATTCTATTAAAACTAGACAAAAACAATAAATTTAAAACTAAAATGTGCATCCCTTGAAACCAACATTAGTCTAAATTATCAAGACACACTGACAGTTCTCCAAGTCACAAAATCATACACCTAAACACCAATCCCGCAACAGGTGACAAACATCCAAATGTCTGAAATAAAAGTCACTACATTAATATGGCAATGATATCACAACAATTCAAACTAATTGGACACTAGTACATGAAATTAAATCCTACAAAACTAACCCAATTAAACATGCTTCCTGGAATACAAGATACCGTGACGAACTCAATTAAAAATCCCACAAACCTGATTCAGCTCAACTCAACAAAGTCTGGAATTTCAAATTAAATTCCACTGAAATCATATTCCAACAAATTGGATAGCTTTAATTTCCATGGAACATATTAGCACCACAAAAACCCATTTGAACTTGGGATACAACATTACTACCACTGTACTATATTAACTTTAAACATGAGATAGAACTTAATACCCTTCAACCCTTACTTGGAAAAACTGTAATCACGGTATGATGTAGTTATTGCTGTCTTAAAAATTCCGATTGAACACTCACTGAACTTCCGGACTCTCGCAATGGACAACAATACCGCAACAGTAAAATGGTTAAATGCCCGAAGATCTGATTTTACCAACCCCATAACCTCTTGCCCCAGAGAAGGATCCTGCTTCACCGCGAAGTTCACATGTAGCAACACAGTCCCTTCAACCTGTCGAACTATCGAACTCGCCTTCAACCCCATTTTCGACCCGAAAAACATCACAATCCCTTCTACCACATCTCTCTTGCTAAACCCTTTCGAAGCCAAAACCAACAACTGATACACAAGCGAAGGCAAGTCCTGCAATTCCACATCCCTCATTCCACCAAACACCTTATCCAAAAACTCCCCACACCTCCCCTTATCGAGAAACGAAAATTCGCGAACAATCGAAACCATCTTCACTAGCAAAACCCTAGACCAATCACAACCAAGAACACGATCAATCACCGAATTGACATAATCTCTGCGTAATTCGATCTCTTTCGAATTGCGAATCAAGTCGAGGCATTTTGGGAGGAGATCGATGCCTTGAGCATCGTCGGGGTCGAGAATTTGGGGTAAACTAGAGATAATTGAGTCGGAAATGGAGATCAGGGTCTGAGTGGAGATGTTTTCGAAGTGAAATGGGAAGAGTTGGAGAGTGGTGAGAGAGTTGCGATCGTGGGGGATTTTGCGGGAATTGAAGAGGGAGATGTAGGAGAGGAGGAGAGAGGAGAGAGGAGAGAGAAGGGTTTTCGGAGGAGGAGTGAGGAGAGAGAGAAAGGATAGAGAGGAGAGAGGAAGTGTATTCGGCGACGGAGAGAGAGGCGGAGGGAGAGGCGGCGCGTGAGTGGAGGAAGGATATGAGGGTTTTGGTGTTGGGAAGGGGTGCGTAGGTTTGGGGTTGTTGCTGGGCTAGGCGTACGATATCGACGTCCGTTAGGGACGGCGGCGGAGGGTGGCGGATGTGCGGTGGTTCTTTTGTTGTTGCGGCGGTCATTGGTGGTGGTGGCATCGGCGTTTTCTGCAACTCTTCTCTCGCAAGCTTGGGGAAGTGAAAGCTTTTTTGGAGGTTTGAGAGGCTCCTTTTGCGCGGGAAACCCGCAAAGCTTTTTGGGCCTCGGTACGGGCCGCCCGCTAAGCCCATTGCTAGACATTGAGTGATTTTATTTATATGTAAATAATAATTCTATACATCCAATTAAAATTTCGAAAATTTAGTTATCACAATATTTTAATGTAAATTTATTAATAATGACAATACATATTAAATCTTAAAATAAAATATTATATTTTTTTCGTAGTACACCCTAATTACATATTCAAATCTCTTTATTTTCTTCTCAAATTTCAATTATTTTCTCTTCATCTTCTTCTTCTCTTCAAAACTCTAGTCCATCTTACTAAAACTTACCATTATCATCAATTTAAACAAATCAAATAATGAATAAAAATAATAATCTTGGAATTATATGTTACCATCACGGATTTGGGGTCACTGCTGTGGCGCTAGCACAGCAGTGACTGTTGTGCTCCATTTTGTAGTGTATTATGAATTTATTTTTATAATCTGAACCGTTCATATTGTAGGGTTTGTTGAGTACTACATGCCCACCAAAAATCATATTAATCGGATATCAATAACTATATGATCGAATTGCATATTGTTATACTATTTTTCAAAAGAAAAACTTTTTGTTTATTTTTTTGGTTATCAATCATATAGTTATTGATATCCGATTAATATGATTTTTGGTGGGCATGTAGTACTCAACAAATCCTACAATATGAACGGTTCAGATTATAAAAATAATTCCATAATACACTACAAAATGGAGCACAACAGTCACTGCTGTGCTAGAGCCACAGCAGTGACCCCAAGTCCTACCATCACACCATGTGTAAAAGTAAATTTCTACACTTGCCTACATGATTGACTATTATTATGGGGAATCACCTAAACCTAGCCTTCGAAAAAGTTTTTGTTATACTTTGTCCATCGTCGACGGCACAACACAAAGGAGTAAAAATACATAATTTTTAACTACACATTTTTTTTTTGGGTATTAAAAAAAGGGTAGCTTTGGTTTCATTAGTTTCCAATCTCGGGCTAAGACCTTGCTTTAGGCGAAGTATAAGGGCGCCACACCGAGAGCGACGACCATTTGTGTAATATTTGGAACAAATATTGAAGTTTGCACGCTGTTGAAAAGCCCTTCGGCACTTGAAACTCATATTATTCCTATGTTTAGTTTTTAGTTTTTTATCAGATCTTCACAAATGTATAAAAATGGATAATTTTAGTCTCCATATAATGAAATCAATAGAAAAAAGATTTAGCGGAGGAGAAATTTTATTGAACTTCTGTGGTGGTAATGGATTTGAAAATTGTTTCATAACTAGAGATGAAAGATGAATATATAAAGATTTGGGACAAAGAAACTAAAAAGATTGTGAAAAATCAAAAAGAAAAAAAAAAAGATTAAACCTAATAAAATAATAAAGACAAATCTTATGGAATGATAGTTTGGCATGAGTCAAAAAAGATAAAAAGTCAAAAAGTCACTATCCTATTTAAGTCACATCATCTTATTTAAGTCACATCACCTCTCTAATACATCACTTCAAACCCAACCCAAACTCAACCCATATTTCATAAAAAGTCAAAAAGTGCACTTCCCAAACTAGGCCTTAAGTCTTTTTCTATTATTTTCCTGGAACCAACAAAAGCTTCTTCTTTGGCAATGACGAGGCTCCTGATGACTAGGGATGACAATTTGTGTAACAATCTAAAAATTTAAGTTGTTTCTTAAATTTTTATATTAGTATTATTTAATTATAAATGATTTAAAAAATAATAATTTCAACTTTATATTATTATTCAATATTATTTTTTGAGTATTATGATATTTTTATTATATTTTTTCTAGATCAAAATATACTAAAATATAATATTTTTTGTGCAACCATGATGCGTGCTCCCAAGCCATCTTGCACCGTACGCCTTCTCTCGTTTATATATATGGAAAATAATCTGTAGCTCGAAATAAAGAGCTTGAATGGTCCGAATAAAAAGCAAAGTCTATTCTCTCTCCTCAGACTCCAAAACCATCTCTTTGTACTCACTCTCTCCTCAGACTCGACTCCAAAGTATCATCTACTCACTCCAAAAGCATTCGAGCCCTTAATCTGTTCCAAATCCTCTCATCAACACCGTATCCTCATCTATCTCTGTGAACACATAGAATAGATCTTCAGCTACGGGTGTGGACTCGCATACGGCGGTGTTAACGCAAAAAAAGGTACCACAACAAAAGGTAAACCCGGAATCACAAAAAAACTAGGATTTATGTGTTGGCTTCAATTTTCGAACAAATTTGTCGCAGCAGACTGTTTGTGTTTGGATTTTGCTTGCAATTTGTGTTAGGGTTTTGGTTTTGCCTTCAATTTTTAGAACATGTTTTCCGGCCTTATGAATTAATGTTTGTTAGGGTTTGGGCATTATGGGTTTTGCCTTCAATTTTTGATTGTTATGTTGATTTTGAGTGGGCATTATGTTGATTGTTTGGACATTATGAGATATCTGTTGATGAAAGATGTTCATTTACAAAAACTAATTGAAGTTAATTTACTTCACAAGGTGAATGAACACTGATTGGGCATTATTCTGTTGATACCCATTATTCTATGACTTAAGTTGATCAAATGTAAATGAAGATCCCTAAATGATTGAAATCTAGGAATGTTTAAATGGGGTTAACTTAATTTACTTCACAAGGTTCAATTAGAAAATGTTGATTTTGATTGGGCATTATATTGATTGTTTGGGCATTATAGGATATCTGTTGATGAAAGATGTTCATTTACAAAAATTGATTGAAGTTAATTTACTTCACAAGGTGAATGAACACTGATTGGGCATTATTCTGTTGATACTTGTGGGAGCTGAATATCGGTAGATTCAGAGAGGCTGAGTACACACTTAGAAAATTAGGATATATATTATATTCGACTCCGTCTTGTACGATCCAGACGCCGAATAGTCTAATCGGCCATAGAACTAGTGGAACAAAAAGCCGAGTGGGAATTGGCATACGATAGAAAGGGCCGAATGAACAATCACACGATGGATTAAGAGTGGGCCTGACCTTGGGGCCCAAAAGCAAATATAAATAGAGGAACATCAACCAAAGAAAGGTACGTGAGAATAAACCCAAAAAAACTTAAGACTCAAGCAAACATGAGACCTATACTAACTTGTCCGTCGGAGTGCTAATTCCGGCACCTCCGACCGGAGTGTTAATCCTTTTTCAGGTGGTAATCAGAAGATCAGGGACGCCCTTCAGGAACCAAGAGTATTTCCAAACCTACTCCTCCACAATTGGCGCCGTCTGTGGGAATACTAAAGCTTATTCATGGTAAGGGTCATAGAAGATCCTCCGATAGTTGCTGACGAAACTACACCAAGAAACGACCTCACTTCAAGAAACATATTGGGACCAGAGAATATCACCGCACGACGTGCCTTGAACTTTGATTCAGTAGCTCAGACCTCACCTTCAACTTCAATGCATGAGACAATGCAGACGATTATGGATCAGGTAAAGCAAAATGAATAGCGGCTGGAGAACATGATGGCTGAGAAGGAGCATCTACACCAGGATTTGGCCTTGGAGGTGGCGAAATCCCAACAAGCCGCATGCCAAGACTGGGATCGACCTTCGAGAAAGAAGGATGGTCGCCGACGTCGACTTCAGAAACACAATAATGATAGTGATTCAGACTCACCATCCCTGGAGCCCAGAAAGAAAGGGCGCGTTGATGTATCTAGCTCGTCTGAAGGAAGTCCATATGTACGGCATAGACGAAGGAAAAACGATGATTCGGATGAGGAAGATAAACATGACCCATTCATGCAACGAATTGCCAGGACTGTGCTACCCAAAAAGTTCAAGGCACCATCGTTCACCTTCTACGACAGAAAATCAGACCCCACTGATCACATTCGTCATTACAAGCAAGTGATGACGCTCCATGCTGACGACGAAGCCCTCATGTGTCAGATATTTCCAAGTAGTATGGGACCACTAGCCGTGAAGTGGTACTATAAACTGGAGCCGGCATCGATTAAGAGCTTCTACCAACTCCAAAAGTCATTCAGGGCGAGATTCATCACTAATGAAGTCCAGCTGAAGCAAGCCGATTCTCTCTAGGCCATGTAAATTAAACCGGAAAAAACTCTTCGTGAATACTCGGCCCGCTATTGAGAGTGCTTGAATCTGGTAGATGATGCTTGCAATGATTCCATGGCCATCACCGCCTTTCAGATGGGATTGCATCCTGATAGCCCCCTCCGCAATTCATTAACTAGGCGTCCCCCCAAAACTGTCTGGGCGTTAATGAAGAAGGTCGAAGAATACTGCAAAGTGGAAGACGATGCCCTTCGAGTCAAAGCCAGACGTAAAGCCGTTGAGACGGCCACGTCGAGAATTGTTCAGCCGATTAGCCCCGTGCTGTTAAGAAGCCCCGAGCGGCGAAATCGACCTAAACGAGACAAACGGCATGACTTGCGCTGATCAAACAACCAATGTTCACATCGAGCTAATAAACAGTATCAAGTGGATAGCGGACGCACAAAGCGTTCGGGCAAGAAATACACGGAGCTGATAGAGCCGATCAATAAGATTCTATCAAAAGTACAACACCTTTCATTTTTCAAGTGGCCGCCCAAGATGACGGGACCTCCTAATGCGAGAAGACAGGATAAATGGTGTGAGTATCATAAAGACCATGGTCACGACACCGATAGTTGTTATGTATTAAAAGATCACCTTGAAGAATTGGTGCAAGACGGCCGTCTTATGTAATACGTCCGAAAGAACAATTTAACAAATACAGTAGCTCTACGGCTAGAGTCACCTCCTCTTGGTGTAATTCATATGATATACAGCTTGTCGGCGCCACCCGAGGTGCATACAATCCAGTTGCCGTCTAGCACCTATAGCTCTTTGACGCCAGCGAAACGGCCACATGACACTAGAAGGATTAGTTTCGATGACAGTGATTTAGTTAGAGTGACCCATCCCCACACTGATCCTCTCGTCATCGAGCTACGTGTAAACAGATTCACCATTGAACGTGTTCACGTTGACCAGGGCAGCATTTCGGAGATAATGTATTACAAAACTTTTGTCAAACTTGGCTTTATCGATTTGGACCTGTCTCCGGCTGATTACCCGTTATTCGGCTTCAATGCTAACCCGAAGTATCCTTTGGGAAAGATCACACTACCAGTACAGGCCGGCACCAGATCAGTAGACGTAGAATTTCTGGTTGTCAAGCTCCCTTTCGCCATATAATCTGATCATGGGCAGAACTTGGTTACATACGATGCAAGCTGTGTCAAGCACCTACCACCAACTGCTCTTTTTTTCGACTAAATACGGTATCGAACAAATTTGCGGCTCTCAGAAATCGGCACAAGAATGCTATCTTCTAGCTACAAAGAGACCAAGGGAACTGGAAGTGCATTCAATTGAGGTACCGGATAGGGAGAGCCTCGAAGACATTGGGAGGATCCCAAGTGAAAAAGCAACCGAAGCCTTGCATCGGGTCAAAATTGATGGAAGTCCTGACAAGTTCTTCATGATCGGTGCTTCCTTGGATAAAGTCGAAAGGCAAGAGTTGGTAGCATTCTTACTCAGCAATATTGATGTATTTGCATGGTCCCCATATGAGATGCCAAGAGTAGACCTATCTGTGGCCCAACATCGCTTGAACGTCGATCTGAAATGTAAGCCAATTATTCAGAGAAGCTGGCAGTCAGCCGCGGAGCATACTTCGGCCATCGTTGAAGAAGTAGATCGATTACTTGACGCTGGGGCGATCCGCGAAGTAACTTATTCTACATGGTTGTCCAATACTATGGTCGTAAAGAAGAAGAATGGCTTTTGGCGTGTATGTGTGGATTTTACGGACTTGAACAAAGTTTTTCCCAAGGACTGTTTTCCCCTACCCAGAATAAACCAACTCGTAGATGCAACGGCACATCATTAACGCATGAGCTTCTTGGATGCCTACAAAGGCTATCATCAAATTGCCATACATCCAGAGGATCAAGAAAAAACCGCATTCCTCATCCTAAGAGGAACCTATTGCTACAAGGTCATGCCTTTTGGGCTGAAGAATGCGAGGGCAATTTATCAAAGACTAGTGGCTTCCATGTTCAAGGAACAACTCGGCCATACCATGGAAGTATACATTGACAATATGGTGGTCAAATCCAAGGAAAAGTACTCCTATCTAGCCGATTTGTCAGAGACATTTGGCATGCTTCGAAAATACAAGATGAAATTGAACACTTCTAAGTATGCATTCGGCATCGGATCCGGAAAATTCCTTGGCTACATTGTTAACCACCGCGGAATCGAAGCCAATCCAAGGCAAATCACGACAATTCTAGGGCTTGGATCCCCTTCTTCAGTCAAAGAGGTTCAGAAGCTAATGGGGATCGCCGCCGCGCTCAACAGGTTTATCAACCGTTCCACAGATCACTACCGACAATTCTTTCACACACTTCGGCAAGGGAGAGCATTTGATTGGACTCCTGAGTGCCAGGTCGCTTTGGATGGCCTGAAGTCTTATCTCCGATCAGTACCACTCTTGGCAACACCTGGGGGCGGTGATCCACTCATTTTGTATTTGGTAGTATCCGACCGGGCGGTCAGCGCCGTACTGTTAAAGGAAGAACTTAGGGAGCAGTGACTAGTTTACTATGTGAGCAAAGCTATGGCTGACGTCGAAACACGTTACCTTCCATTAGAAAAGCTTATCCTTGCTCTCGTCATCACTGCAAGAAAACTGATGCACTACTTTCAGGGGCATACCATTGGGGTACCAACGGAATATCTCCTCCGGTCAGCGCTTCGCAGCGCGGAAGCGTCGGGGCGCATCTCGAAATGGGCTCTTGAACTCGGCTAGTATGATATCCAATTTCTACCCAGAACTTCCATCAAAGGGCAAGTGCTTGCCGACTTTGTAGCCGAGTTCACAGGATCCTTCGCCGACTTTAAGTCTGATCAAGTGCAAACTAAGCCCAACTGGAGAATGTATGTTGGCAACGTTTGGCAGATGTATTGCGACAGGTCATCTAACCAGCGTGGCAGTGGGACTGGCGTAGTAATCATGACCCCTGAAGGGGCAATAATCGAACAGGTCGTCAAATTGGGATTTGACACATCGAACAATGAGGCCGAATATGAGGCACTGTTAACCGGCCTGCGAAATGCACTTCACCTCGGTGCGCGGCATCTGCTTGTTTTCTATGACTCAAAGCTAGTAATTAACCAATTGAAAGGGGAATATGTAGCCAAAAATGACCGCATGGCAGCCTATATGAAAACGACGAATTCTTTGCTCACAAAATTTGATCACCACGAACTGAATCAAATAACTCGAGATCAGAACACGCATGCAGACGCCCTGGCTTGCTTAGCCTTTACTGTCAACTCAGAAATTAAACGGACAATCAAAGTAGGGTTCGTCCTCGAGCCGAGCATTGCCTCTTTAGAATCAGTTCAGGTCAATGTTATGAAATCGGGTCCGAGTTGGATGGACCTTATCGCCGCATTCCTATCTTTAGAGCAGCTCCCGATGGATAAGAAAGAAGCACACATACTGCGAAACAAAGCCCTCCGATACTATTTGGATCCGCAGGGGAAGCTCTAAAAAAAATCTCTCTCCAGGCCGTACTTAGAATGTGTTCACCCGGATAAAGTCGAAGAACTTTTGTCTGAAATACATAAAAGCAGTTGTGGTGCCTATTCGGGCAGACGTTCTCTGGCACATCGCGCTGTATTGCAGGGGTACTATTGGCCGACCATGCGAACCGATGCCGAGTGTTATGTTAAGAAATGTGGTCAATGCCAGAAGTTTTCCCCCTTAACTCATCTGCCAGCCGAGGAGTTAAATTCTATCACTAGTCCTTGGTCGTTCGCTCAATGGGGGTTTGATATCGTTAGACTGTTACCACGGGCCCCAGGCAACAGGCGATTCCTAATTGTTGCGACGGATTATTTCACAAAATGGGTCAAAGCAGAGGCATTAACACATATTCGAGATGTCGACATTAAGCGTTTTGTATGGAAAAACATCATAACAAAGTTCGGCATACCACGAGTACTTGTTTCTGACAACGGTACCCTGTTTGATTGTGGCGTGTATCGAGAATTGTGCAACACTTATGGTATCTGGGCCTACTTTTCCTCACCGGTTTACCTCCAAAGCAATGTTCAAGCGGAGGCCACCAACAAGGTTATTTTGGACGACATCAAGAAAAGGCTGGAGAAAGCTAAAGGCAGATGGGTCGAAGAGTTGTCCAGTGTGCTGTGGGCTCATTGTACTACTTCGAGATGATCCATTGGGGAGACGCCGTTTGCTCTATGCTTCGGAACCCAGGCAATCATCCCCTTGGAGATCGGCCTCCCAACCTTGAAATCGAAGGTTTTTGACATGGGCCAAAATGGCATGATATTGGCCTTGGACTTGACTTTGATTGAAGAACGCCGAGACCGTGCCCTTGCATCCATGGCACGGTACCAGCAATAGCTCGCTAAGTCGTACAATCAACGCGTTCAGCTACGCCGTTATACACTAGGAGAATTGGTCCTCAAGAAATTGCTTTCCGCTGCTAGGAATCCGGTAGACGGAAAATTGGGTCCTAACTGGGACAGCCCTTATCAGATTGACTCAATCGTAGGAACAAGGGCATATCGGGTCAAAGACATGGATGGAAGAAGCTTGCCACGTTCGTGGAATTCCACACACTTGCACAAATTTTATCATTAAGTTAACTTGTACGGCACAATAGCTGGTTTTGACTTTACGCCATGTATATCTTTCTTTTTTCAATGTAATGTTCCCTTTTATCCAGTGAGTTCTAGTTGTGTCAAAAGCCTCCGAATTTAGAGCGCCCTTCGTGAATGACACGTTTGGGCCAACACAAAGAAGCCTCCGAATTCGAAGCGCCCATCGTGAATGACATGTTTGGGCCGAATAAGCCTTCGAATTCGGAGCGCCCTTCGTGAATGACGTTTAGGCCAACACAAAGAAGCCTCCGAATTCGGAGCGCCCATCGTGAATAACACGTTTGGGCCGAATAAGCCTTCGAATTCGGAGCGCCCTTCGTGAATGACGTTTGGGCCAACACAAAAAAGCCTCTGAATTCGGAGCGCCATCGTGAATGACACGTTTAGGCCGAATAAGCCTTCAAATTCAGAGCGCCCTTCGTGAATGACACGTTTGGGCCAATACAAAGAAGCCTTCGAATTCGGAGCACCCATCGTGAATGACACGTTTGGGCCGAATAAGCCTCCAAATTCGAACCACCCTTCGTGAATGACGTTTGGGCCAATACAAAGAAGCCTCCGAATTCGGAGCGCCCTTCGTGGAAATCACTATTGGCCAAGACAAAAAGCCTCCGAATTCGGAGACCCATCCGTGAATGACACGTTTGGGTTGAATAATCCTCAGAATTCGTAGCTCTTTTCGTGGATATTGTGATCGACGTAAAGTAGTAGACATAACTTAATTTGCAAGCATTGATCGAAATAACATATAAACATTTAGAATAATATGTTTTATTCAATAGATCGTAAGTACATGCTTTACATAATAATAATAATAATAATAATAATAATAATAATACATCAAAATTATTCGGCTTCGCCCTTGTCATCAGTCTTCTTGGTGTCGAAAGCCTCGAACGAAAAAGTATAACTCTGATATAAGAGTGACGCCGAATCAACGCCCGCGGCCTGAAGAGCCTTGGTCCATCCATGCTTAAATCCTCAATTTTCGCATCGACAGACCTTCTCGGCTAGTTTTTCCTTCGTCTTCTCTATTCCAATTTTTCGGCCGTCATGGAAGCCTTTCTCATAGGACCTAGCCTTGGCAGATTCTATCGCGAACATACTGGCTATCTCTCGGTTGGTAATCACATGATCCAAAATTCGGCGATTTACTCGCTCCGTGATAATCAGATTCACTTGACTCGCCGAATGAGTCTCAGAGGTGTTAGCTTTCTTTAGCTCATTTTCGGCCTTTTTCGCGCGGGCTTGCAAGCTCTAAATGCGAGCATCCCTTTGCTCTATCTCTCTTCGTGCGGCACGTAGACGTATGTCGATTTCATAGGAGGTATACAAACTCTTTACTGCTCCATGAACACCCTCCCGAAAA
This sequence comes from Camellia japonica, assembly GCA_030407325.1. Taxonomy (NCBI): domain Eukaryota; kingdom Viridiplantae; phylum Streptophyta; class Magnoliopsida; order Ericales; family Theaceae; genus Camellia; species Camellia japonica. Next base: position 191,453,925 of record JAPPVO010000031.1, on the reverse strand, counting down.
ACTTCATAATCAGCCCGGCCGACCATGGACTGCTGAACTTCTGGCGGAAAAATCTGTCGAGCGAACTTAACAGCTACATTTGGGTCGCGGATGATGGAATCCGCCTCCATTATCGGTTTGTTCCCAACAAAAACCGAAAAACTCAACGGGCGCGATGTCGCATTGGTTTCACCTCTCGAACGAGGGGAGTTACCTCATTGCTATTTTTCCTTTCTAGGTGACCTACTTCGGTGACGTGGGGATTGGCGTTTCTCACGCTCCCTCAACGTCCTACTCCCCGTGCGCGTAGGCTCGCTACCTCGGTTCATCTCTGCGTCCAGTTCCGCGAGTGTCCTACATTTCCCTCTGTTGTTGAAGAATAGTCTTCTTGCCATCCACAATTGTCCACACTTCTTTTTTTCCTCTCCCAATTTGTTGGATTTGAACGCAACAATGACACCCCCGCGCACGCAGCCCCCGCCCTATTTATTGATTACGGAGGCAGCACTCCCGAGGCGATCTCATCAATGCTCGTATTCAAGGCCTTGCGCCGATAAGTTCATGTGCCAGCCATTCCATGAACCACCGATATTCGGCGTTCCAGTTCATTCCTTAACTGGGGCAAGGGCAGATTCGTTAATCTTAGCGGCTAAGGATTCGCTAATCTAATCGGCCAAATTTCAAGGCCTTGCGTCGATAAGTTCATGTGCCCTAGCCATTCCATGAACCACCGATATTTGGCGTTCCAGTTCATTCCTTAACTGGGGCAAGGGCAGATTCGTTAATCTTAGCGGCTAAGGATTTGCTAATCTAATCGACCAAATTTCAAGGCCTTGCACCGATAAGTTCATGTGCCCCAGCCATTCCATGAACCACCGATATTCGGCGTTCCAGTTCATTCCTTAACTGGGGCAAGGGCAGATTCATTAATCTTAGTGGCTAAGGATTCGCTAATCTAATTGGCCAAATTTCAAGGCCTTGCGCCGATAAGTTCATGTGCTCCAGACATTCCATAAACCATCGATATTCGGCGTTCCAGTTTATTCATTAGCTGGGGCAAGGGCATATTTATCAATTCATTCGGCTAAACTGAAAAGATACGCAGTTATCTAATCGCCAACTATTTAATCAGATGTTTAATTTACTCATCTCATGATCTTACATCCTACTAGATTGTTAGCTAGCACATGCAATAGACAAAAGCAAAAGAAATTTTCATCAATAAATTGAGTACATATAGTAGTCATTTTACACATGAAAATTACCCTAAATAAACAAAAATCTACTAACAAAAATCTAGAAAAACCATGCATAGAAGATGCCTAATAATAAAAATCTACAAAAATCTACAGAAATCTTCTAGCGGCTCAACATCCACCTGCTCGTATGGAATCGGCTGTGCCAATGTCACATTAGCAGCAGTGAAGGCTTTGAGCCAGTCGTGTTTGAAGCCCCGATTCTCGAATTTGGCTACTTCCTCCACATAGTTCTCCAAGGCGGCGTCCTTCCCACCTTGGAACGCTTTGAAAATCTTGAAGTCTGCTATTTCCGTTGCTTTCTTCGACTATTCCAAATCGGCTTCTAGTTTGGCAATCACCTCCTTGGCTAACTTGAGCGTGCCTTCGCTCGCATTTGCCCTCTCCTCGGCGTCCAATCTGAGTTGGTCAGAACTCTTCACCTTTTCTGCCTCGGCGTCGGCTTTTGCATGCTCCTCCGCTGCTCTTGCCGCCTTGGACTCAGCTCTTTGAGAGGCCTCTACGGCCTTGCTGTTCTCATTTTCAATTTCGACTTTCAAAAAGCCGATTTGTTCAATAGCATCATGTTGACAACGGCCGATCTCGGCTATCCTGCCCGCCGTCTGCAAAACAAGGAATTAGAGTTAAAAATAAAAAAACTAATAATAAAAATAAAAAATATATATATATAGGCGGAAGACTGCAGATAAGGTTAAGTCACGTACCAATATGGCCGATTGAGCGACTATGCTATTGACAGCAAATCTTGCTTCGCCCGAAAAGTCGCTCTATCAACCGGCAGGGAAATTGAGGAAGCCATGCTCAAGGCCACAGTCGGATCTTTCAGAGCTGACGCATCGGACGCAATCAGCATGTTCTTTATCCTTGGTTGGACGATGAACGGCACGATCGAGTCTGACCCCTCCAAGTGCCGCCGTTTATCGGTAAGTATTTCCTTAGGGTCGGCTTCGCGCTCGACGAGACGCTTTTCCCCCCTCTGCTCGGCCTCCTGATCCATTTGTTCAATAATTTGATCCATTTCAACTATTTTAACCTGAGCCGTTTCAACCTGCTCCGTCTCGGTATCCGGCGGAGAAGACTCAGCCACGGCAACAGGGGGAGGTTCAAATCGGTTAGTCTCGGCTCTCTTCCGGGCAGCCATCCATTCAGAATTTTTCCTCCTCGCTAGTCGCATGAGCGACTCCCTAGCCATGTTCTCAGGGTACACGCCGGGAAAGTCCCTTAAGTCGATAAAAATGTCTTTAAAAGAGGTGTCCCCTCGGCCTGAAGTAGATGAAGGGTTAGATTGATTAAGGTCTGCTTCTTCAAAAGCCAAGTTCAGAGCCTCGTCAACTTCTTCGGCTTCCAAAGTGGACTGATTAGGTTGTTCGGTGACTTCTTCAGCTACTTGTTCTTCCCTTTGCTCCGAATCAGAAGCTTTCAAACCAATCTGCCTGAGGTTTTTGAAGTTGGGGAAGATAAGAGCCCTGAGTTGCTGTTCGCCCCTCGGAATCGGAATGTTGTCTGTGGCCAAAAAGGTTGCGTAAGTCGGCTCGTATTTGAGAAGTATATGAGCCGCCCTTCCTTGCTTCTGGAGGTTTGGACGGCCAAAGAACTGGGGTGTGATTTTGATTTCCACAAGCACAACATCATTGGCCAAAACAAGAACTTTCTTCAAATCGTTGTCTGCATAATAGAGCGGCAAGTGCATGAAAGGAAAGCCGAGTAAATATATAGCAAATACATGTAAGAAACTATACGGCTACCTGGTTCGCCTTTTCATCTAGGCACATGATCTAGGCGATCTTTGCCCTCGTCAAATTCCCAGTTGCCTCGGACAATGACCATGACATCGTCAACTCGCTTGCTAGAGCTAGCAAGCATAGTCACCAAATGATGGTCGGTGTCCTTAGCCCTGAGAAAGTATCGCCCCTATCGGCCAGAAGATTTGGCCAAGGCATAGCAATGCCGAATAGCAGGGATACCAAGATTAATTCTAAGGCGTCGGTTCAACTCTACAGTTCCCATTATGATTCGGTAAAAAATTACATTAGGTTGGGAAGGGATTAGACCCCAGTGGCGAAGGACGGCCCTTAGAAATGGGTGAAGAAGGAAATGGACTCCGCCCTCAGCAATTGATAGGAGAGGAAAGATGGTTGTACTCTCATCAGTCCTCTCCATATCAAGTGTGCTCTCTGCCACGAGTGATAGGTGGACGTCGTCAGGAATGACAAAATGGCGTCGAAAACCAGTGACTCGATCCGCAGAAAGAAGGGCTTTCAAATGTTTGGCCATCCTAGCCAGTTTAGGGAGTATGCTAAACTAAAAACAAACAAGGAAATGGGTTTCAAAATGGGGGAAAAGATAACTTACAAGAAGCAGAGAAGACAATGAGAAACGAGAGGAAGTTGCAGAGGTCGCGAAATGAAGTTGTTATACTGAAAGGCGAATCAGAAACTTTGAGTATTCAAAAAAAACATACATTCGAAGGGATAAAATTTTAAATCGCATTAAATGAAGGAAGCGTACGAAGGGGCGGGAAATTGTAATGATGACCAAAAAGCGTATGCGTTTTGACACTTACATTGGAATGAGGTTAACCGTCGAATTTTTGTTTTGATTTTCAAGTTCGAAACCAAACAAGCCGACTAACTAGTGTTAGTAGGATGTTTGGGGAGCAATTCTGGAAGCTGAATATCGGTAGATACAGAGAGGCCGAGTACACACTTAAAAAATCAGGATATATATTATATTCGGCTCCGTCCTATACGATCTAGACGCCGAATAGTCTAATCGGCTATAGAACAGTGGAACAAAAAGCTGAGTGGGAATTGGCATACGATAGAAGGGGCCGAATGAACAATCACGCGATGGATTAAGAGTGGGCCCGACCTTGGGGCCCAAAAGCGAATATAAATAGAGGAACATCAACAAAAAAAAGATATGTGAGAATAAACCCAAAAAAACTTAAGACTCAAGCAAACATGAGACCTATACTAACTTGTCCGTCGGAGTGCTAATTCCGACACCCCCGACGGAAGTGTTAATCCCTTTTTCAGGTGGTAATCAGAAGATCAGGGATGCCTTTCAAGAACCAAGAGTATTTCCAAACCTACTCGTCCACAATACCCATTATTCTATGACTTAAGTTGATCAAATGTAAATGAACATCCCTAAATGATTGAAATTTGGGAATGTTCAAATGAGGTTAAGTTAATTTACTTCACAAGTTCAATTAGAAAAGCGTGGAGAAGACAATGCTTAAAACTGTGCATTGGAAAAAAAATTATCTGTTGGGGATTATTTTCAAGAATTGAATTTTTTATTTTATTTTTTGGCTTGGTTTATAGCTAGTGGAGTTTACTGTTATTTTTCTTATTGTTGAGGTCCATTTAGTAGCATGTTATGAAGTGGTTTGCTTCACTTGTATGCATGGTTTTAAATAACAAAATCAGGATATGTATCGGTGTTTGGCGATAAGTAAAATTCATCCACTGTGACAATAAATAGCAGATAACATAGTTGCCTGTGAAGATATATTTATATGTTAGTGATGTTAAAATGAGGTAGTGATCATATGTGTTATCTAAAATACATATAGAAAATAAATAGCATAAGAGACATAAGATAAACCCAAAGAAGGAAACTATTTTGGCCATAGGTGAATATTAATAAAACAGTAGCTATGTATATCAACAGTAGCAACAATAGCTATGTATGTATCATGTCTTTGTTTTGTATTTTGTATGCAGATTAAAAAATGGGTTCTTCCTTTAGTAACAATAGCAACATAAGATTGAAACTAAGATTGTGTGATTGTGGGAGAATAGCTGCCATGTATATTGTTTGAACCAATGAGAATGGAAATCAATGACGTTTGTTCTTTGTTTGTCCATCAAAATATATAAGTAGTAAGGAAATTTGTTTGGAAATTGATTAGCCTGATTTGATTAACTGATTGTCATGCATTGTAGACTACTAAGGAACACTGCAATTACTTCAAGTTCGCAGATGATAATGATGACGACGTGATCTCCATAATCTGTTCCAATACTGCACCTCATAAAGCTATAAGAAGTGAAGAATTTAACGATCTAAGCATAAGGGTTTCTGAGATGGATAATGAAATTCAGGCACATGGTAGAAAGCTTCAAAGGATGGAGAAGAAATTGAATGCGATGCTTTATGTCATTGTATTTTGTATTGTTTTCTATTTTATAATATAAATTACTAAGTTGATAGCTTTTGGGGAATTTGATGGATGTACTTATGAATTGAATGGACTTGATGGATTGTGGATATGTGTTGTGATTCATTCAATGTGGTAATGAAAAACCTATTATGGTTTCAATTGTTGTTGATGTAGATTAGGAGTATATGTTATTGAATGTGAGTATTAATTAGTGTCTCAAGAAACCAAATAAAAAGGGAGTACTAATTATAGATCTGAATGAGGAAATTCAGTTGCCAATCTCATTGTTGGCAAGAATGTTAAATGGATTGAATAGATGAACTGTGTACTTTCACATTCTCATGAATGTTAACCAACAGTTTCTTATTATATAAACTGTCAATTTTCAAAGCAATAGAAACTTCCTTGTAGAGAAGAATGTAAATCTGCATAATTGTTTGATTAAAATTTAGTTTTGATTCATGAGTGATAATGAGATAGTTCAACAACTAGAATGCATATTAAAGAAAGATTCCCTGACTACTACTCTACTCCGACATAGATCCATACTTTAAGCGTAACATACGATGAAATCTTAAAGCATTAGACAAGAATCTAATGAAGTAAAAAACATTCAGCATTATGATACTCAAGAAATTCATTGAATATGACAAAGCTGAACACAACTGCAACTCATGCCTTAATATGAGTCCATGAGATAGTGATCTAGTGAAAGATCAGCACACTTGTTCATTATTTACTTGAGGAGCAATTGATTCTAAATTTCTAATGTATCTACAATAAATTATCAGTTAATGTAGATGCTAGCATGTGCACATAGAACTAAGAATTCAGAGATTCCAATTGCACTATAATGCACCTGACTTCAAGAATTTCAATATGACAGCGATTCCCGCATCATTGCAACAAATACAAGGTGCTGCTTAAGTCCATTAACTTGTTTAAAAAACATGACCTGTTGTCCAAAATAACCAAAACATAACCTGTTTAAAAAACATGACCTATTGTCCAAAATAACCAAAATAACCAAAACATAACCTGTTTAAAAAACATGACATGTTGTCCAAAATAACCAAACACGACCTGTTTAAAAAACATGAGCTGATGTTCAATTAACCTGTTTAACTTGTTTAAAAAATAACATGACCACAAATTAACTAACACTTGCTTACAAAATAACATCACCAAAGCTATCCAATTCAACTTTCACTGATAATTAACTAAAAACTGCTTCATTTACAAATGAAGCTATACAAAATGTACAAATTGTATCCAACGCAAATGAAACCAAATTATCCGAACTTTTCAAATAATAGTCATCAAATAACTGATTCGGCACTAAAAATAAAATGTGGCATTTGGATCCGCATCTATATTGAAGTTAATAAAATTTGAAGCTATTGTCGAACTTTGACTGCTTATATTCATTCCTACTTGAGTATGAGTTGTGCTTCCAATATTGTCCACCATTTCCATTGGGGTAACCCCTGCCTATAAAAACAAAGTACATATTACAAATATTGTCCACAAACATATTCAGTAATATGAAATAAAATGGATGTAAAAATGATTTGTAATCATATGAAATAACACATACCGGTACATACATACTCTCTTGCATGCCATCCATGCAAGGAAAGTAATAAGATTCAAATTACAGCACCTTATGATCAAATAGTAACAAAATGTGATTAACAATTTCACATATTATAATAAAAACAAACAAAATTTCTATAATTATGAGAACACATACCGGATGGTACATAGTGTCTTACATTCCTTTCGTAGAAGCAAAGTTTAAGTAACGAGGTTCATCTTGACGCACCTTACGACCCTATAGCAATAGACATTTGTTTAATATTTGAGGTTAAAGAAATTTTCAAAGTTACCTATGAAACGAAATGAAAATGTTACCTGTGCATTCGTAGCCTTCTTATTATTTCACTTTAACCGATTCATGATTTCATCGACTTTGCTAACCTTCTGCTTGGTACATGGACGGCCTCTTCGGCAAGCAACCAAAGGACTAACCACCCTCCGAGTCAGGCTTGCTTTTGTAGTACTATGACCAGGTAGACTTTTCGAGGAAGTATTAGAAGGTGGTGCAGTAGTAGAATGTGGTATACTACTACTATGTGGCACATTACTCGCACAACCCGATGTATCTTTTCTCACTCTATCCTTCATTTCCTTCAACCCAAGTTGAATGACTTCGTGTTTACCATCATCATTGGTAGCAAGTTCTATAATTTCATCCAACGTCTTGTGATACGTATCATGCAACTTTGCATTGACAGTAGCCCTAGAGTTAGTATATGTGGTTGGAATGCATGTATACCCTCGTTTCAAATCTTTTCTCCATCTCTCCACAATGTATTTATTTGGAACCTCATAGATGGACCTCCCAATGAGCATACTAAATGAATAGGCACACATAATGCCCCTAAACTCAAACCACTGACACATACATTGGATCTCACATTCAGTTGAATTGCAGTAGATAACAAATTTCACATTCTTCATCTTCTCACCGATCAAAATAGCCTCCTTCACATGATAAGTACAATTGATCCCTCTTCTTTCACAAGAGTTGCATGACAGTATAGTAGACGTTTCAATTCTGCTTGAACCTCTTTAAATTTTGCATTTGTGTAGCATTTGTGTAGGCTTCACGAAATTGCTTCTCAAAACGGTACACCATTAAGCAATTATACAATTTGTTATGAGATTTGAAGTCTACTTTGGTCTCCTTCTCCACCTTACTTCTCAAGGCATTGTCATACTACTCAACAAATTGCTTCAAAATCGTCTTCGAGTTCACATATCCATCAAAAAATGCATTCATGCTCTCACTTCGTTGTGTAGTTGACATGCTAGCCCAAAAAAAGTCTTTCACATAGACAGGAATCCACCTATGTCACTGATCATATAATACCCCCAACCATTCATTATCATAAAGACTGAACTTTGCAAGCATTGCTTGCCATTCTTCATCAAATTCATTTTTTGTCAAACAATCATAAACTGCATTTTGCAAAGCGAACTTTATAGATTCATATTGGGAATATCCTCTCAATTTCTCTGGAATCTTCTTCATTATATGCCATAAGCACCATCGATGTCGAGACTGTGGGAATACAATTTCTATAGCATTTTGCATAGCTCTGCACTGGTCAGTTATTATGGCTTTTGGGTGAGCATCTGACATGCAACTTAACCATTCTCTAAATAGCCAAACAAATGTCTTTGTGTTCTCATTACATAACAGCCCACAACCAAACAAAATTGACTGTCCATGGTGATTAACTCCTACAAATGGAGCAAACGGCATATCATATTTGTTTGTCAGATAGGTTGTGTCAAATGAGACAACATCCCCAAATGCTTTATAAGCCGCCCTACTCCTTGCATCCGCCCAAACCAAGTTTCGCATGCGACCATCTTTATCTAAGTCAATTGCAGAATAGAAGTTCGAATTTTTTTGTTGCATGTTATGAAAATAAAGTGTAAGAGAATCAGCATCTCCTATCCCAAGTGTTAATTTTTTAGCATTTTCAATGTGATTCCTTGCATCTCGTTCATCAAATGTTAATGTCTTATATCCCCCAGCTTCAACAACTATAGAATGAAAATTCCTAGCCACCCCTATCCCTGCTGCATCGTTTATTTCTAGTCTCCTCTTCACAGGAGTAAAAATCCTCTTATTCATTGCAAAATGTCGTGAGTCACTAGGAATCAAGTCATGAGTACGCTCAAGCACAACTGTTGTTAATTTATATCTTCCATTCTTTTGTAGACTGGCTCTTATCCTTGCATTATATTCAATTTTTGATGACAAAGATGGTTCCAGGGGATTTACTTTTGACCTTTTTGTTCTCTTCTGCCCCCGAGTACATTCAATTCCAAAGTATTTTACCTCCCCATCATCTCCAATATTCTGTGTTTTATAAGCTATAGCAAATCCAAGGTTTTTTTTGCATATTTAGCATAAACGTGTACACTTCTTGCTTTGAGGCAAAATGCATACCCTTCTTTGGTTCTTCAATTTCACCACTCTCATTTAATGAAATATTGTTCTCCGGTTCTTCAACTTCCTCAATCCCATTGAACGAAGTATTGTTTGAATCAATGTCCATTGTACCTTAAAACTGAAATATAGATTCACAATGAATACACTTTAAAATAACATTCCTTGTCCAAAAGCCCAAATCAGATAGTAGCTTCAAACTTAAAATAACATTCCTTGTCCAAAAGCCCAATAAAGAATAAAATTTCCTCGTCCAAAGATCATATTCTAAAAAATTATAAAGAAAAAAGAAAAACTCTCAAGTGTATATGTTGTACTAACAGATTTTAATTATGTTGTTTTGGTTATCATTGTTTTATTGCCCAACTTTTTCATAGTATTCTCAAGTAAAAAAATAAATGAATTGTGGTTGAAAATGGATACACAGAAATTCATTTGTATATGCCCACAATTGCACAGAAGACTTCATTTATTTTCCCCGAACTTTCTCAAATATGAGGTTCTGATATTACATCAGATGCAAATATTAGGTTCTGAAATTTGTGAGATAAAAATCCTTGTCCAAAAACTTGTAATAGTAAAGGCTATGAATAGCCCCAAAATTTAATTTTAAGAATAAAAGATAAAAATTACATCATAATAAACTTATAATATAGGAAAGCAAATATGAGTTTATGAAATTTGTGGGAAAAAATTACATCAGATGTAGTTTAAAAAATAAGGTTCTACTATTTAATAATGGTTCAAGCAGCTAACTATCCAAATATGAGGTTCTGCTATTACACTCCACCTTCATTTGTTTCAAACTCTAAATTTGAGCTACAGATTTCTCCCACAAAATCTCTATTTGTTTCAAGATTTTTACCACAAATTTCAGATCATTAATCAATATGTTTGTAAACCTTAACTATCCCAGATCATTATTCCACCATTTCAACACAAGCAAATCATCGAACACCTTACGAGCAGAAAATCCAAGGGCTTACATTCGATGAAATCATAGGCATATATATATATATATATATACATATATACATATTACACAAGAGGTAAGGAGGAGTTGAAGTTGAAGACACACATACCTGTGAGTTGAACACACACACACACAGACGCAAGCGCAATGTGATTGACGAACAGGTCGGTGGTCAGCAACGGCAAAATGATAATTTTTGTGGTCGTCGGTGGTGACCCAGGTCGATCGTCAGTAGCACCAACCAGGCCGGTGATCAGCAGTCGCACACAGGTCGACCAGTAGGTCACGAGCTATAGTTTTGTCGTCCTCTCTCTACTCCTATTTTGTCTCTGTTTTTTTTCTCTCTATTCTCGTTTCGCCACTGTTTTGGAAATCAAACGTGTGATGAGTGAATTTAGATATGCGACTGGGTGAAAGAGAAGAGAACCACTTGCCAACTCATTCGGGCCATTTGAGCCGGGTGAAATTCGGGCTACGTAGTAGCTCCGTATATATATAGATAATAATCATATGAGGATTCTCATCATTTTCCCAATCTCTCTAATTCTCTCTCTTTCCTCCCTAGTTTTTTTTATATAAATAAAACTTTGAGTTTAGTTTGGAGTATTTAGTGAGTCGCAGCAAACGAAAGGTAAAAAGTTGGAATTAATCTTAAGGTGAGTTATATTATACCTTGAGTCACCATAATATATTTTACGTATGTTTTGAGTTACCATAATTTAGTTTACACAAATTAAGTTTTATAAATTATATTTTAATTACGTTGATTATTTTCTGAACTCTATTTGCTTAAATTGAAACCCATGGGTATGTTTGTTTAAATTTTAATAATTATTTGACAATGATTTCATAAGCAATTATTTTTTGTAAGTACAACCACGGAAGTCCCACGCCTTGGGGGACTTAAATAAACCATTGGCTTCTAATTAGTCACCTTGTGGCCCTCTGTTTGTCATGGATTAATTGATCTCTGTTTTGTGCGAGGCAAAGTGTTGTGCGAAGTTAAGTGCTACACTATTGTGGGAGCCACCTCTAGAATCCCTATGAGCCACTTCTTGAATCCGTACCTTTGTATTGTCATGAATCCGTTGACCTCTGTTATGTTTTGTAACGTGGTTATGGTTATATATTTTCGTATAATATCGTATGATTTCTGAAACGGATTTCTGTTATAATATAAGCAACTTATTTACTCTAATAGCAATGCATTATATTGTATATGTTGTAAGCCTAAAGCTTATCCATGGCAATTTTCTGACCCTTATGCTCCCAATATAACATTTCTCACTTTGCCATGTGCTTATAACTGTTTACCAATTTTCAGAAAACGATGCAATTTAGAAATAGCTTTTGGAAAGTCTTAGAAGTGGGGATATGAAATAGACATGCATTTATCATTCTATTCTTCATATGTAAATATCGGCCTTTTGGTTAATAAGTTTTTGTTATAAAAGTTAAAGCTCCAATGATTATGTTAGTACCCTCTCTTAAATATTTTTCCACTCGTGTTTAGTAATTTGTTTAAGAATTTGCCGGAGGTAACTTCAGTTACTGGCCATCACGATGCTTAACCCTTGGGTACGAGGAGCAGGTCGTGACAATTTGAACCCAACCCAACGAGGACCCGGTCTCCCAACCCTGATTAGAATAATTTTTTCCCGAAAAATACTCTCGACGGACTGGGGATGGTATTCGAACAATGATTCCCCGATAATTTTTGGGCTAGGGACGATGATACGTTTCCTAGCCCTAGCCCCAGCCCGTCCTCGTCCCCATTTTCCCAAACTAAAATTACTATTATACCCCTCTATCCATTCATATATACACCCTTTTATTATATACCCCTCTCTGTCTCTCTCTTTGTCTCTCTCTTCTCTCGCAGACTCACAGATCGACGGCCTCGATCCCTTCGCCGCCGTTTCTTACTTCGTCGCTGCCGCCGTATGACCACCACTTCCGCCGCCGCCGTTGTCTACATAAGTGTCGTCAATCTTAGATTTCAAATCAGATTCGTTCGATCTGTCATATCCAAACCCCTCCACACCGCTGCTGTAGCGACCCTAATTTTCTTAAGTCATTATTTTATTATTATGGTTATTATTATCTTATTTTGTTGTTGGCTTTATTAATTTGGTGGTTACATGAGATTTAATGTGATATTTAATAGATTTAATGTTGTAATTATTAATTGGGTTGTTACATGAGATTTAATGTGATATTTCATGGATTTAATGTTGTAATTATTAATTGGGTGGTTACATAAGGTTTAATGTGATATCTAATGCATTTAAGGTTGTAATTAATAAATTTACTGCATATATTATTAAGCTATTATATATTGAGATTTAGGTGTATAATATAATATTATTAGGTTATACTAGCTCTTAGGTTATTATAATAACATAGAAGTATTCAACTAGGTTTAGGAGATCAAAAGAAAAGAGAAGAAAGAAAACAAAAAGAGAGAGAGACCAAGCCGTGAGAGAGAGAGAGAGAAATCAAAGAAGACAAAGGGAGGGACGGCGGCAAGGAAGAAAGAGGAGAGGGAAGAAAAGGAAAGATTAGGATTTTGTTTTGGTGGCTCTAGTAGTTTTCCAAATATTCTTTGATCTTCAATAAAATATTGTGAGTACAAAACCCACTTCCCTTGATCTATGTTTGATTTGTTGTTTTTATTTATTTATTTTTATTTGATGTTGGATTGATTTTGTATTTGCATGTAGTTGATTAATTGATGTTAACTATTTTGATTGGTTGTGTATGCCAGATTTAGGATTTTTATATGGATTTATTTTATGGTTGTAATCACACTCATGGTTATATGAAATTAAAATTAATTAGGAACCCATAGATAAATTCCTTATACTCCACCATGACTCTATGGATTGTTGTTTTCTTTGAGTGATGGTGAGAAAGAGTGCATCAAAAAAGTGAGAATTATGAGATTTATTTGAATGCCTTAGGCTTGGCATTGTTATGTTTATTCTCATGTGTGAGATGTTGTGTATATATATATATATTGTTGCCTCGTTCTCATGAGTAGACGAGTGCTTTGATTTGCGCGCGTACGTATATGCTAACCATCCGGGGAGTGCGAGTCAAACTCGGGACGATATCCCCGTGCAAGTTTGGCTTCGGAGCGGTGTTAGGTATACGGGAAGCACATGGGATATATGTGTAGGCCGGAAGGGGAGGGCCAAAGTGGTGGAGTTAAGGTACAAAAATTTAATTATGAGTTTATTGATTTGTACATCTTGAAAAATAGTAATCGACCTCAATAAATTATGAAATTTGAGGAGAGGCATGTATACGTGATTTTGGACAACTTTTGTGTTGTAGCTTTTTATTAAAAAGATCGATTAGAACTTATAATCGGATGACCTTGGTTATTGTCGGTTTGATTCATTTTGGTAATGCAGATTTTATAGGCTGTTTTAACCCACGAAACGAGCTTATTTTTATTAGTTTCTCGTAAACTAAAGTAAAAAATTATTCTGCACACTTTTTATATTTTGAACTTTTTCGAAAAAAATCATCTTAGGGCAGTTTTTGTTCGTTTTCACCTTCAGATTTTTCGATTGAATTCCATCTAGATTTTTAGATCAAGTTTTTCTCTTAACCTGTTCACTTTCTGTTAAATTCGTTCACATTGTCTTTTAGAAAATTTGATTCTGTACAACTTTCATTCTTTGAGTTTTGGTCAATTCAAATTATTTATGCAGGAAACGGTGCATTTTTATACGTATTCAGCAAGTTACTTATGATTAATTTATACTAACATTATTTTTTGCAGGATGGTGGGTCTTACTAACTTTTTATGCAGGGCTGACCCACCATATTTCTATTTCTATTTGGTTTATTTTATAATAAATTTATATTTCGTTGTATACGGACAAGAAACTAAATGTCACCGTATCTCGGGAAACTACCCATTCGTCTCGGTGCGGTTGGAACTACTTGTCTTGTCCTGTAATAAGAATTAAATGTATTTTTGTTTGTGTCTGGTAGACACGTGTGTGTTAAATCTTGTACTCATACCAGTATACCTGTATACTGACCCGTTTTGTCTCTTGGCAACTCGGGTGCGTTCTGTTTGAGCGCAGCTGAGCTTCTTTTGTAGAATTAGTAGAGGCTTTGGTGGTGACAAGAAATAACTGTGATTGTAGAACATGTCGTTTGGAGTTCTTTTATTTTTCTTGAGCTTAGGGTTGATACTAATTTATGTATTTATTATTTTTTTAATGACTTTAGTATTGGAATAATTTGGCATGGTTTATAACCGTACTTTATTTAAGTTGTTTTGACTATTTATTGTTACCTTGATGTTGAGGTATTGTTCAGTTATGAATTTATGGTGGATGGTTTGGTTTGCGTTTAGTTTTTTTGTTTCACCCCTAAGATTTGGATGATGGAATATTGATTGGGGTTAGTCCTAATATAATATTTAATTGTCCGAATATTGGGGCGTGACAGCTGCCTAGCCCTACTCTCCCACAACCTCTTCGCCACCTTCTCTTCCTCCTCCTCCTCCACTATCTCCGTCGTTCGCCACTTCTCCGCCAACCTTAGCTCCCTCTTCCTCATCCGCTCCATATCTGGAGCTTCTCTCTCTCTTCTTTATCTTTTCATATCTCTCTATTCCTCTTTCTTTCTCTATGTGTTACATACATATATATATATATATATATATATATTATAGATTTAAGCTCAGATCTGTTGTTGATGAAGTGATGATCTGCAGTTTTCAAAAAAAAATGGTCCGGGATTTTTGGGGGTCAGGGAAACCTGATCCCTGTTAGAAGGCGAGGGGTGATGGGTTCCCCGCCGGGGATCGGGAGCGAGAGCGGGGGCGGGGACGGGGATAGGGAATTTTGTACCTTCAGGGATTAGGAATGAGGAGTGTAATCCCTAGCCCGTTGCCATTCCTACTGAGGACAATCTAAGGGAACTGAATTTTTTTTTGTTTTCTTCATAATTTGTTTTTTTTTGGGTATATCATAAATTATGATTTTATCTTAGAGGGTAATTTGTGAAAAAATATAAGGTGTATTGAGAAAATTATAATCTTAAATAATTTAGTACGAAGTATTAAGAAATTAGTCGTACCGAATGATTTTCTAGGCGCAAATAATCACCCCTATACAATAATAACGGAATCCACCGTTTAATTACTTTTTTGTTTTTATTTTTTATCATTGTATCTTGAGACACCAGGAGTGTCTGGTACAATTGTTAAAATAATTTATACATTATAACTTAACCAATTATAACTTTAATTAGAAGTTATTAATCTGTTTAGTGCACCTGCTGGATTATAGATTTTGCTGAGTAATACTTGGTAAATAAGCTATGAAATAATTTTTTCATGTGTAAATGTCATTTTTATCCCCTGTTAATTGTTAATTGAATTAGCCTTTGTTAGTTGTAAATTTAGTTAATTTTTATTTTTTTGTTATTCACCACATTTCTCATTTTTTTTTTAAAAAAATCCACAATCCATTTTGGTCTTTTTCTATTTTCAAAAAAAAAGGAGAGAGAGTATAATTGTAAATTAAAATGCCCACATCATAAATTAATAATCAGGGGGTGGATAGCTTCTCATAATCGATTTTTTTTAGTTAAAATAAGTTGCTAAAATTAGAAGTTGTTTGAAATAAATTTAAACAAACAATCCAAAGTAATTTTTCCAAAACTAAAATTTATAAGTTAGCCAAAATAAGTCATACCAGACACCCCCAACATGTATCATAATTATATAAAACATATAGAGTTTGTTATATTTTTTTCTAAATTTATAAGGTAAATTATTAAGAAAATAACAAAGCAGTGGTACTTTTGAAAATAATTACAAAGTAAACTTTATAAAATTTAATAATTAAAGTCATAATTTTTTTTTTTATGAATTTATAATTTTGATGGAGGACAATTTTTACTTGTAAATTCCCCTAAATTATTTACCTTATATTTTTCAATAGTAATTTCTTAGTTTACTTATCAGTCTGAAAATTTATCAATGTTATAAAGTAGAAAAATGATCAATATCCCCTTTCTCCCCATCCCTTTGACCCCTCTCTTTCTTGATTGGCCAATTTTTTTATTTTTTATTTTTTCTTTCTCCTTCAATCACCACCCGCCACGTGTGTGTGGGGGGGAGGGGTGGTGGGGGTTGGTTATTGAGGGGGTCTCTATAAAGTATTATCTACTAGCTTGGAAAGAGATTGAATTTTCGAAGTAATGAAGTGAAACTGAAAATCTCGAAAACAACTATAAAATATTCAATTGTTATGTACTATTTTAGTGCAATTATTTACTTCCAAAACCAAAATCCATTATTACTAAATTTGATTTTACCAAAATAAGATGCATCGGATTTTATTTGAAAAGGCCCAATTACACTAGAGAAGATTAGTAAAACATCCCTCTCCAACTTTGTATAGTCAGAGAGATCCAAGATTTTTTTTATTAGTTAAGGTCCCTTAACATTTTCACAGAGAAAATTTGACTCAGAAAAATTTCGCCTGACTCAAAAAAATTTCACCTCCAACTCAAAGAAATTTCAATCTTCACCAAAAAAAAAAATTTGAAATTTCTCTGGTATGATCATAGAGAAATTTTAAAAAATTTCTCTTTGAAATCAGAAAAAATTTATGTAAAAATTGAAATTTCTCTAAGTCGTTGCAAAATTTTTCTAAATCGAATTTTCTCTGTAAAAATATTGAGGAACCTTAACTATTATAAAAATATTATATGTCATTTATCTTATAAAAACTTATTATCATAAACCTTAAAAAAATTTTCCCATTGCACTATATATAACATAAAAATAAAATAATTAATCCTCTTAGTAAAATGAGGTAATTTTTTTATTTGTTTTCTAAAGATAAATATGTTTCCACATAGTTCATTTGATATGTTTAGGTCTTTTTATGAAACAAAAATTCAAATTTATGTTCATAATGACAACATTACAAATTTGGAATGTTACATAAAACATGATTTCAAAACATTCAATGAGCCACATCTTTTAATAATTAAAGATGAAAATAAGTTAACTATTTTAGATTTTAAAAAAAATAAAATAGATTTACTTTTAGAGGAATTTTTTTTAAGGTCTCTGATATTAAGATTTTATAAAATAAATGACATATAATATTTTCATAGTACTTGAGGTCTCTCAACATTTTCATAGAGAAAATTCAACTAAGAGAAATTTCGTTCGTCTTAGAGAAATTTTGGCCCCGACATAAAAAAATTTCAATTTTCACAAAGAAATTTTGCCTAACTCAGAGAAATTTCGGGCCAAACACAGAAAAATTTCAATTTTCACTCAAAGAAATTTTAAATTTTTTCTAGTATGATTACAGAGAAATTTCATTGAGGGACCTTAACTAATAAAAAAAATATCTTGGATCTCTCATACTGTATAAAATTTGAGATAAATATTTCACTAATTTTCCTTTTTTTTATTATTATTATATATTTAATGAACTTTCTTTTTTCAAACTATTAAATTTCTTACCATATATTAAGGGAATTTGAGGAGCATGTTGGACTCATTACGGACTTTGTTTCAATGATTTGAACTGTTAATTTTGTAAAATTTTCAATGTATTTTATTAATAAAAAATTCAGGTTAATCTGATAATCGTAATATTTTCATTTTATTATTATATTTGTTTTCAAAAAATAGATGTTTTTTTTTCAAAACAGTAATACTACAAATCTAGACTTAACTACCTAGAATTGTCATTTTGTGATTCATATTTATTTTATACATGGATCCTGCACTACACAAATTATATCTCAACCACACAACTTTCATTTGGGGCACATTCGGGGTTTGTAAGTGGGGTTCATGGCATTTTCTTTTATCAAAAACATACTTGTCTATTTTTTCCATAAACAAATACGATAAAATGAAAATGTTGCAATTATATGTTTGATCTGATTTCTTGTGAAGGATATATATTGAGAGAAAATGAACTGCTTAAATTATGGAAACAATACTTGTAATAAGCCCATAGACCACTAAACTTTAAATTTAAGAGAAACCCAAGCCTTTAAAAAATAGTTTGGGATGAAATGAATGGAGCGTGACATCAGTCTTTTTAAACGTATGTAGAATTAAATATAATTAACTTCTTATCTCTACGTTATGGTACGTGGATCAACAATGCTAAGAACACATAATGTAACGCCCCCAAATATTGCAATAAAGATAACTCATATGAGGAATAAATATAAGAAACAACATAAATTCATATATCAGAGTTCACAGTTTAACAAGCAATTAAATGCCATATAGGCTTTCATCTTTCCAAGACATTGCTTGGTTACACAAATAGAGTCTCGCTCATTACACATTAAGCCCTTGGCTTTACAAATAACACTCATGCACACATAAAGCATAACTAGGAAACTCTTGCTTCCCGAGAGTCCATCCATGCTATTGCCTTTGTAATCACCCAGAAATTTTTTTTTTTTTTTGTTAAATAGCCAGCGCATAATTTAATTGAGCAAATTTTCAAATTTGAGTGCTGTGTAAATTTTATGCGAAAACAGTTTGGTTTTGTATTTTTTTAAATTATGAAAATTTTTGTATGTTGTTCACATACGAGTCTAGCACGTCGAGTAAAAATTTCAGGATTTATTGATGAGTATTTATTTTATGAAAATTCAGGGACTGATTGGTGTTCAGTTTAATTTACAACAGAATTTGAAAGTGAGTTTTGGATGTTTGGTCCTTTTTAATTATATGATTGGTAGTAACCACATTGGGAGTTGCTATTATTTATTATATAGGGTTATAATAAATATTTAAAAGTTAAATTTATGATGTGTACCATACGGTGAAAAATTATATATTTTATAAAGAATGAAACATGTATATATTGTGAAATGAGCAAAATATTATATTTTGTGGTGTACAAAAATGTTATATTTTTGTGATAAGAAAAATTATATCATTTTATAATTTATATTATAAAATTTTGAGTTATTATTACAAAAATTAAATTATATTTTTTTTTGAAAAACCCATCATTAAAAAAAACAAACCCACATGGGGTTGTTTCCTCACCTTTTTCTTTCCTATCATTTCCTTTCCTTTCACTTTCATTTTGGGGGGGTTTCTTTGACTAGCCGTCTCTCTCTCCCTGTCTCTATCTCTCGGCTCTCTCTTCTCTCTCTCCTCCTCCATTGTTGCTCAAGCTTTGAGCTTAGAGTGGGAGTCCTTAGAGTGAGATTTTGCAAGAGTGTTGTAAATGAAAGTTGGAGAACTCGTCGTAATCTTTGCAACGGTGTTCTCGAATTCATGATCGGGCGACGTTTGCATTTTCAGATTTGTTTTTATTCATATTTGAGGTAGGAACTTTCTTCATATTTTTACATTAAAGCTATATTATGGTTATTTTGAGAAAATATATCATTGTAAGAGGTATTGCATATAGATATATTTTCAGATTTTTGTTTGGTAATTTTTGGAAGAAAAAAATTATGTTGAAATGTTAAGAATGTTGGTATTTTGAGATTGATTTTAAAAAAATCATTTTGTGCTGTTAATTTTGTAAACGAAATCCAAAAATAGAATTTAATAGTTGTATGGATTATATCTACATCATATTATGGTTAGATAATTTATTTTGAGAAATTAAGGTTGAAATATTTATCTCATCCTTGAGTTTTGGAATTTATTTTTTGAGAAAAATAAATTGATATTGAAGAATGTTGTGTAAAGTGTTAAGTAGAGATTTTTCCTACACTTCTTTATGCACTTTTGCTTGATTATATAGAGTTTAGAGTTGTATATGATTTAATTAGAATTTTTTGAAATTTTGTGTTTTATTTGCTTAAAAGAGAAATTTTGAAGAAAATAAAAAGTTGATGCCCAAATTGCGAAAGTGTAAACTTGGAATATGTTTGTAAGGTTATGAAAGAGTTATGTTTTTAATTTGAACAAAAACGGACTTCGATTCGATTGGTTTTGAAATTTTTACCGATTTGTGGCCAAAAGAGCATTTTTAAAGAAAACAAAGGAATTACGTTTAACTTTCGGGGCTTTCAATCAAAATAGGATGTCATAGTTGGATAATGCTTGGAGAATGAGTTTGGAAAGAAAATTATATTTTCTTGGGCATTAACGATAGTATTTTACTTAATGTATTTGTTGGAATAAAACCGACACGGTTAGAAATGGACCTTGAGAGGTTACCGGACGTAATTGTGATATGAAAACTAGTGTAGTTGTTCATATTTGATAAAATGTGGAATATGATTGGTTTCTAAATGTTGGGAATCATGGGAGATTCTAAGTTATAATTATATGTTGGATTATATACCCATGTTGTTATCTTTTAATTAATATGTTAGAGATAACTATTTTGGCTATCGGTGAAAATTTACCATGTTGCATTTAAATGAGGGTTTTGATCAGAATGGTAATGTTTAATAAGTAGGGATTCCTACTCATCTTTATGGGCTTTAACATAAATTTTGGGTATTTTGTATAAATGGTTTGATTTTGGAAGTTAGGGTTTCAAAATGTATAAAGAGGGGTTTTAAATCTTTGATTCACAAATGTGTATTTTGGGTTTCAAAATGAGGTATTTGATGTTGATGATAATATTTGGACCTTTGAGTCAATATTGGAAAAAGGGGGAAAAATGCCATGTTTGGGTATAATTGGGTCATTAGTGTAATTAATGACATTTATCATGGAATTATGAAATTGAGTTGGAAATAATGAAATTGGCTCATTATATGATAAAATGGTGGAGTTGGATTTATTAATCGCTCACTTTTGAAAATGTTGATAACATTATCTGTTGATGCATTTATTATCTGTTTAGAAATAATTGCTTTGGGCTATCGGTGGAGGATAGTCTTGATTGTTGTAGACAACGCATGATGATTAGGAAAATTAAAACTAATCGATTGATTATGTCATTGAATATGACGGTTGGAATAATACATCGAATTTGTGTATTGATTGAACATGTATATGATGAATGTTTATATGCATTGTGTTGTGTGGGAGGAGATAGGGGATGTACTCCACGGTTTAGGGAAAGATAGGGGATGGACCTCTAAACCGGATACTGTTTGAGAGGAGATATGGGATGGACTCCATTGATACAGCACTAAAATGTGTATTAAATTTTCAAATTAAATTTAAATAATTTATTATTCTACTTTTTCATAGCCCTATTGATGACTTAGCCAAATGGTGAAGACATTGAACAGGGGGCTTCCTAACCCTTTCACCCACCACTTCCAAAGTTAATTATTTTGATGAATTTAGAATTTCTCATGTTCTCTCCTATATTAAAAAATTTAAATTTTTGTATGAAATTTTATGTGGACAATTTTATAAATATTTACAATTGACTATTTTGATTACCATATTTTATTGCCACTCATTTTCACCCACGAAAATAATTTACAATATTTAATGTCCTAGATTAGATTATTATATGCCACATACCAACTTTGTCCATATATCATTCTAGAGCTTTCATTAGTTCATAATTAACTTCGAATACTGCTTAATCATTAGTACTTTATTGTTGTGGTTAATGCGCACACTCTCATTGTCCATATTGCCCCTCCATCCACCATTGTTTGGCAACTATCAGGTCCATTTGTTTTCATAAATAGATTGGATAAGATTATTAGTGAGGGGGCTATTAGTAATGAGACTAAGAAAAATTGTAATTATTTGATAACCAGTGAACTAGCAATAGTTTCTCTTTGTTTTGAGAGATAAGGGTGAGATTAACCATGTAAAATTCTATAAATACCCTTGTTGCATTATTATCAAATTTGAACTTATACCAACTAATAACTGCGTTACATATTTTAATATTAAAAAAATATGTTAATATTAAAAATTATATTTCATACATATATATATATATATATATATATATTTGGTACTATTTTATTTTTTTAATATAGTTTTTTTTGGTATAAATACTATTATCAAATGATGGATAATTTAAAAAAATGATAGAAAAAAGACCATACTAATTAAGTAGAGTAAATAAATTAAGTAGAATAATGGGGGGCAAAATAGTAAATCCCCCCCTAATTCCAAGGGATTGTTTTTCTAATGAGTGCTACTATTAGCACCGCATAAATTATTTTGGACCCCCCAATTTGTAGTTTTTTTTTATTACAATAATAACCTCAAATAAAATTACTACAAAGGACATCATTAATTTTGGGATACTCAATCTTACAATTAAACCTACACACCCACTACATCATAAATTAGGGTTTATAAGAGCACTCACCTCCATCACCACCCATCTATCTTTTCCAAATCCCACCTTCAAAACCTACTAATCCTCAAAACCTTGAAAACCCTTTGGCGGCAATATTTCGGTGATAATGGTGGCAACCATTTGATTACCTACACTTTTCCGGCTATGACAATAAGTGAATTTTTCTGGCAACCACAACTCTATAAGATAAGAGGAGTACAATAATAAAAGTTAAGAGAAAGTTCATAACTTTGATATTGTTCTTAGCTCATAAGAGATTGGCCTTGTAAGGGTAAGTTTCTTAAATAAAATGGAAAAAATAATAAAATATGTTAATTATTTTTCGAGACTGAACTCCCGAACATATGACCAAAATTCGGGAACACAGGCCCGAACATTGTTTATTTGTTCGGGAATCGGTATTCGAACATTGATTTTGAACCTTTTGTGATCTGGGATAAGTCCAGAATGAAGAAAACTCGAAGAACTAAACCGTTTTAAGAACTGGGAATCGGAGATTTTAATCTCCGAAAAGTGATTGTATGATAAGGTTGATGACAATCATAGACAAGTTTTGTATTGGAACATCCCCTGAAAGATTATTGTGGCTCAAATTAAGAGCTTGGATTTGAGAACAATGAAAAATATCAAATGGGAAGTTGGTTAAATCTGCAAAGACAGTATTCTTCTTCTTCTTCTTATTCTTCTTCTTCTTCTTCTTCGTGGGTTTTGAAAATGATGAGACTCTTCTTCTTCTTAGTGGATTTTGTTAGGGTTTTTTGGAATAAAGGTTTTTTTGGGTTATGGGGGTATGCATTCAATAGGTGGAATGTTTAAGGATAATTTTGGTCTTATTTGAGGAGAGAATAAATTTTAAGGGTTTCAAACTTTTTAAGTGCAGGTTCAAAGAAATAGAGGGTCCAAAATAATTTATAGAGTGCTAATAGCACCACTCTTTTCTAATACCATTTCCCATTGGGGACTACTAATCCCATCCATAAATGCCTATCACAGTCCCAAGGTATTGTGAATCATCTTCTCCATTTTGTAAACAAACACAATATTAGTGGACCCCACATCCATCTTAATCCAATCTCATCCCCTATAACCCAAAACAAACGGACCCTAAGGGTTAGGAAATGAGCTTTATAGTTAGAATTTGTGGGGTCTTTCATAAATCTTATTTTAGTGGCTTTGAATCATTTATCTTATAAATTTTTGTATGAAAATATTCTTAAGAAAAAAATTAAATTGATTTAATAATTATAGTCATATCATTTCATAAACAAAATAAAGTGAAATAATGTAATTATAATTATCAAATCAATATAAATTTTTGATTTTTTTTTTAAATAAATGATCTCTTTCATAGGCCCACGAGATGAATGATTCATATTCCCATAAAATATCCCCATAAAAAGGCTCAGGAGACCCTGACAAACCCAAACTACACATTGCTAGTCTACACAGTAGATTAGTGTGAATCTAATCCCTTAAGGCCATGTTTGTTTAGGAGATATAGGGAGGGAGGAGGGAAGGCAGCACAATATCATATGATGTGAGACTAACATATTTTTTTATCTCTCTACCAAATTAGATTTAGCAAATAAATCTAATCTTGTCCCATACTATAATCTACCATAACCAAGGATGACAAAAGAATTCCTATATCTCTAATATTACATATCCTCCCCAAAATCATATCCAATAGAGACAACCAAACAAACAAGGCCTAAGGGTATTAAGGTAATTTGATATTCATATTTACGCACACACATACGTACGTACTCTGCTCGGGGTTTACAAGAAAGAGAGAGACAAAGAACAGAGGCCATGTTTGTTTGGGTGGACATGAGCTTGGGATTGGACTAATAGTCCAATAAAATTATTAATTCGATGTTTGGTTAAACAATTGAAGTACGGACTAATTATTTTAAACTTGACTATTAGTTAAGATAGGATACATAATCCAACGGATTCGTAGTCCTAGGACTATTAGTCATGGGAATGCTAATCCAGTCCGCCCAAACAAACATGGCCAGAGTGTGTAAAAGCCACCTGAAAAAACCTTTTGAGTCTCTCTGTCTAAATCAGTTTGCCACGCCGAAAATTCGTCGGAGTTCCGTAACTCCAACTGAAAAAACAAAGGTGTGTGTTTTGTTCCTTAAATCTCTACTACATACACCGCACGATCGTTGATTTTCAGTTTTGTTATTTGATTCTCTCTCTCTCTCTCTCTGTTCCCTATTTTCTTAGCAACCAAACAAAAGATTTTCAATACCCTTTACTTCTTCCGCTTTGGTCTGAAAATTAGAGAGAAAGAAGAGCATTTCTTTTGGAAATTCATGTGGTAATAGATATATATTTACTGTTATATTCTGTTCTGTTTGCTTGGTCTCTAAGAAAATGAAAGAGAAGATACCAAACTAGATATACACTGGTTTTTTTGTTTAGTTTGTTTCGAGAAAGCTTTTTTTTTCTTTATATTTAAATCACATTTATTTGGCTTAATTTAACTGATTTTGTAATATTTTGAACCCTATTCCATATGAAAACATAAGATTAGGAATTTCATTTTCATTCCACTTTTCTCTATTTCTCAGCAATCTTTAATTTTTTTTTTTTTTTTTTTTTTTTTTTTTTTTTTTTTTTTTTTTGAGTGTGAGTAGGAAAAGCACTAAAAACCTTGGAACCTTTCCACTTCTATTGTTTGAGTCTCAATTTGGTTTCGTTTTCAAAACCTGCTTTCTAAAAATTCAAAAACACCAATTATTTTCATATTATTATTATTATTATTATTATTTATTATTATTATTGTGCAAAATTAGTTTGTGAAAATTTTAAAACATCTTTTTGGTGCTTATTTTCACCAAATTAGTTTTTCGTGTTTTTCATAAAACAGTTTCCAAAACAAAACCAACATCCAATTAGAATTCTTTGTATGCAAAATATAGAATTCCAGATTTTATTTTTGTATATTGAAGTATTGAACTTAAGTGCAGATGGTACAATTCTCAGTTCTATTCAATGGTTTGGATAAAAATATATTGGTTAAGAATGGAAAGAAAAGTAGGAGTGATGTTGGGAGAGAAGCTGCAGATGCATTGGCTAAAGAAGCAAGGAAGAATGACTTGATGTTGAGTTCTTCGGGCACCGTTAATGGCGAATGGTCTGATAATTTTGTGTCGGTTTTCTCTAAGGGAGGGAAGAAGGGGGTGAATCAGGATTGCCTTGTTGTGTGGGAGGTAATAAACCATATGTTAACGTTAGTAATAATAACTATTTGCATTACATTACTCTATTTGTTTGGGTACAAAACATTTTCTCGAAAATATTTCTAAAAAAGGGTTTATGCAATTGTTAGCTTTTTGTAAGACGAAATACGAAAGTCAACGGAAAAAACTTAACTGGACTGAAGACGTTTTTCAAATTAAGTTTTACCAACACGAACACCGACACCCCCACTAGTATCATCGTTGCTTCCACTACTATTACCACTCACTCCACTACCACCTCCACCACCGATACAATCACTAATACATTAGTTTTAAGATTTCAACCGAACATGAGAAAATTCTGCAAAAAATATTTTTAGAGCCAAAGTAAAGGTAACTAAAGTCCGAAGACAGTAGCAGTGGTCCCTACTAGCACCACCACCACTAATATAATCACTAGCATATTAGTTTCAATGTTGCAATAAAACATAGGAAAACATTTTCTATAAAATTAATTGTTTTCTACCAAAACAAATGGAGCGTGAGAACCACAATCAGGACATGTCAAAATAATGTAACCCTTGCATTTTTGTTGGTACCATCAGTTCCAATTGATGAACAGGAATTGAATGACAGGAATTTGGTTGCCAAGAAGACATGATCTTTTGTGGGATCTTTGATGGCCACGGCCCCTGGGGTGTAACGCCCTCAAAAATAAACCCATTGATACATAATATTAACATGCGGAATTATAAAGAAATAAAATATCTTATTCCATTCATCAGAGTACTATCAAATAAAAACATCATAATAAATGCCCTATGGGCTTACATCTTGCCAAGCCAACACTTGGACACAATTCCATGAGTTCTAACTCAAAAACAAATAAAGCCCTAGGCTTGAAAGTTTACAAATTGTTCAAATAAAACAAATAAAGTAAAGCAAATCTTCGAGTCCAAATCCTCACAAGCTAAGTCCTTGGAGGTAGTGAACCACCTGAACCTGAAAATGAAGTTCCCATATAGGGTGAGCCACAGCCCAGTAGAAAAATACTAAACCAAGCATACGAATTAACTAAAGCATTAGCATTCGATACATGGTTAACACGAGATAATCAATTTCCAATTTCATGACACGAATGCCTATATTGTCTATGACATATTGTCTATGACACTTTTCACTTTCCAATCTTTATTCAACTCTCAAATTATATCATTATGGCTCAGAACCTGGCCAACTATCACAGTGATCCAGATGTCACAAAATAAATGAGACTAAAGCTCAAATCACAACACTTCCATACTTCCAATTGATACACATTATAATGATGCATCATGTCAACAACAAATAGCAATATTGCTATTATCAATAAGCACACATATGAGTGATGCTATTGGAGTCCATCCCCTATCTCCTCCCAACAAATCCGGTTTAGAGGTCTATCCCTATCTTCCCCTAAACCGTGGAGTTCATCCCTATCTCCTCCAAATGAAATGCATATGCAATGAAACACACAATTGCCATATACAACACATAATCAATACAAGTAATGTTCTGTATTAATTCAACGGTCAACATGAGTGACATAATTCCAGTTATACTAAGCCACATGCAAGGTCTACAACAATCAATGGCTATCCTCCACCGATAGCCCAAAACAGTTATTTCTAAACAAGAAATAAATACAACACTGAATGTAAAAGCAACATATTCATAGGTAAGTATTTAAACTACCCAACTATACCATTTATCTCATAATTTCCCAACTTCATGAGTTAAACCCAATTTCACATTTTTCCCTTAAATTAATTATACAAATTAATCTAAGCCAAAACCCTAAGGTTTCTCCCAAAATTACCAAACTACCCCCACATACCAAAATACCAATACTTAGGATTAAAACATATAAATGGAGTAGGAAATCCCTACCTCGAAGAAATTACTCAAAAAGGAGAAGATGAAGATGATAGCCCAAACTTGAAAGTGCTCCAAACCAACAGTTGCTCAGATTAAATGAAAGCCCTCACTCTCCTCTATCTTATTTGTAAAGTAACTAGGGTAAAAACACACCCTAACTAGATCAAACCTAGGAGAGAAGATGAGTTGGGAGAGAGAAAACTCGTAACCTAGGGTTTCTGGATCAAAAGTTGTAAAAAAAACGTTTTAAAAACTGTTTCTGCGTATATAAACTGGACAGGCTCGCTCGAGCGAAGACATGGTCGCTCGAGCGACCAGACACAAAAATCCACGCTCGAGCGAAGAAAAGCTCGCTCGAGCCAAAAACTCGATGCTTCAGGTCTGCAACCCAGAAGCTCGCTCGAGCGAAGGAAATCTCGCTCGAGCGAAGAACTCGAAAACATACACCTCGCTCGCTCGAGCGAAGGAAGCTCGCTCGAGCCAAGAAACACATCTCTCAGGTCTAAGTACTGGACGCAAAGCTCGCTCGAGCCAAGGAACTCTCGCTCGAGCGAAGAACCAAAAACAAAGACCTCGCTCGAGCGAAGAAAAGCTCGCTCGAGCGACCAAGCAGAAAACTGGACATCAACACTTGGTTTCTAAACCCAACCAACCTGTAATCAACCTGCCCAAAACATCCTATAACTCACAACTGAAGAATTAAAGGACAACAACAACAATAATACAACAATGGAATCTACGGAACATAAGTCCGGATACAATAATCAAAAGGGAAAAGACCGGGGTCGCTATAACCTGGGGTCACCTGGTTGCAAAAAGGGTTAGGAAGTTAATGCCATCGTCTTTGCTGTGCAATTGGCAAGAAACCCTTGCTCTAAATTCACTCAACCTGAATTCAAGCACCGAACCAGACAAAAGCCTTAATCGATTCAATATATGGAAGCAATCTTATTTAAAGACTTGTTCTGCCATTGACCAAGATCTAGAGTAGCATCCTGGGATTGATTCTTTTCATAGTGGTACAGCGGCTTTGACAATTGTTCGACAGGTAATGAGAAATGCCAATCGTATAAATTTTTTGTGACGAGTGATGTAGATGCTTGGATTGGTACATTGTTTTGTTCTTCTGGTTTTGAATATGAAATTATGCTTTGAGTTATAATTATTTTTGGTTCTTCCTGTTTTGAACATAAAAAGGGGATTTCTAAATCATTCTGTTAAGATGATTAGTTAATAAGTTATACTGTTGTCCTCGGGCTGTGTTAGCCCCCACTTCCGATGATGGCTGCTTGGTACCGCTTCAGCTTACAGTTGACCTTAAACCCAATTTGCCTCGTTAGCTCTCTCTCTCTCTCTCTTTCTCTCTCGCTGAGTGTGCGCACGTTTACTTACAAGTGCTTGTGTTTAAGGATTTTAACTCGTGTATTCACAAATGCAGAAGAGACTGAAAGAATAAGACAGTCCAAAGGGAGAGTGTTTGATATGCTTGATGAGCCGGGCGTGTACAGAGTCTGGTTACCAAATGGGGAGGCACTAGGAGGGCCGGGACTAGCAATATCAAGAGCCTTCGGTGATTATTACATAAAGGGCTTTGGCCTTATTTCCGAGCCTGAAATTACACAAAGAAATATCACCTGCAGAGACCAGTTCGTCATTTTGGCAACTGATGGGGTACGTACGCATTTATCATTGGTGATTCAAAACTTTTACACGAGCACTCGATATGTAACTTTCTCATTCTTAGAGGAATGACACTATAAGAAAAGTGGGTTTATGAGGCGGAACTATTTGCGACAGTACACTTGCCGTCTCAAAAAGTCACTTTTTGCGACGGCCCCATTTGCCGTCTCAAAAAAGCAGAGCATTTGCAACGGCACAATTTGCCGTCGCAAATGCTCTCATTTTTTGAGACGGCAAATGGTGCTGTCGCAAATGCTCTGCTTTTTTGAGACGGCAAATGGTGTTGTCGCAAATACTTTGCTTTTTTGAGACGGCATTTTCTGCCGTCGCAAAAAGTGACTTTTGTGTTTTTTTTGTTTTTGTTTTTAGTGAATATTTTTAAAATTTTAAATATTTTTTTTTAGATGCACCTTACTTAGATGTATCTAAAAAAAAATTATGAAAAATATTTTTAAAAATTAATAAATATATAAAAATACAAAAAAAAAAAGAATTGAATTATTGTATTTTTGGTATTTAGTGAATTTTTAAAAGATTTTTTTTACAATTTTTAAAATTTTTAGGTGTATTTATGTTAGGTGTGTCTAAAAATTAGAAAAAAATACTTAAAATATTAAAAAAATTCAGTAAAAACAATATAACATGGAAAACAAGAAAGTATAATTTTCTCAAAAGAGTTTTTGGAAAACTCTAACCTAGCATAGTGATTGTGGTTTTGAGACAGCTTCATATATATACAGTCACAAAATGGTTTGAATAAATTCTAGTACTTTTTTCTGTTGCAAAAAAATTAAAAAAATAATGTCGTCTTACTCTTTTGATATAACATTTCTCTTTTCATTCATTTTTCATCTTTCTATCTCTCTGTCTCTATCTCTCTCTCTTCTCTTTATCTCTTTCACTTATCACTCTTCTTTCTTTGTCTGTCTGTTTCTCTCTCTCATTTTCTCTCTGTGTCTCTCGCCTATCTCTCTTCTCTCTATCTCTCATATCTGTTTTCTCTCTCTGTCTCTCTCACTCATCTCTCTTCTCTCTATCTCTCTTATTTCTTTTTCTCTCTCTCTTATCTTTCTATCTCTCTCTATCTCTCGCGCTCATTTCTCTTCTCTCTCTGTCTCTCTCTCGCTCATCTCTTTTTGTTCTATTTCTCTCTCTTTTTGTCTATATCTCGCTCGTCTCTTGTTTCTCTCTCTTTTTCTATCTCTCCCTCTATCTCTCTCTCTCTATCTCTTTTTCTATCTATCTCTCTCTCTCTCTCCCTGTCTCTTTCTCACTCATCACTCTTCTCTCTCTCTGTCTATTTGTCTATTTCTCCCTCACTATGTTCACTTTGCTCACTCTCTTACTCCCATCTTCTCTATTTATCGAGCTGCTTCTCGATTTATCGATCCACTATAAACGACATCGCCTTACTCTTTTGAACATTTCTCTTTTCACCCATTTTTTCATCTTCCTATCTCTCTGTCTCTGTCTCTCTTCTCTTTCCCTCTCTTACTCATCACTCTTCTCTGTCTGTCTGTCTCTCCCTTTCTCTATGTGTCTCTGTCTCTGTCTCTTTCTCTCACTCATTACTTTTCTCTGTCTGTCCGTCTCTCTCTTTCTCTCTGTGTCTCTGTCACTCTCTTCTCTTTTCTCTCTCACTCATCACTCTTCTCTGTCTGTCTCTCTCATTTTCTTTGTGTCTCTCGTCCTCTCTTTTCTCTCTATCTCTTTTCTCTCTCTCTCTTTCTCTGTGTCTCTCACTCATCTACTCATCTCCTCTACCACCTTCACCACTACTGCAAATGTCATTTCACTACCACCACTACTACCACGGTCGCCATTTCACCTCTACGACTACCATTACTACTACCATCGCCACCACTCCACTACCACCACTACCACTATTGCCACTACTACTACTACCATTACCTCTCTTTCACCACTGCCACTCCATCTACTCTACCACTACCACAACTTCACCACTAATCTCCTTTGCCATCACCACCACCACCATTGTCTCTTATCCACCACCTTCACCACTACTGCCGCTTCCTCTTCTCTACTACAAAAATATTACCTCTCTTCTCTCTCTCACTTATCACTCTTCTCTGTCTGTCAGTCTTTGTCTTTGTCTCTTTCTCTTTCTCTCTTTGTCTTTCGCTCATCTCTCTTCTCTCTCGCTCATTTATCTTCTTTCTATCTCTCTCTCTCTATCTCTCTTGCTCATCTTTCTTCTATCTCTCTCTACTGCAAATGCCATTCCACTACTACCACTGTTGTCACTCTACCTCTACAACTATCATTACTACCACCATCGTTACCACTCCACTGCCACCACCACTACTACCATTATCTCTCTTCTACCACCGCTATTCTATCTCCTCTACCACTACCACAACTTCACCACTTATTTCTTTCACCATCACTTAACAAAAAAAAAAAAAAGGGTCGCAAAAAAATATTTTTCATTGGCCACAAAAAATTAACTTTATTTTAATGAAAAATATTATCCCTACTTCTACCAAATAAAAAAATAATAATAATTTTGTATTCATTAAAATAAATATGAAACAAATAAATTTTCAACCTTACTAAATAAAAAAATAAAAATAAAAATTCATTAACTATAAAAAAATATTTTAATAAAAAATAATTTTTTTTAACAATGACATCCTCCGTTGCAAAAAAAAAGAGTTGTTTTATTATTTAAATATTCATTTGTAATGAAAATCAGGAAAAAAAAAAAAAAATTTTTTCCAATCCCCCCTCCTTTTCCATTCCCGCTCGGGTTCCCCAAACCCAAACCCAAACCCAAAATCCCCAATCTCAATCCCAAAATCCCCATCGTCTCTTATCCACCACCTTCACCACTACTGCCGCTTCCTCTTCTCTACTACAAATATTACCTCTCTTCTCTCTCTCACTTATCACTCTTCTCTGTCTGTCAGTCTTTGTCTCTGCCTCTTTCTCTTTCTCTCTTTGTCTTTCGCTCATCTCTCTTCTCTCTTCTCTCTCGCTTATTTATCTTCTCTCTATCTCTGTCTCTCTTGCTCATCTTTCTTCTATCTCTCTCTACTGCAAATGCCATTCCACTACTACCACTGTTGTCACTCCACCTCTACAACTATCATTACTACCACCATCGTTACTAGTCCACTACCACCACTACTACTACCATTACCTCTCTTCTACCACCGCTATTCTATCTCCTCTACCACTACTACAACTTCACCACTTATCTCTTTCACCATCACTTAACAAAAAAAAAAAAAAAAGGATCGCAAAAAAATATTTTTCATTGGCCACAAAAAATTAATTTATTTTAATGAAAAATATTATCCCTACTTCTACCAAATAGAAAAATAATAATAATTTTGTATTCATTAAAATAAATATGAAACAAATAAATTTTCAACCTTACTAAATAAAAAAATAAAAATAAAATTCATTAACTATAAGAAAATATTTTAATAAAAAATAATTTTTTTTAACAATGACATCCTCCGCGGCGAAAAAAAAAAGAGTCGTTTTATTATTTAAATATTCATTTGTAATGAAAATCACGAAAAAAAAAAAAAAATTTCCAATCCCCCCCTTTCCATTCCCGCTCGGGTTCCCCCACCCCAAACCCAAAATCCCCAATCTCAAAAATTCCTAATCTCGTCCCCTCCCCCCCCTCCATTCCCGCTCGGGTTTCCCCCCACCCCAAACCCAAACCCAAAATCCCCAATTTCAAAATCCCTAATCTCTTCTTACATCTTTCTCTCTCTCTCTCCGTCTCAATTTGTTTCAGATGCTGATTCCCCCCCTTTTCCATTCCCGCTCGGGTTCCCCCACCCCAAACCCAAAATCCCCAATCTCAAAAATTCCTAATCTCGTCCCCTCCCCCCCTCCTTTCTCGCTCGGGTTTCCCCCACCCCAAACCCAAACCCAAACCCAAAATCCCCAATTTCAAAATCCCTAATCTCTTCTTACATCTCTCTCTCTCTCTCTCTCCGTCTCAATTTGTTTCAGATGCTGATTCGGATGATTCACGGTCGAGGAGGAAGAGGAAGAGCAGGAGTTCTAGTACTATTCAGGAGCAAGAGCAAGAAAGAGACCCAAACAATCGGTGAACAGTAGGCCGACGAAGACATTCACGACGGCCTTCAAGACGAGCCATGGGAAGAACGAACTCTCCACCTCCTTTACAACTCCAAGATCGATCAAGGTCTCTCTCTCTCTCTCTCTCTCTCTCTCTCTCAATTCTTATTGATTCCACTCTCTTGCCTTCCTCATCTCTTTGGTTCCGTTGACTTTTATATTTTAATTCATTCCTTTACCATTTCTAAGATATCGTATAGTTCATATTTTCTATCTTTTCATTATGGTTCTAAAAACATGGTTGGTTCAAACTTTACTCATTAAAGTGTGATGTATTTTACATTTTTATGCAGGATATATTGCGTTTTCATGCCGTATACTGGCCAGCTATGTTAATGTCAGCCGGACTAACACTTCCGAAGATGGTGTTTGGCCATGGATTCTTAACAAAGGTAACTAATTGTAATTTATGACTTCTCCTTTATTCAAAAACAAGTCTAGGGGCCATACATAGCTTAAAAAATTCTGTAACACTGGTATAACGTGTCCCAGGAAGGATCTTACTCCTTTCACATTCACAAGTGTCGTCGTTTTTTAAATTATCTGGCCTATTACCAAATACCAAGTCTTGCTAAGATGCCATTAAGTTGCGAAATCAGAGACTGGTATTCAAGCTCAATATAGTTCTGTTATATTTGTGTAAACTATAACTGGAGCCTGTGTCATGCCTGAGTAGTTTCATTCTTACATTACATATTGGAGGGCATGAAGATTTCCGTAATATAAATCACTACCATGTCTTCTTAATTTTTATATCCTTTTCCCATATAACTTGATGTCTTTAAGTACACAATTAATATAATTAAACACTTCATGATATTCAATGCTGTCTTAGTTTGGGATTTTTTCAAACTGCAAGTCTTTGATACATTTGACAAATGTAATTGATGTCTGTTTTGACTTATTGAAAAATAGATATGCAAGTTAGTAAGGAACTTTTTATTTTTTAATCTCATATACCCATTTTGATTCTTGTAATATTACTTTTCTTAAAATAGATATGCAAGTTAGCTTCAGGTACAGTGTATATTTTATTAAATATATTCTACCCCGTAATTTTCTATTTTTTTCACCTATGTTGGACACGTCCAAGCGTGCTCTAGTGTTTTATAAATTTATCTAAAGTTAGAAACTCATCAAACACAGTATTATGATAGAGCGGAATGGCAGAAAAGGATTCTTGTAGCCATCCTGTTTGATTGGGACACAAGGCTTGGTTTGGTTTCTTTTTCTTTGGTAGATTCCTCAAGCATGTTTAATAGGGGTGAGGGGCTATAGTAGTGTTTTTTGTTGCTTTACACTACCTCTCTACTGTATATGAATGTGCTTGTTGGATGCGTTTTAATAAATCCTATCATACTTATCAAAAAAATTCATTTACCCAAAAAAGGACTTTTAAGTGGCTGAGTTTTTCTCTGTCATCTAATCAAGTTCAAAGCTTACCACGGAAGTAGTGAAGAGATAGTGATATGTAGACATATTTCTGTGTAGTTAATATTGTTCCTGTTTTCCTTCCTCCCATAACACTTCTAAAAATATGGGTCCTGCATGTGACACGAGATTGTTTTTAAGACATGCCTTTATTCTCTTTTCTCTACACCTGGAAGTTTGTGCTTTTGACACTGCACATGTTTATGTGCTTTTTTTTCTAAGTTTTCCTTTTAGTTTGATCCAGTTTTCATTCCAGAATTGAATTTACATTCTTTGTGTACTGAATTTCTAAGTTGGTATCATTCTGCTCTTAATATTTTTATTATTTCTGAGCTTGCATAAGCAACTATACCAACATTTTGAATTTCTTTGTTACTAGCCACAAACAAAGAATGGTGTTGATAGCTTTGGCGGTCTTGGAGCAACTCTAATTGACTCACTTGATACATTATATATAATGGGTCTCGATGAACAGTTCCAAAGAGCTAGAGAGTGAGTTTCAGACCTTCTTTGTGATATTGAAGATACATTGGTCTTTCTTTCTTTCTTTTTTTTTTTTTTTATAGCATCAATTACATCATTCTGAAGTTAAATAGCTGTTAGTTCAACTTCTCTGTTTGTATCTTATTTTACTGCCCAGCCTCTGGTCCATTAACTACACTTTCTTTTCATTGGCCTTCTTCTCTTCTACTTACATCCTAATTCAGTTTTTTTTTCTGCTCTTATCTTCTTCTTCACATTCAGTTTGTTCTTAGATTTTGTTTTATATATCTAGACTTATACATACATATATTTATTATATACATGACATAAATATGTATGTTTGTACATACAAATAGATATATCATATAACTACATTTCGTGTCCCTTTGAGTGGTTTTTTTATAGCTTGGTTTCCTCTTTGATAGTAATAAACCTATTCATTGCAGGTGGGTGGCAAACTCGTTGGATTTCAACAAGAATTATGATGCTAGCGTTTTTGAGACAACCATAAGGTTGCTTTATAAGGTTTAATATGTCATTTTTATTAGTTGTCTCTTTAAATTGATGTTGTTTTTTTTCTAAAGAAATATTTTGTGCTACTGTTCCGTAATCAACATAATTTGAGTGACATGTGAAGACTGTACTGATCAATAATGTTTTTTTTTTTTCATTATACTCCAGAGTTGTGGGTGGACTTCTTAGTACATATGATCTCTCAGGGGACAAAATTTTCCTTGAAAAAGCTAAAGACATTGCAGATAGGCTGCTTCCTGCATGGGATACCCAGTCTGGCATTCCCTATAATATTATTAACTTGGCACATGGAAATGCACATAATCCTGGATGGACTGGGGTAAGCTCTAAACTTCATGGATGTGCAAGTCAAATTTTTTCTGATTGGTTGCAGTTAGTTGTCTTTGGAGTTTGATGTTACTTAATTTCCTTTGACATCATCCCCAGAAAAGTTATTTCATGTAATTTGTTAATCTACTTTTGAACTTTTGCCTAGGAGAGGATTTGGTCGGAAACTATAATTTATCATGGCATGGTTTGCCATTAATTGAAATATGTGTACAGACTGGGAAATTTTTTTATCTGCAGCTGTTACCATTAAGTAGATTGTAGCTAAATTTCTTACATTTCCTCTGATGGAATTATCACATACAATTGCCATTTAACCTCAAGTATCATGGCGACACTGAAACTCTACATTGATTTATACAACAATCATTCTATCTATACATAATCTACATCATTTTTTTTTTACAGCATTTGATAAACTATCAAACCCAGGCAATCTTAGTGATTGCTCTTAGATGTTTTGTCTTATGTCAATGGAGGTTTTCTACTTCTCTTTCTTGTTTGGTTATTATAATTTACAATGTTCCCTGTTTTTAGGGTGATTCTATCCTGGCAGATTCTGCCACAGAACAGGTGAAATTTATTGCTCTTTCTCAAAGGACAGGAGACCCAAAGTATCAATAGAAGGTATAACCCTTCTATGCTTCTAGGTGCATATACAATAGAATATCCATTGATTTTTGCCCAAAAAAAAAAAAAAAGTTTCATTTATCACAAAAAATGCAAATGCATGGCATCATATGGAATGTAGTTCCTTATTTAACCTTTTGTTTTATATAGAACTTCAATGTCAAATAGAGTTAATGTCAAAAAGTTTCTTCAATGGCTTCTATTGGTATGTTTTTGGGAGATTAATTATTCTGTCAGTGAACTAAAAGTCATATATTGTTGTTTCAGGTGGAGAATGTTATTGCACAGTTGAATAAAACCTTTCCTGCTGATGGCTTGCTTCCCATCTATATTAATCCGCACAGAGGGACTCAATCATACTCGACCATTACTTTTGGGGCCATGGGGGACAGGTACTGACTATTCAGTGTTTTGAGATGATATATGTGAACCTTGCTGAGCTTTGTATATCTCACAATATAAATCACTACCATACTTTGTTTTTAGTACAAATGATGTACCATATATTTGTAAGATACAAATGAAAATGACCAACATATTTGCATCACTTTTTAAATTACTTACCTTATAGAGAGAAGAATCAAAGGGGTTGATAAGAAACAATTACATAATTTTTTTTTCTTTTTTTTTTTTTCTTTTTTTTCCCCTTCCTCTTTTTATAGTATGACAGAAGTGTGAAACGAAAATCTCACATAGTCTAAATACGAATGTAATGAGTAGTATATGAGCCTCCTATAACAATTATGCTAAGAACGCAAAATATATATATATATATATATATATATTCTAATAACATAATGTGAATCTCACTCTTATTACAAGTATAAGACGTGAAAAATAGTGTGTCTGTAATTCTTATAAAAGTCAAAATCCAAACCCAAAACTCAAAATTTCCTAAAAAAATTGTGCTAAGAAGACGGAAGAGTTTCATAATCTGATTATGTAAAATTACTCTATGCACTTAAAAAAGCTTTCTCCACCTATGTCTAAGAAAAGCTAAGTAGCCCCTTAAAGAAAGAAATGAATAGAATAATAATGTGTGATAAATGTGTTGGGATCTGGGATCCCGCCCAAGACCTTATAGAAATCAATGCAAGCAGAAAAACACACCCACACCCGAGGAGACACAATATTTAACGTGGTTCGGCCTCAAAGCCTACGTCCACGGGAGAGTAACCGGTTTTCACTATACCAATGGGAAGATTACAGAAAGATTACAATAGAGGAGGAGTTCACACTCTCCTCACTCAGCCACTCTCCCATCTCCCTCGCTCACACCGAGAGAGACGGTCTTTCCGCCTCACATCTCTCACCCTCTTTGGTTTTCTCTCTCACGGTTCTCTTACTCTCTCTCTCATTTTGCCTCTCCTCTCAACCTCCATTTATAGGTGAGGGAGTAGGTGGGTGAGCCTTTGGGCAGCCTCCATTCTTGACCTTTGCCTTGGTTGGTGGCCGCCATTGTTGACCAAGGTTGGTAGCCTCCTTGTGTGTTCCCATGGAAGATAAAGATCACCCCTTTCACATGGGGTGATATTCGACAAATCACCCCCTCAACCCATGTGAGGTGATCCACTGCACACACTGCTGTTAATCTTGTCACGTCCAAATTCAACATAGTTTGCATCTCCTTATTGAGACACTGCATCCCCTGAAAGCTAGAGATAATACACCAGAGATACAAGAGGAGGAGGGAATCCTACATCCTCAACTCAACTCACACCACTCTCTGATTTGGAGAGAGCCTCTGCTCCCATCTCCCACAGATCTCTTCCACGCTTCTGTCTCGGATGTCTTCACCAGCTATGCTTGAACTTGCGCAACCAAGATATCCGACACCCCCTGATTGGATGTCCCACACCCCCTCTTGGGATGCCCTTGACTGTCATGCCTTATCTCGCAGGACCAGTCATTGGAGCAATAGAAAACCCATTGTGTATCCCATCAACGTCCTCTGTCTTTTTTGCTCGGAGCTTTTCCTCTGAACTATCAGCCTTTGCCCTCTACACTTCTAAACAACCTCCTAGCATTTCCACATACGCTTGTTGTTTGTGCTTTTGCAGTCCCTGATTTGCTGTCCAGTAGATTGATGGTTGACAGTAGCTCCATCTGTCAAAGCATCGTCAGCTATGCAATTCCTTGCATAGTGCTCGCACCCATGGCTTCTGGTTTCCCTGCGTCGAGCTCGCCTTAGAGATCCGCATCAACTCTATCCTCTGCTGACATGGAACTCAAGAAACCACCATAGAGAAAAAAACTTGCCACTCCTTGGCGCGCACCCTTGCGTCTTATCTGTCTTAATTTCTCTGTCTGGAAGTTCCTGTGAACTTTCAACAACCTGCTGCTACATACTCTTCTCACGCCTCTGTACGACACTCTAGCATACCCTTGCACTGCTGCACGTCTGCATTTGTGCTCCTGCGCTTAGTATGCTCCTCTGCAACTATTGTTCTACACGTCCACATACCATCAGTACCTACTCGTATACAGTAGCTCCAACAGCCACAGTATTTCCCTGAGCCTGTACTGGTTGCCAAATCATCTATCCGTCGATGAATGGTCTTCTCTTCTGATTGAACCAGATCCTCCGAACACTTCAACAACCAGGAAAGTTCCCAGGAAAGATGGTGGGGTCACAACCGGTCCCACTTAAGAACCAGTCTCCTTAGACAGTGTCTTTTTGACAGAACTTTCCTAGACATTGTTGATCTTGAGATAATCATGTGCAATCTCCTGATCGCCCCTGACCAATCCTGATCTCCCTCGATCTGCCATTTGATCAAGCCTGATCTCCTTTGATCTCCAATGATCTATCTCAAGTTGTATCTGGTTGTCCAATCTGGTCAGAAATCTGCCCATTCTAACCTCTTCAGTGAATCCGCAGCGTTCTACAATATCCGGCAACCTTCCTTCGAGTATTGAAGATGACAAACTCCCATGTTTGACAATCTTTCAAAAACCGTTCAGAATTTCACTATTCTGACCTCGCGGTTGCGTCCGGAGCGGTCCGTTTAGCTAGGACCAATCTTCGCTGCACTTTCGGGGACCTCACTGAAAAATCTCCCAAAAAGTTGGGCCACACCACAATTTTTTAAAAATTCTGGGCCAAATTGCAATTTTTAGAAGTTCAGAGAATATTCCGTGTACCAACAGAATATTTCGTCCACTGCACCTGATGTCGTCCGTCCCTTTAATCTGCCTTCTTTTTACAGAAACTCCGTCTCCAAAATCTGACCATACGGATGTGTTCGGAATACTCCAAATAGTCGGAAAACACTATTGGATCACCAAAAACGGACTCCAAATGGCTTAGATCTAGCCAAAACATTTTGTACGCCTCAGATTTGCGGCTGCACCATAGCCGCGAAGCACCGGATTCGACCTCCTGCGGCTGCACCCTTACCGTGTCGCACTGGATCCTGCCCTCTGGATGCTGACGTGGCAGATGACTGTACTGCCACGTGGCGATTTCTTGCTGACGTGTCGCCACGTGTCAATTACGTGACTCGCTGACGTGGCATGCAACGTGTCGATGACTTGGCTGCTGGCGTGGCAGCCACGTGGCACTCCTGGATGACATGGCTGCTGACGCGTCTGCCACGTGGCATGCGCGTGGCTCGCGCGTGTTCTGCACGCGTTTTCCTTCAGTCGTCTTCCTCCCTGCGCCGTGCGTGGGGCGCGTGTGCGCGACTGAACCCACGCGCCGGCTTCCTTCACGGCCCGTGGCGGCACGTGCTGCGACTGAGGTTCACGCGCCACCTTCTAGGGGCGCGTGAGGCCGCGTCCGGTGCCCCCTGGGTTTCTACTTTGCATTTCTGGACTTCTCTCGTCGAGCCCTTGCTCCTGGTATGCTCAAAACCTGATTTTGAGCAACTTCATTTCTGGGCAGTTTCGAACATCGCACTGTTTTTGTTCCGAAACGCCACCGACGAGGCTTTGATACCACTTGTTGGGATCTGGGATCCCGCCCAAGACCTTATAGAAATCAATGCAAGCAGAAAAACACACCCACACACAAGGAGACACAATATTTAACGTGGTTCGGCCTCAAAGCCTACGTCCACGGGAGAGTAACCGGTTTTCACTATACCAATGGGAAGATTACAGAAAGATTACAATAGAGGAGGAGCTCACACTCTCCTCACTCAGCCACTCTCCCGTCTCCCTCGCTCACACCGAGAGAGACGGTCTTTCCGCCTCACATCTCTCACCCTCTTTGGTTTTTGCTCTCACGGTTCTCTTACTCTCTCTCTCATTTTGCCTCTCTTCTCAACCTCCATTTATAGGTAGGGAGTAGGTGGGAGAGCCTTGGCAGCCTCCATTCTTGACCTTTGCCTTGGTTGGTGGCCGCCATTGTTGACCAAGGTTGGTAGCCTCCCTTGTTGTTCCCTGGAAGATGAGATCACCCCTTTCACATGGGGTGATATTCCACAAATCACCCCCTCAACCCATGTGAGGTGATCCACTGCACACACTGCTGCTAATCTTGTCACGCCCAAATTCAACATAGTTGCATCTCCTTATTGAGACACTGCATCCCCTGAAGCTAGAGATAATACACCAGAGATACAAGAGGAGGAGGGAATCCTACATCCTCAACTCAACTCACACCACTCTCTGATTTGGAGAGAGCCTCTGCTCCCATCTCCCACAGATCTCTTCCACGCTTCTGTCTCGGATGTCTTCACCTGCTATGCTTGAACTTGCGCAACCAAGATATCCGACACCCCCTGATTGGATGTCCTACACCCCCTCCTAGGATGCCCTTGACTGTCATGCCTTATCTCGCAGGACCAGTCATTGGAGCAATAGAAAACTCGTTGTGTATCCCATCAACGTCCTCTGTCTTTTTTGCTCGGAGCTTTTCCTCTGAACTATCAGCCTTTGCCCTCTACACTTCTAAACAACCTCCTAGCGTTTCCACATACGCTTGTTGTTTGTGCTTTTGCAGTCCCTGATTTGCTGTCCAGTAGATTGATGGTTGACAGTAGCTCCATCTGTCAAAGCATCGTCAGCTATGCAATTCCTTGCATAGTGCTCGCACCCATGGCTTCTGGTCTCCCTGCGTCGAGCTCGCCTAAGAGATTCGCATCAACTCTATTCTCTGCTGCCATGGAACTCAAGAAACCACCATAGGGAAAATAAACTTGCCACTCCTTGGCGCGCACCCTTGCGTCTTATCTGTCTTAATTTCTCTGTCTGGAAGTTCCTGTGAACTTTTAACAACCCGCTGCTACATACTCTTCTCACGCCTCTGTACGACACTCTAGCGTACCCTTGCACTGCTGCACGTCTGCATTTGTGCTCCTGCGCTTAGTATGCTCCTCTGCAACTATTGTTCTACATGTCCACATACCATTAGTACCTACTCGTATACAGTAGCTCCAACAGCCACAGTATTTCCCTAAGCCTGTACTGGTTGCCAAATCATCTATCCGTCGATGAATGGTCTTCTCTTCTGATTGAACCAGATCCTCCGAACACTTCAACAACCAGGAAAGTTCCCAGGAAAGACTGGTGGGGTCACAACCGGTCCCACTTAAGAACCAGTCTCCTTAGACAGTGTCTTTTTGACAGAACTTTCCTAGACATTGTTGATCTTGAGATAATCATGTGCAATTCTCCTGATCGCCCCTGACCAATCCAGATCTCCCTCGATCTGTCATTTGATCAAGCCTGATCTCCACTGATCTATCTCAAGTTGTATCTGGTTGTCCAATCTGGTCAGAAATCTGCCCATTCTAACCTCTTCAGTGAATCCGCAGCGTTCTACAATATCCGGCAACCTTCCTTCGAGTATTGAAGATGACAAACTCTCATGTTTGACACTCTTTCAAAAACCGTTCAGAATTTCACTATTCTGACCTCACGGTTGCGTCCGGAGCGGTCCGTTTAGCTAGGACCAATCTTCGCTGCACTTCCGGGGACCTCACTAAAAAATCTCCCCAAAAGTTGGGCCACACCACAATTTTCTGAAAATTCTGGGCCAAATTGCAATTTTCAGAAGTTCAGAGAATATTCCGTGTACCAACAGAATATTCCGTCCACTGCACCTGATGTCGTCCGTCCCTTTAATCTGCCTTCTTTTTACAGAAACTCCGTCTCCAAAATCTGACCGTACGGATGTGTTCGGAATACTCCAAATAGTCGGAAAACACTATTGGATCACCAAAAACGGACTCCAAATGGCTTAGATCTAGCCAAAACATTTTGTACGCCTCAGATCTGCGACTGCACCATAGCCGCGAAGCACCGGATCCGACCTCCTGCGGCTGCACCCTTACCGTGTCACATTGGATCCTACCCTCTGGATGCTGACGTGGCAGATGACTGTACTGCCACGTGGCGATTTCTTGCTGACGTGTCGCCACGTGTCAATTACGTGACTCGCTGACGTGGCATGCAACGTGTCGATGACCTGGCTGCTGGCGTGGTAGCCACGTGCCCTCCTGGATGACATGGCTGCTGACGCGTCTGCCACGTGGCATGCGCGTGGCTCGCGCGTGTTCTGCACGCGTTTCCCTTCAGTCGTTTTCCTTCCTGCGCCGCGCGTGGGGCGCGTGTGCGCGACTGAACCCACGCGCCGGCTTCCTTCACGGCGCGTGGCGGCGCGTGCTGCGACTGGGGTTCACGCGCCCCCTTCTAGGGGCGCGTGAGGGCGCGTCCGGTGCCCCCTGGATTTCTGCTTTGCATTTCTGGACTCCTCTCGTCGAGCCCTTGCTCCTGGTATGCTCAAAACCTGATTTTGAGCAACTTCATTTCTGGGCAGTTTCGAACATCGCACTGTTTTTGTTCCGAAACGCCACTGACGAGGCTCTGATACCACTTGTTGGGATCAGGGATCCCGTCCAAGACCTTATAGAAATCAATGCAAGCAGAAAAAACACTAACCCACAAGGAGACACAATATTTAACGTGGTTCGGCCTCAAAGCCTACGTCCACGGAGAGTAACCGGTTTTCACTATACCAATGGGAAGATTACAGAAAGATTACAATAGAGGAAGAGCTCACACTCTCCTCACTCAGCCACTCTCCCGTCTCCCTCGCTCACACACCGAGAGAGACGGTCTTTCCGCCTCACATCTCTCACTCTCTTTGGTTTTCTCTCTCACGGTTCTCTTACTCTCTCTCTCTCATTTTGCCTCTCCTCTCAACCTCCATTTATAGGTGAGGGAGTAGGTGGGAGAGCCTTTGGGCAGCCTCCATTCTTGACCTTTGCCTTGGTTGGTGGCCGCCATTGTTGACCAAGGTTGGTAGCCTCCTTGTGTGTTCCCATGGAAGATGAAGATCACGCCTTTCACATGGGGTGATATTCTACAAAATGGACAGCTATCCCACATCGAAGATTAGAAGAATGAGAAGGTGGGAGTGGACAGCGGAGCACGATACCACCATGTCTATAAATAACAATCTCTTTTTCTCTCTCTCTCTTAATTCATAACAGTTGCAACAAAGGTTGAGGCACTATTACAGAGAGAAAAAGCTTAATTTCTAGAGAGAGAAAGTAATGGGGAGCAACAACAACAACAGGAGAGGAAGAACAGTGATGGAGGTCGGAGCTGATGGGGTGGCTATCATCACCATCATCATCAACCCTCCCGTCAATTCTCTCTCCCTTGATGGTACTCTCTTCATCTTCTATTTCTTGAAGTTTTTGATTTTCAAATTTTGTTTTTAA
Organism: Camellia japonica; assembly: GCA_030407325.1. Classification (NCBI taxonomy): domain Eukaryota; kingdom Viridiplantae; phylum Streptophyta; class Magnoliopsida; order Ericales; family Theaceae; genus Camellia; species Camellia japonica. The sequence continues at coordinate 191,409,238 of JAPPVO010000031.1, read as the reverse complement.
AAAAACTAAAAATTAATTTAGTGAAAAAATGAAGAAAAAATACTGTGAAAAATCTAAAAACAAAATTACTAAAGACCAAAAAAAAAAAAATCTTTTTTTTTAGTAATTTTTTTTTATTATAAATTATATTCTAATAATTAGGTGCATGTAGATTTGATTTCATTTTTTTAAATGACTAAAATATGATAAAATTTGTAAATCTTTGTTCTAAGTTGTAACACACAGATCTTTTGAGGTGGTCCAGTTCTGTCTAAAGTCATGTTTTTCTAAGGGAAAAAAAAAAAGAACATTCAGTCCTTGATTGTAATTTGCTTATAAAAATTGTGGGCTGTCCTGAATTTGTAAATTTTTTGTGCAGTCTATTTATAATTTGTGAATTTGTAATTTTTGTAATGTTTATTTATAATTTGGGACTCCATGTTAGTTGATCATGTCATATAGATCCTGTCATATACTGAATGATGAGATTTTTTTTAGCCATTTTGAATATCGAGTTTAGAGCTTGCATTTACTTCTTGTTTTCAAATTATTTTGTTTCTTATATATATCTTTGGTTGATCATTGAGATTTTCGTAATATTATACAATTAAAAATTTGTTAGAACATATAAAGATAGACAGAGATTTGGAGACAAAATTCCTAATAAAGGGTTCTTGATTGATGATATATATTTTTGGAATTAATTACATTAACATCTCTTGATGTTGTTGGGTGAAAATATATCTAATTTTACAAATTTTATATAATTACATTAGATTTATGAAGATTTTAATTTATATAATATTTGTCTCTTTTTTAGTCGTATAAATAAAAAAATAATAATTATTTCTTTTGTATGAAATGTATATATTACACCTATTAGTTATTTGTATTAGTTATAATTATTTTAACTTTATTATAAAGAATGTCAATGTAATACCTTCTAATTTTTTTTGTAGTTTCTTTAAGTTTCAAGGTGATAATGTAATTAATATATATATTGGAAATTGGGACAGAAGTGTTGATAGATGATATGTATACATGTAGGGAAATTGTAATATATGGTCCCTAGTTCTTGATAAATGATATGATGTCTAACTTTTGTGCACAAAGATTGCAAAAGTTGTAGTGACTTTTGTACACAAGATGGTGAATTGTAGGCTTAAATCCCTTGATGTCTCAATCCAGGAGTTTTTCTAGTATGCTACGTACAACCTTTGTAGCTAGCTGGCCTAAATCTTTTATAAAAAATGAGCTAGCATGTGCAACAACCATTGACACAACTCCTCATTTCATTATCTTAAACAAATATAAGAGGTCTCTCCTATGTTTCATTAAAGGTCTAAGCTTTACAATCATGTATTGAGGTGGGGTTTAGCAATTGTGTTTGTGGTATATTTTTTTTGAAAAAGTTTATAGGTTTTTTTGATGCAAAATTATTATATTATTCTTATAATGTTGTGGACGGTAGAATTTCTCAAAGTTTGAAAGGTGAAATCATCTTTTAACAATTTTATCGACATTAAAAACACAAAACTCTTTTTATGGTGAAGTTGCTTTTTTAGCAAACAAAACGTTTCTTTTCTATTTTAATTTTTTTGGTGGCTAAAAACTGCTTATTTAGGGATTGTCTTGATATCGTCGTATTTTAAGACTAGGTAAATTACAATGACCTTTCCTAAAGTTTAGAAAAAATATAGTAAGCTTACAAGTTATGTATAATTACACTGGATTCTTTTAAGATTTTAATTCATGTCACACTTAGCATCTTTTTTATTAAAAATTTGTTAATTATATAAATGAAAAAATAATAGACTTGTTTGGAAAGATGGTTGGGATAAAATAACCCCGTAAAAGAAGGCAAAAACACCCAGCTTGGCTTATTGACTTATTTGAATTATCACTCTCTATTGTTTTGCACGTTTTTTCAAAAAAAGCCAATAAATCTGAAAAAAGCCACTTTCCAAAATAGACTAAAATAGTTAACTTGGGTTTAAATGACTAAAATATGAAAAAAAAAAAAAAAAGAATGAAAAGCAGTTTTCAAAGTGACTTTTACAATTGTGATTTTTAAGATTTTGAAATCCTTGCATAATAACTTGGTTATCAATATTATCAAATAAGATTTTTTTTGTATAATTTTAATGGAGTGGGTCAGATGTTCAAAATTTTCGTGATCATAAGTCATACCAACTGTTTAAAAAAAAAAAAAAAAGTCATACCAACAGTTATTTAAGTGAATACCCTGAGCTACAGGTAAAGCCGTCCCTGGAAAGCACCAAAAAATAAGAAAAATAAGAAAACCAAAACATTGCCCTAAGCAGTCTCTTTGGATTTGGTGATTTGGAGAGAAAAGAAACTAAATAGAAATGTGGTGAAATGGGGGTTTACTAAAGAGGAAGGAAATGGGGTGAAATGGGAAGAAATAGACACATTTTTCTATTATAACCCATCTTTTGAATCTAGCCAAAAGTGGAGAAGATTTGGTGAGAAAACAAACTATTCTGACTTTTGATAATGCCAAAATTGCCTATCAAAATCCAAATGAAATAAAAAGTCGAGTATTTGTCCTTGTTAATTATGGATTTGTTTGTGCTTGTTGATGCATTGTTACAGTATGGTTCTTCTGCTCTGTGACCAAAATTTGTGTACTATTTAATGATTAGAAATCTTTTTTAAGGCAGGGTGATCTGCGTCCATTTATAGGAAGTAAATTATGGATTTCATTTGGAATTATTAAATTGGATTACTAATTACTCTTGAAAGATATGAGTAAACAAATAAACATGCGAGTTTATTAATTTGCATAATATACTTTTGGGAAAATTACAAAAAAGAAAAAAAAAATTGAATTTTGACCTTTGTAACAAAATAAATATTAAGTTTTTAATTTTGTCAAATCAAACTTTAAACTTTTAATTTGTTTTCAATCTAATCTGTTTATCTATTTTCGTAAGATAAAACTAAAAAAAATGCTTTGGAGCTGTAATTGTTGAGTTTTAAAGCCAACTCTAATGAGCTGGCAGTGTTTTGGTCTTGATTTGTTTTGTTTTGTTTTGTTATTATTTTTTCATTGTCATATTATTATCAAAATTAATGTTCTGAATCATTGTTGTAAAACTAATGGAAAAAATGATATTTTAATTATTAAACTTAACGGAAATGATATTTTAATTATTTTGCATACAGTTACATTGACTTTAATGATTAACATGTCTTTTTTTTTTTTTCTTTGTTTTACTTAACGGTAATGGAAACAAATTGATAGTTTCAAAATATTAGAATTTAAATTAATAAAATTAAAAATTTAGAATTTAGTTTGTTATAATGATTAAAATTTAGAATTTTTTTGATAATATTTTTTATATTTTTGTATTTCTCATTTTTTTTTTTAGCAATTTCAATTGAATATAGTAAAGAAATTGAAGAGTCAAATCATTAGAAACAACCTTAGATACTTCACGTAGTGGGTGTGGATGGAAACATTAAGTAATAACCCTATGGCTTATACTAACTATACTATTATTTATCTGCCAAGAGTAGCTACCTAGAGTACGTGCCGTTTCTGGACGAGCATAATGTATCTATGTGTGTGTTATAAATAATATCCATTCATATTCAAATTGTAATTTTATTCCTCCGTCTATCTTCTTTTATTAAGACTGACGAAATTTATTGTGTGAGTTAAATATGGTATTTTTTGTCTCATTACCGTTTTTATATTTTTATCAAAATCTTGTTTAGTCTTTTGCATTTTCACTAAAATTTTATTTTGATTCATTTACTTTTAATTTTCATTACCAATAGATTGATGGATTCATTGTATTGAAATATGAAAAAATTGTGAGTAGGTATTAAGAGGATGTAACCTAATTTGTCTCATGGATTTGTAGTTAAAAAATTTGTTACCTTCTTGGACTACTTGTGAATCTCCCTAGCATTGTTATAGATATTAACTAAATGGACCGACAATGAGTATTTTATATTAGGTCCGACACTTCTCCAGTCAAGAGTGTTAAAAGGCTCATGAACCAATTCACAATTGCAATTCAGTTGATCGGAGAGAAGTCATATTGCTAGCTAGATATCGGTACTACTTTGTTATAGATCTAAAAAGTCAATTAAAAAGCTAGTAAACCCAAGAAGGAAGAAGACTTGGCTGCCTGTTTGGGATATGATGGTCTGTGCAGTAGCCATGAGATCTATATATCAATTATTCTCCCTCTTTTTTTATATGAATGTCAGTTTGTCTTAAGAATAGTTCTGATTTTTCATGCTAATGGTTTGGAGCAAAAATCCTACATGTTTTATTTTTTTTATGAACGATTCTAATTTTGTACCCTCTGTTTTGTAAGATTTATGCTTATACATACATATGTTTGGGTTGATAATGCTTCTGTGTTTGTGTTTTTTGTTTTGTAACATAAGTATTTTGCCTTTCTATTCTATCATGCTAATTCAATTCAAATTGGTAACTTCAACTACACTTGTGTTTTAATTCAGCCCACATCTACTCCGTTGAGTCTTTATTTTAACTTAAGGTGACACTCAAACACTCTTGCTTCAGTAGGCTGATGCCTAAATGCAAAGTTATGACACTTTTACTTCATGTTAGTGCATAGTACTGTTCAAACCTGATAGATTTGTTCCTTAAAGTTGTATGTCAAGTAGTTTCATAAATTATTTTTTATAATGATTTACAGGATATCAACAAAATGGAGGTCGTGGCCGAGGTCGAGGTCAAGGTCGTGGTCTAGATTCTTGCTCTACTCTAGTTAATCTTATTGGCTGTCGAGCTGCATTGCATGATCGATTTCGTTTTGCATGTCATGCATTGGTTTGAAGTTGGTTCTTGAAAGGAAAAAGTTGGTTTTTTGTACTTGAGTTTTTTGAAGAAAAAAGCCTCATTTTGATCCGAAAAGTTGGAACAAGAACCATGTTTTTGTGTTTGTTTTTGTATGATCATCTTGTAAGGGGTACCCAGGTCCATGTTTTCGAACCCTTTTGCATGAAACCTCAGATTTTGTATAAACAAGTTATGATTTCAGCACGCATGTTCTTGATGATCTTGTTCTTTGCATTCTTCAAGGGGAAAACCAGGTTTCCCGATTTCGTTTTGGATGTGGCCATCGGGACCACACCTCGGTAAGGAGGTGTGGGACCTCGGCAAGACCTGGACGGTACCCAGTGTGTTTTCATGAGACGAGAAAAACAGTGTTTTAACCCCAGCATGTTTTGCTTGGTTTTGACTTGGATCTGGTAAAAACGCCGAGATCATTGCTTGCATGTAAGGCTTGTTTGAGAATGTATTTGCCATGTGATTGTAGGACCTTGATCCTTGCCTTGAGCCTACATCTGAGAAACTAGGTGAGTGGTATTTTTAATAAAGCTATGTTATAATGTTTGATGAATCTTGCTTTGCTTCGTTTTGATAAAAGTATTTGTTAAGCATGAACGATTAGCCCTATTTTGATGTATCAAGTATAAGCTTGTTTTGATGTTACCTTTGGAAAGTCCCTTGTACTGGAGGACTCTAAACTTGTGCAGTACCCTCGTGATAAAAGGATACGGTCCTTTCTTGGAAAGACTATTGTGTTAAAAGGGCTACGGGCCTAAGTAACACAAGTCCCTCGTGCTGGAGGACTCTAAACTTTCGCAGCACCATAGTGTTAAATCGGGCTACGGGCCTAAGTAACACAAGGCCATCGTGTTAAAAAGAGCTACGGGCTTAAGTAACACAAGTCCCTTGTGCTGGAGGACTATAAACTTTCGCAGTACCTCGGACTAAGCGATTACGGATCGTACAGTCCTTGTCTTGCCACTGACGGTTTACCGCGTGGACTTGTTTGTTTGGAAAGCTGGATTTGTGTTTTGCCGATGCCAGTAAGCATCCCTTGAGACTCGTAAGATTTGATAGATGAATACGGTTCACCTCCTGTTTGATAAAATTTTGACGTGTTTTGCTTTGAAGGAATCTCGGCTAATGTTCGTATGGTTTTGACACGTTTTGTTTTGAAAGGACTTCGGCTATATTCATGCAAAACCTTTATTATTTGTACCATTCACTGAGTATCCAAGCTCACCCCTCTATATATATATGTAGGTGATGAGCAGGACGGCGGCGACGCCTAGATGTGTTTTGCACGGCTTGTTTTGGATTCGTGATTATGTCGGCTTTGTTTTGTGTTCATGTCGGCAACGTTGTAATTACGTCGGCCAGTCTTGAAAATCATGCTTCTTGACTTGTATTTTGTATATGTCGGCTCGAGAAGCCTTTTGATCAAGATGTAACTTGTATTTTTGTTATTTCGGACTGCTTGTAGAGCTATATCTTGTATGTCATCCCATTGATTTATGCACGGCTCTTATGGACCACTTGTATTTTGATTTATTGCTTCCGCATCTGTGAGCCCCATAAGTATATTATACTCTGATTGTGTGAAATCTTTGTAAGTTGGCCTTCGGTAATGACGGATTACTGGCCATCACGGCACCATCCTACTAGGGACGGGTTTGGGGTCGTGACAGAATGGTATCAGAGCACAAGTTCCGCAGTACACGTTATTCACACACTTTGAGTCCTAAAGAGCATAGGATTTCCCTTAGAAGGATGTTAAGATTGCATCATATTTCTTGCTATTTGAACAATGTGCGCATCAACTTGGTATGCTTGTTTGTTACTTGCCTACGTGGTTATTTGCTTACTTTGTTTAAAAGTCACACTTTGCATACTCATAGCATCATGAGGAGAGGTAGACCTCCAATTGGCAGAGATCAGCCAGAAGACAGGATGGACAGACTAGAAAGGGTAGTTGAAGGTTTGGCCCGCGAGTTGAGGCAAACGAGACAGCAGTATGCTAGTGCTACGTTGACTCAGGCCGAGCAGACCAACGGCCGAAATGTAGTTCCGCCTCCGCCTCCTCCAGTGCCGCAAGTTCCTCCACAGCCAGCCTTATATGGGGATGGCACAATAGCTTTGATCAGGGAGTTCAAGAAAATGAAGCCACTGAGATTCCAAGGGGGCATAAAGCCGATGAAAGCCGAAGCGTGGGTTCTAGAAATGGAAAAATTGTTCGAGATCTTTCCCAGCACCGACGCCCAGAAAGTAGCGCTGGCAACATTCACACTGGATGACGACGCCCGCAGATGGTGGATGATGGTTCGAGAAGGTAATCCGGACTTGACCTGGACCCGATTCTTGGAGTTGTTCTACAACAAACATTTTCCCCTTAGTGTCCGAAACCGCAAGGCTACAGAATTTCAGACCTTAACGCAAGGCAGCAAGACAGTGGCGGAATACAACCGCGCTTTTACGGAGTTGGCGATGTATGCACCTCACATGGTCAATGACGAGTATATGAAGGCTAGGAAGTTTGAGAGTGGGCTCAGTGGACCGATATAAGACTGGGTTAACTTGCACAATATGCCGACTTACGCCGGAGTATTGGATAAAGCCATCCTGGCTGAAGCTAACTTGAACAGATACCAGAGTTCGGGAGAGAACCAGAGGAAAAGGCAGAATTTTGACAGTCGCCAAACACAGTTTACTACCAAGAAGAAAGCGAACGTTAGTAGCCCAGCCTACCCAAGACAGGAAAGTGGCGCGAAGCCGACATGTTCGAGTTGTGGGAAGTCACATTTCGGGGTTTGTCGTCGGGCGTCTGGAGCTTGTTATGAATGTGGTGAAATGGGACACTATGTGAGAGATTGTCCTAAGGCAAAGACTGTTAATGACAAGAAGGATGAGGATACCTCGGGTTCCGTTCAGAAGAGTAATGCTGGGAAAGGACAAATGAGGCAGGGCAGAGTGTTTGCACTGGTACCAGGAGATACTCAGAATGCTGAGACAGTAGTGTCAGGTATACTTCCAATTTGCTCTCATGATGCATATGTATTGATTGATTCGGGCTCTACGCATTCATTCGTATCTGCTAAGTTTGCCGAGAAGATTAATAGAGAACTAGAACCCCTTGATTATATATTATCTGTGTCTACTCCATCTGGGAGATCCATGATTGTTGCATCCATTTATAGAGCATGTGTTGTCGCGATTGAGAATGTTGAATTGCTAGTAGATTTAATGCCTTTGGACATAACTCATTTTGATGTTATACTGGGAATGGATTGGTTAGTCGCAAATCATGCATCTATTAATTGTGTTTCGAAGAGTGTCACACTGAAACCCCCAAACATAGCCGAAGTTACATTTCGGGGTAAAGGGGTAGTGCCCCCACCTTATTTGATTTCGTCTGTTAGAGCCTATAAGTTAATTCGGAAAGGATGTCAAGGTTTCTTGTGTAGCATACTGAATGATCAGAATGGAAATACTGGTTTAGCCGACATTCCAGTTGTCAATGAATTCGCCGACGTCTTTCCAAGTGATTTGCCTGGCAACTTAATTGATAGTGGAATAGAGTTTACTGTTGATGTCATGTCGGGAACACAACCGATCTCCAAAACACCCTATAGAATGGCCCCAGCTGAACTTAGGGAATTGAAACTGCAATTACAAGAATTGTTGGATAAGGGATTTATTAGGCCGAGCACTTCACCATGGGGAGCACCCGTTTTATTTGTTAAGAAAAAGGATGGCACACTCCGTCTTTGCATTGACTACAGAGAACTTAACAAGGTCACCATTAAGAACAAGTACCCATTACCTAGGATTGATGATTTGCTTGATCAGTTACAAGGAGCACGAGTCTTTTCTAAGATTGACCTTAGGTCGGGTTACCATCAGCTTAAAGTTAAAGCCGAGGATGTTGAGAAGACCGCCTTCCGGACAAGATATGGCCACTATGAATTCTTAGTGATGCCTTTTGGAGTGACCAATGCCCCTGCCGCATTTATGGATTTAATGAACAGAGTCTTCAAGCCATACTTAGACGAATTTGTAGTTGTCTTCATCGATGATATATTGATCTATTCCACGAGTAAAGCTGAACATGAGAATCATTTGAGACTTGCCTTACAGATTTTGAGAGACCGGAAATTGTATGCTAAGTTTAACAAGTGTGAGTTTTGGCTTCCTACTATCTCGTTTTTGGGTCATGTGATTAATGAAGAGGGTATTTCAGTTGATCCTAGTAAAATTGAAGCTGTTGTGAATTGGCCGAGGCCGACTAACGTGTCCGAAGTTCGAAGTTTTCTGGGTTTGGCAGGTTATTACAGGAAGTTTGTGAAGGATTTCTCCAGGATTGCAATCCCGTTGACGCAATTAACTAAGAAGGGAGCACCGTATGAATGGACTGAAGATCGGGAGTCAGCCTTCCAAGAACTGAAGACGAGGTTAGTCACAGCGCCAGTACTTGTACTTCCATCAGGTAATGAAGAGTTTCATATCTATAGTGATGCATCGCATAAGGGTTTGGGTTGTGTATTGATGCAAAAGGGTAAAGTCATAGCATATGCATCTCGTCAGTTGAAGCCACATGAAAAGAAGTATCCTACCCATGATTTAGAACTAGCAGCCGTAGTATTTGCTTTGAAGATTTGGCGTCACTACTTGTATGGAGCTTCTTGTCAGGTTTTTACAGATCATAAGAGTTTAAAATACCTATTCACTCAGAAAGAATTGAATTTGAGGCAGAGAAGATGGCTTGAGTTGTTGAAAGACTACGACATGCAAATTCAATATCACCCGGGTAAAGCTAACACCGTAGCCGACGCTTTGAGCAGAAAGGTAACTGGAAGTTTGGCATGTCTAACCGTGATTTCAGCAGAACCAACTATTGTTGAGGAAGTAAAGGCAAGACAGATGGAGGACGAATTCTTCAAGAAGATAGCCGACGAGATCATTACGAAGCCGAGATCAGGGTACACTATTGAGAATCGAGTGCTCAGGTTCGAAGGAAAATTGTGTGTGGCCGACGTTCCAGAGTTGAAAAGGAAAATTTTGCAGGAAGCCCATGCTTCCAAGTTTGCTGTTCATCCAGGAAATACCAATATGTATCAAGATGTGAAACAAACTTTCTGGTGGCCGAATATGAAAAGAGAGATAGCCGAGTTCGTGTCCCAGTGTTTGCATTGTCAACAAGTGAAAGCAGAACATCAAAGGCCAGCAGGACTTCTTCAACCTTTGCCGATTCCTGAATGGAAATGGGAACACATCTCCATGGATTTTGTGATTGGTTTGCTGAAGACACAGAAAGGTATGGATTCGATTTGGGTTGTTGTAGACAGATTAACTAAGTCAGCACACTTTTTGCCTGTTAAGACTACCTTCAACGCCGATCAACTCGCCTCGTTGTATGTGAACGAGATTATTAGACTTCATGGAGTGCCGATGTCAATTGTGTCAGACCGAGATCCGAAGTTTGTTTCCAGATTCTGGCAGAGTCTACAGAGGGCTTTTGGAGCCGAACTGAGATTTAGTACAGCTTTTCATCCACAGACGGATGGGCAAACAGAGAGGACTATTCAGACACTTGAAGATATGCTTAGGCTTTGTGTTTTGGACTTCCAAGGGAGTTGGGGAGTGCATTTACCCTTAGTGGAATTTGCTTACAACAACAGTTATCAGGCTAGCATTGGCATGGCGCCGTATGAAGCCTTGTACGGAAGAAAGTGTAGGTCGCCGATATGTTGGACCGAAGTTGGAGACAGAGCTCTGCTTGGTCCCGAATTGATTCAAGTAACAACAGAGAAAATTAAACTTATTCAGCAGAGGATTAAAACTGCCCAGAGCCGACAGAAGAGTTACGCCGACCAGAGAAGGAATGAATTAGAATTCGAAGTTGGGGATCATGTATTCCTGAAAGTTTCGCCAATGAAAGGAGTTTCCAGATTTGGGAAGAAAGGTAAGTTAGCACCTCGTTATATTGGGCCATTTGAAATTCTTGACAAGGTTAACTCCGTGGCCTACAGACTTGCTTTGCCACCCGAACTAAGCCTAGTCCATAATGTGTTTCATGTGTCGATGTTAAGGAAGTATGTTCGGGATCCCTTGCCTGTGATTGACTATTCTGGGATTGAAGTAAATGAGAATTTAGGCTATGATGAGAAGCCGATGTGTATTGTCGACAGACAAGTCAAGCAGTTGAGAAACAAGTCGATACCGATGGTAAAGATCGAATGGAAAGAACATTACGGCAAGAATGCCACATGGGAAATGGAAGAGGAAATGAGAACTCGACATCCAGAATTATTCTTAGAGCAAGGTAATCTAAGTTTGGGGACCAAACTTCTTTAAGGGGGGTAGGATGTAACAACCCTCACTTTGACTTAGTCATACTTGCATACATTCATGTATGATCTTGCCTTGTTACGTTACTTTGCTAGTCTTGTCTTGTCTTGTTTTGTTTAAGTGAATTGCTTGCTCGACTTTGTTCTTTGCTTGGTGTGTAGCCGAGGTCATCTTGAGCTTAGTTCACCTTTGGACCTTTGTACTTAGAATTTATTTCGGAACCACTTGGTAGACCTCCGTCTTCACCCCGGGCATGTTTGCCGAGATGTCACTATCTGGGCCGAGGTTCGGAACCAAGGCCGAGGAGTGTACCATCTAGGTCGAGATGTTTTGTACTTGTGATCCTTGTCCTTGGGCAGGTATGACCCAGACCGAGGTGTGGCACACCCAGGCCAAGGTGTAGCACAGCTTAGTCAAGTGTCGTCCTCCCTAGCCGATGTCTTTGTTACCCTTGCCGAGCTTCGACTTTAGCCGATGTCATTACTTGCCGATGTGTCTTGCCAGTTAGCTTGTTGTATACACTTTGTCATAGATTTGTCTTGTCAATCAGTCACTTTTTGAGCTGAACCAACCCGGTAGCGCCACGTGTCCGAGCTGTGTGTTAAGACAGCCGGCAGACCTAGAGACAAATCATTTTGTCTCAGATCCTTGTTTTTAGAGAGAGAAGCTCTAGAGGAAGAATGAAGAGTTTTAGAGAGAGGAGTAGAGTTCCGAGCTTGATCTTCGAAGATCGAACCGTTGGATTTGAGTTTTGAGGTTAGATTCTTGCTCTACTCTAGTTAATCTTATTGGCTGTCGAGCTGCATTGCATGATCGATTTCGTTTTGCATGTCATGCATTGGTTTGAAGTTGGTTCTTGAAAGGAAAATGGTGTACTTGAGTTTTTTGAAGAAAAAGCCTCATTTTGATCCGAAAAGTTGGAACAAGAACCATGTTTTTGTGTTTGTTTTTGTATGATCATCTTGTAAGGGGTACCCAGGTCCATGTTTTCGAACCCTTTTGCATGAAACCTCAGATTTTGTATAAACAAGTTATGATTTCAGCACGCATGTTCTTGATGATCTTGTTCTTTGCATTCTTCAAGGGGAAAACCCAGGTTTTCCCGATTTCGTTTTGGATGTGGCCATCGGGACCACACCTCGGTAAGGAGGTGTGGGACCTCGGCAAGACCTGGACGGTACCCAGTGTGTTTTCATGAGACGAGAAAAACAGTGTTTTAACCCCAGCATGTTTTGCTTGGTTTTGACTTGGATCTGGTAAAAACGCCGAGATCATTGCTTGCATGTAAGGCTTGTTTTGAGAATGTATTTGCCATGTGATTGTAGGACCTTGATCCTTGCCTTGAGCCTACATCTGAGAAGAACTAGGTGAGTGGTATTTTTAATAAAGCTATGTTATAATGTTTGATGAATCTTGCTTTGCTTCGTTTTGATAAAAGTATTTGTTAAGCATGAACGATTAGCCTTATTTTGATGTATCAAGTATAAGCTTGTTTTGATGTTACCTTTGGAAAGTCCCTTGTACTGGAGGACTCTAAACTTGTGCAGTACCCTCGTGATAAAAGGATACGGTCCTTTCTTGGAAAGACTATTGTGTTAAAAAGGGCTACGGGCCTAAGTAACACAAGTCCCTCGTGCTGGAGGACTCTAAACTTTTGCAGCACCATAGTGTTAAATCGGGCTACGGGCCTAAGTAACACAAGGCCATCGTGTTAAAAGAGCTACGGGCTTAAGTAACACAAGTCCCTTGTGCTGGAGGACTATAAACTTTCGCAGTACCTCGGACTAAGCGATTACGGATCGTACAGTCCTTGTCTTGCCACTGACGGTTTACCGCGTGGACTTGTTTGTTTGGAAAGCTGGATTTGTGTTTTGCCGATGCCAGTAAGCATCCCTTGAGACTCGTAAGATTTGATAGATGAATACGGTTCACCTCCTGTTTTGATAAAATTTTGACGTGTTTTGCTTTGAAGGAATCTCGGCTAATGTTCGTATGGTTTTGACACGTTTTGTTTTGAAAGGACTTCGGCTATATTCATGCAAAACCTTTATTATTTGTACCATTCACTGAGTATCCAAGCTCACCCTCTCTATATATATATGTAGGTGATGAGCAGGATGGCGGCGACGCCTAGATGTGTTTTGCACGGCTTGTTTTGGATTCGTGATTATGTCGGCTTTGTTTTGTGTTCATGTCGGCAACGTTGTAATTACGTCGGCCAGTCTTGAAAATCATGCTTCTTGACTTGTATTTTGTATATGTCGGCTCGAGAAGCCTTTTGATCAAGATGTAACTTGTATTTTGTTATTTCGGACTGCTTGTAGAGCTATATCTTGTATGTCATCCCATTGATTTATGCACGGCTCTTATGGACCACTTGTATTTTGATTTATTGCTTCCGCATCTGTGAGCCCCATAAGTATATTATACTCTGATTGTGTGAAATCTTTGTAAGTTGGCCTTCGGTAATCACGGATTACTGGCCATCACGGCACCATCCTACTAGGGGCGGGTTTGGGGTCGTGACAGTCCATTTAGTTAATATCTATAACAATGCTAGGGAGATTCACAAGTAGTCCAAGAAGGTAACAAATTTTTTAACTACAAATCCATGAGACAAATTAGGTTACATCCTCTTAATACCTACTCACAATTTTTTCATATTTCAATACAATGAATCCATCAATCTATTGGTAATGAAAATTAAAAGTAAATGAATCAAAATAAAATTTTAGTGAAAATGCAAAAGACTAAACAAGATTTTGATAAAAATATAAAAACGGTAATGAGACAAAAAATACCATATTTAACTCACACAATAAATTTCGTCAGTCTTAATAAAAGAAGATAGACGGAGGAATGAAATTACAATTTGAATATGAATGGATATTATTTATAACACACACATAGATACATTATGCTCGTCCAGAAACGGCACGTACTCTAGGTAGCTACTCTTGGCAGATAAATAATAGTATAGTTAGTAAAGCCATAGGGTTATTACTTAATGTTTCCATCCACACCCACTACGTGAAGTATCTAAGGTTGTTTCTAATGATTTGACTCTTCAATTTCTTTACTATATTCAATTGAAATTGCTATAAAAAAAAATGAGAAATACAAAAATATAAAAAATATTATCAAAAAAATTCTAAATTTTAATCATTATAACAAACTAAATTCTAAATTTTTTAATTTTATTAATTCAAATTCTAATATTTTGAAACTATCAATTTGTTTCCATTACCGTTAAGTAAAACAAAGAAAAAAAAAAAAAAGACATGTTAATCATTAAAGTCAATGTAACTGTATGCAAAATAATTAAAATATCATTTCCGTTAAGTTTAATAATTAAAATATCATTTTTTCCATTAGTTTTACAACAATGATTCAGAACATTAATTTTGATAATAATATGACAATGAAAAAATAATAACAAAACAAAACAAAACAAATCAAGACCAAAACACTGCCAACTCATTAGAGTTGGCTTTAAAACTCAACAATTACAGCTCCAAAGCATTTTTTTTAGTTTTATCTTACGAAAATAGATAAACAGATTAGATTGAAAACAAATTAAAAGTTTAAAGTTTGATTTGACAAAATTAAAAACTTAATATTTATTTTGTTACAAAGGTCAAAATTCATTTTTTTTTCTTTTTTGTAATTTTCCCAAAAGTATATTATGCAAATTAATAAACTTGGATGTTTTATGTAATGCCCTCAAAATAATACATAAAACCCATCACTTTAGACATGCGTTGATATAAAATAAACCAACCATTTTCTATCCATCAGAGTAGTTCTTACAACAGTATTACATGTTAACAATAGAAGGAAATGCCCTAAGGGCTTACAGCTTTTCAAGTCAACACTTGGTTACACATAAGAAGAGTACTAACTCAATACAAAAGAAGCCCTTGGCTTAACATACATGTAATACAAACAAAAGAAACACAAGAGTCTTCAACTCTCTTCATTATCCAAGCTATGTCCTTGGAGGTGGCATGCTACCTGTATCTGAAAATGATGTCCCGTATAGGGTGAGCCAACGCCCAGTAGAAATATGCTAAACACAGTATGGGCAATAACTAAGACATTAGCAATTGATAAATGTTTAGTTCCCATGAATCAAATCTTACACCATTTCCATTACATGACCACTATTTTCATGTTCCATTTCATTTCCCATTTCATAACCATTATCCAATTCATAACCATGGCTCAGAACCTGGCCACATACTCTAAACGAATTAATAGTTCATATTAAACGTTTCTCATTTCACAATAGATAAGCATACAAGCTTTATCAACATTTCATTAACTGATAAACATATAAGTTATATCAACATCTCAACAGATAAGCCTACAAGCTGTATCCACACTTCAACAGATAAGCATATTAGCTGTATCAATACTTCCATAGATAAGCATAGGAGCTATATCAATTCATCAACTAACAAGCATATGAGCTGTATCAGTGGAGTCCATCCCCTATCTTCTCCCCAAACAACATCCGGTTTAGAGGTCCATCCCCTATCTTCCCCTAAACCGTGGAGTACATCCCCTATCTCCTCCCACACAACACAACATATATATACACAAAGGTCATATACATATTCAATCAATACATAACATTAATGTATTCTTTTATCCGTCATACTCTATGACTTAACCAATTGATTAGTTTTAGTTGCCTAATCCTCATGCATTGTCTACAACAATCAAAACTACCCTCCACCGGTAGCCTAAGCAATTATTTCTAAACAGATAATAAAGCTCTACAGATAAAACATCGACGTTTTTCAAAAGTGGGCGATTAATAAATCCGACTCCACCATCTCACATTATAATGAGTCAATTTCATTATTTCCAACTCAATTCCATGAATCCACAACTTTTCCAAATTAATTATACCAATTAATTTATACAACAAATTAGGGTTTTCTACCTCATTTTCCAATATTAACCCATAGGTTCAAATATCACCAACCAACACCCAAAACATCATTTTAAGACCCAAAATACAAGTTTAAGGATCAAAATAACAAACCCTCTTTTATACCATTTGAAACCCTAAGTCCCAAAATCAACCAACTTCAACACTTTATCAAAATGACCAAAAAATCTATGTCAAAGACCATAAGAGTGAGTAGGAATCCCTACCTCAAAAGTTGATACTCAACGAAGAAGATGATGAAAACGAAAATGCTCCAAATCACAAATTTCTCGGATCAAAAGATAGCCCTCGACGATCAACAACTTTTTTGTAAAGGCCAAAGGTGAGGAAACAACTCTTACTAGATCAATCCCTAGACAGAAGGCAAGGATCTAGAGAGAGAAGCTCAACAATGGTGTTTTTGGAAAAGTAAGAGAGAGAAGAGAATGTGAAAAAGTGATTTGAAAAGCCAAAACACGGAGCTTTAACCCAGTCGCCCCGCTTGAGCGCCCAAACCCCCGCTCGAGCGGCACTCACAGACTCCCGCTCGAGCGGCCAATTCCCCGCTTGAGCGTCAGATGCACACTCTCAGCACTTTTGTAGACAGGTCTCCCGCTCGAGCGCCCAACTCCCCGCTCGAGCGGCACACACAAACTCCCGCTCGAGCGGCCAATCCCCCGCTCGAGCGTCCAACATTACTCAAGAAATACTGGATGGGTGTATTCCCCGCTCGAGCGCCCAAACCCCCGCTCGAGCGGACAAGAAACAAAAAGGTCCCTGCTCGAGCGTCAAAAGTCCCGCTCGAGCGAACAAGCCAAAATCTGGGCAACTAGACTTGGTTCCTAAGTTCAACCAACCTGCTCCAAATCTTCCCAACACAACCCAAGACTCAAATATAAAGAGTAAAGGATGCAAACGACATATACTCAACAACCAGCTCCACGGAACCTAAGTCCGGATACAACAAATAAAGAAAAGGAAAACCGGGATCGCTATATTTTATTTGTTTACTCATATCTTTCGAGAGTAATTAGTAATCCAATTTAATAATTCCAAATGAAATCCATAATTTACTTCCTATAAATGGACGCAGATCACCCTGCCTTAAAAAAGATTTCTAATCATTAAATAGTACACAAATTTTGGTCACAGAGCAGAAGAACCACTGTAACAATGCATCAACAAGCACAAACAAATCCATAATTAACAAGGACAAACACTCGACTTTTTATTTCATTTGGATTTTGATAGGCAATTTTGGCATTATCAAAAGTCAGAATAGTTTGTTTTCTCACCAAATCTTCTCCACTTTTGGCTAGATTCAAAAGATGGGTTATAATAGAAAAATGTGTCTATTTCTTCCCATTTCACCCCATTTCTATTTAGTTTCTTTTCTCTCCAAATCACCAAATCCAAAGAGACTTCTTAGGGCAATGTTTTGGTTTTCTTATTTTTCTTATTTTTTGGTGCTCTCCAGGGACGGCTCTACCTGTAGCTCAGGGTATTCACTTAAATAACTGTTGGTATGACTTCTTCTTCTTTTTTTTTTAAGCAGTTGGTATGACTTATGATCACGAAAATTTTGAACATTTGACCCACTCCATTAAAATTATACAAAAAAAATCTTATTTGATAATATTGATAACCAAGTTATTATGCAAGGATTTCAAAATCTTAAAAATCACAATTGTAAAAGTCACTTTGAAAACTGCTTTTCATACTGATTTTTTTTTTCATATTTTAGTCATATAAAAAAAAAATGAAATCAAATCTACATGCACCTAATTATTAGAATATTTATGAAGAAATTTATAATAAAAAAATTACTAAACAAACAAAAAAAAAATTTTTTTTTTTTTTGGTCTTTAGTAATTTTTTTTTATAGATTTTTCACAAGTATTTTAATTTTTAGATGCATTAAAAAGTAAAACAAAATTTACAATTTTTTTTCTTCAAACAATAGTGTATATGTTATAATTCTCTTCTATTTATGATTCAACAAGTTTAAATGGATAGATTTATAGGAGATAGATTATAAATATTAATAAGTGTGATTTTATTTTGGGTAAATTACACCACCCTCCCCTGAAGTTTGAAAAAAATACATAATTATACCACCTCCTTTTAGTCTTACTAAATGAACCCAGGTAAGTTATCAAGAACAGACTTGATCAAAGTTAGCCTACCAGAAAATGACAATATATAGCTTTCTTTTCCAAAATGCTAACTTGGATCTAACCTTATCCACAACAAGTTGCCAAGTCTTCTTCCTTCTTGGGTTTACTAGCTTTTTAATTGACTTTTTAGATCTATAACAAAGTAGTACCGATATCTAGCTAGCAATATGACTTCTCTCCGATCAACTGAATTGCAATTGTGAATTGGTTCATGAGCCTTTTAACACTCTTGGCTGGAGAAGTGTCGGACCTAATATAAAATACTCATTGTCGGTCCATTTAGTTAATATCTATAACAATGCTAGGGAGATTCACAAGTAGTCCAAGAAGGTAACAAATTTTTTAACTACAAATCCATGAGACAAATTAGGTTACATCCTCTTAATACCTACTCACAATTTTTTCATATTTCAATACCGTGAATCCATCAATCTATTGGTAATGAAAATTAAAAGTAAATGAATCAAAATAAAATTTTAGTGAAAATGCAAAGACTAAACAAGATTTTGATAAAAATATAAAAACGGTAATGAGACAAAAAATACCACATTTAACTCACACAATAAATTTCGTCAGTCTTAATAAAAGAAGATAGACGGAGGAATGAAATTACAATTTGAATATGAATGGATATTATTTATAACACACACATAGATACATTATGCTCGTCCAGAAACGACACGTACTCTAGGTAGCTACTCTTGGCAGATAAATAATAGTATAGTTAGTATAGCCATAGGGTTATTACTTAATGTTTCCATCCACACCCACTACGTGAAGTATCTAAGGTTGTTTCTAATGATTTGACTCTTCAATTTCTTTACTATATTCAATTGAAATTGCTAAAAAAAAATGAGAAATACAAAAATATAAAAAATATTATCAAAAAATTCTAAATTTTAATCATTATAACAAACTAAATTCTAAATTTTTAATTTTATTAATTTAAATTCTAATATTTTGAAACTATTAATTTGTTTCCATTACCGTTAAGTAAATGAAAGAGAAGATACCAAACTAGATATACACTGGTTTTTTGTTTATTTTGTTTCGAGAAAACTTTTTTTTTTCTTTATATTTAAATCACATTTATTTGGCTTAATTTTACTGATTTTGTAATATTTTGAACCCTATTCCATATGAAAACATAAGATTAGGAATTTCATTTTCATTCCACTTTTCTCTGTTTCTCGGCAATCTTTAATTTCTTTTTTTTTTTTTTTTGATTCTGTGAGTGTGAGTAGGAAAAGCACTCAAAACCTTGGAACCTTTCCACTTCTATTGTTTGAGTCTCAATTTGGTTTCGTTTTCAAAACCTGCTTTCTAAAAATTCAAAAACACCAATTATTTTCATATTATTATTATTATTATTATTTTTGTGCAAAATTAGTTTGTGAAAATTTAAAAACATCTTTTTGGTGCTTATTTTCACCAAATTAGTTTTTCGTGTTTTTCATAAAACAGTTTCCAAAAACGAAACCAACATCCAATTAGAATTCTTTGTATGCAAAATATAGAATTCCAGATTTTATTTTTGTATATTGAAGTATTGAACTTAAGTGCAGATGGTACAATTCTCAGTTCTATTCAATGGTTTGGCTAAAAATATATTGGTTAAGAATGGAAAGAAAAGTAGGAGTGATGTTGGGAGAAAAGCTACAGATGCATTGGCTAAAGAAGCAAGGAAGAATGACTTGATGTTGAGTTCTTCGGGCACCGTTAATGGCGAACGGTCTGATAATTTTGTGTCGGTTTTCTCTAAGGGAGGGAAGAAGGGGGTGAATCAGGATTGCCTTGTTGTGTGGGAGGTAATAAACCATATGTTAACGTTAGTAATAATAACTATTTGCATTACATTACTCTGTTTGTTTGGGGACAAAACATTTTCTCGAAAAGATTTCTAAAAAAGGGTTTATGCAATTGTTAGCTTTTTGTAAGACGAAATACGAAAGTCAACGGAAAAAACTTAACTGGACTGAAGACGTTTTTCAAATTAAGTTTTACCAACACGAACACCGACACCCCCACTAGTATCATCGTTGCTTCCACTACTATTACCACTCACTCCACTACCACCCCCACCACCGATACAATCACTAATACGTTAGTTTTAAGATTTCAACCGAACATGAGAAAATTTTGCGAAAAATATTTTTGGAGCCAAAGTAAAGGTAACTAAAGTCCGAAGACAGTAGCAGTGGTCCCTACTAGCACCACCACCACTAATATAATCACTAGCATATTAGTTTCAATGTTGCAATAAAACATAGGAAAACATTTTCTATAAATTAATTGTTTTCTACCAAAACAAATAGAGCGTGAGAACCACAATCAGGACATGTCAAAATAATGTAACCCTTGCATTTTTGTTGGTACCATCAGTTCCAATTGATGAACAGAAATTGAATGACAGGAATTTGGATGCCAAGAAGACATGATCTTTTGTGGGATCTTTGATGGCCACGGCCCCTGGGGTCACCTGGTTGCAAAAAGGGTTAGGAAGTTTATTCCATCGTCTTTGCTTTGCAATTGGCAAGAAACCCTTGCTCTAAATTCACTCAACCTGAATTCAAGCACCGAACCAGACAAAAGCCTTAATCGATTCAATATATGGAAGCAATCTTATTTAAAGACTTGTTCTGCCATTGACCAAGATCTAGAGCAGCGTCCTGCGATTGATTCTTTTCATAGTGGTACAACGGCTTTGACAATTGTTTGACAGGTAGTGAGAAATGCCAATCGTATAAATTTTTTGTGACGAGTGATGTAGATGCTTGGATTGGTACATTGTTTTGTTCTTCTGGTTTTGAATATTAAATTATGCTTTGAGTTATAATTATTTTTGGTTCTTCCTGTTTTGAACATAAAAGGGGGATTTCTAAATCATTCTGTTAAGATGATTAATTAATAAGTTATACTGTTGTCCTCGGGCTGTGTTAGCCACCACTTTCGATGATAGCTGCTTGGTACCGCTTCAGCTTACAGTTGACCTTGATAATACAGTTTGTTTTAGTGAATGGGTCGGACTGATCCAAGCTCCTCAGGCCCACGTCCAAATGATCAAGCCCACCGGATAACCTGCAAACAAGTTCAACGGGGAACGGGGTAGTCCCCCAGTGAACCCTCCAATGAGCAAGTTAGAAAGAGAAGCAGGGTGTAGAGATAGGGATTGGAGATAGAAAAGCTTAACCTTCTTCTTGTCTTTGACGTTTGCTTATATCCTTTGGTAATCATTTCGCTGTCCCTTCCGACCTGCCCTCTTGGCTGAAAGTCTATGCTGTAGCTTACCTTGTTCAGGGTAAGGGGGTGCTGTTCCGATGGAGAGGTGTTGTCGTAATAAATGCTGTGATGGGCTGCGTTAATGGTGATGTGCAGTGGCAACAACTTTGCCGATCATTGTCTGCTGATGTGGCTCGTCCTTCACCTGCCATGTGTCTGAATGTCGTTGGCTCTTTATGCCATGTTGGATTCCAGCTGTTCTGGACCTCACCAGCTAGGTTATGTATTGGGCTCCAAGTGATGGACTTGGGTTGTTCAAAGTGGGCTATGGCCTTTATGGGCTTACACACGTCAGACCTTAAACCCAATTTGCCTCGTTAGCTCTCTTTCTTTCTCTCTCGCTGAGTGTGCGCACGTTTACTTACAAGTGCTTGTGTTTAAGGATTTTAACTCACTACAAAAAAATCAAGATTTAGCAGCGGCCAAAACTGTCGCTAAAAGCAAAAAAAAGTGTCCCTAAAAACTAGAAGATCTTTACCCGCGATTGAAATAGCGACGGCCAAACCGCCGCAATAGGCCCGTCGGCATATCCTTATAGTGACATTTTCTTCAAGCGTTGGTATAGTTATTTTTATTACGACAGTCGATGTAGTGACAGTTGCAAATGTCGCTATATCTTAAATTTACCCATTACTTGCTAACTTTATAACGACGGGTCGACTGCTACTATATCCTTCACTTTTGTGACATTTTGTGAACCGCTGCTATATTTTGACTCTATTCCATCAGTTTTACACTATCGCTATAGCCATAGAATTCTTTTTGAATTTTATTTACAGTGACGGTTATTAATCGCGGTTATAGACTAATTTTATTATTCAATTAGCAATATAGCTTGAAATTTTTAATGATTTGCTAACCATTAATGGTTGTTTCTCACTTATCCTTGCTCACATTATATATCTATAAAAACACTATTTTATTCTAATGGCTCAATACTCAATAATTGTAAAAAGTAAAAGAGTCTGCATTTTCATAATCCCAAAATATCCAAAACACCTTAATTAAAGGGTTCATTACATAAGCCTGTAATACAAAATAGACCCAATATTTCTAGCAAACTAATAGCCCACACCATAATCTAAAAGGTACAAATAAACTTGTCACATGACAATAGTACTCAAATGTATAACTCATGACGCCATTTTATAAAGATTTCCACAAAAAATGTTCAAATCGAGAAATGACGTCCATTGTTTGATTAAGAAAGGAATCCCAATTTCATCTGCAAATGCCTGCACAAAATAAAAACAAAGTCTCATTAAAATCCAGAGTCCTTGTATGAGTAATAGAGATCTGCTATCAATGAACAAAAAAACAAGATTTGAACTATATTACCTTTCCAATCTCATAAGACACCACCTTCGGTGCAGTAAGGTCACACTTGTTTCCAACTAGAAGCTTGTTTACATTCTCACTTGCATACCGGTCAATTTCACTTAACCATTGCTTGACATTGTTAAAACTCTCTTGATCGATCACATTGTAAACAACCTAACAACAAAACCACCAGAATAAGACTAAATCCATACATTAAAAAGCAAACTCAACAAGAAGACAATTCAATGCTTACAATAATGCCATGTGCACCGCGATAGTAACTGCTACTGATTGTCCTAAAATGTTCTTATCCAGCAGCATCCCACTGCATGTCCAGAGAAAAGAAGAAAGATGAGAGTTGTTAGCAAGAAAACAGTTTATAGAAAAACAGGGGACACCATGTTGAAGAAAACATCACAATAAATTTTGACTAAAAACAAAATTGTCATATAATTAACATATAATCTCAAAAGTGTGAATTCTCCAGATTTCATTTCGAATAAAGCTATCCTTTAAATTTTTACAGAATTTAAGCATACTTTTCTGCAAAATTTCCATCCTATGGCAAAGAAATGTTTATATGGCATTCCTTATTTACACAGATTCCCAATCAAACACTAAATCAAAGCTGAAACTAAAATTTACAGCTTTCATAGACAGAACAAACTAATAACGCACTTAAAACTTACAATCTAGAGTTTAATGGTTTTCCCATCTTGCTCAACTGTGCGGATTTTCTGCAGAAGAGAACATAGGAATAAACTTTACAATCTATGTTAAGGTAATCAGCAACCCAAACCAAGGGAAATAAAAAAGATTGCTTACAAAGTCAACTCCAATAGTGCTAATGTAACTTTCCAGATATGAATCATCCTGATTACAGAAATAATAAAAATGGTTAATGAACTTGGCATCTGTCTGGAGGCCATATTTGTCTGGAGACCAGAAAACATTGAAAAATAACACAATCACATCAAAACAACATGGCTAATTAAAGCAATCTTGAAAAAGAAAGAAGGAATAGAAATGGAGGGGGAAAAGAAGAAGAAGAAGCTGTGTAAAAGAGGGAGAACTTACAGCAAACCTCAAAAGGAGACATGATTTGCCAACACCCGAATCTCCAATGAGCAAAAGCTTAAGCAGGTAGTTGCTGCCAAAAAAAAGAAAAAAGTGGAAATAATGTTTGTATCAAAATGTTGGAAAGTACACAGGAAGAGAAAATAGTTTCTTATAATTTCTCCACAAAAAATAAAAATCAACGTGCAAGACCACCCTGTTCCCACAAGTGAATAAAGTAAATTGAAAGCTTGAGAGACTTATAAAATTATTCATAAATGATAATACACACACACAAGCATTTTGTGTTTCTGGTCATAAATATTACTACCTCTAAAAGTACAAGAGGGTTTCCAATCATTACAACTCTACAGTATTATCTATGCTCATGCAGAAAGGTTGAATAATTAATCAGTTAACAATTTAGAAAGGAAATTGATAAAAGAATAATCCGCCACACCTGCTTGCATGCATAATGAGACAGCAGATGCTCAAATTTACTAGTAACCTATATGCATGCAATGTCATTGTATATATAGAAATTATACATCAAATCACAAACAACTCTCAAGCACCCAAAACACAGATCAAACAGTGTATAAAATTCAACTATATCATATTTTTTTTCTGGTCATATAAATGCATTATAAACCATACTCCAAATGTATGACCATTCAGATTCTTTTTTTCTTTTTTTTTCATTTTAAGTTAAATGCATAAAGGACATAACAATTAAACTCGATATAATTCAGCAAACAAGATCAAAATTCTTTATAAGGGTTAAAGTTGATATGCGTTGATTTGGCCTAGGCAAGCAGATTTATTAAATTTGAGCTAAACCGACTCCTTTTTCTAATTTGTATGTATTATCATTCTTGAGAGTAATCACTAATCAAATTAAGAAGGTAGGTTCAGTTTAAACCACAATAAGAGGGAATTATTCTTGGAAGCCCATTAGGCTCTGGTTTTGTTTAGTTTGGATAGTTGTAGAAAGAACTAAGCCACCCAATCCAACCCATTCAAAGATCTAATAACGAAAGTAATAACATAAGCAAGCTAACACACCTAATCAATTGACAAATAACAATCAATTAACCACATAAAACCAAATAATTAAATCTTTAAGACTACTTTCTGAAATGCAACTCAGAATTGAAAACTATGTAAAGAATTTGGGGGAAATGAACACAAAAAGAAAATCACAACACTAGAAACTAGTCTACAAAATATATTTGAAGTACACAGATTAAATTGAAAAAAAAGAAAAGAAGCCCCATGTGCTTGCAAAACCAGATTTGCAAATATCTACTCATCACAAGATTTGGTTCTCTTAGGCTACTCTGACTTTATTAGATTGGACGAAACACCAAAAGTTATCGCAAAAAGATTAGTTCTTGTAATCCAATGTTACACACACAATTGTAGACACTCCATTTTTGACCGTCCTCAAGACTTGGACGTCACCATTTGAACACTTGGTGATCATCCATGTTCGTGTTCGTCTTGAGTTCTCGGAGGTTTCGGCCGCGTGCCTTGCCTCAAGACCTCTCGACTTCTGTTTTTGCTTTTGAGGACAGGGAATGGCTTGTTGGCCACCCCAACACCTCACCGGCCATGGCTTGAGGCCACCGGCCCTCTTTTCTTGCCACCGGCCATTGGTGATAGCCGGTCGGCACTTTATTTGGCCGGCCAGCCATAAATTTGGCCGATTGACTCCTTTTCTGGCTGAGACCTTTTCTTGAGGGGGTTTGAACCTTTTGAACCCCCTGTTTTAGCTTCTTGAGGAAGCTTGAACCTTTTGAACCCTTGGTTTTTAGCTTCTTGAGGACGCTTGAACCTTTTGAACCCTTGGATTTTAGCTTCTTGAGGAAGCTTGAACCTTTTGAACCTTTTCTCTAGCTTCTCCAAGAAGCTTGACCCTTTTTAGCTTCTCCAAGAAGCTTGAACCTCTTTAGCTTCTCCAAGAAGCTTGGTTCTTTTGCCTAGCTTCTCTAAGAAGCTTGGCCCTTTTGCTACAAGCTTCTAAGAGAAGCTTGACCCCTTTGCTTAGCTTCCCTTAGAAGCTTGCCCTTTTGACCCTTTTGCCTTAGCTTCTCCAAGAAGCTTAGGCCTTTTGCCTTGTCTATAAATAGAGGGCCTCTCCTCCCATTTCAAGGGTTGAAAAAAATTTGATATATAGGATATATATATCACTCTCTCTCTATATCTCCCTCTCTCTCTACATTTGTGTGGGTTAGAAGGTTCAAAAGGATCTAATTCTTGCACATTTACACTACACCTCTTAGCCTAACACCTCCAACACCAACCTAAGATTCTTGGAGGGTCTTGAGAGGTCCTAAGGAGCTACATTTTTGGTCCATAAGCTGCTGGAGTCGCAGCTTTGAAGAAGTTCATCAAGGGTGAGCACTATTCCCTCTTTATTTCCCGTTTTTGCACACACTTTTAGCCTTACTTGTAGGAATATTTTGGCTTTATCATAAACTGAAAAAAGTCTTATTTGGAGCTCCTTTTGAAGTTTGTTTAAGAACACTTTTGTGTTTGGGGTCGTTTACCCCCTCTTAGGCCTTGTTTGGCCTCTTTTTTGTGCATTTTTGGTGAGCTCCGGGACCACCTTGTGTGGACCTCCTCACCACTGAAATCTTGAGGGATTTCAGTGGTGAGGATGGTGGTTTGAGGTCCTAAGAAGGAGAGGGCCATCCCCTCTCCTTATTGTCTTGTTTACTTGCATTTTTGGCCTTACAAAGGAGCCCATACTTGCATGCTTCCAAGCTTTGTTTCAGGCATTTTTCAGTGGGTTTTAGGACCCCCATAAGCCATTTCCAGAGTTGTCTTGGCTATGTTGAATGTCCTTCTTGCATGTGTAGAGTAGCCCTCTTATTGGCCTTTCAAAGGAACGCATCATTCTTGCATGCATGGACCTTGTTTCTATGGGTTTTTGGGGCTTATTTGACATACCATGTTACTGTTTTTGGCTGGTTTGGTGACCTCTCATATGCTTTATATAGGTGTAGTGTAAACCATGCTTACTAGCCTATGTTGCATGTTGTTTTGGCCCTTCATGTTAGCACCTTTTGACCATGCCTTGAACTGATTTCATGCATGTTTTGGACTGCCTTAGCACTATTTTCATGCCTCATGGTCGAATAATGCTTGTTATGCATGCTTGTAGTGCAATGCCCATGCCTAACTTTGAGTTTTGAAGCTTCTTGCATGCTTGAATGGTAGTGTTTTCATGTTTTAGGGTCATTTTGGAGTCATTTGGCATGCCATTTCAGATCTGGAACATGCAGCATTGTATGCCATGTTTCCTCCTTGCCATGCTTTGGTAGAGTTGCATTTTTATGCCTTAAGCTTGGTTAATGCATTGTGCATGCATTCCATGTATTTTGTTGCCTCACTTGCATCATTATGGCCACTAATTTTGGCATGCTTGCGAGCTATCCATGTTAGTTTAAGTCCATCATCGCATGTTGTTGTATGCCATGTATGTTTACATGTCTAGGTTGTGTGCCTATTGCATATTAGATGCATTGCATAATCATGTTGCATTAGCCTTGCTTGCATGCTTAGGTTGCATTGCATTGTGCATGCATCCCTTGCCTCTTGATCAAGCATGATAGAGGTTGGGGCCTTTGATGTGTTTTGTGTGTGCATTTCATTTGATATTGAAGTTGCAAACTTGGCCTCTTAGGCCATCATGCATTGAAATGCATAATTGATGGCCTGAGGGTCGAGGGTCATGCTCCCTTGAGTCCATTGCATGATAGGGAGTGTGTCCATGCATACATTTGCTTGAAAATTCCATGCCATACACTGCTTGCCCTCTGCTGCTGTCAACTGCAGGTTTCAATAGGAAGAATTGGCCGGCCGGCAGTGTTGAGTGCCGACCGGCAAAACATGTTTGGCCGATAGCACAAGTTTTGGCCGATAGTACCATTCCCATGGCCGGTGGAATTGTGTTCTGGCCGGTGACATTCCAGGACACTCAAGCAGTGATTCAAAGCAGTTCTGGAAATTTGTGTGATCCTCAGAGGGGCAGGGCAGTGTAAACAGAGGCAATAGTGCTATGGCAGCGAGTTTTCGGGCGAGACAGATCAAGCATGCATCATCCACGCATCCCGAGGCAGGGCTGCGGCCACATTCTTTCTGCATTTATTTCGTTAATTAATTAAGGGTCTGTAATAATTAATTAGCTAGGATAGTTGATTTATTATTTGGCCTGTATATTCTTTTGGTCCCTCCGAGCGAGAGCGAATTGTAATAAGTGTGGGTGCGTGTGTGCATGTCTTCCAACCCCCGCTTCTTTCTCCCTTTTACTTACCTGCTTTTGATGGTT
This sequence comes from Camellia japonica, assembly GCA_030407325.1. Taxonomy (NCBI): domain Eukaryota; kingdom Viridiplantae; phylum Streptophyta; class Magnoliopsida; order Ericales; family Theaceae; genus Camellia; species Camellia japonica. The sequence goes on along the minus strand of JAPPVO010000031.1, from coordinate 191,380,967 downwards.
AGTATCAGGTCATGTTTAATTTAGCATACCTTATGCTATGCATGCATGCATCCATTCATTTGTCTTACATGCATCGGGCTCGGCGCATCATACTAACTGCATTGTATTTCAATTCCAAGTTGAATACGTGTTAGTTGTAGCATCATCATATGCCATCTTAGAATAGCCGACCCTATTGTAGTTGCATCTTGCATGTGTTGCATTAGCCATCTTAACATAAACTAGGATCATGCATATGATTACTAACTAGTTTCTGTTTTGGCTTGGAGTACTAGATAAGCTTTTATGCTTTAGCATACCGCATGCGTGTGAGTGTTGCCATAATAGCATGATTACCATGAGGCTAGCTGCTTACGTGTTATAACTACTTGAATGCCTGTGGGTGGAGGTTGAGTTGTTTAAATTGGAACAATGCATTGAACGCGAGTTTTAAGCCCACTAGATAGTGGCAAAACCATCTTTTCTAAAAAAGCCTACTCGAGGGTGACAAAACCTACATTTTAGCCTACTTACGAGTAGCAAACCATTTTCAAAACAAACATGAAATGTTTTGTTCCAATTTAGGCGATTTGGTCTATACTTGTTTACTGTGCGCATAACATAGTAACTCTAGGCTAATAACCGGAATAAGAACGCATAATGTTTTCAAAACAAGATATCATGGTTTGTAGAGGCCGATCTTCGGATCGGGCGAGAGGGGGTGCTCATAGCTGACCTTCCCCAATCGTACCCAAGTTCCCGAGCCGAGGCAACTTTGGTGATGATGGACATGTGGCTTTTGGCACCGAGTCAGGGTTTCCTAAATTCCCCCATTAAAAAATATTTAGGTGGCGACTCTGTATCTGGCAAAGCAGTCCATGTTTGGCACTTCTTTACAAAAAAATATGTTTTCAAAAACGATTTGCCGGATTTGGACTCTTTGGTTCAGATTAAGAACTGTGACAAATCGAGTCCGAACTGTGGTAGCATAAGTCCCTCAGGGCGTGTCCACAACAATATTAAGTCACTTTTTCATCCATTTATTTTTGTCTTTTTTTATCACATTTTTTTGCTTATATCACCTATACTAGGCTACTCTGACTCTGTTTACCTCTTTGCTTATATCACCTAAAGTTCTATTTACCTCTTTGTTACACACACAAGATTTGGTTCTCTTAGGCTACTCTGACTCTGTTTACCTCTTTGCTTATATCACCTATACTTCAAAATTGTGCATAAAAAATATAGTATTAAGTAGTCACTTTCAGGTTAAAAACAAACAAGCCAAAAAAAAATAAAATAAAAATCATAAGAACGTATTAATAAATAAGAAATGAATAAAACAAAAACACTCACCAATATATTAACATGTTTCAACTTATTTTGTTATTTATTTCAGAATAGGTGAAAATTTTATTATACAATAATGGTTAGGTAAGGTTTGCTCCATTCTATCATCACCATTTATTATTTAATTACAAAAATTCTGTCAAATAGATGGGATTCATGCATTTAATGAGTTATGTTTGATTCATTGATTTATTAAATTAAAATTTTTCCTATTGTTATGTTCATATAGCATTAATGGTAATCAAGATAACAATTAATATGATCACTTTATTTATTATTTTTTTATGAATATTTTTATTTTTATTTTATAGGTAACAGATGATCTATAAAAGAAAAGGAAATGGCCAAATACAATAATGGTTTCTTTCTAGGGCCAAAATAATAATGGTGATTAAATAGTTCCTTTTTTGACAGGAAGGTTTGGTCATTGACCCATCGTTGAGAGCATCATACCAGCATCAACAATTCTACTTACCCCCAAAAAATATTCAATGTAGTTGTGGCCACACAATTTATCACAAAATTGGACACAACTTTTTAAAATTGAACATTTTTTGAAATTTATAGAATAATTCTAAGTCCACACAATTTTATCACAGAATTTGACACAACTTTTTCATATGAGATGTAACCATTAAATGTGTGAGTCCCACCTCCATATGAAAGAAGTTGTGTTTGATTATGTGATCGGATTCTGTGCACGTAAAATAATTGATCAGAATGAGAATTCACCAGTAGGGTCCGCATTAACTAAACTAATGAGTTGCAAAGAGAATTTTTGTCCAAGGAACTCATGAACATTATCAAGAGTGGAAGGATTGAAGTCATTGAAATCCAAAACATTATTTTGCTGTAAGTATGCCCAGGCCAAGTTCCCCAATAACCTGTTCTTTCAAAAATAGTCTTCACTTTAATGTTGAGGCATTTCAATATGTTCTTCAATTCTACTAGATCTCTGCAATAAAATGAAAATGTATACTCAAAGATTTGTCTTGGTCACCAAGTAATTAAAGAGAGTATTCAAAATGTCAAACTATAACTATTAGGCTAAATGGGAAAGAGAAAATAGAGGGGAAATTTTTTTTTTTTTTATTAGGATCATTGTAGAACTAAAACCCCTTACCATGAAGATTCAAGAAGCTACTAAAACGTTATTTTAAATTCATCATGACAAAGTTCTCAAAAAAAGGCTTGAAATCCATTTGTAAACTATGAAATCTAAATTTGAACCAGTTCCTTGAATAAATAGTGCCAAATCATTTAATTTCCTATCCATTAAATCCAAACACAACTTATTCCAAATGCCACGAAAACCAAAAAGGCATTCTTTCCAAATGCTATGAAAATCACACCAGTCATCCATACACAAAAGTTGCATTTCCAAATTCTCCTAATTGTTACCAACAAAATTCACATCAGATCAACAGCTATATCTATGGTGATAGAGAAGGTCAGATTTGAAGAAATGTGTGTACCTTGTAGAGTTCAACTAGCACGTTGTCATGAGATTCCTGAGATTCAAGGGAGCATAGATAACGAAAAGATGGAAAATTGAGCTTTCATTTATCATTTTTAGAAAATATGCATAAAATTCAAACAATATCAATGCTCAGATCTTTAACCCACAATAGTACAATCAAGGTTTGGCTTAAAGCCATTCTCCTAGAAAACTGATCTTTAACCCACCATTTATTGATTTATCATATAAAATTCACCAAATTTATGTTGGTTCAAAATGGGAAGAATTTATTAATCCACCTATGTATAAAACTTATTGCTTAAAGACAAAGGAAAGTATGGGAAGAATTTATTAATCCACCCATGCTATCATCAAGATAATGGATTGAAGTGAGAGAAACAAGTAGATATCAGCAAATATCAACAATCAATCTAATCTATTAATAGTTCTTCTCCCTCTTCCAAAATCCTATGAGCTTGTTTTTAAAATTTTTGGTTTGATTATAAGAACAACTGATGGCATTCATGAAGTACCAACAGCAATGTAATTTTTTTAGAGGGGTTTCAAAACCTCTTCACTGCAACAAGGATTGCTATGTCCAATTTTAGCAATCCATCACTAGCATTTGAACCCTTTGGACTGAGGTGTGTGGGGTCATACTCAAGAGCAACAGGCTCAAGGAGGGCTAGTATGGATTCATATGTCCAAACTGCAATAAATAGGATTGTTCATTCAAATTCAACAGTTCACTGATGGTTATAACTGTGCTCATAATAATAAGAACAAGGACAAGAAGAAAATACCATTACAATGCGAAACTGTTAAGCATCATCAACCCCAGAAATTGAATAACAATTGCTTTGCCTCAAGTATTTATATTCATTTGCACTTTTCAAATTCAACGTCTCTGTGTTACAAAGCAAAAAAGTGTAAAAGAATAATAAATACATAAAAAACAAAAAGGGGAAAAGGTGTAACATAGAGTATGATATAAAGGTTGAAAAACTAGGCTAGCATGTGACCTTGTTATGCACATATGCACAAATCTAACACAAACTAGGATATATCAGAGATTACAATGTGGAGCAATCAAATTCATGCCTCTCTCTCTCTCTCTCTATATATATATATATATATCTTTGTGTGAGAGTGTGGAAATTATTGGGTAAACTAAACCAACAAGGGTTCCATTTGATCTTTGCAAAGTCAAAAAAATCCAAATTCCAAAATGGCAGTGTTCCCTATGAGACAGCATTAATAATTTCACATAAACTCAAGTTGATAATGTTGTAATTTCACATTAACAATTGATTCAACACTACGAAGAACCAAACTTCATATATTAATTGATATAATCAATAAACTATAATGCATATATAGATAGATAGGTTAGTACCAGCTGTGCAAGTGCTTGTGGAGGTTGATGGTGTACTCCCTAGTCACCACCTCTTTGTTTCTTCCTTTCATCTTCTCCTCCTTAGCCAGATCAGAAGGTGTTTAGGTGGAAATGTGGAGCTCTGAGTGTGTTCTATTCTGGATTTTGGGGTTGCAGCCTGATCTCCAATTGACCTATGATGGTGGCAGCTCTGTTTTATTTTCCTGTTTTTTGGTGGCTGCTGTTGGGTTTTGGGGCTGCAGCTTGTTTTTTGGTTGCAACCAGGACATGAGAAGTAATGATCAAATAAATCAATAAGTTTTTTTAGTACTTCCTAGTTTAAAAACTCAGCCATAGAATAGAGTGAGACTTCACAAAGCATGCAATTTTGTTTCTAGAAGCTGTATATAATGGGAGGAAAAAAGGTCTAAAACTCACCTCTCTCTATGGAAAACAAAAGGCTTAGAATGAAATCCAATTGGAGGTTAAGCTGGACTTTTTCACATCTAACCAATGAGATTAAAGTCATTTTTGCTGGATCTTCCCTAAGACAAGTGTGACCTTAACTATGTTATCTAGCTACCTAGAACCACTTTATTGTGCATCTAACCAATGAAAGTAAAGTCATTTTGGGTTTGTATGATGGTTGCTAAACTAGTAAAAAGGGTGGAATGTTTCAAAGTTCTTCGTTAGTTGTGTATTTGGATTCAACAAAAAAGGGGCATAATTCAGTGTTGAATTTTCTCTAATCATATTATTAGGCCAAGAAAACTATACAAGTGTACAAGCATTAAAATAATGGACATCAATTTTCTCAAAAATAAATAAATAAATAAACCAAAACAAAATGAAATATAACAATAAAGAAGAAGCTTGTTGTGGCATTTTATCAAACACATACAAGACACATGAATGTGTGTAGCATCAACAACTAAAATACAAAAATTCAAAAACCCACATTTAAACCAACCAAATTGTAACATTCCAATAGCAACTTAGTAACAATAACACTTAATCATCACACCATGATCTTCACATTCCAATTCCCAATACTGAATTGTTAATTATAGTAACAGAAACCACCACACAAAACACGAAACACAACCGTATAAATCATAATAGTGGCTTGAAAGCAATTCTGTGTTTTGTATTAATGCTAATGATCCTAAAAAAGAAGTTTTAACAACTAATATACAAAATCCAACAAACCCACATCTAAACCAACCTAATTGTAACAGTCCAACACCAACTTAGTAACAATAAAACTTAATCATCACACTGTGATCTTCACATTTCAATTCTCAATAATGAATTGTTAATTAAAGTAAACAGAGCATATTGTGGGCATGAATAATCAAGGAGATCATATAGAATGATGAGAAAATTACCATGAAAGACGACAAAAGGAAGAGAATATGTGCTTGTTAGTGTACAGGTCAACGTGAAGATGATTACAATTTTTGGAGCTGGTTTAGAAGCCATTGATTATGGTAAAAGGAACACAAAAACCAAAGAAAACCCAATATTTTAACATGAAATCATAGCAAAAATTTAGGGTTTTTATGGTCCCTGGAAGATTGGGAGTTGTATGAATTCTGGGTTGGGTTTATTTTGAAGCATACATGAGAAACACTGATAGAGGATGAAATATATAGATTATTCATTTATGGATTTGGTTGGTATGTCGGTACATTATGAGAGTGTTTGGAGAGAGAGAGAGAGAGAGAGAGAGCAAACTGACCTGAAATCAGGAACCGTTGATGCATCGGTCGATACATCGATGGAGGATGAACCGTTGATACACTGGTCGATACACTGGTGGGCTGTAGCTTGTGAAATCAGGAAGCCTCTGTGACTGCTTGGTGCTACTTCGTGAAAGTATAGATAGACTAGGGCACAAGAAGTATAGATAGATCGACTTAGAGTTGAACCCTTTTTTTTGGGACTGAAATTCTGAGCGCTAAATTAGAATTTTTTTGGCGCCTTATTTGTTTGACCTATTGTAGCGGTTGAGTTGTAAACGTAACTAAAAAAATATGTATAGCAGCAGTTTAGAAAATAAATGCAACTAAAAACTTAAGTTTTAATTGTGGTTAAAGACCATCACAATAACCACTTTATAGCTGCATTTTTTGAGGCGCTGCTATAAAAAACGCTACTATAGCTTGATTTTCTTGTAGTGACTCGTGTATTCACAAATGCAGAAGAGACTGAAAGAATAAGACAGTCCAAAGGGAGAGTGTTTGATATGCTTGATGAGTTGGGCGTATACAGAGTCTGGTTACCAAATGGGGAGGCACTAGGAGGGCCGGGACTAGCAATATCAAGAGCCTTCGGTGATTATTACATAAAGGGCTTTGGCCTTATTTCCGAGCCTGAAATTACACAAAGAAATATCACCTGCAGAGACCAGTTCGTCATTTTGGCAACTGATGGGGTACGTACGCATTTATCATTGGTGATTCAAAACTTTTACACGAGCACTCGATATGTAACTTTCTTATTCTTAGAGGAATGATTGATGTTTGTGGTGGTGTTTCGGGCCTATCACTGAACTATATGGTACATAATCTTTGCTTACATAGGTATGGGATGTTCTCTCCAACTGAGAAGCAGTGGAGATTGTGTCTTCAACACCAGAAAGGGAAGAATCGGCTAAAAGATTAGTCCAACATGCGGTTTGTGCTTGGAAACGTAAGAAACCGGGTATGGAAGTGGATGATATCTCTGTTATCTGCCTCTTCTTCCACAATTCAACATCCTCTCAATCGGTTGACACCATCAAGCTTCCATAGCTATCCAACATGAGAGAGAAGCAGGTTAGCTGGTCACTGAGGTTGGCAATTAAGTTGTTGTCTTAACAGCATTTGATTGTATTATCTTTCTAGACTCTCGTTGTAGAGTTGAATGATAGATATATTGGTGACCAAATCCCCCTATCATACTTTGTTTTTAGTACAAATGATGTACCATATATTTGTAAGATACAAATGAAAATGACCAACATATTTGCATCACTTTTTAAATTACTTACCTTATAGAGAGAAGAATCAAAGGGGTTGATAAGAAACAATTACATAATTTTTTTTTTCTTTTTTTTTCCCTTCCTCTTTTTATAATATGACAGAAGTGTGAAACGAAATCTCACATAGTCTAAATATGAATGTAATGAGTAGTATATGAGCCTCCTATAACAATTATGCTAAGAACGCAAAATATATATATATATATATATATTCTAATAACATAATGTGAATCTCACTCTTATTACAAGTATAAGACGTGAAAAATAATGTGTCTATAATTCTTATAAACGTCAAAATCCAAATCCAAAATTCAAAATCTCCTAAAAAAATTGTGCTAAGAAGACGGAAGAGTTTCATAATTTGATTATGTAAAATTACTATATGCACTTAAAAAATCTTTCTCCACCTATGTCTAAGAAAAGCTAAGTAGCCTCTTAAAGAAAGAAGGGAATAGAATAATAATGTGTGATAGATAGACAGCTATCCCACATCGAAGATTAGAAGAATGAGAAGGTGGGAGCGGACGGCCGAGCACGCTATAAATAACAATCTCTCTTTCTCTCTTCATAACAGTTGCAACAAAGGTTGAGGCACTTTTAGAGAGAGAAAAAGCTTAATTCTAGAGAGAGAAAGTAATAGGGAGCAACAACAACAACAACAACAGGAGAGGAAGAACAGTGATGGAGGTCGGAGCTGATGCGGTGGCTATCATCACCATCATCATCAACCCTCCCGTCAATTCTCTCTCCTTTGATAGTACTCTCTTCATCTTCTATTTCTTTCTCCAATCGCACTATGTCGCTCGAAAACTTGCCCCCCGAAATTGATAAAGGTGAGTTTTGAGTGTTTGTTTTCCCAGTTGACACCACGCGCGAAATAGAAGAAGAAAAGAGAGGAGAAGAGAGGAGAGAAAGAGGAGCCCGTCGAAGAAGAATACCGCTGAGATCGACCACCGACCTAGGTGACCACCGATGACCAGCAAAAAACTCTGCCGAAGTCACTGTGTTGGATTTAGTGGATTCGAAATTGATTGCTCTTGGGTTCGAATCAAGAACTTGTATCAATCTTCTTGCGTAAAAAATCTGTTGAAATTACTGGTTTCCTTTGATAGATTTTCTGGGTTTTTGTTTTTTCGATGTTTTGAGTGGCTTTTAGGTGTGATCTTGTGAGATTTGATCTGGGTTCTTGAATATTTAGCCTAAAAGATTGATTTGTTATTTGATTGTGAAAGAGTTTCTGGTGATGATAGCAACATAAGGAGTTTATTTGGGATCTTTGTATAGTTTAGACCTGATATGATTATGAGAATTTTTTGAGGTGGGCTTTTGGTGGGAGGTTCTTGAATGGCTGGAGAGGATTTGATTGAGCTCAAATTCAGGCTTGCTGATGGGACTGACATCGGGCCGAGCAAGTATAACCCAAGAGCAATCAAACTCTGCCAGAGAGATGAGAGGATTTGGAGGAGATTAAGGGCTCCAATGGAGTCGACTGGAGAGAGTGAGTAGAGAGAGATGATCGACTCTGAGGAGAGACTGAGTAGCGAGTAGCGAGAGATGGGTTTTGGAGTCTGATAAAGAAGTGGAAGGGAAAGTTTTAGAAACGACGTCGTTTCTAAAATTCAGGGGATTCGAGGGAAACATTTTCGAACTACAAAATATTTTTCTTTCTTTCTCTTTTTTTTTGGTTTTCCTATAGGGTGTCCGACTTAACGCGCACCTACGGCAGTGTTTTGGTCTTGATTTGTTTTGTTTTGTTTTTTTTATTTTTTATTGTCATATTATTATCAAAATTAATGTTCTGAATCATTGTTGTAAAACTAATGGAAAAAATGATATTTTAATTATTAAACTTCACGGAAATGATATTTTAATTATTTTGCATACAGTTACATTGACTTTAATGATTAACATGTTTTTTTTTTTGTTTTTTTTTGTTTTACTTAACGGTAATGGAAACAAATTGATAGTTTCAAAATATTAGAATTTAAATTAATAAAATTAAAAATTTAGAATTTAGTTTGTTATAATGATTAAAATTTAGAATTTTTTTGATAATATTTTTTATATTTTTGTATTTCTCATTTTTTTTTAGCAATTTCAATTGAATATAGTAAAGAAATTGAAGAGTCAAATCATTAGAAACAACCTTAGATACTTCACGTAGTGGGTGTGGATGGAAACATTAAGTAATAACCCTATGGCTATACTAACTATACTATTATTTATCTGCCAAGAGTAGCTACCTAGAGTACGTGCCGTTTCTGGACGAGCATAATGTATCTATGTGTGTGTTATAAATAATATCCATTCATATTCAAATTGTAATTTCATTCCTCCGTTTATCTTCTTTTATTAAGACTGACGAAATTTATTGTGTGAGTTAAATATGGTATTTTTTGTCTCATTACCGTTTTTATATTTTTATCAAAATCTTGTTTAGTCTTTGCATTTTCACTAAAATTTTATTTTGATTCAGTTACTTTTAATTTTCATTACCAATAGATTGATGGATTCATTGTATTGAAATATGAAAAAATTGTGAGCAGGTATTAAGAGGATGTAACCTAATTTGTCTCATGGATTTGTAGTTAAAAAATTTGTTACCTTCTTGGACTACTTGTGAATCTCCCTAGCATTGTTATAGATATTAACTAAATGGACCGACAATGAGTATTTTATATTAGGTCCGACACTTCTCTAGTCAAGAGTGTTAAAAGGCTCATGAACCAATTCACAATTGCAATTCAGTTGATCGGAGAGAAGTCATATTGCTAGCTTGATATCGGTACTACTTTGTTATAGATCTAAAAAGTCAATTAAAAAGCTAGTAAACCCAAGAGGGAAGAAGGCTTGGCAGCCTGTTGTGGATAAGGTTAGATCCAAGTTAGCATTTTGGAAAAGAAAGCTATTGTCATTTGCTGGTAGGCTAACTTTGATCAAGTCTGTTCTTGATAACTTACCTGGGTTCATTTAGTAAGAGTAAAAGGAGGTGGTATAATTATGTATTTTTTTCAAACTTTAGGGGAGGGTGGTGTAATTTACCCAAAATAAAATCACACTTATTAATATTTATAATCTATTTCCTGTAAATCTATCCATTTAAACTTGTTGAATCATAAATAGAAGAGAATTATAATATATACACTATTGTTTGAAGAAAAAAAATTGTAAATTTTGTTTTACTTTTTAATGCATCTAAAAATTAAAATACTTGTGAAAAATCTAAAAACAAAATTACTAAAGACCAAAAAAAAAAAAAAAAATTTTTTTTTGTTTGTTTAGTAATTTTTTTATTATAAATTTCTTCATAAATATTCTAATAATTAGGGGCATGTAGATTTGATTTCATTTTTTTTTAAATGACTAAATATGAAAAAAAAAATCAGTATGAAAAGCAGTTTTCAAAGTGACTTTTACAATTGTGATTTTTAAGTTTTTGAAATCCTTGCATAATAACTTGGTTATCAATATTATCAAATAAGATTTTTTTTTGTATAATTTTAGTGGAGTGGGTCAGATGTTCAAAATTTTCGTGATCATAAGTCATACCAACTGTTTAAAAAAAAAAAAAAAAAAAAAAAAAAGTCATACCAACAGTTATTTAAGTGAATACCCTGACCTACAGGTAGAGCCGTCCCTGGAGAGCACCAAAAAATAAGAAAAATAAGAAAACCAAAACATTGCCCTAAGCAGTCTCTTTGGATTTGGTGATTTGGAGAGAAAAGAAACTAAATAGAAATGGGGTGAAATGGGGGTTTACTAAAGAGGAAGGAATTGGGGTGAAATGGGAAGAAATAGTCACATTTTTCTATTATAACCCGTCTTTTGAATCTAGCCATGTAATGACCCAGAATATTTTTTTTAAAATTGCCAGTGCATAATTTAATTGATCAAATTTTCGAATTTGAGTGCTCTGTAAATTCTGTGCGAAAACAGTTCGGTTTTGTATTTTTTAAAAATAGTTACCGCTCTCAGAAAATTATGAAATTTTTGTATGTTGTTCACATACGAGTCTAGCACGTCGAGTAAAAATTTCAGGATTTATTGATGAGTATTTATTTTATGAAAATTCACGGACTGATTGGTGTTTAGTTTAATTTACAGCAGAATTTGAAAGTGAGTTTTGGATGTTTGGTCCTTTTTAATTATATGATTGGTAGTAACCACCTTGGGAGTTGCTATTATTTATTATATAGGGTTATAATAAATATTTAAAAGTTAAATTTATGGTGTGTACCATACGGTGAAGAATTATATCATTTTATAATTTATATTATAAAATTCTGAGTTATTATTACAAAAAAATAAATTGATGTGCCTTTTGGGTGGAGACAGGATGAGTTGTGAAGGGCCCTCATTGAATTGTTTTTTTTGGTTAAATCATGAAGTAAAGCCTCAGGTCATTATGATGAAGTGGGGTCGTGAAGAATATTTTTTTAGAAAGAAAGAGAGATGGGTCTATTATTCTGAATATGCTATGCACCCAATACCTCTCTCTTTGTGTTGAATTCCTGCAGTGCACACCAAAAACACAAAGACACACACACACACGGTTTAGAGGGAAAAGAGCAACACAGACAACACCCACCCAACTTCATCTCTCTCTTCTCTCTCTCCTCCTCCATTGTTGCTCAAGCTTTAAGCTTAGAGTGGGAGTCCTTAGAGTGAGATTTTGCAAGAGTGTTGTAAATGAAAGTTGTAGAGCTCGTCGTAATCTTCGCAATGGTGTTCTCGGATTCATGATTGGGTGACGTTTGCCTTTTCAGATTGTTTTTCTTCATATTTGAGGTAGGGACTTTCTTCATATTTTTACATTAAAGCTACGTTGGGATTATTTTGAGAAAATATATCATTATAAGAGGTATTGCATATAGGTATATTTTCAGATTTTTGTTTGGTAATTTTTGGAAGAAAAATTATGTTGAAATGTTAAGAATGTTGGTATATTGAGATTGATTTTGGAGAAATCATTTTGTGTTGTTAATTTTGTAAAAGAAATTTGAAAATAAAATTTAATAGTTGTATGGATTATATCTACATCATATTATGGTTAGATAATTTATTTTGAGGAACTAAGGTTGAAATATTTATCTCATCCTTGAGTTTTGGAATTTATTTTTGAGAAAAATAAATTGATATTGAGGAATATTGTGTAAAGTGTTAAGTAGAGATTTTTCCTACACTTCTTTATGCACTTTTGCTTGATTATATGGAGTTTAGAGTTGTATATAATTTAATTAGAATTTTTGGAAAATTTGTGTTTTATTTGCTTAAAAGAGAAAATTTGAAGAAAATAAAAGTTGATGCCCAAATTGCGAAAGTGTAAACTTGGAATATGTTTGTAAGGTTATGAAAGAGTTATGTTTTTAATTTGAACAAAAACGGACTTCGATTCGATTGGTTTTGAAATTTTTACCGGTTTGTGGCCAAAGAGCATTTTTAAAGAAAACAAAGGAATTATGTTTAACTTTCGGGGCTTTTGATCAAAAATAGGATGTTATAGTTGGATAATGCTTGGAGAATGAGTTTGGAAAGAAAATGATGTTTTCTTGGGCATTAACGGTATTATTTTACTTAATGTAATTGTTGAAATAAAACCGACACGGTTAGAAATGGACCTTGAGAAGTTACCGGACGTGATTGTGATATGAAAACTAGTGTAGTTGTTCATATTTGATAAAATGTGAAATATGATTTGTTTCTACATGTTGGGAATCATGGGAGATTCCAAGTTATAGTTATATGTTGGATTATATGCCCATGTTGTTATCTTTTAATTAATATGTTAGAGATAACTATTTTGGCTATCAGTGAAAATTTACCATGTTGCATTTAAATGAGGATTTTGATCAAAATGGTAATATTTAATAAGTAGGGATATCCTACTCCATCTTATGAGCTTTGCCATTAAATTTTGGTATTTCGATATATTGAGGGCTGTTGGGTAATTTTGAGAAAGTTTGAGCCTTTGTGTAATTTTACAAAAGTTGGGATTTTATTTATAATAAACCTATATGCATGTTTGGCATAGAGAAATGGAATTAATGTTGAAACATTGATGAAAATGGAACCTAAAAGGTTGTAATGTTAATTATGGAAAATGCCCTAATTACATTGTTGAATTAATTTGTGAAATTAATCTGAGAAATGAGAAATTGAAATGAGAAGAATGGAATTGGGAACGTATGGGATTAAAGGGTGTAGTTGGATCATTCATCGCTCACCTAGTTGAAATGTTGATATAATATCCATTTTGTGCATTTATTTTCTGTTTAGAAATAACTGCTTTGGACTATCGGTGGAGGATAGTCTTGATTGTTGTAGACAATGCATGATGATTAGGCAAATGGAAACTAATCTATGGAATGTGTCATTGAGTATGACGGTTGAAAGAATACATTAACGTTATGTATTGATTAAATATGTATATGACCTTTATGTATATATATATGTTGTGTTGTGTGGGAGGAGATAGGGGATGTACTCCACGGTTTAGGGGAAGATAGGGGATGGACCTCTAAACCGGCGGTTTAGGGGAAGATAGGGGATGGACCTCTAAACTGGATGTTGTTTGGGAGAAGATAGGGGATGGACTCCACTGATACAGCTCATATGCTTGTCAGATAATGAAGTGATATAGCTCCTATGCTTATCTATGGAAGTATTGACACAGCTAATATGCTTGTCTGTTGAAGTGTGGATACAGCTTGTAGGCTTATCTGTTGAGATGTTGATATAACTTATATGTTTATCAGTGATTGAAATGTTGATATAGCTAGTATGCTTATCTATTGTAAAATGGGAAAATGTTTAATTTGAGTCTTTATCTCAATTGAAATGGAAGTACTGTTGATATGAGATGTAATCTCTCTTAAAGGGTATGGCCAGGTTCTGAGCCAGGATTATGAATTAAGAAATAGAAATTGTTATGAAACATGGATACATTTGTCATGTAATCAAAATGGATTTGATGAATTGTTTAATGATTCAATTGATAATGAGATAATTGAATGGATTAAAAAGAATGTCATGTTATTATTGAAGCATGTTTTATTTATTTAAGTTAACTGGTTGTGGTTAATTAAATAAAATGGATTTAAGAGATTATGTGATAAAACTTTATGATTTTGACATGATATGATTTCACGAATATATATGAGTATCTTTGTATTCTCACATCCTTTAATGTTTTAATATGAGATTGCTCGGTGAGTTTTGCTCACCCCCTACCTGTACATGTGTACAGGGAATGCTTTTCGGATTTGAAGATCAAACAATGGGTCTTACCATTTCATAAGTGTAATGTAGAAATGGATTGTACTACTTCATTGGTTGTTTGGCTGAGTGCTATCTTTTTGTAAAGAGTAGTGTCCTCTCTTTTATTGTAAGCCTCAGGGCATTTCTTTTATTTGTATGTAAATGTCATTGTTGTATAATGAGAGGGAATATGTATATTTAATTATTCATCATTTCATCCAATGATGAAATGTTATTTGTAAATGGACTTAATTAATGAATATTGGTAAGGTTATCCGAGTAATAAAATATGGGGCGTGACAAGCCAAAAGTGGAGAAGATTTGGTGAGAAAACAAACTATTCTGACTTTTGATAATGCCAAAATTGCCTATCAAAATCCAAATGAAATAAAAAGTTGAGTATTTGTCCTTGTTAATTATGGATTTCTTTGTGCTTGTTGATGCATTGTTACAGTATGGTTCTTCTGCTCTGTGACCAAAATTTGTGTACTATTTAATGATTAGAAATCTTTTTTAAGGCAGGGTGATCTGTGTCCATTTATAGGAAGTAAATTTTGGATTTCATTTGGAATTATTAAATTGGATTACTAATTACTCTTGAAAGATATGAGTAAACAAATAAAACATCCGAGTTTATTAATTTGCATAATATACTTTTTGGAAAATTACAAAAAGAAAAAAATTTTGAATTTTGACCTTTGTAACAAAATAAATATTAAGTTTTTAATTTTGTCAAATCAAACTTTAAACTTTTAATTTGTTTTCAATCTAATCTGTTTATCTATTTTCGTAAGATAAAACTAAAAAAATGCTTTGGAGCTGTAATTGTTGAGTTTTAAAGTCAACTCTAATGAGCTGGCAGTGTTTTGGTCTTGATTTGTTTTGTTTTGTTTTATTTTTTTTTCATTGTCATATTATTATCAAAATTAATGTTCTAAATCATTGTTGTAAAACTAATGGAAAAAATGATATTTTAATTATTAAACTTAACGGAAATGATATTTTAATTATTTTGCATACAGTTACATTGACTTAATGATTAACATGTCTTTTTTTTTTTTTTTCTTTTTTTTTTTTTACTTAACGGTAATGGAAACAAATTGATAGTTTCAAAATATTAGAATTTAAATTAATAAAATTAAAAATTTAGAATTTAGTTTGTTATAATGATTAAAATTTAGAATTTTTTTGATAATATTTTTTATATTTTTGTATTTCTCATTTTTTTTTTAGCAATTTCAATTGAATATAGTAAAGAAATTGAAGAGTCAAATCATTAGAAACAAACCTTAGATACTTCACGTAGTGGGTGTGGATGGAAACATTAAGTAATAACCCTATGGCTATACTAAGAGCATCTCCAACGGTAATAGGCATTTTACCTATCTAAACATTACTATAAAGTATACATTTTATTTTGCCTATCAACTGTTTCATGTTTCTGCTCCAACCATGCTCTTTATTTTAGCTATTCATCCAAATACTATTAATTTTATAAAATGCCACATCAGCAACAAAGATGGAGGGAAATAACCCTAATAATTAAATACATTTTGCCTAACCTTGAAGGCTAGCTACATGTAGCTAGTGAATGTGAGTTGAGCTAAAATACCTAATCACATGCCTAGTGCATTGGAGTTGAAAAAAGTGAGTCATACTAGGCATTTTACCTAACAAGTATTATATGCCTAGTGCGTTGGAGATGCTCTATACTATTATTTATGTAACGCCCTCAAAATAAACCCATAATATTGACATGCATTTGTAAAAGAAAATAATACATTATCTCATTCATCAGAGTATTATTATTGAAAGACATTACATGTAACATCAAAATAAATGCCCTACGGGCTTACATCTTTCCAAGCTTAACACTTGGACACAAAAATGTGAGTTCTAACTCAACTACAAATTCAGCCCTTGGCTCGAGTTTACATGTAATATCAAATAACAGAAATAACGACTAAACTAAACAGAGTCTTCAACTCTAAATCCTTCCAAGCTAATTCCTTGGAATTAGCCCATCACCTGAACCTGAAAATGATGTTCCCTTATAGGGTGAGCCACAGCCCAGCAGAAATATACTAAACCAATTATAAGCATTGAATAAAGCAATAGCATTCAATAGATGGTTATCCAGGATAATCAATTATAACAATATACAGTTTCATGATACTAATGTATATGTCACATTTACTCATTATTAGCAATATGGCTCAGAACCTGGCCAAACTTACAAAAGTGAATTATATAACATGTTCACATCACTTCCAATATTAACAACACAAATGAGACTCAGGCTCATATCAAAACACTTTATACTTCCAGTTTGATACACATTTTAGTGCTGTATCAATAAAAACACTTCAATATAAATAAGCACACATAAAAGTGATGCTAATGGAGTCCATCCCCTATCTCCTCCCAAACAAAAATCCGGTTTAGAGGTCCATCCCCTATCTTCCCCTAAACCGTGGAGTACATCCCCTATCTCCTCCCACACAATACAATGTATGTAAGCACATAACATATACAACAAACAATCAATACACATAATGTCTGTATTAATTCAACAGTCAAAATTAATGACTAAACCAATGTGATTAATTTCAGTTATCCCTAATCCACATGCAATGTCTACAACAATCATGACTATCCTCCACCGATAGTCCAAAACAGTTATTTCTAGACTGGAAATAAATAAATCAACAATTCAATAGACGAGTGATTTAAATTAACCAACTACCCCATTTAATCAATAAATGCCTCAATTTCATGAATTTAACTGATTTCCCAATGTTTCCTTAAATTAAATATACAATTCAATATATTTAGGTTTTTCCCAAAATTACCAAAATACCCCCAACATATTAAAGTACCAAAACTTAGAACAAAACTCATAAGATGGAGTAGGAAATCCCTACCTCGAAGAAATAATCCAAAAATTAGAAGACTGAGATGATGACCCAAACTCCAAAGTGCTCCAAAACCAAGATTGTTCAGATTAAACTGAAGCCCTCGACCCACACTATCTTTTTAATAAAGGATCTAGGGTAGAAACACACTCTAGGTAGATCAAACCTAAGAGAAAAGGTGAGTTGGGAGAGAGAGAACTCGGAACTAGGGTTTGGAATCAAAAAGAGGATGAAAAACTGATTAAATTCCCGCTGCTGTCTATTTAAACTGGACAGGCTCGCTCAAGCGAAGAAATGGTCGCTCGAGCGACCAGACACAAGAAAGACTCGCTCGAGCCAAGAATGCAATGCTTTAGGTCTGCAACCCAGAAGCATGCTCGAGCGACAGAATGCTCGCTCGAGCGAAGAACTTGAAAACATACACCTCCCTCGCTCGAGCGAAGAAAAGCTCGCTCGAGCGAAGAAACACTGCTCTCAGGTCTATACTAGACGCAATCGCTCGCTCGAGCGAATAAACCCTGGCTCGAGCCACCAGAAACAAAAACAACCCTCGCTCGAGCGACCAACTAAAAAACTGGACAGCAACACGTGGTTTCCGAACCCAACCAACCTGTAGCAAAACCTGCTCAACATATCCTATAACTCAAAACTAAGGAATTAAAGGACAGCAACAACAATACAATAACATTAAACCTACGGAACATAAGTCCGGATACAACATCCCAAAGGAAAAGACCGGGGTCGCTATAACCTCCCCCCCTTAAAGAATTTCGTCCCCGAAATTAAGCATAAGTTTTCAAAAATGAGTTTTTTTTCAATTCCCAATGATATGTCATAACAATAATAAACAACTTGACCCAATATTGGTCACTTCATCTCTTATCAAGAGGCATCTCACAATAAATAAAACAATATATACTTTAACTTGCATTAACAATTCTTTCAATTTAAACAATTTCCATATACATGATTTCCATTTTCATATCATATTCGCTTCCATGATATTTATAACACACATTCAATCTATAAATGTGACATTCCACTTCCATTATGAAGCAAGTTTCAAACTACTATCATTAAACCAAAAACATTCAATGTTTTCCAACTTAAGACATATATAAAGCTCTTAAGTCCAACAATATTACAGAATCTAAATACAAGATTACAAATCAATAAACATGTCCAGATATTTCTCACGGACTTCCAACTCACGTTCCCAAGTGGCTTCCTCCACCCCGTGATGTTTCCACAAAACCTTTACCAAAGGGATGGTCTTGCCTCGCAAAACTTGATCCCGTCTATCCAAAACTCGAATCGGTCTCTCCTCATACGAAACATCCTCATCAACCACTAAATCAGTCCAATCCAACACATGTGATGGATCCGGCTCATACTTCCGAAGCATACTCACATGAAACACGTCATGTACTCCGGACAACTGCGGTGGCAAAGCTAAACGATAAGCAGCCTCGCCAATCCTCTCAAGGATCTCAAAAGGACCAATAAACCGAGGGGGACAACTTCCCGCTCTTCCCAAACCTCATCAATCCCCGTCTAGGTGATATCTTCAGAAAGACATGATCACCTACCTCAAACACTAAAGGTCTCCTCCTATGGTCGGCATAAGATTTCTGACGACTCTGGGCTGTAACAAGTCTCTTACGGATAAGCTCAACTTTCTCCGTCGTTTCCCTCACCAACTCCGGACCCAATAGAGGTGCATCACCCACCTCGGCCCAACAAACGGGAGACCTACACGGTCGGCCATACAAGGTCTCAAACGGTGCCATACCGATACTAGACTGGAAACTGTTGTTGTAGGCAAACCCACCAAAGGCAAGTGCCTCTCCACGACCCACTGAAATCAAGAACACAACCCGAAGCATATCCTCAAGGATCTGAATAGTACGCTCGGACTGCCCGTCAGTCTGAGGATGATAAGCCGTGCTAAAGGTCAACTTAGTGCCTAAGGCACTCTGCAAACTCTGCCACAACCTAGCAGTAAAGCGAGGATCTCTATCTGAGACGATCGTCACTGGGACCCCGTGCAACCTCACTATGTCCCGAATGTACAAGTCGGCAAGATGATCTACCGAATCTCTCACGCGCATAGGAATGAAGTGCGCGACTTAGTCAACCGGTCTACAACACCCAAATAGCATCTACTACCCTGAGTCCTCGGAAGACCCACAACGAAGTCTATAGTGACATGCTCCCACCTTCCACTCGGCAATAGGCAAGGGTTGCAACAAACCCGCTGGCCTCTGATGTTCGGCCTTCACTTGCTGACAAGTAAGGCACTTAGACACGAAAGCTGCCACATCTCTCTTCATACCCCCCGCCACCAAAACTAGCGACCCAAATCCCGATACATCTTAGTACCTCCTGGATGCACCGCAAGGCGCGAATGATGAAAACTCTCGGAGTACCTCCTCTCGGCAAGACTCCGGCACAAACAGACGGTCTTGGTATCTCACACTCAGGTCGGGATACACACCTCAAACCCTTCTCAACCTTCCCACCGGAAATCTTCTCGCGAAGGGATTCTACCTCAAGGTCACCTCTCTGAGCCTCTAACACTCGAGTCATAAGTGTAGGCTGTGCAACAACAGAAAACAATGCCGCAGCCTCAACTGATTCGCCCAGAAGCAAATCGAACTCCCCAATTGCCCCAACATCTCCCCATCTCTCGGATGGCTATACTAGCAACGTCACCAACAGATTTCCTGCTAAGGGCATCGGCCACACACATTGGCCTTCCCCGGATGATAATGCAACTCGAAGTCATAATCCTCAATAAACTCCATCCACCTCCTCTGCCTCAAATTCAAGTCTTTCTGTGTAAACAGATATTTCAAACTCTTATGATCCGAGAATACCTCGAACTTCTCACCATAAAGATAATGCCTCCAAATCTTCAAGGCAAATATCACACACAGCTGCCAACTCTAGATCGTGCGTAGGGTAATTTTTCTCATGAATTTTCAACTGACGTGAACCATAGGCAACCACTTTCCCTTCTTGCATTAACACACAACCCAGACCCTCTCGTGAGGCGTCACAATAGACTGCATAACCCAACCCTCTCTCCTCCGGAATAATCAAGACTGGAGCGGTGGTCAGTCTAAACTTTCAACTCCTGAAACGACTTTTCACAAGTCTCACTCCCATACAAATTTGACTCCCTTCCGAGTCAATCTCGTCAAAGGCGAAGCTAACCTGGAGAAATCTTTCACAAACCGGCGATAATACCCAGCTAATCCAAGAAAACTACGAATCTCAAACACAAACTCTTAGGCTGTGCCAGTCTTGCACTGCCTCCGTCTTTAGATGTATCAACCGACACCCCTTCCCCCGAAACGACATGGCCCAAGAATTTCACCTCTTTTAGCCAGAACTCACACTTCCCAAACTTAGCATAAAGCTTATGGGCTCTAAGTAACTCAAGCACCACTCTCAAGTGTTCCTCGTGCTCCTCCTCTGAAGGTGAATAAATCAAAATGTCGTCCACAAAGACGACTACAAAACGATCTAAGAATTCTCTGAAGATCCGATTCATCAAATCCATAAATACTGCCGGTGCATTGGTGAGCCCAAATGGCATCACCAGAAACTCATAATGGCCATACCGCGTACGGAATGCCGTCTTTGGAATATCCTCTTCCTGACTCTTCAACTGATGAAACCCGATCTCAAGTCTATCTTAGAAAAACAACGGGAACCCTTCAGCTGATCAAACAAATCATCTATACGAGGCATAGGGTACTTATTCTTAACTGTAACCCGATTCAATTTCGGTAAATCTATACATAGTCTCAAAGCACCACCTTTCTTTTTAACAAAGAGGGCCGGTGCTCCCCACGGCGAAACACTAGGACGGATGTAGCCCTTATCTAACAACTCCTGGAGCTGAATCTTCAACTCAACTAACTCGGCTGGGGCAAAACGATAAGGTGCCATAGAAATTGGCGCCGTGCCGGGCACTAAGTCAATACAGAACTCAACCTCTCGATGCGGTGGCAAACCAACAAGATCCTCGGGAAAGACGTCCGAGTACTCACAAACCACCCTTGGCAACACAATCCGAGTCTCATCAACCTCACTAATCGAAAGATTAGCAAGTAGACCACTAAGCTCACTCTGCCCTCGTGAAACATACCCCGGTGGCAAAACAGTACCAACCCGGTCCCCCAGAAAATGGAAACACTCTCCGCTAACAGTACAACAAGTGACCCTTTGACGGTAGCAATCAATAACTGCCCCGGTATGACGATAACCAGTCCATACCCAAAATAACATCAAAGCCCTTCATAGGCATAACTACAAAAGAAAATGGGATTCTATGATCATCGACCTCTATATTCACAACCCCTAACACACCTTGTTTCAAGATCAATTCACCCCCAAGAGGTGACACTACACAGATAGGAGACGCTAACTGAGCTAACTCCAACTCCAAAACAGATGCGAATGCAGCAGACACAAAGGAATGAGATGCACCCGTATCAATCAAAACATTAGCAACCGAGTTACAAAACAAGAAGGTACCTCTCACAACCGATGGAGCCGGTACAAGGTCCTGCGCAGTAACAGCATACACGCGCCCAGACAACCTCTGATCAACCTGCTCACCCCTAGGAGCAGAAGACTGCTGCACAGACTGAGACGATGAAGCCCCCTGATTGGCCCTCGAGGCCTGACCTGACTGAGCTGGCTGCTGACCCTGAGTCTGCCTCAAACCTGATGCACTAGGTGTGCCACCCAACTGTGGGCAATACCTCTTCATGTGCCCTGCCTGACCGCACTGAAAACAAGTGAGCAGCTGGCCTCTACCCTGACTCTGGCTCTGAGATCGAGCCGAAGAAGATGCTGTTCTCTGCCCTCCTCCCCTCTGAGGACAAACTGGAGACTTGTGGCCCAGCTGGCCACACTTGAAACAAGTAATGTCTCCCTGACTGCCTTTCCCAGAACTAGCACTCGGTACTGGAAAAGTGGATCTAGAAAAGCTACTCTGAGACTGCTGAGGAATAAAACCTCTCTGCCTCTTGCCATCACCCTGGCCATCCTGACTCCTCTTGGAGCCTTTCTGCCCTTCCTCCTCTTCCTGCATCATAATCTCCATATGGGCTGCAGCATCAACCAGATGCCCATAATCACGAATCATAGACCCAACAATTCTCAACTTGAGGCCGCGCCTCAACTTCTTCTCAAACTCAATGCAACGACGTTCCTTAGACGCCACCAACTCAGGTGCAAACCTGGACAAACTAATGAATGCAGCCTCAAACTCGGCCACTGAAGAACTCGACTGCTTAAGCTAACAGAACTGGTCTCTCAGCTTCTCCCTGACTGCCGGAGATAAGAACCTCTCCTGGAAAGCATTCACAAAAGCCTCCCACGTAGCTCCTATGCGACCCTTGGTGAACTTCCACCACTAACCCGCATCCCCCTTAAGATGGAAAGATGCCAAGGTCACCTTCAACCCCTCGTCTTCGATGCCAAGCATCTCAAACGTCTTCGTTGTCTGTTCGAGCCATTCGTCTGCCTTAAGCGGCTCTTTTGGATCACCCACAAATTCGTTCGGATTGGACCGGAAAAACTCCCTCTTCAGAAAAGAAGGTCCAGCATCTGCAACAACAACTTGGGCTGGATTCGCAGCCCTCAGAATGCCCACTGATTCCCTGAATGCCCCTGCTATCTCTCGGGCTAAAGTGCCCATAGCCTGCTGGCCCACTGGCTCGGCCACATTGGCCTAACCAACACCCTCCTGCACTGTCGGAATCTCCTGTACTACTGGAATCTCCTCTGGCACAGGCACTTCCTGCCTACTCTGCCTACCACGCCTACCGTGTCCTCGTCCTCGTCCTGACATCCTAATACAAGAAACAAAGACGTTAGCACATTAATAAATGTGCCGAAGCTAAACACTCTCGTCCTAATGCATTGGACAACAATAATTCATTCCACGTAAGCACATAATCACATAAGCACCTACGAATTTCATTCCCGGATAATGATAGTCCCAAAGTGTTACTATAGTTTCGGTTGGAAGCAGCAGTGATCAAGTGCCTTTCCAACAAGACTACTAGAAACTCTAGGGTCCATCAACATCCCAGAAACTACGTTCCATACCCACATAATCACATAAGCATGTTATCAAATAAACATACAACAGTCTCTATCAAACGAGACGAACCCAATGTGATACTAATCACTTCCCACGTACCCAAAGTATTCAAACCCGGTACGCTCTGATACCAAGTTGTAACGCCCTCAAAATAAACCCATAATATTGACATGCATTTGTAAAAGAAAATAATACATTATCTCATTCATCAGAGTATCATTATTGAAAGACATTACATGTAACATCAAAATAAATGCCCTACGGGCTTACATCTTTCCAAGCTTAACACTTGGACACAAAAATGTGAGTTCTAACTCAACTACAAATTCAGCCCTTGGCTTGAGTTTACATGTAATATCAAATAACAGAAATAACGACTAAACTAAACAGAGTCTTCAACTCTAAATCCTTCCAAGCTAATTCCTTGGAGGTAGCCCATCACCTGAACCTGAAAATGATGTTCCTTTATAGGGTGAGCCACAGCCCAGCAGAAATATACTAAACCAATTATAAGCATTGAATAAAGTAATAGCATTCAATAGATGGTTATCCAGGATAATCAATTATAACAATATACAGTTTCATGACACTAATGTATATGTCACATTTTCATTATTAGCAATATGGCTCAGAACCTGGCCAAACTTACAAAAGTGAATATATAACATGTTCACATTACTTCCAATATTAACAACACAAATGAGACTCAGGCTCATATCAAAACACTTCATACTTCCAGTTTGATACACATTTTAGTGCTGTATCAATAAAAACACTTCAATATAAATAAGCACACATAAAAGTGATGCTAATGGAGTCCATCCCCTATCTCCTCCCAAACAAAAATCCGGTTTAGAGGTCCATCCCCTATCTTCCCCTAAACCGTGGAGTACATCCCCTATCTCCTCCCACACAATACAATGTATGTAAGCACATAACATATACAACAAACAATCAATACACATAATGTCTGTATTAATTCAACAGTCAAATTAATGACTAAACCAATGTGATTAATTTCAGTTATCCCTAATCCACATGCAATGTCTACAACAATCATGACTATCCTCCACCGATAGTCCAAAACAGTTATTTCTAGACTGGAAATAAATAAATCAACAATTCAATAGACGAGTGATTTAAATTAACCAACTACCCCATTTAATCAATAAATGCCTCAATTTCATGAATTTAACTGATTTCCCAATGTTTCCTTAAATTAAATATACAATTCAATATATTTAGGTTTTTCCCAAAATTACCAAAATACCCCCAACATATTAAAGTACCAAAACTTAGAACAAAACTCATAAGATGGAGTAGGAAATCCCTACCTCGAAGAAATAATCCAAAAATTAGAAGACTGAGATGATGACCCAAACTCCAAAGTGCTCCAAAACCAAGATTGTTCAGATTAAACTGAAGCCCTCGACCCACACTATCTTTTTAATAAAGGATCTAGGGTAGAAACACACTCTAGGTAGATCAAACCTAAGAGAAAAGGTGAGTTGGGAGAGAGAGAACTCGGAACTAGGGTTTGGAATCAAAAAGAGGATGAAAAACTGATTAAATTCCCGCTGCTGTCTATTCAAACTGGACAGGCTCGCTCGAGCGAAGAAATGGTCGCTCGAGCGACCAGACACAAGAAAGACTCCTCGAGCGAAGAAAAGCTCGCTCGAGCCAAGAATGCAATGCTTTAGGTCTGCAACCCAGAAGCATGCTCGAGCGACAGAATGCTCGCTCGAGCGAAGAACTCGAAAACATACACCTCGCTCGCTCGAGCGAAGAAACACTGCTCTCAGGTCTATACTAGACGCAATTGCTCGCTCGAGCGAATAAACCCTGGCTCGAGCCACCAGAAACAAAAACAACCCTCGCTCGAGCGACCAAACCCTCGCTCGAGCGACCAACTCAAAAACTGGACAGCAACACGTGGTTTCCGAACCCAACCAACCTGTAGCAAAACCTGCTCAACATATCCTATAACTCAAAACTAAGGAATTAAAAGACAGCAACAACAATACAATAACATTAAACCTACGGAACATAAGTCCGGATACAACATCCCAAAGGAAAAACCGGGGTCGCTATAATTTATCTGCCGAGAGTAGCTACCTAGAGTACGTGCCGTTTCTGGACGAGCGTAATGTATCTATGTGTGTGTTATAAATAATATCCATTCATATTCAAATTGTAATTTCATTCCTCCGTCTATCTTCTTTTATTAAGACTGACGAAATTTATTATGTGAGTTAAATATGGTTTTTTTTGTCTCATTACCGTTTTTATATTTTTATCAAAATCTTGTTTAGTCTTTGCATTTTCACTAAAATTTTATTTTGATTCATTTACTTTTAATTTTTATTACCAATAGATTGATGGATTCATTGTATTGAAATATGAAAAAATTGTGAGTATTAAGAGGATGTAACCTAATTTGTCTCATGGATTTGTAGTTAAAAAATTTGTTACCTTCTTGGACTACTTGTGAATCTCCCTAGCATTGTTATAGATATTAACTAAATGGACCGACAATGAGTATTTTATATTAGGTCTGACACTTCTCCAGTCAAGGGTGTTAAAAGGCTCATGAACCAATTCACAATTGCAATTCAGTTGATCGGAGAGAAGTCATATTGCTAGCTAGATATCGGTACTACTTTGTTATAGATCTAAAAAGTCAATTAAAAAGCTAGTAAACTCAAGAAGGAAGAAGACTTGGCAGCCTGTTTGGGATATGATGGTCTGTGCAGTAGCCATCAGATCTATATATCAATTATTCTCCCTCTTTTTTTATATGAATGTCAGTTTGTCTTAAGAATAGTTCTGATTTTTCATGCTAGTGGTTTGGAGCAAAATTCCTACATGTTTTATTTTTCTTATGAACGGTTCTGATTTTGTACCCTATGTTTTGTAAGATTTATGCTTATACATACATATGTTTGGCTTGAAAAATGCTTCTGTGTTTGTGTTTTTTGTTTTGTAACATAAGTATTTTGCCTTTCTATTCTATCATGCTAATTCAATTCAAATTGGTAACTTCAACTACACTTGTGTTTTAATTCAGCCCACATCTACTCCGTTGAGTCTTTATTTTAACTTAAGGTGACACTCAAACACTCTTGCTTCAGTAGACTAATGCCTAAATGCAAAGTTATGACACTTTTACTTCATGTTAGTGCATAGTACTGTTCAAACCTGATAGATTTGTTCCTTAAAGTTGTATGTCAAGTAGTTTCATAAATTATTTTTTATAATGATTTACAGGATATCAACAAGATGGAGAAATCTTGATAAAATGTGGTGTTTTTTTGGGTACCCTTTTATTTTATATTTCTTTTTAATTGTGTGTGCTTGGCTTATTTCTACAAGAAAATAAAAATCTCGTCATTTTGTGTCGTGTTGTCATTCGCACTGTTGCTTGTTGATGAGCCCAATACGCTTCTTGTTCATGCAACTTAATTTATTTAAGTACTACTTGATACTTAAAAATTTTCTTCTAGATACTGTTTTCCCTTGCTTTGGGTTTGCAATAATAAATCAATTTTACATTACTACTGTTTCTAATATAACTTGGAAGTTTGAAGAGTGACCTCCAATATCCTCCCTTTGCCTCAAGATGCCTGTAAAGGTGAGCTGCTTTTTAGCTTCAAGAAAGATGGTAAATGGGATAGAAAAATCTATTTTCAAAAAGTGATTAACCAAATGTTAATAATGATGAGATGAAAATAAAAGAGATTTTGGTTTCCAAAACCCATCATGATGGCCTCAACTGCTTCTCTCCCTCGCTTGTATACTACTTTTTGCATACAATTGAACTTAATGACATTAGCATATTACTCGCAGCATTTAAAATGATGTGCTTCGCCTCATGACAAAGGTTCATTTTAGTGATTTGACAAAAGTCTCAAAACACACTTCTGTTAACTTTATTGTTTTCTGTTTCATTTTTAGAAATGGATGACCCTTCGCGTATTCCACCCACTGCCTCAGAGAGACGACGTCGTGCATTAACTAATACTAGTCGTGGCCGAGGCCGAGGTCGTGGTCGGGATATCTAGAACCCCACACATCAATCTGGTTTTGACCCACGTGCACAGGATAGTCGATCTGACATGCAAGATGCTGGGGTATGACAGTATTGGTCACATATTGTTTACATTTTTTTTGAAGATGGCATGTGTTAATTACAATTGTATTTGTTCTTAATGCAACGTATTGATCACGCACTACGGATTGCCCATCCTATCATCGAGGCGGGCCATGATGCTAGTGTTCGTGAGCCAGATAGGTTATATGAGGCCATTGAGAGGATGACACATGTTCTTCAAGGTCAACAAATTGATGAGGCTGGACCTAGTTCTATTTCACTTCGAACATACAATTGTAGGAGACAAGTAGATGATAGGTAGTTGGTTATGTGGTAATCTTGTTTTGTTATTTTGTAATGGAAAACAAGTACTCTTTTGATGTTTTTGTTGGTTTATAATGAACAAGAATTATTCTACCAATATTTTGTAACGAACAAGTATTCATGGTTTGTATTTTTGGTAATCAACAGGAAGTATTATGCCAATGCATTTGATACACCGCAATGAACAAGTACTACCATGTGCATTAAATTAACTCAAAGCTTAATCCAACTCAACTATTTAAATGCTAATCCACAAGAATATATTGCTAACTATTTAAATTGCATCACTACAACTCAACTCACATACATCATTACTCATCATGGTTAATACAATCAAATGTCTCTCTAGTAGCTACCCCTGAATGAACAACTTCTTTAAAATACTCAATTCGGCGACTATATGCAGTATCCCATCCAGCCGCACAAGAATGACGAAACTTGCACCAATTGGTAGTTATCGGTGGAACTGGATGACCCGGTAACATGAACACCTACATTGACACAGCTATAAGTATGAGAGCGATGCAGTACAAAATGATAAATGTATTACACAAATCATAATGCTATACCTGGACAAAATGATTCCCATTAACAAACCCAATAGCAATCTCACGCCGTTGAAGTTGTGATATTGGCACTGATCGTAGAAGGAGGAAAGTAAGGCATTGTTGTGCAGATAAGTGGTACAATACCACATTATAACAAGATGCAATAAGATGACCCATGTCAGGCATAGTCATCCAACGGTGATACCCTGGATTGGGCTCAAAGTATGATAGAATATGGGTCAGCTCTTCAATCCTGTCATATGAACCATATAGATGAGTGTAATGGTCTACGTGTGTGTGCAATTCTTGTAGGAGATCACGCTTGACTTGACCCCATTCAGCCTCTGTAAGCCCCATCAAACTAGCAATGGCCCTAAACCCGCAATTGCCATCGGCATCTACATCCTTGATAAGACGTATGTAAGGCTTCAATCTAACTGGAAGGGCATCAACATATGAATAAGTCGTACTTGTACGCATCCGATATACGTATTCAACATGGAAGATATCAACACATGAACAACAAAACACGTAATTTATCATAAACAAAAATGTAAGTAAAAAATGATTACATGTACCTGCTCTTTGGCAGGCCGTTTTTTTATGTACTTTGACAGAATCTTGTGTGGGGATCTGGGTGCCCATAGGTGAGTGGTTATCATGTCCAGACTGAACTAGCTCAAATGCACATGGGTCTCGACGCGTAGATACATCTATCTTCTTATGTCCCTTACCTCGAGGGTTGGGCTTCACATCCGGCTCAATGAGAAAACTACTTTGCGGATCTGCAATCTCTCCTAACTTATGCAGAATTTCCAACTGCGTAGTGTAATCAGATGCATTGAATCGCTTAAGTATGAGATCAAACTTTGGTTCACAACTCAATTCCACTTTATCATTCTTCAACTTTTGTACTACCTCAAGAGTCCTCTAGTGTGGGTTAATGCTATCAAGTGGTATTGGACGACCCTGCTGGATGTAATCCGCAATCTCATGGGCACACGGTAACCCGTGTGTTCGTCGAACAACACATCCACATACTGAAGCATCAATGCCAACATCATTCGCTCGCTTACTCTCCGCTAAGACATGATCTAATGCAGTAATAGAGATATTGCCTCGGAGCTCTCTAAAATGGGATGGTTTGAACTGGTGTTGTACAATGGTTAAACTCTTCTCAAACGATGCCTTAATATCAACATGCTAAGCAAACTATGGATTTTGGTCCAAGAACACTCAAAATTTACTTGGTTAGAACCAAGTTGCCGTTTCAGTTTTGTATGTGCACTTTCAGCCCTGTGTACAATGGAAACAATTAACATAATCAAGTTTAAATAATCAAAATCGTAATGCGTAATGGTGTAAGGTAGTCAAATATATATTACCTATTGGTGGTAACATTCCCGAAGTGCATACAACTATCTGTCCATACGGCAACAAACTTATCCTTATATGGAATTAACCAACTTTGTGACACATATTGCACTGCCTCAGGATATGTATCAAAATCCGCAAGTAGCCTAGCAAGATGTTCATTGTATTCAAGCTCAGTTGAGGAGAGTACTAAGAAATTCCATAAAGAGATAAACTTGTCCCATTCCTCCTTACTCTTAAACATTTTCTTGCATTTCGCCAGTACATTTCTACTAATATGCCATCGGCATAATAAATGTCGAGATGTAGAAAATACCCTGTCAATAGCATTCATCAAAGCAAGCTCCCTGTCCGTGACAATCACCTCAGGAATAGCAATGTCATCCAAGAGACTACGCAATGTAGTTAACACCCAAACGTAGTTATCAATCCGCTCAAATTGGAGATATGCAAAGGCTACAGAGAATGACATATCAGTGGATGTCACTCCAACTATCTCAAGAAGAGGAAGACGATATCGATTTGTCTTATATGTGCAGTCCATGATCAACACCTTTGGAAATGAACGGAGCAAATCTAAACTGACAGGATGCGCCCAAAACAAGTCTGTGACAATCATCGTGTTGTTGTCTCACCTATGCCGCTCAATGTAATTATGCTTTTCTAACTCACCCAACAAATGTTGCATTTGTGATCTCCCAGCTTTCTCAATAACATTATTTCTATGACGTACATTGTAAATGGTTTTCATAGTGGTTACATTCAAAGCATCCTTTCGTTTCAATGTAACCAAAATCTCTTTCGGTCTGACCATGCTTTTGGACATATCCACTAATAATGATGTTTCCTCCTCAGATAATCTCCCTGCAAATGAATGTCCTTCAAAATGTTTAGCAGGAGCATGGTTATGCATTCCACATGCTACATCTACCATCCAATCATCATCAACCATCAACTTACGAGCCCTTAACTCAAAGGGACACCCGCTCTTTGTACCCATTATCTTCACAATTTTTTTACTTGAATCATCTCCTTCTAATTTCTTACGAGCTCTATATTGACCACTTCTCTCACAGGCAAAAAAATATCCTTGGTGTCCTATGACCACCACCATAGTCTAATGTCTTGATGACAATCACAAACCCATTTTTCTTTCCAACGTCCCGTACCCAACCGAGTAATTCTTCTTTGCTCTTGAAAACCTACAAGTCAAATTCCACAAAGTCATTAAACATCCGAAAAGAAAAAGAAAAAAATACTAATTTTCGACATGAGACTACCTCATTAGTAATAAATTGGCTCGTGTAGTCAACAAGGCCCCCAGATCCAACATTACTGCATTCCACGGATGCACCGTTCTGAAGAAAAAAAAAATTATAAATGTTCGACAGTATAGAGTCGAACTAAATGAAATTGCTCGATTCTTGTTAACCGAACTCACGAATAAAGTTCGACCGTAGAATGTTGAACAAATGCATTTTGTTCGACAGTAGTATGTTGAACAAATGCTTTTTGTTCGAGCGTAGTATGTTGAACAAATGCATTTTGTTCGGTTTTTTTTGGTCGAACAAATACAAATTGTCCAGTT
Organism: Camellia japonica; assembly: GCA_030407325.1. Taxonomy (NCBI): domain Eukaryota; kingdom Viridiplantae; phylum Streptophyta; class Magnoliopsida; order Ericales; family Theaceae; genus Camellia; species Camellia japonica. Next base: position 191,349,556 of record JAPPVO010000031.1, on the reverse strand, counting down.
GTAATAAGTCGAACAATGATATAATATCCACCTCTGGTTAACCAAACTGTACCAACTATTTACCACTCAGCAAGTGGACGAAAACGAAAACAAAAACAACAAAAAAAATAACCACTTCCTTGCTCCATTGTTGCGAATCAAAGTTGTCAGATGCATCCTTCATTGAATCCATTCAAAATCTTCAATAATACTATATTTTTGATTATTTGTAGAAGAGTTTTTGGTTTTGGTTTTAGCGTTTTTGTATTCTTGACAAAGAAGATACGTAAGGAACAAGTTTGAAATTGATGATTTATATTATATTCATTCTTGTCCTTTATGGTAAATACACAAATGGTGTGTATCATAACTTGTCCTCTATAGTCATTTCACTTAAGGTTAAAATTGTAATAAAAAAAATTAATTAATGGTTTGCCTTGAGAGAAAAAGTGGTGGGTAAATAGAGCCACCCATCTTTTAAATCTAGCCAAAAGTGGAGAAGATTTGGTGAGAAAACAAACTATTCTGACTTTTGATAATGCCAAAATTGCCTATCAAAATCCAAATGAAATAAAAAGTTGAGTATTTGTCCTTGTTAATTATGGATTTGTTTGTGCTTGTTGATGCATTGTTACAGTAAGGTTCTTCTGCTCTGTGACCGAAATTTGTGTACTATTTATTGCATTGTTGGTTGAAGTAACTAATTAAATCTTAAAGTATACTAACTTGAAACAGCAAGAGGACGAGTGGAGTAGGTGAATTAAGGAACTTCTTGGTTGGTTTGTCATGTTGGTATAATCTATCTGCTTTCAAGAGTCCAAATCAAGAAGCAAATAATTTCGAATGCAGAGATGTACTAATGTTTATTTTTAAATCAAAAGAAGTAATAAGAGTTGCTAAACAAATGATGAGTCAATTAAATGGGAAATGAAGGATGGATTTGGCTGCCCAAGATATCTTAGGAAGGCTGCAAAATACTAGCAGTATAACATGTGAGAAATGATTTTCCATAGAGAGAGACAGAGAGAGAGGTGTGTATGTGCTTCTTATTGGAAACAAGAAGGTGATTGATATTATGCCGAATTGATTGAGGAATATTTGCTGACTTTGCTTCTTCATGTATAATGAAATGAAGTGAAAAAGTTGCACACAGACCAGTAAAAGAAAAAAATGTTTTTAAGATCTCTGCCAAGCACAGCCAATATTTTTTCAGCTTTCTTATGTTGAAGGTTCTTCTAGAACCTTATCGATAGACACTTGTACATTTAATTTTCTTCATTATCTTGCCACCATTCGTATGATATAGAATGTATACATCAAAACTGCATATGCTCTTAGGCAACTCACAAGGACGTTGCCTATTCGCTAGGCTTTTGGAGATGTATGGTTTCTTCAACCTTTTCTTTCAGTAAATAGATAGATGTTGGATTTCTACTTGTTCTGAATTTGTGGTGTAACTCATTTTTCTTTCTTTTTCCCCCTCTCACCCTTCCCTTTTTATTTTTTCAGTATTACAGGGCTTGAAAGAGTGTTATGAGCAAGCCTTACAAAGAGATGATGTGAAGGCAATTGTTGTTACTGGTAATGTGAAGAGATGATGGCTTATCATTTTCTTATGATGAGATACGAAGCTAATATTTTCTGTTACTGGATCAGGTGCAAAGGGCAAGTTTTCTGGCGGTTTTGATATAACCGCTTTTGGTGGAATGCAAGGGGGAAAGAGTATGTATATTTGTTTATGCGTTATCTATTCTTGTGCTGCACAATCACATATTTCCTAAAATTGTAGTTCTGTTTTATCACAGTTGCACCTGGCTTTATGTCAGTAGAGGTTCTTACTGACACTGTGGAAGGTAATCTTGCTGCGTTTCACCCTTTTCCTCTGCTCTCGTCCTATTTGATCATAAAAGTTTGTGTTACTTATTTTCATGGCTTCTCTTCGCTCAGCTGCGAGAAAGCCTTCAGTTGCTGCTATTGATGGCCTCGCTTTAGGTGGGGGCTAGAGGTTGCAATGGTATGTGCTGCTTCATCTTTTTGACTAGGGACTGTTCTCTTGAATTCATGTAAATGATGTTGTACATTTGCTCTGCCAGGCCTGCCATGCACGGATATCTACTCCTAGTGCCCAACTAGGCTTACCTGAACTTCGGCTTGGGGTAATTCCTGGATTTGGAGGTATAGCTCTTTGTTTAAATTTGCAGTGATTTATTTTTTATTGTTTGGAGATGAACTAGAGGTTGGAATGGATTTTAGTTGAGTGTAACTATTAACTTCTTATTCAATTTTAAATAATCAGAACTTTGCCACTTTATTATAGCATTCTGTGGAAATGGAATATATAAAGGGAAATTTGGACAAAAACTCTCGAATAAAAAGAGCTTATGAACATAGTTTGCTGGAAGCAAATAGTCTTTAGCCCAAAAGCAGCAATATGTTTTTTTGTTAGTTCCTTGAGCCCTTTTACTAAACTATTTTGGTCAAGCAAGCCTTTCATTTGAATAGCACACCAAAAAGCACTAGCCAGGGCTCTGTACCGATGAAAGCCTTAATGCTTGCATTTTATGCATAAAAATGTTTCATGTCAACATTGTTGCTATGATGTTTATAGTGTCAATTATGGCTAAACTGTGTTTTTTTCCCCTCCTTTTCATCGACTCATGCTCCTAAATTGTCTTAGGTACACAGCGGCTTCAGGCCTTGTTGGCCTCTCTAAGGCCCTTGAAATGATGCTGGTATGCTGGCTTGCTTTGCATTTTGCCTCATTTACATACAAAAAAAATCCTGGTGCAGTCGTTGTAATCTTCTTAAATTAATTTTTGATCTCTCTCTCTCTCTCTCTGATAGAGATCAAAGCCGGTTAAAGGTGAGGAAGCTCACGATTTGGGTCTAGTGGATGCCATAGTCGCACCAGATGAGTTGATAAATACTGCTTGTCAGTGGGCACTAGATATTTTGGAGGCCAAAAGACCATGGGTTAAAAGCCTTTATAAGACTGACAAGATAGAGCCACTTGGTGAGGCAAGGGAAATACTGAAGTTTGCAAGAACTCAGGCCCGAAAACAAGCTCCCAACCTTGAGCATCCAATAGTTTGCATTAATGTTGTTGAAGAGGGTATAGTTTCTGGTCCCCGTGCTGGGCTTTGGAAGGTTCTGAACTGTCCCTAATTCTCTTTTGCATTATGGCTAGCATACCATAATATGACTGTAAGTGTGTGATATTCACAGGAAGTTGAAGCTTTCCAAGGACTCTTACATTCAGATACTTGCAAGAGCTTGATCCACATCTTCTTTGCTCAACGTGGAACCTCAAGGGTATGATGAAGTTATAATTTTTGTGAGTGTTAGAATTGTTACGAGTGTTGCCACTTCATTTGTATCTGTAACGCCCTCAAAAATAAACCCATAATACATAATATTAACATGCGGAATTATAAGGAAATAAAGTATCTTATTCCATTCATCAGAGTTCCATGAAATAAAAACATCATAATAAATGCCCTATGGGCTTACATCTTGCCAAGCCAACACTTGGACACAATTCCATGAGTTCTAACTCAAAAACAAATAAAGCCCTAGGCTTGAAAGTTTACAAATTGTTCAAATAAAACAAATAAAATAAAGCAAATCTTCGAGTCCAAATCCTCACAAGCTAAGTCCTTGGAGGTAGTGAACCACCTGAACCTGAAAATGAAGTTCCCATATAGGGTGAGCCACAGCCCAGTAGAAAATACTAAACCAAGCATACGAATTAACTAAAGCATTAGCATTCGATACATGGTTAACACGAGATAATCAATTTCCAATTTCATGACACGAATGCCTACATTGTCTATGACATATTGTCTATGACACTTTTCACTTTCCAATCTTTATTCAACTTTCAAATTATATCATTATGGCTCAGAACCTGGCCAACTATCACAGTGATCCAGATGTCACAAAATAAATGAGACTAAAGCTCAAATCACAACACTTCCATACTTCCAATTGATACACATTATAATGATGCATCATGTCAACAACAAATAGCAATATTGCTATTATCAATAAGCACACATATGAGTGATGCTACTGGAGTCCATCCCCTATCTCCTCCCAACAAATCCGGTTTAGAGGTCCATCCCCTATCTTCCCCTAAACCGTGGAGTTCGTCCCCTATCTCCTCCAAATGAAATGCATACAATGAAACACACAATTGCCATATACAACACATAATCAATACAAGTAATGTTCTGTATTAATTCAACAGTCAACATGAGTGACATAATTCCAGTTATACCTAAGCCACATGCAAGGTCTACAACAATCAATGGCTATCCTCCACCGATAGCCCAAAACAGTTATTTCTAAATAAGAAATAAATACAACATTGAATGTAAAATCAACATTTTCATAGGTAAGTATTTAAACTACCCAACTATACCATTTATCTCATAATTTCCCCAACTTCATGAATTAAACCAAATTCCACATTTTTCCCTTAAATTAATTACACAAATTAATCTAAGCCAAAACCCTAAGGTTTGTCCCAAAATTACCAAACTACCCCCACATACCAAAATACCAACACTTAGGATTAAAACATATAAATGGAGTAGGAAATCCCTACCTCGAAGCAAGAACCCAAAAAGAAAGAAACGGAGATGATGGCCCAAACTCCAAAGTGCTCCAAATCAACAACCGTTCAGATTAAATGGAAGCCCTCGACCCACTCTACCTTTTTAATGAAGGAACTAGGTTAGGAACACCCTCAAACTAGATGAAACCTAGGGTAGAAGTGTGTAGGGAGAGAGAATGGTCGGACCTAGGGTTTTATAAACTGAAAGGGCTGAAAAACTGTTTTAAAACACGCTGCTGCGTATTTAAATCTGATAGGCTCGCTCGAGCAAAGACCTGGTCGCTCGAGCGACCAGACACAAGAAACCCTCGCTCGAGCGAAGAAAATCTCGCTCGAGCCAAAAACTCGATGCTTCAGGTCTGCAACCCAGAAGCTCACTCGAGCGAAGGAAAGCTCGCTCGAGCGAAGAACTCGAAAACATACACCTCGCTCGCTCGAGCGAAGGAAGCTCGCTCGAGCCAAGAAACACATCACTCAGGTCTAAGTACTGGACGCAAAGCTCGCTCGAGCCAAGGAAAGCTCGCTCGAGCGAAGAACCAAAAACGAATACCTCGCTCGAGCGAAGATAAGCTCGCTCGAGCGACCAAGCCAAAAACTGAACATGCAGACTTGGTTTCTAAGCCCAACCAATCTGCAACCAACCTGCTAAACACATCCTATAACCCAAGAATAAGGAATTAAAGGACAACAACAACAAATATAACAGCGGAATCTACGGAACGTAAGTCCGGGTACAACAATCAAATGGGAAAAGACCGGGGTCGCTATAACCTCCCCCCCTTAAAAGAATTTCGTCCCCGAAATTAAGCATGAGTTTGTAAAAATAAGTTTTTCTTAATTCCCAATGATATATAAAACAATAATCAACAACTTAACCAGTATTGGTCACTTCATCTCTTATCAAGAGGCATCTCACAATATGTATAAACCAACATATATTTCAACCTGCATCAATATTATGCATTATTCCTTTCAATGTTAACAAATTCCCTATCATATTCAATCTTATGATATAAACAACACATTCAATATATAAATGTTATATTCCACTACCATAAAAGGCAAGTTCAAAATGCTAACATTAAATCCAAAACATTCTCAATGTTTTCCAACTTAAGACATATATAAAATTCTCAAGTTCAACAATATTACAAAAATCTATATATAAGATTTCTAATCACTAAACATGTCCGGATATTTCTCACGGACTTCCAACTCACGTTCCCAAGTGGCTTCCTCCACTCCGTGATGCTTCCACAAAACCTTTACCAAAGGGATGGTTTTGCTTCGCAAAACTTGATCCCGCCTATCCAAGACTCGTATCGGTCTCTCCTCATATGAGACATCCTCGTCAACAACTAAGTCAGTCCAATCCAACACATGTGATGGATCTGGCTCATACTTCCGAGGCATACTCACATGAAACACATCATGAACCCGGATAACTGCGGTGGCAAAGCTAAACGATAAGCAGCCTCGCCAATCCTCTCAAGGATCTCAAAAGGCCCAATAAACCGAGGGGACAACTTCCCGCTCTTCCCAACCTCATCAAACCCCGCTTAGGTGATATCTTCAAAAAGACATGATCACCCACCTCAAATACCAAAGGTCTCCTCCTACGGTCAGCATAAGATTTCGGACGACTCTGTGCTGTAACAAGCCTCTTACGGATAAGCTCAACTTTCTCCGTCGTTTCCCTCACCAACTCCGGACCCAACAGAGGTGCATCACCCACCTCGGCCCAACAAACTGGAGACCTACACGGTCGGCCATACAAAGCCTCAAACGGTGCCATACCGATACTAGACTGAAAACTGTTGTTGTAGGCAAACTCCACTAATGGCAAGTGCCTCTCCCACGACCCACTAAAGTCGAGAACACAACCCCGAAGCATATCCTCAAGGATCTGAATAGTACGCTCGGACTGCCCGTCAGTCTGAGGATGATAAGTCGTGCTAAGGGTCAACTTAGTGCCTAAAGCACTCTGCAAACTCTGCCACAACCTGGCAGTGAAACGAGGATCTCTATCTGAGACGATCGTCACTGGGACCCCGTGCAACCTCACTATGTCCCGGATATATAAGTCGGCAAGATGATCTACCGCATCTCTCACGCGCATAGGAATGAAGTGCGCTGACTTCGTCAACCGGTCTACAACCACCCAAATAGCATCACTACCCCGCTGAGTCCTCGGAAGACCCACAACGAAATCCATAGTGACATGCTCCCACTTCCACTCGGCAATAGGCAAGGGTTGCAACAAACCCGCTGGCCTCTGATGCTCGGCCTTCACTTGCTGACAAGTAAGGCACTTAGACACGAACGCTGCCACATCTCTCTTCATACCCCGCCACCAAACTGGCGACCCAAATCCCGATACATCTTAGTACCTCCCGGATGCACCGCAAGGCGCGAATGATGAAACTCTCGGAGTACCTCCTCTCGGCAAGACTCCGGCACAAACAGCGGTCTCGGTATCTCACACTTAAGTCGGGATACACCGTCAAACCTTCTCAACCTTCCCATTGGAAATCTTCTCTCGGAGAGATTCTACCTCAAGATCACCCCTCTGAGCCTCTAACACTCGAGTCACAAGTGTAGGCTGTGCAACAACAGAAAACAAGGCCGCAGCCTCAACGGATTCGCCTAGATGCAAATCAAACTCCCCAACTGCACCCAACATCTCCCACTCCCGGATGGCTATACTAGCTAAGTGACCAACAGATTTCCTACTAAGGGCATCGGCCACAACATTGGCCTTCCCCGGATGATAGTGCAACTCGAAGTCATAATCCTCAATGAACTCCATCCACCTCCTCTGCCTCAAATTCAAGTCTTTCTGTGTAAACAGATATTTCAGACTCTTATGATCCGAGAATACCTCGAACCTCTCACCATAAAGATAATGCCTCCAAATCTTCAAGGCAAATATCACAGCTTCTAACTCTAAATCGTGCGTAGGGTAATTCTGCTCATGAATTTTCAACTGACGTGAACCATAGGCAACCACTTTCCCCTCTTGCATCAACACACAACCCAGACCCTCTCGTGAGGCGTCACAATAGACTGCATAACCCAACCCTCTCTCCGGAATAATCAAGACTGGAGCGGTGGTCAGTCTAACCTTCAACTCCTGAAACGACTTTTCACAAGTCTCACTCCATACAAATTTGACTCCCTTCCGAGTCAATCTAGTCAACGGTGAAGCTAACCTGGAGAAATCTTTCACAAACCGACGGTAATACCCAGCTAATCCCAGAAAACTGCGGATCTCAAACACACTCTTAGGCTGTGCCCAATCTTGCACTGCCTCAGTCTTGGATGTATCAACAGACACCCCTTCTCCAGAAACTACATGGCCTAAGAACTTCACCTCTTCTAGCCAGAACTCACACTTCCCGAACTTAGCATAAAGCTTATGGGCTCTAAGTAACTCTAGCACCACTCTCACGTGTTCCTCGTGCTCCTCCCTCGAAGGTGAATAAATCAGGATGTCGTCCACGAAGACGACCACAAAACGATCCAAGAATTCCCGGAAGATTCGGTTCATCAAATCCATAAACACTGCCGGTGCATTGGTGAGCCCAAACGGCATCATCAAACTCATAGTGGCCATACCACGTACGGAATGCCGTCTTAGGAATATCCTCCTCCCTGACTCTCAACTGATGATACCCGATCTCAAGTCTATCTTAGAGAAACAACGGGAACCCTTCAACTGGTCAAACAAATCATCAATACGGGGCATAGGATACTTATTCTTAACTGTAGCCCGATTCAACTTCCGATAATCGATACACAATCTCAAAGCACCACCCTTCTTCTTAGCAAAGAGGGCCGGTGCTCCCCACGGCGAAACACTAGGGCGGATATAGCCCTTATCTAACAACTCCTGGAGTTGAATCTTTAACTCAACTAACTCGGCTGGGGCAAAACGGTAAGGTGCCATAGAAATTGGCGCCGTGCCGGGCACTAAATCAATAGAGAACTCAATCTCTCGCTGAGGTGGCAAACTAACAAGATCCTCGGAAAAACGTCCGAATACTCACAAACCACCCTCGGCAACACAATCTGGGTCTCATCACCCTCACTAATCGAAAGACTAGCAAGTAGACCACTAAGCTCACTCCGCCCTCGCGGGTCATAACCCGGTGGCAAAACACTACCAACTCGATCCCCCAAAACGAAAACACTCCCCGTTCACGGTACACAAGTGACCCTCTGACGGTAGTGTAGACGTGCCCTTGGGTTCACTCTACAGTTCGGACTCCCTTTTGTGTGTTGCGGTTCTAAATCTTGAACCAAAGAGTCCACCTCTGGCAAATCGTTTTGAAGAAAAACAGATTTTTGAAAAAGTAGTGCCAAACATGGACTGCTTTGCCAGATTACAGAGTCGCCACCTAAATATTTTTTATGGGGGAATTTAGGAAACCCTGACTCGGTGCCGAAGGCCACGTGTCCGTCATCACCAAATGTCTTTGCTCGGGAGCTTGGGTACGATCGGGGAAGGTCAGCTATGAGCACCCCCTTTCGCCCGGTCCGAAGACCGGCCTCTACTAACCGTGATATCCGTTTTTGAAAACTTTATGCGTTCTTATTCCGGTTATTAACCTAGAATTACTATGTGATGCGCACAACACAAAAGTATAGACTAGATTGCCTAACTTGGAAATAAACATTGCATATCCGTTTTGTCTCGAAAAACGTGTTGGTTTTTGCTACTCGAAAGTAGGCTAAAATACGGATTTCAATGAGTTGTTCCAACTCACGCAATCCAACCTCCACCCACAGGCATTCAAACAGTTTATCTCACGTAAGCATTTAGCCACATGGCAATCATACTGTCATGTTAGCATTCACACGCATGCGCTATGCTAAAGCATAAAAACTTACATCGTACTCCGCGCCAAAACAATAACCCGGTTAGCAAACATGCATGACCTAGTTCATGTTAAGTGGCTAATGCAACACAGGCATAGATGCAATCTAGAGTAAGCTCGGCTAACCTAAGCATGGTACGTGAAATGTTACAATTATCACGTATTCAAATTGGAATTGAAAATACGGTGCAGTTTGAATGATGTACCGAGCCCGGTGCATGTTTAACAAATGCATGGATGCATGCATGCATTGCATAAGGTATGCTAATTTAGATGTGCCCTAATCTACCATCGTAAGCAGGTAAATAAAAGGGAAGAAAGAAATGGGGATTGGAAGACATACACCCACTCACACACACTTATTACAATACGCCCTCACTCGGGGGACCAAAATAATAATACAAATTAATTAACTACGCAAGCAATTAATTATTACAAATTAACTAAATTAATCAAATAAATTAATTAATCTATCTAAAAGCAGTAAACCGCCTCGGGATGAGGTCCGGATGCAACACGCGCTCGGGATTGGCTCGGAACCACACTGCCATGCACGGATTGCCTCTGTTTCCCCTGCTTTCCTCCTCTGAAAATTGCCAAAGTCCTAGAAGCACCTCTCAGGGCACTGGGGAGTACCACCGGCACTGAATTGTTCCATCGGCTGGGAAAACACTGCCGGTCGGCACTAAAAGTGCCGTCGCACAAAATGTTCTGCAGATCCTGCAACTCACAGCAGCAGAGGACAAACTATGCATGGCAAGGTAATTCAAAGCATGTATGCACAAAACACATCCCACATCATGTTAATGACTCAATGGGGCATGTGCCTCGATCCTCGGACCACCAATCGTGCATTTTCATGCACGATGGCCCTAAGAATCAAGAATGCAACTTTGATTTCAAATGCATGTAATGTAAACAAGCAAGCAAGGGTGCCAAACCTCTATCAAACTCACTTCAAGAGACCTAGCATGCATGCAAATGTGATGCAATCCTAAGCATGTTATCTAGGCATGCAACATGGACAATGTGATACACTTGTGCAAGGTATACAAGCAAGCATGATTTATGAGCATGCAAACCAATGGAAGGATGGTCTTTATACATGAATTAGGCAACTCTAAAAGGCCCTAAATCAGTGGCCAAATGCTAAGTCAGAGGGCCAAACACACATGCACACATGCACAAGTTAAGGCACCAACACTTAAGCATAATAAACAACATTCAAGCACACTTGAGATGAGTTGAACATGGGCTACTAGCATACATGAAAAGCTCTGAAATCCGTGCAAAACTTGATGCCAAATCATGCAACAAAGCAAGCCAAAGCATGCAACAAATGGCCCAAATCTTGAAACAAGCCAATGAGGCATTGAACTACACTTATGCAAAGCAATTATGGCATGCATTAAACAACCTAAAACAGAGTTATAGCATGTTAAAACAAAGCCAAATGGCTACTTAGATAGCATCTAAGAGTCATTAAATCAAAGGCATGCATTGAAGCCAAAACAAGGGGCATACAACACATGCTCCTAAAGCATTAACAAGGCCACTAAGGCAAGCATACAAGCACACCAAGGGGACTGAAATTGCATGTCAAGTGCCCCAAACCACCAAAATAATGCAAACAACACATGCTACATATGCACACACTTGAGACCAACAAGCCACCATACAAAGGAGCTATATTAAGCATGCTAAAATCAAACAAAATAACTATGGTCAGACCTAAACATGTTAAAATAAGCACAAAAGCTTCATGAATCAAGGCCTAAAACATGCTAAAAATGAAGGCATACAACCTAGTGCATGTTAAGGCATAACAAGGCATTACATGATAACTATGCTAAGCATGCATAAGAGACCAAAACCAACTTGAAATCATGTTATAACATGGAAATATAAGCATGGAAAACAAGTCAAACATGCTCAACACACACTCAAGCATGAAGCTCCATAAGGAAGCAAAGTTTGCCCTTTTCAAGGACACCAAGGAGAGGGGGTGACCCTCCCCTTTCTTGAGACTTCAAGGCATGCTCTTCACCACTGAAATCTCTCAAGATTTCAGTGATGAAGAGATCCTATCACCAAAATCTCGGATCTCTCACAAAATAGCACAAAAAGTGACCTTTTCAAGGCCTAAGGGTGGTCAAACCTACCCAAACCACTAACACTCTTAATATACAACAAAGAGGGTTAAAAATCAGAACTTTTTTGTGCCAAACACTAAGCTCAAAAAATGTTTTAAACCAAGTAAAAACAAGGTACAAGAATGGGTAAAAAGGGAGTTAAGTTCTTACCCTTGTAGCCTTCTTCAACAAAGATGGTGTGATGGCTTCTTTGAGCTTCAAACCAACCAAGAATCACCAAAAACCAACCTCTAGAACCTCTGTCCCAAGAGAAAGGTGAAACACTAGGTGCTAGTGTGCAAAAGTAGGCACAAAACACCTAGTTTAACAAGAGAATGATAGATATAGGATAGATATGTATTCTCTAACCTAAACCAGCTTCCCTCTCTGTCTAAAATGGCTGAAAACCTCTCAAAATCCAACCCTAAGCCAAGAAGAAGAGCCTTCCTCTTATAGAACTTGTAAGACTTACAAGCTAAGCCACCAAGGGCTCATCCCTCCATACACGTGTATAGGAGGGGAAGCCAATGGCACACAGCTGTCTGAAAATATCTCAGAAAGCAAGTGCACAGTGTCCGGCCGGCAAAAAATGTCATTTTGACAAAATTGAGTGCCGACTGGACCCAAAGAATGCCGACCGGCACAATATAGTGCCGATGGAAACTCTAGCCAGCCGTGGCCTCTAGCCCCAGCCGGTGGTGTGTAGGGATGCCTCACAAAGCATTCCCTGCCCCACGGCAAAACACAAGTGTTTGGTGCAAAACCAAACACAAACGGTCGAGTCCGAGGTCCTGAGGCACGGCGCGCGAGCCGAGAACTCCGGGAACTCCAAACGAACACAAACATGGATAATCACCGAGTGTTCCAACGGTGACGTCCAAGTCTTGAGGACGGTCAAAAATGGGGTATCTACAGCAGCCTTCGGAATCTCGGATTACTGGCCAGTTACGGTACTAAACCCATAAGGCTGGGTTTGGGGTCGTGACAATTTGCCTTAATGAGTGTTGGTGTAACGCTTATTTTCAAGGCAAGAGGTATGGTGAAATGTGCACAAAGCTGCAGAATCTTTAATTCATGGATTAGGCCAATGACGTCATTTTGTTTTCAACTAGTCTTGTTGATTGCTATATGGTGAAACTAATGGAGCAATTTTCAAGAAGGAGAGAAGTGGGAATAAGTGAAAATCGTATTGTTTGTCCTTTTGCAGAGAAAAAAGTTGGAAGAAGCTTTTAATGATACAAAAGCATGGATAGTTAAGAAATCGTAGCAATGACATTTATGGAAATCCAATTGGATTCATTCAGTTATTTGGTTGATATTGGGAAACGTTGTTGTTCTTGTCGATTGTGGGAAATTGATTCTTTTCCTTGCAAACATGGTTTTTGTGCTATAAAGAGGAGTGGGAAGGATCTGAATGCTTTCTTGATGATTACTACCGTGTTAGTAGTTTACTTGTTGATTCTTATTTCACATTTCTATCTATACGTTCCTAGTATGTGGAAGCCAAATGTAGTTTGTTAATGATGATGTTGTTTACCTACCTCTTTGTAAGAGACCAGCTGGACGTCCAAGAACAGAGAGAATCCTTGTAAGGGCGAAATCAAGAGAATTTAGATGCCAGGTAGCTGTGGAAAGATGGAACTCATAATAGGGAAGACAATGTAAACCAGCTTTGCTTTAAAAGATGGGAACTCATAATCGGAAGACATGTAAACCAGCTTTGCTTTAGTTGTATTGATTTTAATTGAATTACTTTGTTTGAGAGTTGAGAGGTGTTACTTGCATTGAATGATTGAGTATTTTTTGAAAGATGTATCATTTTGGTACTCGCATTGAATGATTGAGGAATTTGGTGATCAGAAATTATATTTTGCCTTGATATTTTACAGGATTAAGTTTACATATTATATTATTTGATTGGGTTAAAATGTAGTTGCGTTTTTTTTTGGTGTTTTATAAAAGTGATAAATTTATCACTGGTTGGTTTGGACAATGTAACGCCCTCAAAAAACCCATAATATATACAATCCATAATATATACAATATTAACATGCATTGTTAAAAGAAAATAAAATATTATTCCATTCATCAGAGTATTCTTAAAAAAAAAACATTACATGTAATAACGAAAGTAAATGCCCTACGGGCTTACATCTTTCCAAGCCAACACTTGGACACAAAGATATGAGTACTAACTCAACTACAAATTAAGCCCTTGGCTTGTAATTACATGTAACATCAAAATAACAAACTACTAACTAAAAGAAGAGTCTTCAACTCTAAATCCTTCCAAGCTAAGTCCTTGGAGGTAGCATATCACCTGGACCTGAAAATGATGTTCCCGTATAGGGTGAGCCACAGCCCAGTAGAAATATACTAAACCAAATATAAGCATTGAATAAAGCAATAGCATTCAATAGATGGTTAACACAAATATCCATTTCATCCAATAGGCTCATTATACCTGTCCAAACCTGTAAACAGTGACTATATATCACATTAACGTTTCTTCCAATATCAACAAATAAATGAGACAAAGGCTCATATCCAAAACACTTCCATACTTCCCGATTGATACACATTTTAGTGCTGTATCAATAACATGTAAAAAAACACTTCCATAAATCAATAAGCACACATAATAGTGATGCTAATGGAGTCCATCCCCTATCTCCTCCCAAACAAAATCCGGTTTAGAGTACATCCCCTATCTCCTCCCAAACAAATGCATATGCAACACACAATCAATACACGTATTTTCTTATTAATTCAACAGTCAAAATCAATGACTTAACCAATGTGATTAGTTTCAGTTTTCCCTAATCCACATGCAATGTCTACAACAATCACGACTATCCTCCACCGATAGCCCAAACAGTTATTTCTAAACAGGAAATAAATGTATCAACAAATGTAAATTTAACGTTTTCATAGGTGAGTAATTAAACTAACCAACTACACCATTAAATCACTAAATTCCCCAATTTCATGAATTAAACTCAATTCCACATTTTTCCCTAAATTAATTATACAAATTAATTTATTTCAACCACTAGGGTTTTTCCCAAAAGTTCCAAACAACTCCCAACATATCAAAATACTAGAACTTAGAACAAAACCTATAATATGGAGTAGGAAATCCCTACCTCGAAGTAAATAACCCAAATGGAGAAGATGGAGATGACGACCCAAATCCAAAGTGCTCCAAACTGCCAAACTCTCAGATTAAAACGAAGCTCTCGACTCACTCTATTTTTTTAATAAAGCACCTAGGGTAGAAACACCCTAAAAAGAGATGATACCTAAGAGAGAAGGTGAGTGGAGGGAGAGAGAAGTCGTACCTAGGGTTTGGAATCAAAAGAGGGTGAAAAAGTGTTTTAAAAACCGCTGCTGCTATTTATAACCCGACAGGCTCGCGCTCGAGCGAAGGATTGGTCGCTCGAGCGACCAGACACAAGAATGACTCGCTCGAGCGAAGAAAGTCTCGCTCGAGCCAAGAATGCAATGCTTCAGGTCTGCAACCCAGAAGCACGCTCGAGCGACAGAATGCTCGCTCGAGCGAAGAACTCGAAACTCGCTCGAGCGAAGGAAAGCTCGCTCGAGCCAACAAATACAGCTCTCAGGTCCTATACTAGACGCAATTTCTCCGCTCGAGCGAAGGACCAAAAACTAAGGCTCGCTCGAGCGACAAACTCCTCGCTCGAGCGAAGGACCAAAATCTGGACAGCAACCCTTTGCTCCTAAACACTCCCAACCTGTNATGAATATAATTTTTTATTTTTATTTCCATCATTATATTTAGATTAGATCAATTTAACTTAGATATATTTAAAAAGTATAAAAATTTGTACAAAAAATTTTTAAAAAAAATTCATTGAATACAACAAAATAAAATAATGTATTGAATTTTTGTATTTTTTATTTTTTGCTGAAATTAAAAAAAAATCATAAAATATTGGGATTTTTTTTTTTAGGTCCCTAGTATTAAGATTTTATAGCATAAAGGACACTCAATATTTTTATAATGTCTAAGATCCTTCAACATCGATTCGGAGAAAATTCAATCCAAAGAATTTCTGGACGAATTTTCTTTGGACTTCATAGAGAAATTCTGGTTCACAGAGAATTTCTCTATTCGAATTTTCTCTGGACTTCACAAAGAAATTCTGGTTCATAGAGATTTTTTCTGATCGAATTTTCTCTAGACTTCACAGAGAAATTCCGGTTCACAAAGTTTCACTATTATTGAGAATTTTTCTGGACTATAAATTTGAATTGTTGAGAATTTCTCTGGACTATAAATCTGTAATTTATTATAGGGTGCATTCACAAGGCTTCAAAATTTCTCTGCTTTGTTCTTACTTGATCCAGAGAAAATTCAAACCACTTTAGAGAAATTCAAAATTTCTTAGCTTTGTTCTTACCTGATCCAGAAAAAAATTCAAACCACTCCAGAGAAATTCTTTGATAGCCTTCATCATCATCGTCATCTTCTTTCTACATCAAATAAGCAGCTGTAGCAACACCATGAAAGCCATAGAAGCAACAGAAGTTTGATAGCATCAACACAAATGCACAACAAGACAAATGTACTGGAGGGTAGCATGAGGCAATAACAGTATCAATTCCACCCATTAATGGCTCCATTTGACCCTTCTAGAATAAGCTAGACAACAAGTAGATTACAACAACTGTAAACTAGCCATCTATGATCTCACTTGAGTCAACAACAACTCAAAGAAAAGAGAAAAAAAACATAGCCACAACTCTAGAGAAATTCTGGGAATCAAAATTTCTCTGGACTAGACTTCATAAAAATTCAACAGACTTGATCATCTTCAAACAATCTTTCCACGAGCACTTCTCTCACAAGCTCTTTAACACAGCGTGCATTAAGCTATATAAAACCATAAATGATCAAAGAGTTCTAAGAAACTCACAAGAAAAATAGGCGGAAAATAACTTGTTCAATATAAAAACACATAAAAAACATAACATAAAAGTCCAGAGAAATTTGTAATAATTATAATTTTCTCTGGATTGTAATAACAAGTTTTTAATTTCTCTAGACGAATTTTCTTTGGATTTCACAGAGAAATTTTGGTTCACAGAGAATTTCTTTGGACGAATTTTCTCTGGACTTCACAGAGAAATTGTGGAGAGAAAATTTGTGTGGTTTTATGTGGCTCTATCCAGAGAAAATTGTATAAGAGAAAATTTATGTAGCTTTGTGTAGCTATATCCAGAGAAAATTGTGTTAGAGAAAATTTGTGTGGCTTTGTATGGCTCTATCCAGAGAAAATGCGAAGTAAAGTAGTAAGCAATTTATAGTAATCACCTAGTAAGTAATCAACAAACATTGATTCGCATAGAGCACAAAGATGTTAAAAATACCTGTTTCTTAGTTAACATGGGTCCATCACAAACTCCAACCACCCTAGCCAATTCCGCTATTTTCTGTAAGTACCAACTCAATCAGATACATTTTCAGATATATATATATATATATACACACACAAAGAGAGGAAAAGGCGGTGACCGTCGTGTAATCGGTCGAAGGTGCCTCCGATTACGACGAATCCGAATGTATTTGGCGGCGAAATTTTGGAATCTGCTGCAGATTCATCCGAAATCACCATTGAAATAGGTAGAGAGAGATTGCGAAAGAGAAAATGAAGAAAAACAAAAACGAATGGATTTTGATGATGAAGCTGCAATTTCACAACAAAATCGAAAAAAAGTAGGATTGATTTCGAAGCAACTACTCAACTGAAGCCACATTGTTGCGTTGGGAAGATGCTAACGTACAGTGAACCTAGACCAAAATAAATAATAATCATTAATATGAGAGTAATTAATGGAAAAGCACGACACCGACCTCGACGGCTTCATTAGTCTCGAAGAGTGCAGGACTGAAGGATGCCTTCTAGTTGTATGATCAAGACAAGAACGGAGTGATCTCATCTTTGAGATCGACGAGAGAGAGAAAAGAGCAGCGAAGGAGAGAGAGATAGAGAGCGTGAGCTATAACAAATTTCTCTGTGATAGATGGGTGTAGGTTTGAGGACCTTAGACATCAAAAAATAATATTATGGATCTCTTTCATTACTAAAAATGGGAAAGGGATCTTAGACTAATTTTTCCTAAAATATTATACTTTTTAAGTATGTCTAAATTAGGTATATTTAAAAAATAAAAAATTGCCTAAAATATTTTGAAAAGTAAAGTAAAAAATAAAAAAACACTTAATTTTTTTGTGTGAGTTAAACCAAAGAAGATGATTGTTATTTCTTTTGAAATGACTGAACAAAATATTTGTATTATTATATTATTTTACATGCATAAAAGTTAAAGAGCAAATATGTCATTTTAATCATACAGGGATAAGCAGGGGCAGAGCTATCAAGGGGTCGGGGGGGTCACGTGTCCCCCCTGGGTTTTGCAATTTTTTTTTTTTTAAAGCAAACATAAAAAAAAATACTTTAAATAAAAAAATTTATAAAAATATTATTTTAAATGTCAATGATATTTTTAAAATAATAAGAATAATAATGGTTATTTTGATTGAAAATAAAGTGATTACGATATATTATCTATAAAAATTTCAATGTAATGGCGATATCTATCATTATTGACATGCAAACATAATTAATCTCAATGAAAATATAGAATTTATTGAATTATTAGTTACATTTGACATGCAGCGTTCATTCTCTATGTGTTTCTTTACTATTTGTTGGTGATATCACATGTTAATGATGACGTGGTATAACTATTATATTGAATTTTTACGCATATTTTGTATAAAAAAATTACTTTATCATTATATAATTTATTTTAAAACTTTATATCCATGACTTTTTTTAATATTGTCCATTGACGTGTATAAGCCCATAAAGGCCATGAATCACTATGAACAACCCAAACCCATCACTTGGAGCCCAATACATAACCCAGCTGGTGAGATCCAGAACAGCTGGAATTCAACATGGCATAAAAGAGCCAATGACATTCAGACACAGGGCAGGTGAAGGATGAGCCACATCAGCAGACAAAGATCTGCAAAGTTATTGCCACCGCACATCACCATTAAGGCAGCACATCACAGCATTTATTACGACAACACCTCTCCGTCGGAACAGGACCCCATTACCCTGAACAAGGTAAGCTACAGCATAGACTTTCGGCGATGAGGGCAAGTCGGAAGGGACAGCGAAATGATTACCAAAGGATATAAGCAAACGTTGAAGACAAGAAGAAAGTTAAAATTTCTATCTCTAATCCCTCTCTACACCCTACTCCTCCTTCTAACTTGCTCGTCGGAGGGTTCCTGGGGACTACCCCGTTCCCCATTGGACTTGTTTGCAGGTTATCCGGTGGGCTTGATCATTTGGACGTAGGCATTGAGGAGTTTGGACCTGTCCGACCCATTCACTAGAACAAACTGTATCATCATCCATGATACACTAATTACAAATAATATTTAGCTTATTTGGTTCTAATTTTCAGAAATAGTTTTCAAAAAATTCTATATTTTTATTTTCCATATATTTTAATGTTTTCAATAATTTTTTTAATATTTTAAGTAATTTTTTTTAAAATTTTTAAACACACCTAACATAAATATACCTAAAAAGTATAATATTTGTGAAAAAAATATTTAAAAAATACACTAAATACCAAAAAATATAAAAATAATATGAAAATTCAGTACATTTTTTATATTTTGTGTATTTATTAATTTTTTTAAATATTTTTTCACAAATATTTTACTATTTGGATACATATCTAAGTAATGTGCATCTAAAAAAGTAAAAAATTGTTTAAAATTTAAAAAATATTCACTAAAATCAAAAAAAATACAAAAAATAAAAAACTTAGTTTTTAGAAAACTAAATTCAAAAAACTAAAACCAAACACATTGATTAATTTTTTTTTTTTTTTTTATCTTTCTTGAAGTTAATGGTAAAAATTTATGTTAAATATTTTTATAAAAAAATTTAATATTGTAATTAATAAGTGTCCCCTCTAATTTAATTTTTTGGCTTCGTCACTGGGGATAAGTGTATTTTTCAAATATGAAGAGGGAATTTTTATTAAACAGAAATCTCAGAAGATGTCAATGTAATTTATCCTAAAATATTTATGTTCTTAAATTTTGTTTTTTCTGTATTCTAACTATCAAGCCACGTGAATTTTCGAAACATATTTAAATGATTAAGAGAAATTTGAAATAAAAGAATAAAAATATCTACAGATAGAAGATTTCGTACAAATCATTTAACTAAAACATAAAGTTGAGATTTTACTGTGAGCCAAATAACATGACCTTCAAATGTACTCATGTACTTACGAAATATTTAAGATGCTCTTCTATGAAGTCTGCCAACTGAGTGTGGGGTTGTGTATGGTGTGCAGCAACTGTTGTATATTTTATTGGATTTATTTTGGGATTTAATTTAATAATTTAAATCGTTCACATTTTAGAAGTTATCGTGTAAAGTATATCATTAAAAAATCATATCAATCGGATATCGGTGGTCTTTTTATCAAATCACATTTGTATTTTTTTTTTTAAAAGATAAATGTAATTTGAAATATAAAACTCAATGCAAATGTAATTCGATGAAAGAGATAATGATATCTGATCAACGTGATTTTTTATAGGTATATTCTACTCGATAACTCTTAAAATGTAAACGGTTTAAATTATTGAATTAAGTCTTGAAATGAGTCCAATAAGATATACAACAATTACTGCTGCGCACCATACGTAGCAACAACCCAAACACCTGCCGACCTCTTCCAATTTGTTACATAAATATCATCGAAATGCCCACAAGCTTAAGTTAGGAAAAATTTTCAAATACCCTCGTTGCCAAAATAATCTAGGTAAAAGAAATTAAATTTATCTTTCATTATTTTATTTTAATTTATTTTTGAAAAATAAAAAATATCCTTCTCCTATTTTTCAATAATCAGTTTATTTTTTTATATATTTTAATTATTTTTATTTTATAAGCTATAACAAAAAAATGCACCAAACATTCCATACAAATTTTTAAAATAAAAATATTTATAAATAAGAATTTGGGTTGTCCCCAACTGGCCAAGTTGACTGTCCAGTTTGGCCCATTGTGGGCTCATTTCAAGCTTATCTCAATGATTCAAACCGGAGTAAATCTATTTCCACACACACTTGAACATCTTTCTTAATACACACACTTATGCTGTGTTTGGTTGGGGGATTTGGGGAGGGATTTGGAAAGGGAAAGGGAAAAGGTGTGTGAAACTAGGTGAAATGTAAGTATATTTTATTCACATTTCACCTAACTTTTCCCTTTCCCTTTTCAAATCACTCTTCAAATCCTCCAACCAAACACAGCGTTAATGAATTTGTTTATCTTTTTTTTTACCCACCAAACCGGTCATTTATAGAGCCCTTTGAGAAGATAATCCATACCAAAAATTGGTTTGATCAGACAGTAGTAAATACTTGATCAATCATATTTGTCTAAAAAATAACAGGCCTGATTTAGAGCAGTAAATTGGAAGCTCTAAAATGACCACTAATGAGGTGACAGTATAAAGAAAAAAAAAATCAAAAAAAACAAAGGCCAAACTATCACATCAGTGGTGGGGTTTACATGATGCCACATCATTAGTGGTGCATTAGTGGTGCTAAATTAGTGGTATGAAGCATTTTTCAAAAAATAATTAACAAATAGTAAGATTTTGAAAGTAATTTATCCATTTTTTTTAGACAAATATATTAGATTAAATAATTATCAATATCCGATCAAACTAATTTTCAATATGAATGATTTTCTCAAAAACATTCTACAAAAGAACTGATTTGAATTATTAAGATGAACCAGAAATGCACCGACAATGAGATGAACTAGACAATCTCTATCAACAATTTCATAAACTATGCCAAAATCCATAACAGTGACAGTGAAAAGCCATAGCCAACCCTTCTTGGTTGAGAATAGGCTATTTTAACAACATTTTAGTTTTTTTACTAAAATATGAGATAAAAAAATTAATATGTTTAAAATGAGTTTTTAATTTTTTATGAAAAGATGTGCAAATAACAGAGAAGAAAATCTTCAATTTTTTGTTATAAATTATTAACTTTTTAATTTTTTAATAAATTTTTAATTTTTAAATTAAAATATTAAATTATCAAACGAGGCGGGAGGATAGTGTTTGGGGGAGCCTATTTTCACACTTTCACAAAGATGTGGAAAAAAGTTTATCCAACTCTCCATTCTTCACACAGGGTCCCTAAGAAAATCGTATTTGTCCATTAGTAATGTATGGCATGTGGGTTTTCTCAGGTACACTTGTCCTTTTTGAGTCCCAATCGATCATGTTCTGCACTCGGCCTCTCCAAACAGCCTTTTCTCAATGTCTTGCTCCTATTTTGTCCTGTGTTTCATCATGTATCCCTTTCAAGATTCTCTACAAAATAATAATAATAATAATAATAATAATAATAATAATAAAATTATATTAACCTCTCTCTTGAGATTTACAAAAATATAATAAATTTTATAATTTTAATATAATTATATTAATTTTTTTAATAAGATTAAAGAGATCAAAAATAATATATATAGTATGAAATAAAAAATTAAAAAAAAAACAGCAGGTAAAATATACATTAAAATATAAAAAATATGATAATATCATTTTTTTCATTCATGCGACTAACGAATTTCTTATAAAAAAGAAGACAATATGAATTAAAATCTTCAGGGAGTTTAGTATATTTATGTCAAATTTATAGAGCATGTTATATCCTCTCTAAACTTCAGGAGAAATAAGTGTAATTTATTCTAATAATAATAATATAAGTGCCATCATTAATGTTAGTATATTGTTAGCAAAATATAAAAATATATAACGCATTATATGAATATGTGAAATACGTAATTATTTTATTAGCAGTAGATATTACATTGGAGAATTTTTAAAAAAAATTTCTCTCTGTTTTGAAATTTCTCTGATTTACTCAATTTCTCTAATTTTTTTCTGTGTTTTGAAATTTCTTTGGATTAAATTTCTCTAATTTACTCACAAATTTCTCTATATTTTAACAAATTTTTTCTGTGTTTTTTACCAAACTAGAGAACAACATACCACGATTTTATGGAAACAGGAGGAGGATCTAAGCTAGTGTTCGCAAGAGTAGTCAATCCAAGGACCGGAACCCCAATGAGTCGCAACATGTGGCCGATAAAAAACCGAACACAGATCTCAAGGGGTAGAAGATGAACCTTCAGTTACAAAATATATATATATATATTGTGAACCTCTTCAATTATTAAAAATTAAAGAGAGATATTAGTCTAAATATCTCTATTATATTTGTGAGTTATTAAGTTAGATAATTACTAAAAAGTATTTCACACTTACACACAAGCTTGAAATTTGAACCTTCCCTTCAGGAACTAAACCGCTTGAGCTAAGCTAAGTTCTGGTTCTAACTATTTTTTAGCATTATTTAATTTTCAATAAATACTTGGGCAGTTGTTTGTAGAATTTTTTTTAAAAAAAAAATTAATTTAAATTTTGAAAAAAGATAATTTCTTACATAACTTAATGAAAAAAGAGTTGAAAATAAGTGGGTTTTTTTTTTTAAAAATATAAAATTCATATAATTACTAATATAATTTCATGATTTTTATAATTGAAAAGACAACAAATGACTTTACCATATCAAATTAGTAGAATTGATGTTAATATGTGAAATTTTGAAAAATATAAGGGAGTCATATTATATAAATTGTAGAAATACTCATAAATTAAAGAGGTAATAGAATTTTTTTTGTAAAAGCTTAAGGGACCATGTGGTTGGCTTCATCCCTGTCACTCGATTAATTTTATCATTGATTTTTTAAACTCTTATCTATATTGATCACATCACAAAAATTTAAGTTGATTTTGCACTTCTATTATATAAATTAGTCACATTTAAATAAAATACCATAACCTATATAGCGACCCCGGTCTTTTTCCATTTGATTGTTGTATCCGGACTTATGTTCCGTAGATTCCGTCACATTATTGTTGGTGTTGTTGTCCTTTAATTCCTTTATTTTGAGTTATAGGATGTGTTGGGCGGGTTTGGAACAGGTTGGCTGAGCTTAGGAACCAAAACTAGTTGCCCAGATTTTGGCTTGTCCGCTCGAGCGGGGTTGGTTGACGCTCGAGCGGGGACTTGTTGTTGCTTGTCCGCTCGAGCGGGGGTTTTGGCGCTCGAGCGGGAAAAACACCCATCCAGTATTTCTTGTGCAGGGTTGGACGCTTGAGCGGGAGTTGGGCCGCTCGAGCGGGAGTGTGTGAGTGCCGCTCGAGCGGGGATTTGGACGCTCGAGCGGGGGACCTGGTTTGTCGAGATGCTGGGAGTGTGCATCCGCCGCTCGAGCGTGGGATTGTCCGCTCGAGCGGGAGTCTGTGAGTGTCCGCTCGAGCGGGAGTTTGTCCGCTCGAGCGGGGCGGCTGAGTATAAAATCGTATTTAGCGTTTTTTAAAGCAGTTTTTCACCTTCTTTTCAGATTCTAAACCCTAGGTTACGAGTTCTCTCTCTCCCAACTCACCTTCTCTCCTAGGTTTGATCTAGTTAGGGTGTTTTTACCCTAGTTGCTTTACAAACAAGATAGAGGAGAGTGAGGGCTTTCATTTAATCTGAGCAATTGTTGGTTTGGAGCACTTTCAAGTTTGGGCATCATCTTCTCTTCTCCTTTTTGAGTTATTTCTTCGAGGTAGGGATTTCCTACTCCATTTATACGCTTTTCCTAAGTGTGGTGGTATTTTGGTGTGTGGGGTAGTTTGGTAATTTTGGGAGAAACCTTAGGGTTTTGTCATAGATTAATTTATATAATTAATTTAAAGGAAGATTGTGATATTGAGTTAAATTCATGAGATTGGGGAATTTAGTGGTTAATGATGTATTTGGTAGTTTAAATACTTACCTTTGAGAATATTGAAATTACATTTATTGTTATAGTTATTTCTTGCTTAGAAATAATTGTTTTGGGCTATCGGTGGAGGATAGCCATTGACTGTTGTAGACCTTGCATGCGGCTTAGGTATAACTGAAATTGAGTCAATTGTTTGACTGTTAAGTTAATACAGAACATTCTGTGTATTAATTATGTGTTGTATATGGCAAGTATTGATTATGTTGCATATGCATTTGGTTTTGGAGGAGATAGGGGATGAACTCCACGGTTTAGGGGAAGATAGGGGAGACCTCTAAACCGGACTCGTTGGGAGGAGATAGGGGATGGACTCCAGTAGCATCACTTATATGTGTGCTTATTGATTAATAGAAATATTTCTATTTATTGTTGATATGATACATCACCAAAATGTGTATCAGTTGGGAAGTATGGAAGTGAATTTGATTGTGATTGATATAATACAACATGTGTATTCGTTATGTTAGGTTTAACTTGAATTGTTATTCCTGTTGAATTGGAATATTGTTAATAAAGATGAAACCCCAGTTGAGTTATTTGGCCAGGTTCTGAGCCATAAATGGAAGGTGAATTATGCCATAGACATTGTGTCATAGGCAATGTAGACATTCGTGTCATGAATTTGTAAATTGATTATCCGGTGTTAACCATGTATCAGATGCTACTGCTTTAGTTAATTCATATGCTTGGTTTAGTATTTCTCTACTGGGCTGTGGCTCACCCTATATGGGAACTTCATTTTCAGGTTCAGGTGGTCATTACCTCCAAGGACTTAGCTTGTGAGGATTGGACTCGAAGACTTATTTTTATTTATTTGTTTTTATTCGATACATGTAAACATTCAAGCCTAGGGCTTTATTTGTATTGAGTTAGACTCTTATTTCTTTGTGTCCAAGTGTTGGCTTGGCAAGATGTAAGCCCGTAGGGCATTTATTTTGATGTTACATGTAATGCTTTTATTTAGTAATACTCTGATGGATAATAGAATGTTTCGTTTTTATTATTAATGCATGTTAATCTTATATATGATGGGTTTTATTTTGAGGGCGTTACAACCTAACAACACCTTGAGGTTCCCTAAAATAACTAACTTCGGGAACTGAAATGAAATTAATTTAGATCATGGATTTATGCTCATTATCATTTTTGAGAAAAGCTTTGACAAATCATAATTACCAAGTTTAAAAGGCTCATTGGCCAAGTTTGCTCCCTCAAATTTAAAGTTATAGAAAAAACAATTAATTAACTAATTGAGTTCAAATCAAGAAAATTAGTGTAAAGTCCCTTTTTGATTTTTAGTAATAAAAGAGATCCACAATATTATTTTATGATGTCTAAGGTCCCTCAACCCTACACCGATATATCACAGAGAAATTTGACTCTCTCAAATCAAACATCATCTATCTCTCTCTCTCTCTCTCTCTACCAACTTCTCCATTCTCAGATGAGAGACAACAAACGCAAAGCTGAAAACCCAAAAATCGACTCTCCGAAACCCTAGATTTCCCAACCACCATCGCCGCCGCTGCCGGCATAGCCTCCTCTTCCTCTCCCTGCCATCGACAACAACGTTGTCTTCTCTGTTAACAATGTCGAGCAAGTATGTAGCCACTGTGTTTACTCCCTGTGGAACAATTTCTCTCTCCTCTCTCTCCTTTGGGTTGGGAGTCTCATCAACTTTGAACGCTATGTCTGCCATTACTATAGCTGCGATTATCTCTCTCCCCATCTTTTTTTTCCTTTGCTAAATTTTTCTGGGCATCAGTCAATTCTAAAGGAAATTGATTAGTTGAGTTGGATTTTTTTAAATATTTTTAGTGGGTAAGTTAGTTTGTTGAATTGTGGCTTTGATCATACTACTGAGTTCTAGAAGATATTATTTTCAATTTGTTTCACTATTTGGATAGTCTTTGAATTTTGTGATTAGTTGGCTATTGTGTAAATTGTTGAATTGTATTGATAGGTATAAATTTTGGAGTAGAATTGTTGGATAACTAAGACAGAGGCTTTCTTCACAGAGAAATTTGTGAAGAAAGCCAGAGAAATTCCCTGTGAACATAGTCAGAGAAATTTCAATTTTCTTTGAACAAAGCCATAAAAATTTGTGAACAAGACCAAAGAAATTTCAATTTTCTCTGAATTTTTCTAGTTTGAATTCAGAGAAATTTCAATTTTTTCTGGTTTCAACCCAAAGTAATTCTTTGCACGTAATGAGGCAAATTTCTCTAGTTTGGAGAGAATTTCTCCGGATCGATTTGAAGGACCTTAAACATTATGAAAATATTATATGTCTTTTATGGTATAAAATCTTAATATCATGGACCCTTAAAAAATTCCTGTTCAAGTCTTGTCTATAATCTTAGTGTTGGTATTTTTCCATAATAATACAAAAAAATATATATATAAATGAATTAAATAGAAATGAAAAAACAATTATTATTATTATTATTTATCATTAAAGAATGAAATATACAATAAACTATAGAACTAAAAAAACACAAGAATGAACTAAATTACACCATGAAATATATTACAAGATAGATTCAAATGGACATATAAAATAATATACAAGAAATTATTTAAATTTAAAACTTTGAAAAACAAAAGATAAAGGATGCAAACCAAAACCTGTGTGATACCACAGTTTTCTTAAAACAGATTCACCGCCTCCCGGTGAGTGCTGGAGGTATGTCGGTATCTATCTCCTAGGATATGATGGTCGAAACCTTCTGAATAACTTCGGCGAACTTGACAATGGTTGCACTCTCTTTAACAAGAACCAAAGAAGGGACTAGCAAAAGAAGATAGAAAAATTTTACTTTGGTGTAAAAAATCATCTCCAACTTTTTATCTCAAAACACCATCTCATTTTCCATCACAAAACTTTTCTAAAAACAACCTTTTAAGTTGGAGGAGAAAGACTTCTATTTATATTAGTAGGGGAGAATCTTAGCCATAAAGGCTAACATCAATGGGGTCATCAAATGTCATTAACTCTAGCTATTAGGGCTAGAGTTACAAAGGTTCAAAACTCCAAAACCATTAATAAATCATAATGTGTATATAATGCATAAGTTTTAAGAATTAAACTAGATAGGTTGCAAAATGGATACAGGTGTTGGGTTACAACCCGATCCAAGCCTAATGTAAAAGTCTATTGATCCTATGTCAGGACGTTGTGATTCCTATTAGTAAAATGATTACTGATCATAAGTCAAAACATTTTGATTCCTAGTAGTAGAAAGACTATTGACCACATGTTGAGAAATTAGTGATTTCCAGTGATAAGACTACTGGTCATGTTATGAAGTTCCGAATAGTAGACTATTGAACACTGGATTTTGTGTTTCCTAATAGTAAGACTATTGGCTTCAGAGTGACATGTTGGACCAAACTTGCTTTGGTGCCTTGAATTCGAGAAAGACCTAATTCGGTTAATGACGGTCTAGGAATATGTTTTCTGTGAAATGATTTTGAGAGTTTCATAATCATTGTGACACATGGAATTGTTTAAAGACCCTATATGAATTTTTGGAAAGGGCAAAAACCTTCGTATAAATTCTACAAGTGTGGGGGTGTCATGTAAAAGGTGGTAATACCTAAACCCAAGATGGTTAGGATAAGCCTTAAAATCCGTTGACTTTGTATTCAACAGTTATGCACAATATAGTAGTGCATATTAGTTTTTTGTGTGGACAAATATGATATTCAAATTTACACAAGAATATTATTATGAAATTGAGGAAATAGTTTTCATGAGAAAAGAGATGAGCCTAGAAGATATTAATATACTAGGACTTTAAAGTTTTTCTATCTAAATCTTCTTAAACCTATATGGTGGCTAGGGAGGCTAAAAGCTTCTTTGAAGCTATGATTTCTCTAGAAAATTTAGCTTTATCTTGCATAGGTAGTAAGCCTTGGATGCAAGTGAATACTGGCAAAGAGAAGGGCTGGATTACTTTGATACGTGATCACCAATTATGGTGAGTGTGATCGCAATAGTGCGAAGTCTGGAGATACATTGCCAATAGGGGATACTCCTAATAAATGGCAAATGTCAAGAATAGTAGGGGCCATCATCCCACATCTAAATTGAAAGAAATTAAAGATGGGGTTCCAAAAACATAAGGCAGCAGGAACTAGGAAAGGGTCTTCTGAGATAGTTACCCTAGATAGTCGAAGAGCATCGAGAAGACAGAGCTCTTGAAGGTCCAGTGTCCTAGCAGGGACAACCCAGTCATACCATTCTTGCCACTCTGGTCTCATCGTGGGCCAGCATCGGTGAGGGCGATTGATTCTCCAGCTCCTCCAGTCGAGACCACCCTCATAAAGGAGACATTGGTTCTCCAGACGTGGATACAGGGCGGGAAGCTCAGTAAGGATCTCCTTGAATATGGGTCCGAGCACGTAGTCTTGCTGCATATGGCGACGAGGGACAAAGATACGCCCATCGATAGCGCTTTCCTCCCCAGCCTTGTACTTCTCACATTCTGCATCAATAAGCCTTTTCAAGGCCACAGATGAGCTCACACGCTCTACGATTGGCACTTTTGGTAAAAGAAGAAGCCATTGATAGTACGCTTTTTGGAAAGTGAAGAAGGGAAAAGAGGAGTGGAAGACTGATGAGGGTTTGTATGCTAAAATGTAAGTAATTCCAGAACGCGAAACAAAAGGGTTTTAAAGCTTTGTGTCCGGAAGATATATCCCATAAGTCGTTAAGTACTAAAATAGTACGAATACGAAGAGTTTCCTTCAATATTGATACTTTTGGAGGGAAAAAATACAACCCAGATGCTGAGACTGGCTTCGAAGTAGGGTATTTGGCTTCGAAGCCAATTTTGGCGCCAAAAATCAAACAACAACGGCTTCGAAATACAGAAGCCGGCTTCGAAGCATACTACATGCTTAAAGATGCTAGAATGCTCGAGTATTGGTCTACTTCAAAGGGTTTAAAGACCTGTTTGAGGTTATTAATGAAAAAACGACCTTCGAAGCAAAACTTGTCGAAACATCAAACCAATCGTTGGTTTTTTATAAAGGAGATTGTCTTTTTAAACTAAAATAGCATGGACTGCTCTTCGAAATAAAAGTGGTCAATGTAAATTGATTGGCTATATCAACCTTGACCATATATTGGTTGATAGTTGTTTTGAAGGGGAAGGTTGTTAAATTCGAAGCACTAATTCTAGATGATATCAGCCAGAATTGTCAACTTTACTCCATAAATTAGAAAAAGACATGTTGGTTCCTTTTAGTGTTTCATTAAAAACAATTGAGTCCAGATTCGAAGGATGAGATTGTTCAATTCGAAGCTCTGAATTGGCTTTTAAAGAAAAGGAAACAAAGTCAAACAATGTCAAATACAGAAGAACTTTGTTTGTATTCAAGCCAAGGCAATTACATCAAGCAACCCTATCTGGGTACAAACTCAAGCTCATAAAAATAAGGAATGGAATAAATAACAAGATCATGAAATTTGGTCCAACAATGATCAATGAATTTTTGTTCCTTCTTTATTATATCTTCTATTTCTTCTAATGTTGGCTGCATGAGTTGATGTGCTCTCACTTCGTAGTAGAGCTCTTCAGCCTTTATTTCGAAAGCTTCCTCTCTCAATCTTTGTTCCAGTTCGTCTATGACCAAATCATCCCAATACGCAGAATCTTTATTCTTGAAATCATCGAATTCTTCGATGAAGTTCTCTGCTTCGTACTGGGCATGAATTCGAAGAGACGAAAGTTGGTCTAAAGATTGCATAGTAGCCTTAGAATTTCGATGCCAGTAGAGGAGCAATGGAAGTTGGTCCAGGAACATATGAAGTTCTGCTTGGGCAAGGGATTAAGGACATGGCCCCTAGTCAGAATATCACAAGCCCATTGAAAGTTCTTGAGAGGGACTGCATCCTCAAGAACATTGAAGGGCAAATGAGAGAAAGCTGCAAGCAGAAGTTGAGCTTGTTTCCGCTCAGCTGGAGTAGGGGATGGTGGAGGTTTGTAAGGTGGAAAAACTTCATCCATGGGGAGGGCAAGCCTCAGTTTCTCTGTCTAGGAAAGAGTTGTTGGAGGAGAAGGGGTAGATGGTTCTGCTTCAGAAGATGAAATAGATGCTTCTGTTTCAGAAGATAGAGAAGAAGGTGTGGATGCTTCTATTATAGGAGATGGCACGGGAGCGGAAGGAACAAGGCATTAATATAATCAAGCCAGTCAGAAGAACAAATCTTCGCCTTTTTGGCTAAGAATGATGGGTTGTACCCTTGTGCTTCTTCTAGGCGCCGGGTAGCATGCATTATCTTTGTAGGCATGGAAGGATGTGTACCATGCTACAAGCAGATTCTCCTCCAAACTACGTCGATGGTCAATGGGCACGTAGGGGTAGACCACTGAACTTCGAGCGTAAGAAGGAAATTCTAAAGGTTCAGTGAACTCAACAAAATGATGGTTGATTCGTTCCCTCAAATCATAAGTCTCAGGGGTTGACCAACTTGTCCAGCCAGAAACCCCAGAAGATGAAAAAGTTTCAGCTTTATCCCATGCAGAGGTTTGGGAGGAAGAGTTGCTCAAGTCCATATTTGCAACTTTCTGAATTAAAGATTTGGAAATAGTTCGTTCGAGGTACAAGGGGAGGTTAGAGGAAGAACTTCTTGTATCTATATCTGCAACTTTTTGAATCGAAGGATTAAGGGCAATGTGCTCGTAGTCCAAAGGTTGATAATTTGCAAAAGCTCCCATGACCTGAATATAGAAAGGCGGGTAAAGGTGGCTAATGAATGCATGGAGGTTCTTTCGAGGGAAAGCAGCATTACTCAACGGCTCTTCATATGCTTGATCAGTAGAAAGGGAAGTTGATTTAGCCATGGTCTGTTCGAATACTAAGGTATTGGGATGTTCGACAAATTGAAAGAGAGTTAATGCAAATGATCACCAAACAGGTGACGGTTGTGTTTCCAGAATATGGACTCCATGCACGTTCTAAAAGCGGGGAAAAAACTGTGATCCACTAATATCACCAAGTATTGGGTATATTAGTGCGGGGGGTAATGTTGGCTACATATTTTGTAAAAGCCAGTTACAATTCGACACGTGGCAGAGTAAGGGTATTGTGAGGAGATTATTCAAGTCTTCAATCCTGATCATACACGTGTCAATTAATATTGGTTCTCACGTGATCTGAGTAGCACTAGATCAGTAAAGAGATGCAAGGTGACGTGGCTTCAACGATTACTCATATTCAAATTCAAATACAGGAGGGAAGCTCAACTGCAAGTGATGGCATAGTGGAACTACTTATAAGGCAAGATGATCAGCGATCATGAAGGAGCAGTTCGATGGTTTGAAGTGCAGTTCGAAGGTCATCCTTGAGAAGTATAAATAGCAGGGAAGGTCCCAGAAAAAACCCCCAGACTCAGATCCAACAAACCAGTCATTTACTTCATATTTTCTTTTCCAGTTTTACATTTCCTACACTTTAAATACCTGTTCTTTACATTCCTGCACTTTAAATTCCTGTACTGCACTTCGATTCATAGGAGTAGTTTCAAGTAGATCGTCACTGTAAACCTCTTCGAGGCTGAGTTTGGATCATTGTAAGTGTTCATTTTAATGAAATACTTCAATTGTTCGTCATTTGATTGTTATTTTACTTAATTTCTCCTAAGTCAAGCCACCAGTAAAAGTCCTCTTCATTGAGGCTGAAAGAACTAAAACACAATCGTCTGATAATTGGTTGGCAATTTTAATTTCTGTAAGAACTGATTGATCCTTGCTGGCACGCTCGCATTTACAAAAATACCCTTCGAAAAGCCAAAAAGCCAACAAGAACTCAAAAATTGAGACCCAAATATCTATTCAAAATTAACGATTAAGGATCAAGATTTGTTTACAGTATGACCTATAATAACAACTTTGAATAGACCATAGATTTAAACTTTGTGAGTCAGTTTTTGATTTAAAATCGTGGATAGTAGACTTTTTATTTTTTAAAACTAGGGCCCCGTTTGTTTTCAGAGGTAGAATGGAGGGGATTAATAGTGAGGGGATTAAGTAAAATTGTGTTTGTTTTGATGATAGTTGTTAGTGTAGGAATTGTTAAATTATTTTTATATAAAATAATAAAACAAATAAAAAAATATAAAAAATTAAGCATTAATATTTATAAAAAAATTCTCAATATATAAAAATAAAAATAATAAAAAAAATTTAATGAAAAATGAAAAACAAAATTTATATTATTCTGCATTACCTCTATGACCATGTCTACATCTCTAAAGCTTTCATAGTCAAGGACACCCTTGAGAAGAGAAAGGGTTTTTAAAAACTTCTCTTCATTCATTTTCCCTTTCTTGACACAACCTTGCAAATTGGCTGAATAAAATGAATATTAATTAGAATTCAGAGACCATACAAACAAAAGAATCTCGAGTTAGAAGAACTGTTGTTAGTACTTTATGATTCACGATACATATCATACAATTTAATATTCTTTAGAAGCAAACTGATATTATTATCAATTTGTATCTTAAATCAAATGTATTTTACGATATATATATGACATATGATGCAACACATATATTACATAAATACTAAAATATCTTTAGCAACTTTGAAAAAAGAAATAATTGACTTATTTTATGTAATTTAATATTGTAAAAAAAATTTAATGAACTCATTAAAAAAGAGTTCTATTTTTTTTTGATAATGGTACTTTTTATTTTATTTTTGTCTACCGTTTTGACAAATATCTACTTGTATGATATAGGTATCTTGTATTATTGATTTATACCTACTAACGTGGTTAAAGTTTAAAATTTTCTACTATGGACAAGACAAACTATTGATTATGCACAAGATATTTATTTTTTATATAACTATATTTATTTTTCTACCTATTTTTGAATATGGTAAACAATCTTAGGATATACAATTCAGAAAACTAAAGGAAATATGATTCGTATTTCAATTTGACAACTATGGTCTAAACATAGAACTGTAGGAAATTGTCATTGACTTCTTTCAGGACCACAGGATAGTTGCTATGCCAGAGCCCAGTAATCCACCTCCAACAATAGCAACATTACTTATTCGTCTTGGTACGAGACCCCGATCAGTGATCCCAGGAACCTGTTCATAATTGCAAGCAAATGTGTTAGTAAATTTAAACATAAAATGTTTGCAGTGTCACCTCAGGTAATGTTGCATAAAGACTCTAAATTAATGGTTTTGCCTATCCACAAAAAAAAGAGAGGGAAAAAATTAACTGAAATATTGGATTGTGATCTAGATTAGCCTTCTACAAAAAAGCAATAATCACTTTTTCCATTAGCAGAAATTATTGGGAACAATATTATGAGCTTTGTGCTTATGTACAATTTCTTAAAAGCTTTTAAAATGTATTTCAAAATCACCAATATGTTCACAGGTAACTTAGGATTAAGCTGGAAATCATGATTTCAAGTTTGAATAACCCAAATTACAAAACTGATTTAACATATTGACTACCAACTATATAGCGACCCGGCTTTCCCCATTTGGTTGTTGTATCCGGACTTATGTTCCGTAGATTCAGTTGTTATATATTGTTTTTGTTGTCCTTTAATTCCTTAGTTTTGAGTTATAGGATATGTTGGGCAGGTTTTGTTCAGGTTGGTTGGATTCGGAAACCAAGTGTTGCTGTCCAGTTTTTGGGTTGGTCGCTCGAGCGAGGGTTTGGTCGCTCGAGCGAGGGTTGTTTTTGTGTTTGTGGCTCGAGCCAGAGTTTCTTCGCTCGAGCGAGCGATTGCGTCTAGTATAGACCTGAGAGCAGTGTTTCTTCGCTCGAGCGAGATTTCCTTCGCTCGAGCGAGCGAGGTGTATGTTTTCGAGTTCTTCGCTCGAGCGAGAAGTCCTTCGCTCGAGCGTGCTTCTGGATTGCAGACCTGAAGCATCGAGTTTTTGGCTCGAGCGAGCTTTTCTTCGCTCGAGCGAGGCTTTCTTGTGTTTGGTTGCTCGAGCGACCATGTCTTCGCTCGAGCGAGCCTGTTCAGTTTAAATAGGCAGCAGCGGGTTTTTGATCAGTTTTTTCTATCTCTTTTTGATTCTAAACCCTAGGTCCGACTTCTCTCTTCCTCTACACACCTTCTACCCTAGGTTTCATCTAGTTTTAGGGTGTTTCTACCCTAGATCCTTTATTAAAAAGTTAGAGTGGGTCGAGGGTTTCAGTTTAATCTGAACAATCTTGGATTTGGAGCACTTTGGAGTTTGGGTCTTCATCTCTGTCTTCTCCTTTT
Source organism: Camellia japonica (assembly GCA_030407325.1). Lineage (NCBI taxonomy): Eukaryota > Viridiplantae > Streptophyta > Magnoliopsida > Ericales > Theaceae > Camellia > Camellia japonica. The sequence goes on along the minus strand of JAPPVO010000031.1, from coordinate 191,314,694 downwards.
GGGTTATTTGTTCGAGGTAGGGATTTCCTACTCCATCTTATGAGTATTGTTCTAAGTTTTGGTACTTTAATATGTTGGGGGGTATTTTGGTAATTTTGGGAAAAACCTAGTTGTTTTAATAAATTGATTGGCCTAATTCATTTGAGGAAAATTGGGAATATTAGTTGAATTCATGGAATTGGGAATTTATAAGTTGAAAGGGTGTAGTTAAATAATTTAATTACTCGCCTATTTAAATGTTGAGATTATTATTGTTGATACATTTATTTCCTGTTTAGAAATAACTGTTTTGGGCTATCGGTGGAGGATAGTCATGATTGTTGTAGACATTGCATGTGGATTAGGGATAACTGAAACTAATCACATTGGTTAAGTCATTAATTTTGACTGTTAAATTAATACAGACATTATGTGTATTGATTGTGAGATGTATATGTTATGTGTTTACATACATGTATTGGTTGAGCATTGCATATGCATATTGTGTGGGAGAAGATAGGGGATGTACTCCACGGTTTAGGGGAAGATAGGGGATGGACCTCTAAACCGGATTTTGTTTGGGAGGAGATAGGGGATGGACTCCATTAGCATCACTATTATGTGTGCTTATTGATATTGAAGTGTTTTTTTTTCATGTTATTGATACAACACTAAAATGTGTATCATATTGGAAGTATGGAAGTGTTTGATATGAGCCTGTGTCTCATTTGTTTTGTTTTGTTGATATTGGAAGTAATGTGAATATGTTATATAGTTCACTGTTGTAGTTTGGCCAGGTTCTGAGCCATGTTGATAATAATGGAAAGTTGAATAAATAATGGAAAGTGAATATGACGTATAGTGTTAACCATCTATTGAATGCTATGGCTTTATTCGATGCTTATATTTGGTTTAGTATTTTTCTATTGGGCTGTGGCTCACCCTTTATGGGAACATCATTTTCAGGTTCAAGTGATAAGCTACCTCCAAGGACTTAGTTTGGAAGGACTTGGAGTTGAAGACTAGATTAGTTATTTGTTTTGTTTTGATATTACATGTAATCACAAGCCGAGGGCTTAATTTGTAGTTGAGTTAGTACTCACATTTTGTGTCCAAGTGTTGGCTTGGAAAGATGTAAGCCCATAGGGCATTTACTTTCATTATTACATGTAATGTCTTTATTTAAAGATACTCTGATGAATGAATTATGGTTTATTATCTTAAGTAATGCATCTTATTATTGTGTATGTTATGGGTTATATTTTTGAGGGCGTTACAAACTATAACTAGATTAGTGGATCATTCAAAAATTTGAAGGGTACGTAGCTCATATAAAGGTTTCTAAACTGTTTGCCTCCATGAATTAAAGTGATGAAATTAGTATACAAGAGAATCTAGAATAAAATTATTGAAAAATGACGTTGAGAAATAGAATTGCTACTCATAATAGGTCTTTTATTTTATTTAACAAAAATTTGACAAGATATCAAGTATTTCATCCCCAAGGTAACCGAATATTTACTCAGCCAACATCCAAAATAGTGCTGAAATAATTGGCAAGCAATGTTTCATTTTTTAAGTGAAAGGGTTGCACTGAATCTGAGTGAAACAAGGAAACCTAAAGATAATTTCCACCCCCAAGGATTGCTGGTAGAGTTATATGCCAATGCCATCAAGGAGCCAGCTTATTTATCAATGCTTCTCTAGGTAACACGACACTTGAATCGTCATTTGTTTAACGAGTACTATTATCAAAGAGTAATTCTACATATACAAAATTGAATCATATAGTTAAGTACTAAATTGTGTTTCAGTATGATGGAGATGCACGTCTTTAGCAGACTTTTTCCAAATTTGATTTTACTTTCCTATTCGTCTAGTCGAGTAGAACCTAAAAGTCTAAAGCTTTTTGAAATTTTTTTTTTTTTAAAAAATCACTAACTGAAAAAAAGTCAACAAAAAAGTCTGTATATCCTTTCAAAATTAAACGACAACGCCAATTCCTATGAACTAAAAGGTTAATAATCATTGCATAGAAAGCCATCACAACGCATTATAACAAGGATTGAAAGGAACTATATACCTAAAAAGAATAAGAAGACAAAAGTATTTAAACATTAAGAAAATACCAGCGGTAATTGGTAGAGATTTTCTCTGCTGTCCTCTGCTTCTTGTGTGGTGAATTACGAGTACAATCATATCAACATACATGCATACATATATTTATATATATATACACACACACACATAAATAGAATAGATAGAAATTGGAACCTGGAGAAGAAGTCTGATTTGGTGTAGTCATTAGATAGATTTCGGTTAGGTTGATTATTACTCTGTACGGAGTTTTTGCTTCCGAGAGGAGCCATTGAAGGTTATCTTCGAAAGCTAGCTGTGGAAGATGAGGGAATGTATATATATATATGTATATATGGTGATGTTTGTGTATATAATGAACAATGGAGAAAATATGTAGAGGCTACAATGGTGGGGGGAAGAGTGGAGTAGAAGAAACTTATAATAAACAAAACCCTCAGACAGTTGGATCCGGAAGACAAAAAAAACACAAACACGAAAAATTATATATATATAGTGTTTTTACACTTTGCCCCGTTATATTTGATATTTTTCGATTTGGCCCCTTGAATTTTTTTCGACTTTGACTTTTATATTTTATGTTTTTCTCAATTTACTCCTAAATTCTATTCAAATTAGACAAAAAATGTCACATTAATTGCCGCATAACATAAAAAATATATTTTTATATTAGGATTTGATTTTTTGTCAATAAAATATTTTTATATCACATGACTGTCAATTTGTTATTTTCTGTTTAATTTTAAAAATAAGTTAATTTTTTAAAAATAAATTTAAAAAAACTTAAAACATAAAAAGTCAAGTAGGGAAAAGAAAACTTAAAGTGGAAAAATGGTCAAATATAAAAAGGGCATAGTATAATTTACCCAAAGATTAAAATACACATTTTCTAAAGGTTTGAAGAAAATACAATTAATCACACACGTTTAATAAAATTATACTGGACTGCTTTGAAGTTTTAATTCATATAACAATTACATTATTTTTTTTCAATAATTCATTACTCGTATAAAAAAAATGATATTGTCATCTATTTAAAATTAAAATATATATTTATTTTATTTATTTCAATAGATACTCACCATTTGTATTAATTTCATTCGAGGTGAGTGTAATTTACCCTACAAAAATAGAGAGCAAATTTCTCCTACAAATTTTAAATTCCATTAATTTGTAAATATTTTTAAACATGGCACTATCATATAATTTTCAAAATCTTTCCATTGAATTATAAATTCTTGCCCCCAAAAGCCACAACTAATATGTAATTCCCTTCTCTCTCTCTTTTTTTTTTCTCTCAATTTTTTGGTAGTCTCACAAACAATTTACAACTCAAGTTAACTATACGGTATCTTTACATATATGTGTATATGATTCAATTAGCATGGTTTTAAAACTCATCAAACTTAAATTGAATTAGCCGATATTCTAGTACCAAAAAATAATAATAAATTCCCAACTTCCACAAATTAGGGTGTTCAAGGAGATGTTTTTAATACAATACAATACTTAGGCCAAAAACAATCCAGATTAAAGATCAATCAAAACACAGCCATACCATCTTTAAAATCCTACACTTTTCCGGTCCTTTTGGATTGAAACACACCCAAAGCCTTTGCATTCTTCCAATGAAACCCCTTCACAACCCAAGTTAACAGCTCCCGCCACCACCGATGCTCTCAAAACCATAAAACAGAGACCAAGGTCCGATCCAAACAAGTATCCACGAGAGTAGCCGAATCATCAAAAACACATCAGAGATGTTTTCACATTACAGCAGGCAGAGTTCCAAAATAATGGTTCAAAAACCGCACACACCTGCAAGTCAGACGTAAAAAATAAAAAATAAAAAAGTCTATCAGAATTTTTTGAAAATTGCCAAAACTTAGAGCATTCCTTCTAATTTGATAATTTCCCACAACGGTATATAGAAAAACAAGTATCCATAATACCTTGTCAGAGTAAACTTCTCAAGGATAAGTAAATTTGACACCATAAATGTCACGGCCTTGGTTGTTTCCAAGCTATCCGTGTGGCACTCAGCAATCTCAGTCTTACCTTTTTTTTTTATCAGCAAAGAAATCCTTTATTGATGAAGAAAACATACATTACATATGAGATAGCATCACAGGAAGAGAAAGAAAAAAGGACAAGAAAAGAAATTGAGCATAGTGTTGGTGAGAAACCAACACTAGCTCACAAGACCACAAACACTTGAAGCCAAAACCCAAAAAACTAGCTAACAAAGCTTATACCCACTGAAAACTCCAGCTAAGCTTACTTGATGCCATCCATCAACCTTTTAAGACCAAACCCTCCTATTTGGATCTCTCTTTGTCCTTTAGCTCTAGCTCAATAATCTTGTTTAGCACATCATCTTCTTTCCTATTGAAATTGATGCCAAGAGATTTACCTAATTGTATAGTGGCTTTAGCTTCATTGAGGAGACGATTGTTCGGACTAGTAACACCCTCAGACAGATCTGAACGTGCAATCGCAGCTGCTACTGGTCTGAAAATGACAGACCTAGAAGTGTGCTTGCTGACTGCTGCAGCTTTCTGCCCATGAAGTCTAGCAAAGCTTGTGAACCCCTCTAGCTGAACCTTCTTCTTTCTTTTCCTTTTCTCATTCCGCAACAGTTTTGGGACAAAAGCAGGTTGCTTAACTAAGCCTGACTGATTAATGCTCAGAAAACCCTTCCTATTTAGATTCTTACTAAAAGCTTGTGCCAAATCCACTTCAAGATTGATACCAAAACCACTTCCATCACGATATCCACTGAAGCTTTTGATAAAACCAGGTGTAGATACTTGCTCAACAATACAATTTGGTTGTGCACTGACTCTTCCAATATGGTCTCCTCGACAACTGTGTTTACCTCATCGCCCAAATGACAATCATTAGACCCTGTCCTTTGATCTACCTCCTTGGTACATACTTCCTCTACTCTGATGAGCCCTTCATCCCACTTTGACTCCTCAACAACTGTGTTTACCTCCATCACATGGTCTGCCTCCTTCTCCCTAAAAAACACTCTCTGGACTTGTTCTTTCCATAACAACTGCCACATTTTCGTTGGAGCTGCACTCTTCCAAGCCATTGCGCTTCAAGCTACTAATCTGCTGAAAGATCTTCACACACAACAAGAAGGGGGTGTAATTTACCCTGCAATCCAAAGATATAGTTTTGTTAATAAACTCCATACAAGATGTAGCCACTCTAATTCTGGTGTAGGAGAGGACTTAGGTCGACAAATATCACCATCCAAGCTAAGGACAGTACCCCCCACATGCTTCCAAATGTGGTTGAGTGTGCCTCTATTCCAAGATTTAAAGGAATGCATAACACCTCAACCAAACACATCTTCTTGTCAAGATAAAGTTCCTGGTTCCATTCCATCACAAACTGACTCCATTCCTTAAACCATTCTTTGATATTGCAAATATTTGATTTCAACTCCTCTTTAGATTTGAATGTTAGAACTATAACTCGACTACCCCTTTTTCTGACCAGTACATGATCCAAACCTTTCTCCTTCAAGACATTTCCAATGTTAATATTAGAAAATTTAGAATTAAGTCTGACAATTACACTACTATGGAGCCATCCAAGATCCTCTTCATTGGCTTTTATGGACAAGATATCTTTCCTAGCCACAGTGGGTGTGACCCCTTTCAATACTTCAGCGAATGATCTTTGGCCTGAATAAGGAACTTCAGTCCTGTAACTGATAGGTTCAGGAGGTCTGCTGATGGAATAGGGTTCTCTCCTGCTCTGCTCAAATCTGGTGCATCTGTCCTTGGTAGCTTTTTTAACTTCTAACACCCTTTCAAGTCTTACTTGAAATGCTAAGTCAGCCTAACTCACAAACTTATAGGAAAGAGAAGTTAGAAGAACACAAGAGAGTTTTGAGAGAATGGCTTGTATTCACTCTTGAGAGAAAGCTTTACAATTCTTGGATGCATTGGAGCAAATGAGCTTCTCTCCTATTTATAGGCTCCCTAGGAGCATTCTAAGAAAATGTTATCTAGAAGCTTCCCATTAAAGCCTCCTTTACAAGCTACAAGAATGTTCTAGAATGCCTTCTAGAACTATCTATACAAATATCTAATTCTATGTACAAGTGTATAGGTTCTTGATTTTGCTAGGTCCTTCTAGAATTCTCCATAGTCCTCATATGTGCTAGGATTTCTAGGAAGTTCTAGATTCTTCCGTTAACCTCACTCCCTTGCATGCGAGACTTTAGATATTTTTGGAGAATTTTGTAAGGACGTGACATAAAGCTCCTAACAGTGTAACTTTCCATCAAAATTGATCAGGAAAGTGCATAAACTAGAAGTATTCCTTCTAATTTGATAATTTCCAACCACTGAAATAAATATTAAAAAAACAAAAAAGAAAAGAAAAGAAAAGCATCCACAATATCCTTTTCAGGATGAACTTCTAAAGAACAAGTAAATTTGACACATAAAGCTCCTAATAGTGAAGTTTTTTAGTAGAATTGTGCTTTGAGAGGCTCACCGGTTATGTGATAACGCATCAGCAAATTCTTTATCTTGTTGCTAGTTCATTTGGAAAACGATCAGTCTGCATGAAAAAATATTTAACACCGGCAAGTAAAATAAAGCTTAAGATGCCAATCGAAACAAGACCCACTGAACCCAACAAACTCATAGTGTGCTTGTTGTTCTGTTTAGCACTGGCTTTGGATGAGCCAGAAGATATCAGAGATGGGTTCTTCATGAATGATGAATACGAATTGACTTCTTCTCTCGTTTCAATGACTTCCAGACAGTCTGGAAGTGATGATTACACACAACACTAGCAGATATGTCTTCTCTCAGAGCTACAATTCCAGCTTCCCTGCATAGGCCCTCCAATTCCGCCCCTGTGAATAGCTCAGTATCCTCTGTTATTTGTTTGAGATCAACATCGTTGCTCACTTTCATGTTACGTGTATGTAGGCTAAGTATCTCGTATCAAGCTTCTAAATCTGGTGGTGGCACATAAAGGACCTACAATTTCATAGAAAAGAAATTACCAGGACTTTTGGCAACGAGCTAACTATTTACTTTTTGTTTTGCTCCCCTGACTTGGATGTAAGACATCTATAAAATCTTATCTTTACAAAACAAGAATTCCCTAAGAAAGAAATCAGCAGATATCAAGTGAAGTTTTTAAAATCTTATCTTTAATTTCTCTCTCATGATGATGATTGAAATTAATAGATATCAAAATAATTTATGAAGTTTAATGCTTACTTTTGCCTGTTCTAAACCATCCATTTCTGTTAGCAAGGTAGATAGAAGCCTCTCTCCTACGGCAATGTTGTTGCTTGATTTGCCTCCTCTATCATTGAAAGGTAGAAAAGGAACAAAACAAAGCAAAAAAGTAGAACCAAAATGAAACAAAATCATTATTTCAAGGTGGTGGGGAAGACAAGCCTCAATGTAGAGGATAAAGATGCATGATCTTGGAAGTGCATTCCTCTTTCTATTCATTTATCAACTGTACTGTGACTCAGAAGGACAAGCATACATATATTCAATTATACAATCATATGTACATACTTATACCTTGTCAAAAAAATAAGAAGAAAATTTTGTTCTTGCTCCTACATTTTCATGAACTTGACAAGAGAAATAAAAGGGAGGCTACAATTATATGAAACAGATGAGTCACATTAAGTTTTAATTGACAAAATGAAGACTAAACCAAATGAAAAGAGAACACTAACCGTTTGGCAGCAACAACATCTGCCTCATCAAAGAAAATTATGCTTGGAGCCACAAGGCGAGCCCTCCGGAACGTATTATGCAACAAAGCTTCACCTTCTCCAACATACATTGAATATAATTCTGCACCACTGATTCATTATTCAAAAATTTTCAAGACATGCAACTGTACAAAATTTTAATCAAAGAGCCCCTTTTCAAGGCATGCAATGGACTGTGACTTTTATTCTTCATTTTAATGGACAAATTTGATCTCATTTTTTTTTTTTTTTTGCTGATCAAAGAAAAAAATAACCTAAAATTTTCATTAAAAATTCAGTACACAAAGTCTTCAAAACTACTAGTTTAACGCTGAAACTTGTCTCAATTATTAATTTTATTCAGTAGGCTCTGAGAGAAAAGATACCACCGCCTAAAAGCAATCTGGCAATATCGACTGGAAACATTCCTAAATGGCTTCTATCCAGGCAAAACATGATTATTTAACAAATCCTACCTAATCCCAAGATATCCATTTTTTTTTTCTTCTTCTCTGCCCTATTTTCCTTAACAAGGTTAAATTTTTATAACCTAATATTCCATTCCCCATTTGAGATGACTATTCCACTTGTACAAGTAGTTTTGAAGAAGTTTTCAGCTAGAGCTTTTATGACTTTGATAAATGTTTGGCTCCAATTTTGAGTGAAGTAACATACAACAGTATCCATCCTTTGAACTACCCACAAGATTTTCACAACGCATCTTAAAATTTATAATTATGTTAAGTTTTTATGCTCTTAACCTTATCTTGCTGAAATTAATGAAAGATGATCAAACCTCAAGGAAAAAAAAAGCTTGCGCAGCGTGAGCAGCAGCTTGGCAAGGGTGGTTTTTGAGCACCCTGGAGGTCCGTGAAGAAGAATCCCACAAACAGGTGATACTCCAAGCCTTGAAAATGCAGCAGAATGTTTTGAAGGCCACTCAACAGCTTGCTGGAGCTTTTTCTGTACCACATATGGAGACACTGTCAGGGGTCAGTAAGAGTTTCAGCCTCAACTGATTGTGTAATGTTCACAAACCTTTAAATTTTTTAATCCTCCAATATCCTCCCAAGAAACCTTGGGAATTTCCACAGTAACACCCCTTGTTATGCTTGGACCAACGACAGATCTTGCATGCTTCCAGTCATCCATTGTTAAGCTATGCATACCAGCTTCCTCATTTGCATCTGAAGATTTTCTTACTGCAGACATGGCAGCCTCGCGACACAAAGCTTCTAAAGCAGCCCCAACATAGCCATTGCAAGATGCAGCTATGTATCGCAAGTCAACGCTGGGATCCAAAGGAAGCTTCTTTGTATAGAGCTGCAAAATGTTATAAGAAAAGAGCATTATTGCCTTCAACTCCATAAATTCAACGTTGGGCTGAGTAACAGTAACAGTTATCCAAAGGTGAGAGGTGCTACAAAACAATTTCCAAACAAAAACTCTTGAAAATTCAATTTACCTTAAGTATTTGAAATAGTTCATCTTCATTAGGGGTTGTAACTTCAATCTCAGTGTCAAAACGCCCTGACCTTCTTAGTGCAAGGTCAATTGCATCCGCTCTTTGTACATGTAAACCAGAAGGCAAGAATAAATCTCATAATATATGTTAAATTTAAGGCTGAAATTCTAAGGATCTGATAAATGATGCAAAGCAATAAGATCCAAAAATGACCGTGCTCAATTTGAAAATATTGAAGGAATTAGCTATGGTTTTTGTCTCTAAATTGGATTGGTAACTCCGATAGAGATGAAAGATACGCTACCTCACAAGAATAGGACACCAAAAGGGTATATACAACATTTACTTCACAGCCTTCAATAAAGAGAAGAAGTAAAACAAAAAATTGGTTTCTTCCCTTGTTATGTCTATCCCTTTACAATCTGTTAGTGTTTTCAGTTGCTTTGAGTTTCCCTCTTATTAAATTTCAGTTACATATATAAAACTATGAAACATGTATGTCTCTCTTTTTACTATGGATGCGTGCAAGCATGCAACCACTAGGGGATAAGGGGTAAGGATAAGTTAAAGAGGCCATGAGGATATTCAAATATAAATTTTCCATTGAAAGAAACAAAACACAATGTTTTTTGGTTGCACTGCAAAAGTTTGGAGGTGGGTTCTATGTTACCTGGAAAAGTTTGGAGGTGAATTTTTGTAGAGAGAAAGACTGGTGGCGGGAGGTTTGGCAGATAGAGAAGGTCGTAATAGTGGTGGGAGGCAATGACGACAGCAGCATGAATGCAAGGTTAACATGGATTTGCATAATGCATGAGACACATGAACATAAAAAATAAAACTTATAATAAAATATTATTGAAATATCCAAGAAACAGATGGTCTTAAAGACAATAGGAGTGCAAAACTAACCTATCAGTAGATGCCACCACAACCACCTGTGGCACAGATCTTGATGTGGGTTTGTTGGAGTCCATAAGCATAAAAAGCCGAGAGGCTACACGAATATCTTGCTCTTTTCTGCATTTCAAGAACAAGTGACATATGTAAGTAAGCAACTGCACATAAATGATGCCATATTCCCAAATCGCTGGTTCATAGTTAAGTAGCAATGATTAGTTTCACATTAACACTTCTATTGTCTTTTTCCCCCCTCAATAGTTTCACCAAAAAAATTAAGACAACAAAGAAACAGTGTCTATTTTATTAAGAGAAAACATTTTGGTATCAAACTAACGGAAGGCATCATAACAGTACATATGCACCCGCATGCACATAGACAAAGAAAATAAAATGCAGAGATGTGCTCTATAGCATGTAATGAGCATAACAGCTTCAACTATTAGCAAAAAAGAAAATAAATTTTTTTTCTAACCACTTATCTTTTCTCACATCAACACCATCAAATATGAAAGACCAAATAACAATCACAAAAGTAAATTACCGAATTTTCTTGGGAAACAAACCAACCGTAATGGTTCATAACATTAGTAATATACATCACAATATGCCACAATTTTTCTTATCAAAATGGTTCATAACATTTTTCACCACAAGTGATAGCCGTTAGAATCATATACTGGACAACTAGCTTAAGAGTTTCCGTAAATTTACACTAACTGGTCCACGGGCCGGACATCCTCTCGATCGACTGGTAGTTTGACGAAAAAGAATTTTTTTTATTAAAACACTCGATATCAAATGAATTTTTTACTCAAATTTGATGAAAACAAAAAAGAATAAATGTTACAAATGCTCTTTAACACACAAAATTGAGTTTTACTTTTATTATTTTTTTTATTAATTAACCCACAATTTTAACTACTCCATTAAAAATGCTCTACATGATAATTGTTTGGACACCCACCACTACATCCACAACTATTTCTTCCTAAAGATACGTGGAATCAAAAAACTCACATCATTTAGATTCATGAATTCACCACACAATTCACCCATTTCAAGAGTCACAAGAAATGAGTTAACTTCAAAATAGTGGAAATACTAGAGCAAATTCAAAATAGTGAATTTCTAAAGCAACATTAAGAAAAAAATACAAATTTGAGTTAATTTCAAATTTAAAATACTAGAGAAAATAGTGGAAAAATGAACTAAAACGATGAAAAACAACATAATCTTGCTATGCATATTATTAGAGTGTGAAACCCATATTTTTATATGGTTGTGTCTATATACTTATTGAAAAATCTAAATTTATAAGCCTAAATGATGAGTTTTTAGCTGTGAGTTTTTCTTGTTTGGCATCAAATTGAACAAAGCAAATCTGCAATTTTAATCTCGATAACTCTTTAGATATATGCAAAAGACCCAAAGCATAGGAAAGATTTGACTTAGCTTTTGTTATAGAGTTTGAACATTCCTTGGAAAGTAGTAGTTAACAGATGTTAACACGAAAAGAATTGCCTAGGCTTTTGTTGTATAGTAGTCTGAACATTCCTTGGAAGATTCTTTTACAAGTTGGAATGTTTGGAAAACAATTTCATTGATTTGGGAACTACTTTGATCTGAATCATCAAATTAATTCAACACATAAGTTGGAATGTTTGGAAAACACAACTTCGTTGTTTTTGCAAACTACTTTGAATCACCATACTAATTCAATCTTGAACTACAGATTCAACATTCAAATGGCCAAAAAAAAGTAAAAATCAACGATGGTGACATGCCCGGAGGGTCAGTAGTAGTTAACAGATGTTAACACAAAAAGAATTAGTTTTGAACACATTGACAGAAGTAGAGCCTCCTTCATCAATATTCAAGCTTGCTTTTTACTGTTGTGGGTTGTTATTTTCCTCCTCCATTGCTGCAGATTTGTTTCACTCTTCCAATTCCATCTTGGCTCCTTGGCTCCTGCAGCTTTTTCATTCCAGGTTTGCTTATCTTCTTCACTCAATTCCTACAAATACAAAACCAAAATTTTCAGTACTTCTTTTTACATTTTCAAAAAAAGAATTACCCAAACAGACAATTAAATTTCACACCTTCCATTTCACTGAAATGAGGGCATTAAGGGTAGAGTCATTAATTCTCGGCCTCTCTTCCAACAAGTTCTTCCTTGCCTCTTTGCTGTATTATCAACAAAAATAACATAGTATAAGAAAATATAAAGCAAATTTCATTACATTTTGTTGTACTGTTAATGTCTGCTAATTCTTTGATTCACCTTCATATGGCTAATCCGTGACTACTAGCAATTCCAGCATCATTGTGAATAAAAATAAAATGACCAAAATTTTAGGTATTTACTTTTAATCTTGTTAGGTATATATATAGGTGCTTATAACATATTTTAAAATGATAGAGAATGAGGAAGATGAGTGCTGCAGCAGCAGTAGGAGCAGGAAGATCAGGAGGATGCATGGCAGCCAGTTCTGTATGGGAAACGAAGACTTGATCGGAGGGAGGGTAGTCGTAATAGTGGTAAAGGGATCTTCACTTATTTCGTAGACAACATTCTATGGTCAATGAATCCTAAAGGGTTATTCTCTTTATTTTCAAAGTTTGGAATTGTTAAGGATGTTTTCATCCCAAGTAAGACTAGGAAATCCACAAAAACGAGGTTCAGGTTTGTCCGATTTGATTGTCCAGTGGCAGTTGAGGTAGCCATTCAGAAAACTAATGGGTTATGGTGTGAGGCTGCTGTTCTGTTATTTTGATGATGTCAGCTATGATGTTGGTGAGTTGCTGTTAGCTAGGTGGAGTGAATAGGTGCCAAGGAAGATTCAATATTGTATTAGGCAGGGAAGATGAGTATTGCCCTGTCTTGCTGCCTTCACTAGAATCTAGTCAATTGGATGTGCATGCTCCATTGTGTCTTTGTGTTTTGTGGTGTGTGAGTTAGAATTATTCTTGGGTTAAGCCAAATATTATAGGAATGAATTACTCAATGCTGTTTGCTGCTGCTGTATACTGGTCTATGGTCGCAAACCTACATGCTGTTCTTTTGATCTGCTGTTGTATGCTGCTGTCCTAAGGCATATTGATGTGTGCAGAATGCTGCTGCTGCTGTCTGCTATTGGTGTAAGGCTTGGGAGAGTGTTTTGGCTGGAAGGGTATGGAGTTGGCTGGTGTTTTTGGTTAGCAGATGATTGTGTTGGGTGGTCTTTTTTCTGGTTTTCGTTTTGTTTCTCTATTTTGGATTGGTTTCTCGCCAATCTATGGTTTTGTTTGCTTGTTTTTGCTCTTATCATCAATAAGGTTTCCTTTTTCTTTGCTGATCAAAAAAACATATTTTAAAATGCCTGACCTGAATAGAAGGAATGAGGATGCGGGCTTCTTCG